>CM059425.1:205896900-206534400 GCA_030390025.1 Squalus acanthias
GGGGGGGGAAGAGAAGAGTTCCAGATTTCCACTACCCTTTGTGTGAAGAAATGTTTCCTGAAATCACCCCTAAACAGCCTAGTTCTAACTTGTCCTGTTCACCCATCACCCCTGTGTTCGCTGACCGACACTGGCTCCCAGTTAAGCAACGCCTCAATTTCAAAGATTTGAACCCATGCCCCAGATGCAAAAGGATCTCTCGACCCCTCCACGGTCTCTAAATTGTCAGACTGCTTGTCCGACATCCAGTTCTGGATGAGCAGAAATTTTCTTCAATTAAATATTGGGAAGATTGAAGCCATTGTTTTCGGTCCCCGCCACAAACTCCATTCCCCAGCCACTGACTCCATCCCTCTCCCCAACATCTGTCTGAGGCTAAACCACACTGTTCATATTTGACCCTGAAATGAGCTTCCAACCACATAGCCGCAGCATAACTAAGACCGCCTATTTCCACCTCTAACATTGCCCATCTCCACCCTTGCCTCAGCTCATCCGCTGCTGAAACCCTCATCCATGTCTTTGTTACCTGTTGACTTGACTATTCCAACGCACTCCTGGCTGGCCTAACACATACTACCCTATGTAAGCTTGAGGTGATCCAAAACTCAGCTGCCCTGTGTCCTGACTTGCACCAAATCCCGTTCACCCATCACCCCTGTGCTCGCTGACCTACATTGGCTCCTGGTTAAGCAGCACCTCAATTTCAAAATTCTCATCCTTGTTTTCAAATCCCTCCAAGGCCTCACCCCTCCCCATCTCTGTAATAAGAACATAAGAAATAGGAGCAGGAGTAGGCCATTCGGCCCTTCGAGCCTGCTCCGCCATTCAATGAGATCATGGCTGATCTTCTGCCTCAACTCCATTCACCGGCCCTATCACCATATCCCTTGATGCCCTTACTAGTCAGAAATCTATCGACTTCTGTTTTGAATATACCCAATGACTGAGCCTCCACAGCCCTGTGGGGTAGAGAATTCCAAAGATTCACCACCCTGTGTGTGAAGAAATTTCTTCTCATCTCAGTCCTGAATGGCCTACCCTTTATCCTGAGGCTGTGGCCCCTGGTTCTGGACTCCCCAGCCAAGGGAAACAATCTCCCAGCATCCACCCTATCAAGCCCTGTAATAATTTTTTCTGCTTCAATGAGATCCCCTCTCATTCTTCTGAATTCAAGAGAATACAGGCCTAGTTTACTCAATCTCTTCTCATACGACAGTCCCGCCATCCCAGGAATCAATCTCGTGAACCTACGTTGCACTCCTTCTATGGCAAGTATATCCTTCCTTAGGTAAGGAGACCAAAATTGTACACAGTACTCCAGGTGTGGTCTCACCAAGGCCCTATATAATTGGAGTAAGACTTCTTTACTCCTGTACTCAAATCCTCTTGTAATGAAGGCCAGCTTACCATTTGCCTTCCTAATGGCTTGCTGCACCTGCACATTCA
This sequence comes from Squalus acanthias, assembly GCA_030390025.1. Taxonomy (NCBI): domain Eukaryota; kingdom Metazoa; phylum Chordata; class Chondrichthyes; order Squaliformes; family Squalidae; genus Squalus; species Squalus acanthias. The sequence goes on from CM059425.1 coordinate 205,898,350, forward strand.
CTTTCAGTGACTCATGTACAAGGACACCCAGGTCCCTTTGAGCATCTGCATTCCCCAATCTTTCACCATTTAGGAAATACTCTGCCTTTCTGTTTTTTCTACCAAAGTGGATAACTTCACATTTATCCACATTATATTCCATCTGCCATGTTCTCGCCCACTCACTGAGCCTGTCGAGATCCCCTTGAAGCCTCTTCGCAATTGACACTGCCACCTAGCTTTGTGTCATCAGCAAATTTGGAAAAGTTACATTTAGTCCCCTCATCCAAATCATTGATATAGATTGTGAATAGCTGGGGCCCAAGCACCGATCCTTGCGGTACCCCACTAGTCACAGCCTGCTATCCTGAAAAAGACCCGTTCATCCCTACTCTTTGTTTTCTGTCTGTTAACCAATTCTCAATCCATGCTAGTATATCACCACCAATTCCATGTGCCCTAATTTTGTTCACCAACCTCGTGTGGGACCTTATCGAAGGCCTTCTGAAAATCCAAATACACCACATCTACCGGTTCCCCTTTGTCTACTCCACCTAGTTACATCCTCAAAGAACTCCAATCGGTTTGTCAAACAGGATTGCCCTTTCATAAATCCATGTTGACTCTGCCCAATCTTATTAATTTCTAAGTGCCCAGTTATTGCATCCTTTATAATAGATTCCAGCATTTTCCCAACTACTGATGTGAGGCTAACAGGTCTGTCGTTCCCCGTTTTCTCTCTCCCTCCTTTCTTAAATAGCGGGGTTACATTTGCTATCCTCCAATCTGCAGGAACTGTTCCAGAATCTATAGAATTTTGGAAGATGACAACCAATGCGTCCACTATCTCAATGGCAACCTCTTTCAAAACCCTAGGATGTCGGTCATCCAGTCCTCGAGATTTATCGACTTTTAGTCCCATTAATTTTGCTAGTACTGTTTTTTTTAAACTAATAATTTCTTTAAGTTCCTCATTCTCGCCACACCCTTGGTTTTCTCGTATTTTTGGGGAGGTTTTTTGTGTCTTCCTCCGTGAAGACAGAAACAAATATTTATTTAATTTCGCTGCCATTTCCTCATTCCCCATTATAAATTCTCCCGTCTCTGACTGTAAAGGACCTACATTTACCTTCGCCAGTCTTTTCCTTTTCACATACCTATAGAAGCTTTTACAATCCGTTTTTATATTTTTCACTAGTTTGCGCTCATATTCCATTTTCCCTTTATCAATTTCTTGGTCCCCCTTTGCTGATTTCTAAAAAGATCCCAATCCTCAGACTGACCGCTTTTTCTGGCAACTTTATAAGCTTCCTCCTTTGACTTAATACCAGCTTTAATTTCTTTTGTTAGCCATGGTTGGATCACTTTTCCTTTTGGGTTTTTAACACCCTAGAGGAATATATGTTTGTTGCAAATTATGCATTATTTCCTTGAATGTTAGCCATTGTACGTCCACCTTCATACCTTTTAGTGTAGTCTCCCAATCTACCATGGCCAACTTGTCCCTCATACCCTTGTAGTTTCCTCTGTTTAGATTGAAGACCTTAGTTTCAGATTGGACTACATCACTCTCAAATGTAATATAAAATTCAATCATATTATGGTCACTTATAATCTCCTCCAGCAGTCTAGATGGCGTCTAACCAGAGCTTTATATAACTGTAAAATAACTTCCACCGCTTTGTATTCCAGCCCTCGAGATAAAGGTCAACATTCTATTGGCCTTTTCAATTATTTTTTGTACCTGTCCAATAGCTTTTAGTGACTTCTGGACTCCTAAATCTCTGTTCCTCCAGAGTTCCTAGCTTCTCGCCATTTATAAAATACTCTGATCTCTCTTTCTTCGGTCCAAAATGAATGACCTCACATTTCCCCACATTGAATGCCATGAAATAGTTACTGTATAGTAACAAGCTCTTGCATGTAGTTTCCTTCTGCTGTGGTGTTGCGGCAATTTCTCTCACACAAATTCTAATTATAGTGCAGACTGCCAGACTAATGGTCAGTAGCAGTTTCCTTTATAAAAGTAACACTACAGAATTCAGTTTTAAATGCTGTGTTCCATACACTAATTTATTATACAAGCTTTACACAGGTTTTTTTTTTAATTTCCCCTTTTTTAAAATCTGACTGACAGACTTGAATTTTATCATGTCCCTCAGTAAACTCCCCAAACACATCAAGTACAACAAACCTTTGAAGTGCAGTCACTAATGTTACTGTAGAGACTTCTGTGTTTGCCTACATACCACAATCATTGCAAATGATCTTTTAAACATTTTGTAAACTAAAGTAACAATTTCAGGAAGCTCTTTTTGCAACATTTAACAATAATTTTAAAAGGATTGTATTGCAGGATGCTTGATTTCTTGCTGCCAAAATGCATATTCATGATGAGTCCAAACAACTGGCAACTGCACTAGCCAATTGGAAGAACCATTAAATATTGAAGGTCAAAGATATTCAGCACTGGCAGCCCAGAGATACTGTATCATGGATTAGAACATTGCCTTGGACAGTGCAGCAGCTGCAGGACCAGGTCTCCTGTGTGGAACATAGATGCAAGATGCCAATTAAAACAACTCAAGTAGATGCTGTAGCGAGCTGCGTAGAGCGACATGTGACCCAGGTCAGGTTACCTTTAGTGGAAGGCAGGTAGTCATTATGATTCGGTTTGCTGCGTTCCAAATTCACCCTTTTATGCTGAAGGATGGATTCAGTGAACGCAGTCACAGAATTCACAACTCTGCCATTCTGGCCACAGATCTTCCCAGACATTGGGAGGAAAGCTCCATTCAGGCCTGCAATGTGGAAACCCATTTGCTGACCTGTATGGGTAGGCTGCCCTCCCAGCTTACTGGTGACAAGAACATAATGGCCATGATCTTTATAGAGATGGCGGGTTGAGGACGGGCCCGCTGCTCGGCAGCTTTCGACCCGCTCCTGGATGCTGCCTCCCAGCAGTTACTATTTTCGCTTGATTGGCCTCATTACGGCCAACGTGCGGGTCCCTCCAGGCAATTGGTTGCAGAGTATCAGATTCTCGCCTCTGATGACACGTTGTTTCAGGTAAAAATTTAAAGGGGCCATGTCTTAAAGGTGCTGGCTGCTGCAGGAATGGCAGCCCCAAAAACTAAGGCTGCACCCAGGTTCAATGAGGGCTCCCTCCATGCTCTTGTGGAGGGAGTTGGAGGACGTCAGGAGGTCCTCTTCCCTGGAAACAGAAGGAGGCGGCCTCCTCAGTAAACCAAGGCAGCTTGACTGCAAATTGCTGAGGAGGTGAGTTCGAGGTCTGTGTGCAGATGTACATGGGTTCATTGTCGAAAAAAGGTTTAATGATCTGCTGAGATCACCTAAAGTGTGGCCTCTGTGTTCTGGGGAATGGAAGTTCAAGAGTGAGGGCTCAGGGAGAATTCCATTTAGAATGTTGGTGGTGACACTGAGCGGAAACCACCGCTTATTGGACAGATGATGCCTGGGGTTTTGGGAATGTCGGACTTATATTCATCTCCATGTGCCAGCCACCTGTGTTTGAAGCGTAACCTTATGTGAATCTAACATGGATGAGTGCATCCCTGGCCTGACGGCCAGCAATGTGGCTGCCTGCTGCTGGATTGGCCAGATGCCGACCTGCAAGGCATCGCTCACCGTCCTCCTCCTCTGCCGAGGAGGCTGTGTGCTGAGCCACTTGTTCGTCCGGCAGCACCAAGCCGCGCTGCTGTGCAATGTTGTGCAGGGCACAGCAGACCACGACGATTCTGGACACCCTGGCTGGTACATACTACAAGACTCCTCCAGATTTGTCTAGGCATCAGAAGCGCATTTTGAGCAAGCCGATGGTTTGCTCGATGATGCTTCTGGTGGATATGTGACTCACATTGTACCGCTCCTCAGCATCGTTTGATGGCCTCCTCATCGGTGTCATATGCCAGTTTTTCAGGGGATAGCCCTTGTCACCTTAAAGCCATCTGGAAAGTTGGGTTGGCGGATGGAAGAGCTGAGGCACAGTAGACTGGCACAGGATGAATGAGTCATGGCAACTTCCAGGGTACTTTGAGCAAACATGCATGATGATCTTCCTGTGGCTGCACACCAGCTGGACGTTCAGGGAGTGGAATCACTTGTGGTTGACAAATACAGTTGGGTTGTGATAGGGGGCCCTAATGGCTACATGTGTGCAGTCTATGATGCCCTGACATATTGGCAAAGCCAACCGCGCACGCCGTCACACTTGGGCCATCTGTGGAGAAGTGGATGTAATAGTGCGCCTTTGCAAAGAGGGCATCGGTGACCTACGTGATGCAGGTGTGTGCGGCCAACTGGGAAATGCCGTTGATGTCTGCAGCTGATCACTGGAAGAAGCCTGAAGCAAAGAAGTTGAGTACCGTGGTGACTTTGACAGCAACTGGCAAGGAGTGTCCACACACTCCTCTGGGCTCCAGATGTTGGTGCAGAATTGCGCAGAAGTCAGTGACTACGTCTCTCGAAAGTCTCAGCCTCCTTTGGCACATGCTGAGGAAGCTGATCCTCTGCCTGTAAACCCTGTGTTGGGGGTATCTCCTGCGGCGAAGTGCAGCCTGCGCTGAGGCCCTCTGCCCTGTGCATCATCAGGTGGGTGAGGAGGAGGTTGGCGCTGCTGTTGTGGCTGGTTGTGATGCTGCCGCGGCTGCTCTTCCTCCGAATCTGACGTTCAGGATGAGAGGATATAAATGGTTCCCATTCTGCTGCTGTAGATTTCAGTTGAGGCAAGAAGCTTGCAAGTGCACAGTCGATGTGGCCTGAAATTATTCCAATCAGGTCACACTGCAGATGGATGTCAGCTTGAACAGTCACAAGGTCAGTAGAGTTGCAAAATCTTATCCCAAACCTCCAACAACAAAGTTGTTGCATTTGAAGGTCAGCCATGTTACAGGAGCACTTTTAAAGTGCTGCAACAGTGACTACAATTCATGTCCTCCAGCAACTTGTCTCCTTGCAGCTGGCCTGTTTCTGACAAGACAAGAAACAGGAGGCAGAAGCACGAAAATGGGAAACCACTATCAAAATAGGATTAGCAAGGCTGTTAACTGCCTTAACTACCTATCCAACCAGTTCCAGTCGGGTCAGTTTGGGAGCGGCTGACCCGACACTCACAAAAATCACGTGGGGCAGGATGGAGGCGGGTTGGCAATCTGAAGCCATTTTTTCCGATTTTCACTGCCCACCCGCCTCTAAACCCGCCTCCTCAGGGCTATTAAAATCTTGCCCAGAGTTCCAACAACTTGTGGCACCAGTGGTAAGCATTTACATCTGCACTGGCAGGGAACAAGATCATCTCTGGAGGCAGAAGACACCATTTCAAGAGGGAGGTGATCATTTATATTACAAGGCTGCCTCAGGAAATGTCCCAAAATATAAAAACTGGAGTGGGAATTTGAGGGGAGTGGGTAGGGGTTATTTAAGCAGCATTTTCCATGGGGGCAGCACCAAGGCTATGAGGGAGCATCAATAGTTACTGGATTATCCCAAAAAAGACAAGTCTTAAAATTGAATACCAGTCTGTGGTGGCACTGAACAGCTGTGCACCTCGAGAAGAGAATAGTTTTATGGGAGAAAAAAGGCAGTTATAACGAAATAAAGACCTGGCTGCAGCAGTAACTTCTGTTTAAATGAACAGGAGAAAAGAAAACCTATTCAAACTGTCTCTAACTAGGAACTGCTGACGCTTTACTTTCAAAACTAGCAATTTAATCAATCATTTTTTAAAGGATGCCCAACTTCTATAGAGACAACAGGAGAGCAGTGCCTTGATTGGATTGTGACTTTAAAAAAAAAAAATTCTCTCCTAAACGAAAAGAATCCTGTACCAGGCACAGATTTTTGCTTTTTGTTCTCATCTGATTGAAATACGGAGTTTTGTATGTGCTCTTTCGGCCACAGCTGTGTTTCTTTTAACAATGTAAATGGTTGCTTTCAATTTGTTGCCTAGCAGCGATTACAGACACGTTCACAGAAACACACACTTGATTATGCAGAATGTCTCCAGGTCAGAGGGGGGGGGGGGGGCAAGGAGAAAGTTCAAGCTAAAATGATAGTCCAAGCTCAGTGTGATATAACTGTCCACAATATCAAAGAGGTTTTTTTTAAAGTTGTGTGCATTCTTAAATTTAAAAATAACTTTTAAAGCAATATGCAGTTTTACCCAAAACAGCACCATGATCATAAACTCTAAACTGCACAATGTAGAAGAGCATGTTTTTGCTCCTCTCGGGCATTCTTACATTTTAAGGATCTTACTAAATAAAGATCCATGCCAACACCTAAAACAGATTATCTGGTTATTAGCACATTGCTGTTTGTGGGAGCTTGCTGTGTGCAAATTGGCTGCAGTGTTTCCTACATTAGAACAATGGTGACACTTCAAAAAAATACTGCATTGGCTGTAGAGCACTTTGGGACATTCTGAGGTCATCAAAGGTGATACATGAATGCAATTCTTTCTTTTAGATCATTACACAAGACAATTTTGTGTTAGGTTCTTCAGTAGTTTGGATCATAGCTTTTCCCATATTTACTGCTAAAACCGGCTGCCTTAACCGAACGCAAAACTGTACAGCAACAAATTGCACCTTTACAGCACTTGGAATGTAGCTAAACATCCCACGGCTGGTTTGGTCACCGAGCAGGAACTGAGAAAAGGCTAATGGAGGTGATCAAAGGTATGGTTGAAAAGACATGTTTTGAGGGGTCTTCTGAAGGTGGGGAAAAATATTGCATGGCAGAGGATCTTAGAAAGAAATTTCAGAGTGCACGGTCGTGATCACAGAGGGCTCTGATGGAGAGGAGGGAGGGGGAGGGAAAGAATGCACAGCAGTCCAGACTCAGCAGAGTGGAGGGGGCAAGCTGGGACATAGGGTTGGAGAGGTTGCACAGGTAGGGTGGAACAAGGCCATGAAGAGTTTCATAAATGAGGATGTGAATTTTGAAATCACCAAGGACTGGGCGATGGATGAATCGACGCATCAGTTAGGATGCGGGTGGCAGAGATATAGATGAGTGAGAAGTTGTGTAGGATGGAATCATTAAGGCAGCTTGGGAGGCGTGGGGGTGGTTGGCAGCACATTCAAAATATTGAACCTGTAAGTGATTAAGAAGGGTGCTGTTCAAAAGGGGGGAAGAAAGTAATCTTGGTTTTGGACTTGACGTGGGGTTTGAGGCTTAGTTCAGGATTCAAGTGGAATACTGAGGATGCACACTGTTGGATTCAGGCTGAATTAACAGACATGGTGGGATGTAGAATGAGAGGTTAGGGAGCATCTGATGAGAGCCAAACTGTGTGCCTTGAGTCTTGCTGGTATTCAGTTTCAGGAAGTTGTGGCTCATCTCATTTACCTCTGGAACAGGCTACCGTCTCGTGCGGTGGATGCCTGATTCGCTGAATTCCTTCAACTGAGAACTGGACCGGTTTCTGGCTGGAATGGAGATCACCTCTTACAGAAGGTACTGCAGGGAATTCAGGGCCAGAGTGATCTCCTGGGCTAGTTTCGATCGCCTCGGAGAGGAATTTCCCAGATTTCCCCCCCCCAAATTGGCATTTAAAAGAAAAATTAATCTGGTTTTTCGCCTCTCCCAGGAGATCGCATGGTTTCGGGTGGGGTGGAGAGTATATTACATAGGATATACAGCACAGAAACAGGCCATTCGGCACAATCAGTTCATGCGGCATTTATGCTCCACTCGAGCCTCCTTCCGTCTTTCCTCATGTAACTAGCAGCCTAACTGTCTTTTCCCTTCCATCATATGCTTATCTAGCCTCCCCTTAAATGCATCTATACTATCCGCTTCAACCACTCCCAATGGTAGTGAGTTCCATATTCTCATCACTCTCTGGGTAAAGAAGTTCCTTCTGAATTCCCTATTTGACTTCTTGGTGACTATTCTTATATTGATGGCCTCTAGTTTTGCTCTTCCCCACAAGTGGAAACACTCTCTCTCTGTATCTACTCTATCAAAACCTTTCATAATTTTAAAGACCTCTATTAGGTCACCCCTCAGCCTTCTCTTTTCAAGAGAAAAGAGACTCAGCCTGTTCATCCTTTCCTGATGGGTATAACCCTCACCTTTTTGGTATCATCATTGTAAATCTTTTTTGCACCCTTTCCAGTGCCTATATATCCTTTTTATAATATGGCGACCAGAATTGTACGCAGTACTCGAAGTGTGGTCTAACCAAGGTTTGATACAGGTTTAACATAACTTCTCTACTTTTCAATTCAACCCCTCTAGAAATAAATCCTAGTGCTTGGTTTGCTTTTTTTATGGCCTCGTTAACCTGTGTCACTACTTTCAGTGATGTGTATTTGTACTCCGAGATCCCTTTGCTCTTCTACCCCATTTAGATTCTTATTTTCCAAGTAATATGCAACCTCCCTATTTTTCTTACCAAAATGTAATACCTCACATTTAACCATGTTGAATTTCATTTGCCAATTATATGCCCATTTTTCAAGTTTATTAATGTCTTCTTGTAATTTGTTGCAGTCCTCCTCAGTATTGATATCCCCCCCCCAATTTGGTGTCATCTGCAAATTTAGAAATTGTGTTTTTGATTCCAAAGTCTAAATTGTTAATATAAATTGTGAACAGTGGTCCCAGCACTTCCCAGCTTCTGCCACTCTGAATAGCTACCCATTACCCCTACTCTCTGCTTTCTGTCTTGAAGCCAGCTAGTTATCCATTCTGTTACTTGTCTGCTGACTCTGCATGCTCTGACCTTATTCATTAGTCTACTAGATGGTACCTTTTGAAAATCTAGATAAATTACATCTACTGCATTACCCTGGTCTACTCTCCCTGTTACCTCTTCAAAAAAATCAGAGGTTGGTCAAGCAAGACTTTTTTTAAAAATCCATTCATTATTATATTTTTGGCTTCTCAATGTTCTTCTATTTTCTCATTTAGTAGAGATTCCATTATTTTTCCTACCACCGATGTTAAGCTAACTGGTCTATAGTTCCCTGGACATGTTCTATCTCCCTTCTTAAATATAGGTATTACTGTTATCTATCCGCCAATCGTCTGGCACTACAACTTGTTCTAACGAATTATTAAATGTGTGTAGTAATGCCTCTGCTATCTCTTCCACAGATTCTTTTAAAATACACGGATGTAATCCGTCCAGGGGTTTTATCCTCTGAGTTTGATTAGTTTATTTAATATTTCTCCTCTTTTTATTTTAAATGCAGTTATCTCATTTCTAATCATCATCATCTGATGTCATGTCCACCTATTCTGTCTCCCTGGTAAATACTGAAGCAAAGTAATTATTTAATATTTCTGCCAGCTCTCTATCGCTGCCTGTGATATTATCCTGTCCATCCCTTTGTGGCCCCTCTTTCCATCCCGACTTTCCCTTTTTTAGTTATGTGCTTGTAAAATATTTTACTATGTTGCTTTATGTTCCTTGATAATTTAATTTCATAGTTCCTATTTGCCTTTCTAATTGATTTTCTAACTTCTCTCCTAATCTCTTCGTATTCTCTCGTCAATGCTCTCCTGTGCTGTCCATGTACAGGGTGTATATCTCTTTCCTTACCCTCAATTTTTCCCTTGTGTCTTTATTCATCCATCTGATTCGTGTTTAGCTTGTTCTTGTTTTTTAGCGGAATATATTTTCCCTGGACTCTGTTGAACACTGTTTTAAATATTTCCCACACTGCTGTTCGACAGCATTGTTTGCCAATATTGTTGTCCATTTTATTTCCCCAAGTTCTATTCTCAGCCCCGCAAAATCAGTTTTTCTACAATCTATTACCCTGATCTTCGTCATACTTAGAAACATAGGGGTAGAAATTAGGTCGCGCCCCATTTGGGGCGCAAATATCGTCCGGACGCAAATATTAGCGCCTGGCGCTAATTATCGGCACTGACGGGAAACTTCACTTTTACCGCCCCGGGAGGTGAGTGGAGCGCTAAAGCAGGCGCTGCACACCTCTCTTAAGGCGCAAAGGCCGAGCAGTGAGGCACTAACTCGGAGCGCTGGCGAAGCTCATGTAATGTCAGTCAGCAATGGAACACACACACAATGGCACGGGCCAGTTCTTAAAGGGGATGGTTAATCTTGCTTTCCATCCACATCCTGTTCATTGCTGCCTTGAATCTCGGCCTGGAGAGACTTGCACATCAAATGTGCTGGAAAGAACAATGGAGAGCACCAGGCAAAGAGCTCAGTGTGCAGCTCCCACGGTCTCTGCTAAATCGATACAAGGAATGGCAAATCAAAATGAACCTGCAAAGTGCTGCTCAGTACCCAAAACTCCTTCACACAACGTTGAATCTCTCCAGAAGTCTCTCCCTCTCTCTCTCAGAATGCGTAGTTCAAAAATGCCACCAACAATAAAAGACAGGAAGAGGCCCCCTTTAAATAGCGCCCCCCCGAGCCCCACAGCGATTGATAGCGTTCCAGTCTTCTGGTCGTTGGAAGCGCCAGGCGGTAAGGCAGGGGGCGCCACTCAATTTCCGCTACGGGGCGCCCCAAGGGCGTTGCACCATGGAATGACGTCACAATCTGCGCGCGCAGGTGGTCGCAGCGGTAAGTTTTAGCGCCGCCGCACAATCTCAAGTTAAGTTCTCGAGCGGCGCAAACATCGCTGCGCCCGGGCGTTAGCGGCTTTGCGCCCCATTAGCGCCCACTTAAGGCGCTAACGGGTGGCGCAACCAAGTGAATTTTTACCCCATAGAAACATAGAAACTAGGAGCAGGAGTAGGCCATTCGGCCCGTCGAGCCTGCTCCACCATTCAATACGATCATGGCTGATCATCCAAATCCAGTACCCTGTCCCTGCTTTCTCACACAGAATCCCCATCGAGCCTGCACCGACACATATCCCACCCTATCCCCACGTATTTAATTCCCCCTAACATATCCCATCCTATCCCCATAACCCCACATATTTAATCCCCCCCCAACACTAAGGGTCAATTTATCATAGCCAAATCAACCTAACCCACACATTTTTGGACTGTGGGAGGAAACCGGAGCACCCGGAGGAAACCCACGCAGACACGGGGAGAATGTGCAAACTCCACACAGACAGTCACCCGAGGCCAGATTCGAACCCGGGTCCCTGGCGCTGTGAGGCACCAGTGCTAACCACTATGCCACCGTGTTGCCCTTCTCAATGATTATCTTAAAGTGTATTATATGAAACAAAGAAAGAAAGAGACTTGCATTTATATAGCGACTTGAACCCACAACCTACTGACTCAGAGACGAGTGTGCTACCAACTGAGCCACAGCTGACGCATATGATGGTCACTATTGCCTAGATGTTCCCCTACGTTTACTTCTTTTATCTGCTCTGGTTCATTGCCCATTACTAGATCCAAAAGCGAATCCTGCCTTCTTGGGTTTCTTTCATACTGGGTCAGAAAGGAGTCCTGTAGACATTGTAGGAACTCCATTCCCTTATCCCCTTTAACTACTTCTTCCGGCCAATTAATATTGGGGTAGTTGAAATCCCCCATGATTATTATTCTCTGTTTTTTATTAATTTCCCTAATTTGTTTGCATATTTCTTCCCCCACCTAACCGGAATGGTAGCACAGTGGTAATGTTACTGGACTAGTAATCCAGATGCCTGGACTAATTATCCAGAGACAAGAGTTCAAATCCCACCACGGCAGCTGGGGAATTCAAATTCAGTTAATTAAATAAATCTGGAAAAAAAGCTAGCATCAGTAATGGATTTTCGTAAAAACCCATCTGGTTCACTAATGCCCTTTAGGGAAGGAAATCATTGGCGGAAGCGTCGAGAACCAGAGGACACAGATTTAAGGTGGTGATTAGCAAAAGAACCAAAAACGACATGAGGAAAAAAAAATTTACGCAGCAAGTGGTTAGGATCTGGAATGCACTGCCTGAAAGGGTGGTGGAGGCAGACTCAATCGTGGCTTTCAAAAGGGAATTGGAGAAGTACCTGAAGGAAAAAAAATTGCAGGGCTACGGGGAAAGGGCAGGGGAGTGGGATTAGCTGAAGTGCTCTTGCAGAGAGCCGGCACGGGCTTGACAGGCCGAATGGCCTCCTTCTGTGCTGTAACCATTCTATGATTCCATGAAACTGTGCCGGTGCAAAAGCTACAATGGGAATGGCCATTGCAAGGTATGTGCTGACAAGGTAGAAATGTATAGGAACCATAAAAGGGCAGTGTAATGGAGGTGGATCACCAAGAAGAGGCAATAGCAAAGGATGAAGTGGTCAACTATGTTGAAGACTACGAGGTGGTCAAGGAGGCATAAGTAGCAATTACACAGGATAAGTTTTATGATTAGCCAAGATGGTTTTGTGCTGTTTGCTGAGTAAAATCCAGACCAAAGGGATTGAAACACGGAGTGGTGGTCACATAATTGGGAGGTGATGATCCATTCAAGAACCTTGAAAAGGAAGCTGGGGCTGGGGGGGGGGGGTTACAAATTGGACAGCTGTTCAGAGGGCAAAGTACAGGGGGAGCTTTTTAAGGGGAGTAACAATGGATTTGAATGCGAGGGAAAAAGTGCTTGAATCATACATCCATGAGAAAATGTGTATACAATTTGGTTGTCAGAATAAAGGAGTTGGTTTTAGCGATGTGAACGCAGGGAGCCACCTCATTAGATTGCGCTCTTCTGAACTCTGCAAGACACTGTAAAACCAATGCTATTTAAAGAATTAAAAATAAGAAACACTTCCATTTATATAGCACCTCATCACTTCTCGCAGAAAAAAATCTATATTCACTTCATATGCAATGTATCAATTGGAAGTGAAATGTCTTATTTAATACTGCATGGCTAGGATTCTGTGCTTTTGGGGATGGGAAGAGACACAAAGAGAAAGACGAATAAACGGGTCATTTTCGGGTTGGCAGGCTGTAACTAGTGGGGTACCGCAAGGATCAGTGCTTGGGCCTCAGCTATTCACAATCTGTATGAGGGGACCAAATGTAATATATCCAAGTTTGCTGATGATACAAAGCTGGGTGGGAATGTAAGCTGTGAGGAGGATGCATTGAGGCTTCAAGGGGATATAGAAAAGCTAAATGAGTGGGCAAGAACATGGCAAATGGAAAATAATGTGGAGAAATGTGAAGTTACCCACTTTGGTAGGAAAAATAGAAAAGCAGAGAATTTTTTAACTGGTGAGAGATTGGGAAATGTTGGTGTTCAGAGGGACCTGGGGGTCCTTGTACACGAATCACTGAAAGTTAACATGTAGGTTCAGCAAGCAATTAGGAAAGCAAATGGTATGTTGGCCTTTATTGCAAGAGGATTTGAGTAGAAGAGTAAAGACGTCTTACTGCAAGGGCCCTGGTATGACCACACCTGGAGTATTGTGTACAGTTCTGGTCTCCTTACCTAAGGAAGGATATACTCGCCATAGAGGGAGTGTAACAAAGGTTCACCAGACTGATTCCTGGGATGGGGGGATTATCCTATGAGGAGAGATTGAGTAGACTAGGCCTATATTCTCTGGAGTTTAGAAGAATGAGAGGTGATCTCATTGAAACATACAAAATTCTTACAGGGCTTGACAGTAGATGCAGGGAGGAGGTTTCTCCTGGCTGGGGAGTCTAGAACCAGGGGTCACAGTCTCAGAATAAGGGGTTGGCCATTTAGGACTGAGATGAGGAGAAATTTCTTTACTCAGTAGGTGGTGAATCTTTGGAATTCTCTATCCCAGAGGGCTGTGGAGGCTCAGTCGTTGAGTATATTCAAGACAGAGATCGATAGATTTTTGGATATTAAGGGCATCAAGGGATATGGGGATAGTGCAGGAAAGTGGAGATGAGGTAGAAGATCAGCCATGATCTTATTGAAAGGCAGAGCAGGCTCGAGGGGCCAAATGGCCCACTCCTGCTCCTATTTCTTATGTTCTTATGTAAAACAGAGGGGTAGAGAAACAAGAGGAACAGCGAAGCATGGCAGAACAAAATGAAGGACAATCAGACAGAACTTCAGTACCAAAAAATATTGCTGCCAAGATCATGGGTGGTTTGCTGCTTATTCAGACAGATGCATCTCTTATCAAAGGCATTTAATTTTTATAATTTTTTTTCTACAACAGTCTTTAAAGACATTATAAAAGCCAACTGCTTGTAACATACAAAAGGAACAAGCTGCTGAACTCAAAAGTATTCATCTACATGTTTAATGAATGATCATCACACTAAAGCTGCCAAGAAGTTCTCCCCGCTCCCCACCCCACCTCCCCTGCCACCAACTCTTGATACTTGGCTGTGTCTCTCAGAATGTCAAAGGCTTTTTGAAATCTCTCAGCAGAGCGAGATAGCCTTCATGTATTTTCCTGGTGCAAGGAGAGCTCTTACCATGCCACTCGGTCCCAAGCTAGAGGTCTGTCTCTGTGCAACATTAAATTCTTAACCTAACAACCAAAATGCCCTGTTAAATTATTTCCCTGATCCCGAATGCTATCCAAGAGAAAAACTGGAATTAACCGAGAGAAAGATATAAAGCTCTGAGACAAGTTCATCAGTAATCTATGATCACAAAATTGTATTGGCGCTCTCAGAGCTACAACCAGCAATCAGATTACAAACCTATTATTAGTTATTAAAAGGAAGACTTTAACACATCCATTAAAGTTATCTAAGTCAGAGAGTCACTGAATTGAAGCGGACGGAGAACTTCAATCCATTGGGTGTAATTATCCAGATTATACACCATTCGCTTAACAGAAAAGTAAACATTACTACAGGAAACTTTCGTTTATCCGGCACCCAAATATCCGGAATTCTCGCTTAACCGGCAAAAATCATCCTCTGAAAACTCCTCTCAAATAACCGGCAATGTTGCCGAGTCGCAGTCGAGTCTCCGCGAACGCCGAGTGCTCCGAAAAATCCTCTCAAATAACCGGCAATGTTGCCGATCCCGAGTCCGAGTCAGAGTCCGCGAAAGCCGATTTAGTCAGTAAGGGTACTTTTCAAAAGTGCCACTATTCGGCCTCCTGGCGCTGTTGCAAGTCCGAAACATTGCAGTAGCATGAGTAGATTCTCCCGTGCTGCTTGGAGTCTCTTTGTTAAAAATAGCCTCGGTAGATATAACTCTCTGTTATCCGGTACTTTCGATAAACCGGCACCACGCCGGTCCCGTCGATGCCGGATAAACGAAAGTTTCCTGTAATTACTTCCAAAGGAGTGTAAAGGCTTTAAGCGTACTTCCAATGCACAAAGTTCCTGTTTAGGATATTTTCATCCAGCTTTTACACCTAGCATTACCTCCTTAGTACTTCTACTCAGGACCTCGACTGGCTTCATTGAAAATTGCATCATTAAAAAGCTCCGATAACAACAATGAATCAAAGACTGGAAAAGCTGTTGGAAACTAGACTTGCAAAATTGTACTCTAATTCATTCAATTCAATCTGGTTTTTTTTAAAATGCAGTTTATTTTACAAGCATGTGTTAGTCTACTCGGTCATTTTTGCAAAAATAAAATTGAATTAACGGATACCTTGAATTTAGAGAAGTAGACCGCACTATTTTATCGCAACATGTCAAGAAAGTAGAGGTCTGTAATTGGAGCTTCGCTTGATCATTTAATGTCCTGAAGCAGTGGCTTAGAATTTTTTCCATATGAAACCAAACATCTCTGTAATCTCAGTTCAGATGAACTCAACAGACCCTCTAAACATACTGCTATTGTAAATATCAGTGTGCTTGCCAAGAATTCCCTCTGCCACAGGGCACAAACCTCTCTCATTAAGCTCAACATGGTTTTGCGTGCTGATCTAACATACATGTTTCAGCCCCTTCCCTCATTAAAATTTCATTATTTAGAATCCCTAGAGCTCAGGTCACGGGTTCACACATTTGCAAGGACATTTTGAGCAAACATAGGAAATGGAAATGGAAATAAACAAAGAGAGATTATACTTGAGTACGATATTAAATTCGAAGGTCGGGGAATTTTAGCACCAGATATCAGATCACAGTCAGTATCGTCAGATGGGAGTAAACAAGAAAAATTGAAAACAAAGTTTTGTAATGCTGTTTCCTTCCTCTGTTAACCATTACTGAATTTTTAACATGATCTAATCAGCCACTTATTTACAGCCAGAGTTGAATGGCAGTTCTAGTCCAAAACATGTGTTGCTGTAACAGGCACAGGAATAATATGCAATTGATTTTACACAGATTAACAAGAGAAAACTAATAAGCCACTATACTGTATTTAACACACAAATGGCAGGCGCACAGATGGAGCTATCTGAATGATAGCTCCATATTTGGTATTACAGGCCAGAAAATACTACTCTGCCAACAGCAACATGGGTGCCTCTGAATCTGAAGTGTCAGTGAACATGCAGAGCTTCAGGCAGCCCTTGCAGCAGTTTGCCATGAGCAAGAGATAGGTCTGCACCAACATGAACGTCACCAGAAATTACTGGAGAGGCAAGACAACCAGCTAGTAACAGAAAACATAGGGAGACACTAACAGCAAGCAAGGTAATGCTGACAGCATGAATTAAGCCAGTTTAATAAATAATTTCTTAACAAAACAGTGACAAAAGGCAAAATCCAAATAAAGAAGGGGGGGGGGGGGAAGAGAATTAAAATTAAGTAATTATGGAGTGAAAACTAAGTTATAAGCAAAATTACTTTCGTGTACACTGCAGTTTAATCAAAATATTTTACATTTTTTTCCACTCTTTTCTTGACTGAGTTCTACTTTGTTTATTGCAAAAAAAATTATAAAGAAAGTTGGATCATGGGTCCAAGAATAATGGCGAGATTATGGAGCAGTATCTCACGATTAAAAACCTACTGATCTGGCAAGTCACCCCGACAAATTCAGATTTAAAAAAAAGAAATACCTAAAACTTCTTCAGTGATAATATGAAGTTTGGATGCACTGAGCTCCATCCCAAAATTGCCAGGAACACAAAATTGAGTGCGTGACATATAGGGCGCCTCATCAGGGGACCACTTCCCAACATGACTGTGCTGATGTACAATGATGAAGTCGCTTCCATTTTTACCAGATTTCAAATTAAAATACTGACACGAGGAGTTGGGAACAACACTGCCAGTTTACTATCAGCAAAGTGCTACTATAATGAGTAACTTTATTAAAAACATTTTTCAACTTAAAAAACATCTTGCTCTTTGGAAATGCTGAAAGGATAAAAATGATGGTTGGATCTATTTAGCTAAATTAAGTCAAAATAATTTTCCCTGCATGAGCATGATACCTGCACTCTTAAGCACAGAGCAGGGTGTAGCACTTAATCATCAAAGAAGTTCTTCCAACCTTTGCCACTGGAATACAGTTCCTAATTTTCAAACAAAAGTTGATCATCATCTTAAAAAAAAACTGAACAATGCAAACTATGTGGGCTTCTATTGGACATATTACCTACTCTATGAACAGAGTTGACCCAATAATGCACTTTGCAAAAACTTGAGTGTATTATTCAATTACTTTCTTCAAATGGGAGGTGTAGAGGTAGAGGGAAATTGAGTTTAGGAGGTAGCAGCAGATTTAAGTCGCAGTGGGAAGGAAGAAGTCGCAAGAGAAATTATGGCAATTTCCAAGCAATAATTACAGACTTGTGAATTCTGAGGTGGCCTTTGGAAAGGAATTGACAAACTTAAGAACATGTTTGAACATTTGTAGGGAACGGTAGGATCGTGTTTGTGTTACTGGTCTAGTAATCCAGAGGCCTGGACTAATGATCCGGAGACATGAGTTTAAATCTCACCACAGCAGCTGGGGAATTAAAAAGCTAGTATCAGTAATGGTGACCATGAAACTACTGGATTATTGTAAAAATCCATCAGGTTCACTAATGCCCTTTAGGGAAGGAAATCTGCCATCCTTACCTGGTCTGGCTGATATGTTACTCCAGACCCACAGCAATGTGGTTGACTCTTAACTGCCCTCTGAAATGGCCCAGTAAGCCACTCAGTTGCACCAAACTGCTACAAAGAAGTAACACCTGGCATTACCTTCACCACATGGACTGCAGCGGTTCAAGAAGTCAGCTCACCACAACCTTCTCATGGGCAATAAATGCCGACCTTGCCAGCGATGCCCACATCCCGTGAACGAATAATAAAAAAAGAGAAAATACAGCAAAAGATACTACAGGAAACTTTCGTTTATCCGGCATCGACGGGACCGGCGTGGTGCCGGTTTATCGAAAGTACCGGATAACGGAGAGTTATATCTACCGAGGCTATTTTTAACAAAGAGACTCCAGGCAGCGCGGGAGAATCAACTCCTGCGACTGCAGTGTTTCGGACTTCAGACAGCGCCAGGAGGCCGAGTAGTGGCACTTTTGAAAAGTACCCCTACTGACTAAATCGGCGTTCGCGGACTCGGACTCAGACTCGGGATCGGCAACATTGCCGGTTATTTGAGAGGAGTTTTCGGAGCACTCGGCGTTCGCGGAGACTCGACTGCGACTCGGCAACATTGCCGGTTATTTGAGAGGAGTTTTCGGAGGATGATTTTTGCCGGTTAAGCGAGAATTCCGGATATTTGGGTGCCGGATAAACGAAAGTTTCCTGTATAGTCCAGCAGGATTAGGATCAGCTTTTTTAATTGATCTGACATTTTTATCTCTGCCAATTGGAGGTAACGTGGTGGATACAGAGGTTGCTCCCAATGCGCCATTTTCAAAAAAATGTCTGGGGGAACTGGATGGGACAGTCGGGTTAGTCACTGGCTTTTCACGGAGATTCAATTCCAACCCAGTCTGATGGGATAAATGTCTCCGCTGTCAACTGGCGGTAAGGGTTCTATGTGAAATGAGTTTGGGAGGTCTCAATCTAGTTCCTAGCGCAAAACTGTCCCTAATTTGGGACTAACTAGCAACGTTACTCAGATAGGTCACAGGATGACTGGCGTGAGAAATGGAAAAAGTGTCACACAGGTGCATAAGAACATAAGAAATAGGGATGCTTTTCTGAGGTTGAGTTGAGACACATTGCTAGGGCAGAGAAGAGGGAACTCTGCATGTGGATGGGCTGTGCCTGATTTAGGAGGGTTTGATGCCAACTCTGGCTGCCTGAAATAGGAAAATAGCATTCCCCAGCACTAACATCCCTCACCCAGATAATCACAAAAAATAAGAACTAATATACGAGAGGATGTTAATTCTACTTTGAATAAGAATGTAAGGAAAGTCACGGATGAGGGAAAGAAACCTTTTAGTCCAATGAAGCTCATCTCCTTTACTAGTCCGACTAGGTCAGCCAGTCTCCAACTGTATTCCATTAATATCTTTGGCTCTACTACCTAGTGAATGATTCCAAATTTCTAAAAAAAAATTTTAACTTACCTTTAAAAATAGTAACTGAAAGTTATAGAAGCGACGTGTTCCTATAGTAGTCCAAGGCAATAGTTTAACATTTAACTAAGCCCATCCACCCCACCAAAAAAAATACACACCTAGTTTTCTTAGTGAGAGTAAGGGAAAATTAAAATTAAAAGTATACAAATAAAAAAGGAACAAGAAAGTTCAAAACATATACTGGTATAATAGTCAATAAACATACCTGAGAGATTGAAGAATTTTAACTTTTTAAAATGAATCACAATAGTTCAGTAACAGAACCACTGCAGTTCTACATAATTTTATTTAGAATAAAGTTAATTTCTATAACAATAACTTTTGGGTTCTATGAAACTAGTGCTATAGAACTCAAACCTGCTTAATTTTTAGTAAACCTGAAAATGTGAATCTTACCTTCATATTTCCACACAATCCTTGGAATAACAGGTCCAGAGCATGAAGCCCGAAGTAGATGGAGAATCATGTACAATATTACAGGTGTCATATTCAGTCTTCTCAACGGAAGTTGTAGATTTGTCAAAAGATCGAATTATCCAGAAACCCAGAATCAACTGTATTTAATTACTCAGACATCACGAGCATTGAAAAAAGGAATGATCCAAATGGTGAAAACACATCTAATTGGTTATTTGAGCTGGTCACTTGAAGAACTGATATCTCATTTGCATGTTCTGCAAACCTTCCAAAAGCTGTGGTGAACTGTGGTTCCAGGATGCAGGTCTGTGTTGAGGGGGTGGGGGGAAGAAAGAAAAAAGAGAACTTAAGTCAGTGGCAAGATTAAAAAGAAAACAAATAATTCATAAATGCTGAAACAAAAACATACCGTCAAACTGTTTTTCACAATTAGTAAGTGTTGTATTTTAATGAAACCAATTCAATTAACTCCCTCCTTTTCTCACCAATCTTTATTCGTTCTCTCTTGAATGCATTCTCTTCTTCAAGTGGACGTAATAGATCCCATGGCACTATTTTGAAGAAGAGCAGGGGAGTTATCCCCGGGGCCCTGGCCAATATTTATCCCTCAATCATCACTAGAACAGGTTATCCGGTCATTATCACATTGCTGTTTTGTGGGAGCTTGCAAATTGGCTGCCGCGTTTCCTACATTACAACAGAGACTACATTTCAAAAATTACTTCATTGGCTGTAAAGCGCTTTGGGACATCCTGAGGTCATGAAAGGCGCTATATAAATGCAAGTCTTTCTTTTCTTTTTCTTGCTGGAGTACCATTCCTCAGCCACCAGCTGCCCTCTGGTACCTTGTCCAAGTGGCCATTATTCATGTGAGCCTGGACTTGTGACTGCGGGGGGGGGGGGGGCAACATCACAGCCCATGCCCAATCCAGTCTCCCCCTGATGTCTGCATGTGTCCCTCCAGCAGACCCAGGAATGTTCAGGTTGATCGTTGCACCACTACCGACACTTTGATTGAGATTAAGCTAACGCAGTGCAACAGAAGAGTGGACCTTGTTTCTCCCTGGTTTTTCACTGGGTAAACTTGCTGGGCTATCACTGGAAGAAGTTCCTCTTATACAATTGTCCGATTGGCCACGGAATCTTTTGGCAATGGTCACTCATTTGATCAATGAGTAGTAATTGTGTCACAATCGTTACTCCTGCAGTGCACATTTAACTCTTTAACACTACTGGGCATCTGCAGACAAGTGTCAGTACAAAACAAAGTGAACATTGTAAAATTAATCCTTAGCCTGCTACATGAGGGTAGATAAGTCCCCTGGGCCAGATGGGATATATCCTAGGATTCTTTGGGAGGCAAGGGAGGAGACTGCAGAGCCTCTGGCTTTGATCTTTGGGTCCTCACTGTCCACGGGAATGGTGCCAGAGGACTGGAGAGTGGCGAATGTTGTTCCTCTCTTCAAGAAAGGAAATAGGAATGACCCTGGTAATTATAGGCCGGTTAGTCTTACTTCGGTGGTTGGTAAGATAATGGAAAAGGTCCTGAGGGATAGGATTTATGACCATTTGGAAAGATGATACTTAATCAGGGATAGTCAACACAGATTCATGAAGGGTAAGTCTTGCCTAACAAATTTGATTGAATTCTTTGAGGAGGTAACTAAGTGTGCAGATGAAGGTAGAGCAGTTGATGTCGTATACATGGATTTTAGTAAGGCGTTTGATAAGGTTCCCCATGGTCGGCTCATGAAGAAAGTAAGGAGTTGTGGGATAGAGGGAAATTTGGCCGATTGGATAAGTAACTGGCTATCTCATAGAAGGCAGAGGGTGGTGGTGGATGGAACATTTTCGGACTGGAGACCAGTTACCAGCAGTGTGCCACAGGGGTCGGTGCTGGGTCCTCTGCTGTTTGTGATTTTTATCAATGACTTGGAGGAGGGGACTGAAGGGTGGATCAGTAAATTTGCTGATGACACCAAGATTGGTGGAGCAGTGGATGAGGTGGAGGGCTGTTGTAGGCTGCAAAGAGACATTGATAGGATGCAGAGCTGGGCCGAAAAATGGCAGATGGAATTTAACCCTGATAAGTGCGAGGTGATTCATTTTGGTAGGGCAAATTTGAATAAGGATTACAGGGTCAACGGCAGGGTTCTGAGGAACGTGGAGGAGCAGAGGGATCTGGGGGTTCATATCCACAGATCTCTGAAGGTTGCCACTCAAGTGGATAGAGCAGTAAAGAAGGCCTATGGTGTGTTGGCGTTTATTAACAGAGGGTTTGAGTTTAAGAACCGTGAGGTTATGCTGCAACTGTACAGGACCTTGGTGAGACCACATTTGGAATATTGTGTGCAGTTCTGGTCACCTCACTATAGGAAGGACGTGGAAGCATTGGAAAGAGTGCAAAGGAGATTTACCAGGATGCTGCCTGGTTTGGGGGGGGAGGTCTTATGAGGAAAGATTGAGGGAGTTGGGGCTTTTCTCTTTAGAGCGGAGGAGGATGAGAGGCGACTTAATAGAGGTTTATAAGATGATGAGGGGGATAGATAGAGTGGATGTTCAGAGACTATTTCCTCGGGTAGAGGCAGCTGTTACAAGGGGGCATAACTATAAGGTGCATGGGGGGAGATATAGAAGGGATGTCCGAGGTAGATTCTTTACTCAGAGAGTGGTTGGGGTGTGGAATGGACTGCCTGCTGTGATAGTGGAGTCGGACACTTTAGGAACTTTCAAGCGGTTATTGGATAAGCACATGGAGCACACCAGAGTGATAGGGAGTGTGATAGCTTGATCTTGGTCTCGGACAATGCTCAGCACAACATCGAGGGCCGAAGGGCCTGTACTGTGCTGTACTGTTCTATGTTTCTATATAGATTTCTACTGAATTCAAAAGAAGTCACTTTCCTAGGCAAACTGAAGGTATTTATTACCTAAATACAGAAATTGGCTCCTCCAACCGCTTGGAGGTCATCTCACCATCTGACCCATACAGACTAGAAAGGATCTAGGTTCCATTTCCAGAGAGGAAAAAAAATGATAGGGGAAATAAAACATAAAATGTCATGGGGCAGGTAATCAGGATTCAGATGTCCTAAACTGTCATGTAATCCCCGAAACTGGATTACAGCCTTCTAATCACTCCAGGAATCTACTAATTCATACAAATAAAAAAATTGTCAAGAACATGTGCAGTCTTCAGGCACTAACCAGCACTTTAAAAAATGAACCCTTCTGCTACTGTTAACTGTGACATTATCCGTGTTGCCCTCTCCCTCCTCCCCCACCACCACCACCAAGAAGACAAGAACTGAACTGGAACAGAAACCAAAGCCCCGATGGTGGCTCAGGTAGAGTTTCAACCTGGATAACATCAGACAATGTCGCAATCCAAAGCAGCAGTCAAATGACTCCGTGCAGTTGTGGAAGCAGAGACAAGTGGTACAATTCATCGTTTCAATATGACTGAGTCAGAGGCCAACGGTCTATGACTGCCTGATTTTGCTTTTAAACTTTGGGAAAGTTTACATTTAACTGTGCATACAAATAAATATTTTTTCTGTTTTTAATAAGATTATCGTCTGATAAGTGAACAGGAAGAACATTCCCACCTGATCCTCTGATCGATTGAAAGGGATTCATGAAAGAAACTCTTAGCCCACTGCTGCCGCCTCACACTCAGCCTAAGCGGATCAATCACAGTGTGACTTTGGTCAAGAAATTAATCCCAGTTTTACAGATATCATTTATTAAACCGCTGCACAATATGCCACAGCTTTTTAATTTGAACATTTCCCACCAAACCCATTTTGCATGATATGCCCTTCAATTTATATCAAGTTACGCAGCACAAATATTACAGATAACACTACTATTTTATTTAAAGCAGTAAATGTCTGTTGACTTATAAAAATACATCTGCTGCAATGGAGACCTAACTACTGTAAGCCTTTTGCCTCCTTTTAAAAACGTTTGCAATATTCCCTTTTGTCTGATTGCACTTCTGTCAAGCGCAGTAGGACATTTTTCTGCATTAAAGACACTTTATGAATGGAAGTTGTTTTTGTTGTCCCATTATTACCATCCACTAATTTCATCTTATTTGAAGAGCTATTTCTAGATTTTGGTTATTTAAAAAAATGACTGTGGTAGCATCAGTAGAATAGAAGGCAGCTTTCTAAACAATATACTGTAAATGGAATACTGCCGTGAGAAATCTTGCTGCAACATTATGAAGATCTGCTTTGCAAACTGTCCCACAAGTTTAAAGCCTTTCATTCAGGAATTGTTTTCATATTGAAGTGACCAGTATCCAATTCCTTTTTATTTTAAATCGAGTAGAATTTTAATATTTTTGCCTTCTGTCCACAGTCACAAAGTACAGTATCAGAACAATTCAATGAGGCATTGAGACAACAAAGATGTAAACAAATCTAAAATCTTGAGGCATGACGAGCAAAAATGGATTTGTAGAGCAGTGGAAAAAGTTTAGATTAAAAAAGTTAATTTACATTATAACTACATTAAAATATGATTAACGCATTACAATAGTAAGCCGAATAGTGCGAGGGATGAGATAAAAAGCATTTTCTTGCCCCTGATTTTTCTCATGTTCACTTTACAGTTTAAAGTAGCAGCAAAACAAATACAGAAATTAAATAATTAACCAGCAGTGACTCAAAAAAGTAACTAAGTTATGGTACCTAACTTATACAGCAAGTAGCTCCAAAATGCACGTCTTTAGTAACTCCTGAAACCAGCTTCAACTGATACTGTGTGCTTAACCATTGGCATGTTACTCCAAAACTGCACAGGAAATGTCTTTAACCCTCTTCAGAAATGAGGCCTGCTAACTGTAGGCGGCGTGAGACATTTTGCTATTTTATTTCAATATCAGTTAGATTCTTTCTAGCGGGGCTTATTAGAAATTCAGGGTCAATTTTCAAGCGACTCTACGACTGTTGGACTGAGGTGAAAAGGGTTAAATAACCTGCCTCTCTCCACGGCAACTGCCAAACGTTCATAAATCAGTTTGAGTCATCAGGTGCTCTCTCTTCTTTACCCATTCACCCACCCAAAAAGTGGAAGAAAAACTGCAGCGGGGCTGTTGGAAGGAAATAGGTTGTGAAACACAAGAAACAAGAGAAGCTGTTGTGGTCGTGCAAGATAACAGACTTACAGAAAAGTAGAAAAGCAAAGTTACATTTAAAAAAATCCAACGCTTGAAATCCTATATTCAATACTCAGTTAACTACCAGTATTTCACAAATTTGTACAAAGGCCCAGCTTAAATTTCAACTCCGGTTACACATTTTGTAATTATCCCACAGCACTTGTCTTTGATAGAATAAACATGCTGTCCTCATTAAACAATATGTAAATTGACACCACCACCTGTAACTACACAATGCCACAAAAGTGAAGGTAACAACGTTGCTAGTGTGTTGTGTGGAATTGCATCACTTTCTGTGCTATAAAATGCGCAACAACTTTCATTTATATAGCGCCTTTAACTAGTAAAACATTCCAAGGCACTTCACAGGAGCGTTATCAAACACCAAGCCACATGAGATATTAGGACAGATGACCAAAAAGCCTGGTCAAAGAGGTAGGTTTTAAGGAGTGTCTTAAAGTAGAAAAGAGAGGCAGAGAGGTTTAGGGAGGGAAGTTCAGAGCTTAGGGCCTAGGCCACAGAAGGCATGGCCATCAATGGTAGAGGGATGAAAATCGGGGATGTGCAAGAGGCCAAAATTGGAAGGGCGCAGAGATCTCAGAGGGTTGTATAAAGAGGTTACAGAGATGGGAAGGAACAAGGCCATAGAGGGATTTAAAAACCAAGGATAAGAATTTTATAAATCGAGGTGTTGCTGGACCAGGAGCCAATGTAGTTCAGTGAGCACAGGAGTAATGGGTGATTGGGACTTGGTGCGAGTTAGGACTCGGGCAGCCAAGTTTTGGATGAGCTCAAGTTTATGCAGGGTGGAAGAAGGGAGGCTGGCCAGGAGAGCATTCGAATAGTCAAGTTTAGAGGTAACAAAGGCATGGATGAGGGTTTCAGCTGATACAGGGGTGGAGTCAGCCAATATTAGCTTTTCAATGTAAAAACTGCACATGTGCGGTACTTTGAATTGCCCGTACAACGGCAAAAAAATTAGAGGGAACATTGCTCCAGAGGTAGCGGAGCAGGAGTGGGAAGAGAAGCCATTGCAGGTGATTCTCTGGTACGGCTAGATAGATAAGAATGGAACCAGGCGAGGACAGTCCCACCCAGCTGGACAATGGAGGATAGGCTTTGGAGGTGGATGGTGTGGTCAACCACGTCAAAGGCTGTAGACAGGTCGAAAAGGATGAGGAGGGATAGTTTACCATGGTCACAGTCACACAGGATGTTATTTGTGACAGTGTTAGAGGCCGTTTCAGCACTGTGGCAGGGGCGAAAATCAGATTGGAGGGATTCAAACATGGAGTTGCGGGAAAGATGTGTGCGGATTTGGGAGGCATCAACATATTCATGGACTTTGGAGGAAACCGTAGTTTGCAAGGACAGAGGGGAGTCAAGGGTGGGTTTTTTGAGGAGAGGGCTGATGATGACAGATTTGAAGGGGAGGGGGACAGTACCTGAGGAGAAGGAACCGTTAATAATATCAGCTAACATGGGGGCCAGGAAGGGAAGTTGGGTGGTCAGCAGTTTAGTGGGAGTAGGGTCTCATAGACAAGATGAGTTTGGAGAGGGCCCGAGGGGAGATAGGAAAGAAACTAGAGAGAGGTGAGAGTGTTTAGGGCAGGATGGAACCTTAGGGGAAGGGAGGGAAGCAGCAGAAGCAGCTGAATAGATGGTCTCAATCTTAGTGACAAAGAAGTCCATGCTAAAATCACCACCATTTTCAAGCACTTTGCAAGCAACAACTATGTTTTCTCGATAGCATATGATTCAAAAAATATCAAATGACAAGCACTTTCCCAAACTACATAATGAAATGGTTAGGGGTAGTCTCTGAAGTGCATGCTCCTACCCTGAATGTATAATAATACAGTACTCAGCACCAATCCCAAGTCTTTAAAAGGTATGCAAATTTCATAAAATATTATTCAGCTGGCGGTATAAGTTATCTTATGAATTCTCAGTATATGGAACTAAACTGATTTTATATACAGAGAATCAATTTGGTTTACAGCATATGAAGGGCCAAAGTTGAAAAGAGTACATGAGGTCATTCAGAACAATTTCATTTGGTGATTTAGAAGCCTGAAGACTTTGTGAGGAGTGCCACAATTTTCAGGTCCTGGGGAAGAGTTAGAGTAGGGGATTCTACAACCTTCCCGTTCTTTCCAAAGACCTGGAATGCATTACTGTCTCATAACTGCACTCCTACCTCTCCCATCACTCTGTTGAAGACCCAACCACTGCACTGAAACCATACTGGTCAAAGTCACAAACAAAATCTTATGCAACTGTGACCTTGGTGCTCTGCATTTCATCCTCAACCTCTCTGTTGCCTTCAGCCTTCAACACTGTTGACCACTCGATCAAGCTCCAACATCCTTCGGTGGCACTGCTCTCTCCTAGTTCCATTTATAGCTTTTCAAACACAGACGTTACATTGCCTAGAATGGTTTTTCCACCTCTGCCTACAGAATCACCTCTGATGTACCATGGCCTTATCCTTGGTCCCCTCCTCTTCCATGCCATGCATTGATGAGTAACATAGAAACATACATAGAAACATAGAAGATAGGAGCAGGATTGGCCATTCGGCCCCTCGAGCCTGCTCCGCCATTCGATGAGATCATGGCTGATCATCCAAACTCAGTACACTGTACCTGCCTTCTCCCCATATCCCTTGATACCTTTAGCTTTAAGAAATATATCTAACTCATTCTTGAATATATTTAATGACTTGGCCTCAACTACCTTCTGTGGTAGAGAATTCCACAGGTTCACCACTCTCTGGGTGAAGAAATTCTTCCTCATTTCTGTCCTAAATGGCTTACCCCTTATCCTTAGATTATGACCCCTGGTTCTGGACTCTCCGACCATCGGGAACATTCTTCCTGCATCTAGTTTGTCCAGACCCGTCAGAATTTTATATGTTTCGATGAGATCCCCTCTCATTCTTCTATACTCCAGCGAGTATAAGCCCAATCGACCCAATCTCTCCTCATATGTCATTCCTGCCATCCCAGGTATCAGCCTTGTGAATCTTCGCTGAACTCCTTCCATGGCAAGAACATCCTTCCTCAGATAAGGCGACCAAAACTGCACACAGTACTCAAGGTGTGGTCTCACCAAGGCCCTGTACAACTGCAGCAGGACGTCCTTGTTCCTATACTCAAACCCTTTCGCTATGAAGGCCAACATACCATTTGCCTTCTTCACCGCCTGCTGCACCTGCATGCTTACCTTCAGCGACTGGTGCACAAGGACACCCAGGTCTCGTTGCACTTCCCCTTCTCCCAATCTATTGCCATTCAGATAGTAGTCTGCCTTTCTGTTTTTGACACCAAAGTGGATAACCTCGCATTTATCCACGTTATATTGCATCTGCCGACGCTTCTGCCCACTCACCCAATCTGTCCAAATCATCCTGGAGTTTCTCGGTATCCTCCTCGCAGCACACACGCCCACCCAGCTTTGTGTCATCTGCAAACTTGGAGATATTACATTTAGTTCCCTTATCCAGATCATTAATGTATATTGTGAATAGCTGGGGTCCAAGGACCGAACTCTGCGGTACCCCACTAGTCACTGCCTGCCACTCGGAAAAAGACCCATTAATTCCTACTCTCTGCTTTCTGTCCGCCAACCAGTTCTCTATCCAAGTCAATACCTTGCCCCCAATCCCATAAGAACATAAGAAATAGGAGCAGGAGTAGGCCAATTGGCCCCCCGAGCCTGCTCCGCCATTCAATAAGATCATGGCTGATCTGATCCTAACCGCCAATCTACTATCACAGAACCATCTCCTGAACCTAACAGAATTGGACACACGAAATAGGAGCAGGATCAGGCTACACGGCCCCTGGGCCCGCTACGCTACCCACAGGGCCATGACCGATCCGAACCT
The DNA here is from genome assembly GCA_030390025.1 of Squalus acanthias. NCBI lineage: Eukaryota > Metazoa > Chordata > Chondrichthyes > Squaliformes > Squalidae > Squalus > Squalus acanthias. Next base: position 205,927,142 of record CM059425.1, read on the forward strand.
AGACTCATGTCCAAATTCCTGCCCGCTCCCCGTAACCCTGAATTCCCTTTACTTCTAGGAAACTGTCTATTTCTGTTTAAAATTGATGTAATGATGTAGCTTCTACAGCTTTTTGGGGCAGCATATTCCATGGACCTACCACCCTCTGAGTGAAGTAGTTCCTTCTCATCTCAGTTTTGAAAGAGCAGCCCCTTATTCTAAGACTATGCCCCCTAGTTCTAGTTTCACCCATCATCGGGAACATCCTCCCCGCATCCACCCGATCCAACCCCTTCACAATCTTATATGTTTCAATAAGATCGCCTCTCATTCTTCTGAACTCCAATGAGTAGAGTCCCAATCTACCCAACCTCTCCTCATATGACCACCCCCTCATCCCCGGGATTAACCGAGTGAACCTTTTTTGCACTGCCTCGAGAGCAAGGATGTCTTTCCTTAAGTAAGGACACCAAAACTGTATGCAGTATTCCAGGTGCGGTCTCACCAATACCTTGTACAACTGAAGCAATACCTCCCTATTTTTATATTCTATCCCCCTAGCAATGAAAGCCAACATTCCATTTGCCTTCTTAATCACTTGCTGCACCTGCATACTAACCTTTTGAGTTTCGTGCACCAGGACCCCCAGATCCCTTTGCACTTCAGTACTCTCCAGTTTCTTGCCATTAAGATAATAACTTGCTCTACTATTTTTCCTGCCAAAGTGCATAACCTCACACTTTCCAGTATTGTATTCCATCTGCCAACTCTCTGCCCACTTACTTAGCCTGTCTATGTCCCCTTGCAGATTTTTTATGTCCTCCTCACTCACTACTTTCCCTCCCATCTTAGTATCATCTGCAAACTTTGATCTGTTACACTCGGTCCCCTCCTCCAAATCGTTAATATAGATTGTAAAGAGTTGGGGACCCAGCACTGACCCCTGCGGAACACCACTAGTTACGGATTGCCAGTCTGAGAATGAACCATTTATCCCAACTCTCTGCCTTCTGTTAGATAGCCAATCCTCTATCCATGCCAGAATATTACCCCCAATCCCGTGATTTTTTATCTTAAGCAATAATCTTTTGTGTGGCACCTTGTTAAATGCCTTTTGGAAGTCTAAATACACCACATCCACTGGTTCCCCTTTATCCACCCTATATGTTACTTCCTCAAAGAACTCCAGCAAATTTGTCAAACATGACTTCCCCTTCATAAAACCATGCTGACTTTGTCCTATTAAATTATGATTATCCAAATGTCCCGTTACTGTCTCCTTAATAATGGACTCCAAAATTTTACCTACCACAGATGTTAGGCTGACCGGTCTATAGTTTCCAGCCTTCTGTCTACGGCCCTTTTTAAATAAGGGTGTTACATTAGCAGTTTTCCAGTCTGCCGGGATCTTTGCTGAGTCCAGGGAGTTTTGGAAAATTATTACCAATGCATCCACAATCTCTACCGCCACTTCCCTCAAGACCCTAGGATGTAAGCCATCAGGTCCAGGTGATTTATCCGCCTTGAGTCCCATTATTTTACCGAGTACCACTTCCTTAGTGATTTTGATCGTGTTTAGCTCCTCCCCCCCCCATAGCCCCCTGTTTGTCCAGTGTTGGGATATTCTTAGTGTCCTCTACTGTAAAGACTGATACAAAATATTCAGTGTATTTGCCATCTCCATATTCCCCACCATTAACTTCCCGGTCTCATCCTCTAAGGGACCAACATTTACTTTAGCCACCCTTTTTCTTTTTATATAACTATAAAAACTCTTACTATCTGTTTTTATATTTTTTGCTAATTTACTTTCATAATCTATCTTCCCTTTCTTAATCAATCTTTTTGTTATTTTTTGCTGCCTTTTAAAGTTTTCCCAATCCTCTGTCCTCCCACTAGATTTCGCTACCTTATATGCCCTTGTTTTTAGTCGAATACTATCCTTAATTTCTTTACTTAGCCACGGATGACTGTCTTTTCTTTTACACCCTTTTCTTCTCAGTGGAATATATTTTTTTTGGAAGTTGTAAAATAACTCCTTAAATGTACACCACTGATCATGTATCGTCTTACCCTTTAATCTATTTTCCCAATCCACTCTACTCAATTCCACTCTCATACCTTCATAGTCTCCTTTATTCAAGCTTAGCACGCTTGTTTGAGATCCAACCTTCTCACCCTCTAATTGAATATGGAATTCAACCATGTTATGGTCACTCATTCCAAGGGGATCCTTTACTAGGACATTTTTAATTAATCCTGTCTCGTTACACAGGACCAGATCTAAGGTTGCTTGCCCCCTGGTCGGTTCAGTTACATACTGCTCAAGAAACCCATCCCTAATACACTCAATGAACTCATCCTCAAGGCAGCCCTGCCCAATTTGATTTGTCCAATTAATATGATAGTTAAAATCCCCCATAATTATAGATGTTCCCTTATTACATGCCTCAACTATTTCCTGATTGATACACCGTCCAACAGAGTTGCAACTGTTCGGAGGCCTATGGACTACGCCCACTAGTGTTTTTTTCCCCTTATTATTCCTCATCTCCACCCAAACTGTTTCATTATCCTGATCTTTTGACCCAATATAATTTCTCTGTATTAGTGATTCCTTCCTTTATTAACATAGCCACCCCACCTCCCCTTCCTTCCTGCCTGTCCTTCCTGATCGTTAAATAACCTGGTATGTTTAATTCCCAGGCATTGTCACCCTGCAGCCATGTTTCTGTAATGGCCACAAGATCATACCCATATGTGGTTATTTGTGCCATTAACTCGTCTATTTGTTACGAATGCTACGTGCATTCAGATAGAGAACTTTCAAATATGATTTGTGACACTTAGTTCCTGCTTTTGCCCTTTTTATTACTTTACCTTTTACTCCATACCTTCTGGCCCTTCCTGACACACTCTGGTTTTTAATTTCCCCACTGCTACCAAAGTCTATGACCTTCTCTGTTGTCATTTTTTATTATTTGCTCTTCATGTGCCTTAACTTTACACGCTAATCTCTTATGCGGGACCTTATCGAAAGCCTTTTGAAAGTCCAAATACACCACATCTACTGGTTCTCCCTTATCTATTTTCCCAGTTACATCCTCAAAAAATTCCAGTAGATTAGTCAAGCATGATTTACCTTTTGTAAATCCAGGTTGACTTTGTCCGATCCTGTCACTGTTTTTCAAGTGCTCAGCTATTACAACTTTTATAATGGACTCTAGCATTTTCCCCAGTACCGATGTCAGGCTTACCGGTCTGTAATTCCCCGCTTTCTCTCTACCACCCTTTTTGAATAGTGGGGTAACATTAGCTACCCTCCAATCCATGGGTACAGTTCCAGATTCCATCGAATGTTGGAAGATGATCAGCAATGCATCTACTATTTCTAGGGCCACTTCCTTAAGTACCCTAGGATGTAGATTATCAGGCCCTGGGGATTTATCGGCCTTCAATCCCGTCAATTTCCCTAACACCATTTCCCTGCAAATACTGACTTCTTTCAGTTCCTCCCTTTCATCAGACCCTATGTTCTCCAACATCTCTGGGAGGTTATTTGTGTCCTCCTTTGTGAAGACAGAACCAAAATATGCATTTAATTGGTCTGCCATTTCTTTGTTCCCCATTATAACTTCCCCCACTTCTGACTGCAAGGGACCTACACTTGATTTCACTAATCTTTTTCTCTTCACATATCTAGTAGGAGGCAATTTGCAGAAGTGGTGGGAGAAATAAGAGCCTAGTTGCAAGGCAATAGCGCATTCCTGTAAAGCATGAGTTCAAGTAGGAGACTCTGTGACCAATAAAAGGAAACTTCAAATTCAGAAAATGTTAAAAGCAGAAATTGTTGGACATGCACAGCAGGGGTGGTGGTGGGGGCGGGGCAGGAGTAGACATTTAATGTTTCAGGTGATTTTGCTACAGGGAATTCATAGTGTGGTTTTATAAATTGAGATTAAGTGCAACAGTAGTTTCAAGAAAATCATAAACAACGTAAGCCCAGGGCCAGCTTCCACATGTATGGTGATGACATCCAGCTTTACATTTCTTCCTCTTCCATCAATCTGAAGGCTGTGCTACATTCTCTAACTGCCTGTCCAACATCAATATCTGGAAGAGCCAACATTTCCTCCAGCTTAATATTGGCAAAAACCATAAACCATCTCCTTGGGCTCCGACCAGCCTCCTGCCTCTGGCCTCAATTCCATCAACCTCCCAGCTACCACCTCAAGCCGAGTCAGGAAAGTGACTCAGAACCTGGACATACTGCTGGACCCTGGGCTCAGCTTCCTTTCTCACAAACAGCCCTCCTACACCCCACCTCCCTCCATTGCCACCAAATTCAAGTACATTCTGTCATCATCTCAATGTTCACCTTCTGTTTTTTAACCCTACACGTAAGTTACAATGTGGAACACTGTAGCCATGGTTCTCATCCACACCCAAGTACTGTGATCCACTCCACTAAAAGCTCCCATGGCTCCCCATGCCCCAATGAGAGGATACCAAAAGTCACATTTCTTGTTTTCAAATCCCTCCACAGCCTCATGCCACCCTATCTTAGTGATGTTCTCCGGCCTTACGTACACTCCGCTCATTCAACACCGGGTTACTCCTTGCCTCCTGCTCCACCACTGGCGGTCGCTCGTTTAGCCACTAGCTCCTGTTCTCTGTAACTCCTTGCCTAGCTCCCTCTGCCTTGCCTGCTTCCACGCAGCTTTCAAAAACCTCTTTACAATCATATTTTTTGACCACGCCTTTGGCTTCCCTTTTTTCAATAATCCTTACTATAAAGTAAAATGAGATGTCCCCTTGCAAACGGGTGTGATAGAAATACAAGTTATTTTGTTGTTGCTCCAACAACTCTTCATTTCAACAAAGTGAGTATGTAAGGAAGACTGTATGTAGGATTGTATTTGCAGCTTAAAAGGAATAAGGAAGAAAGTTCAGAGGAGCACTTACCATAGCAGTGTCAATAAAATAGATAAAGATGAGAAAGATAAGATGAGATTGAAGGCTAGAGGTGAGAGAGGGATCACCCATCAGATGACCAGCTTTCTTTTCTCCAGTACAGAAGTTTGGGAGAACCGGCCCAGGTATTGGAGCAGTATTTAAATCTGGTCAGCATTTAAAAGAATTTGTTGTTGAGGGGAAAAGTGTTTGGCATAGAAGAAAAAGTTTCCTGGAGACAGGTTTAGCAACAGAAGAAATGTGTAGGGTTCTATTCAAGGTCAGAAGAGATCGTGAGGCCAGGAATATCGATAGATTGGAGGAGAAGTAAGAATGGAACATTCAAAAGTAAAAGGTAGAGCACAATGATATTACAATGAAGGGGACACTTTCTTCCTGCAGTAAGAGCTTCTACTGAGATGCACTTTGCATCAAGTATAACCAAGCTTTTATGTCACTCAGCATTCGCACTGACCTAAAAGATCTGAGCAATTGTCACAAGAGACGTTACATCCCATACTGCACATGTTGACGCTACAGAGAAGTAATACCAATATAATGAGAACCCCGCCCCCCCACACCAATATCAGAAATCTGAAACAGAAAATACTTGAAATACACAGCAGGTCACTCTGGGAAACATCACCAACCCACATTGCTCGAACTCAAAATCCGAGAACTTGAGAAGGAGAAAATAGTAGCCAGCAGGGATTTCAGAAGGGATGGTGGTGTTTACAAAGCTCACAGAATTCTTTGAAGGGGTAAAAGACTTGAAAAGTGGGTCTTTTTTTGTTATAACACAGATAACGGGGCGATGTAATAGAACTGTTTAAAATTATGATAGGATGGGACAGGATAGATGGCCACAGACTGTTTCCAGTCATTGAGTGGTCAAGAATAATGTAAGATTAAATGTAATATTTAGGACAGAGGGCAGGAGAAACTTCTTCACACAGACAGCTGTGAGACTGTGGCATTCACTTCAGATTTAGTGTTCGAGGCAGAAACTGTGTCAACATTCAAGATTCGATTGGATAGGGGGATGAATGAAATGACTTTCAAGAGATAGGGGAATAGGGTGGAAAAATGAGATTAGAACTATTTGTTCGAGTTGAGGGTAAACGCCAGCTCGGACCGGTTGGGCCTGTTTCCGTGTTGTAACTTCTATGATCTGTATAGAGAAAAGACAGATTAATGTTTCAGGTGTAATACCTGAATTGTCACCCTGTCTTTTCCCCTTAGAGATGCTGACTGACCTGCTATGCATTTATAGCATTTTCTATTTTTGCTACCAGGTGCTATGGTTTTAAACGCTGAGGTGAAGTGTCACAGTACTTTAACAGAAATTATGAAAATGTAGAAAGGAACATGCTGTAAAGGCCATCTATATTGAACGGTTACTTAATCTCAATAATAAATAGGACTTGGCCCTGCATTATGAAATCACCTGAATTTCGTCCCAAAGGAAATTATTCAACAGGTTTTACTGCAACCATTTTCCAAGTCTCTCCAAATCACAGCCAACACCCAACATATCAGATCATTCACCTGCTTACTCTCAGTGCCTCTCTAGTCATTTGTTGTCACCTGATTCTTTTATTTGAAAGTTAAACACTAAACATTCAATCTTCAATAAAACAATGTTATGTAGTTGAATGACAGGTTACTGTAACACAGTAAAAAAAAAAAAATGGTCACAGACTGCCCTGAATCAACTGTGCAAGGAACAATAAACTAGCTTGAGACAAGGAAAGGGGAGTGCAGATGCATTAGAATTGTTTTTTTGACTGCTTCATTTTTCGTGTCATCTCATTTTAGAAGACTTTTAATCCTACCATGAAACCTCGCTGTTTCTTTGCACTGAAGTGTGGTTGCTATAGGTGATAGGATAAACTAGGTGTAAAAAGATTAAAAGTTGTCAGCATTAATGGCACAGTCTCTTATAATTACACATTTCCTCACACAATGCATCGTATTCCCATGAACAAATCCACCACCAGAATACGCTGTGCTGCGGAGATGTACATTTTCTGAGACCTGCAGCTTATAACAGTGCATTTCTGAATAACTGACAGATGCCAGCCATAATTACTTCTTGCAGTGCAGTAGGTAGAGATCTAAATTTCCACAGACTTTGGGCCTTATGAAAACATTTTACAATCCAAAATTCTACGGAATGCTGTATTTAACACAGCCAGAAAGGCCAAGCTGGCCTTTCAAATGTTATCCTGTGCAAAATCCATGACAGGGCACAGGTGCAATACGATTCTCTACTTGGGAAGTGCATCTTGTAGTTGAAACACCAAATTGATCAAGTTTTGTACAAACAAAATGCAGATGCTTATCTTTAGGATTAATGATGAAGCATATGCATAATAGTAGCTACAAATTAAAAGGTCAAAGTTGATCTAACTTTGCATTAGAAAAGGCTTGCAATCCTGCAAATTTGGCTTCTTCAGAAGCATAGTATTAGTGATCGATTCACCAGTTTTAAAAAAGAGAGGAAATGAAAGCTATAAAAATTCTAATAGTCTTCACATAAAAACACTATGGGGGAAAAATTCAGTATCGCCCCATTTGGGGCGCAATTATCGGTCGGGCGCAAAGATTAGCGCCTCCGCTAATTATCGCCTCCGACTGCAAACTTTACTTTTATCGCCCCTGGAGGTGATTGGAGCGCTAAATCAGGCGCTACACATCTGTCTTAAGGCGCAAACGCCGAGGAGCGAGGCGCTACCTCAGAGCGCTGGCGAAGCTCATGTGATGTCAGTCAGCAATGGAACACAGACACAATGGCGCCGGACAGTTCTTAAAGGGGAGGGTTGATCTTGCTCTCCATCCACATCCTGCTCATTGCAGCCTTGAATCCCGGCCTGGAGAGACCTGCACATCAAATCTGCTGGAAAGAACAATGGAGATACCCAGGGAAAGAGCTCAGAGTGCAGCCCCCTCAGTCTCTTCTAAATCGATACAAGGGCAAATCAAAATGAACCTGCAAAGTGCTGCTCAGTACCCAAAACTCCTTCACACAGCGTTGAATCTCACCAGAAGTCTCTCTCTCTCTCTCTCGCTCAGAATGTGTGGTGCAAAAATGTCACCAACAAAAAAAGGCAGGAAGCGGTCGCCTTTAAATAGCGCTCCCCCAGTCCCTTCCTGACTGCTAAACGCGCCCCTCAATCTGTCGTTGCTAGCGGCAGGCGGTAAGGCGGGGGGCGCCACTCAATATCCGCTCCGGGGCGCTGCGCACTCGACTGATGTCACGATCTGCCGGCGCAGGAGATCGTGGCGGTAGTGTTTAGCGCCGCCGCAAAATGTCTAGTTAATTTTGCGAGCGGCGCAAACATCGCCGCGCCCGGGCGCTAGTTGCTTTGCGCCCCATTAGCGCCCTCTTAAGGCGCTAACCGGAGGCGCAACCAACTGAATTTTTCCCCCTATGACTAAGTTTCAGCTTGGCTCAGTGGCAGTTCTCTTTTATCGGAAATCAGAAGGATATGGATTCAAGCCAAACTCCACAAATAATCTGGACTGACATTTCAGTGCAGTACCGAGGGAGTCCTACATTATCAGAAGTGTTGTCTTTTAGCTGAGATGTTAAACAGAGGCTCTGCCTGTTCAAGTGGACGTAAACAGTATCAAAACAGAATACTTGGCCATTGCAGTTCGTGGAATCCTGTTGTGTATAAATTAGTTGTCACATTTCTCGAAATTACACCAGTGATTAAACTTCAGAAGTAACACAATGGCTGTGAAACGCTTTGGCATCTTCTAAGGATGTAAAAGGTGCTCTATAAAGAAAAGAACTTTCAGATGAGCGGCCGCTTAGGTTCATCTCCCTCAGTCTCATCTGATCTTCTAGATACTAGAGATGTCAGATTTTGCGATAAAGGCAAGCAAAAAAAGGCAGGAAGCGGTCGCCTTTAAATAGCGCTCCCCCAGTCCCTTCCTGAAAATAAATTTAAAACAGAAATAGATAGTTTCCTAGAGGTAAAGGGAATTAGGGGTTACGGTGAGCGGGCAGGAAATTGGACATGAGGCTGAGTTCGGATCGGTCAGGGCCCTGTGGGTGGCGGAGCGGGCCCAGGGGCTGAGTGGCCGGGTCCTGCTCCTACTTCTTGTGTTCTTTAGATTTGAGGTTAGGATCAGATCAGCCATGATCTTATTGAATGGCGGAGCAGGCTCGAGGGGCCGATTGGCCTACTCCTGCTCCTATTTCTTATGTTCTTAAAATGCACAGTGAGACATAGCTTCATGAAGCTAATAATGCTGGTCAATAGCTTTGATTCAATATGCTAACTATACTGACGCTTTCGGATTTACAGAACTTGGGAGTTGGAGCAATGGCTTTGCTTAGAGCAAGGAAGAGATTGCGACAGCTCACATGAATGTTCTAAAGATCCAGAACATTCAACTTTATAGCAAGAGCTCTAGCAAGCACTAAAATGAAAACAAAAAACTGTTAAATATTTCTATCCAAAATGTTCATAAATCCAACTCGTATTTAGCTAATTTGACTAAGACATGCATTTAAGAAACTCTGCCATGCAATTTTTCCCCGAATATATATCACATACTGCCATTAATACATAATGCGTTTATTAGAGGAGCTCACTGCTACACCTAGCTATGCTTCACTGTGAAATAGTAAAACAGACTTTATCTATGTACGTCACATATTTATTTGCACAATGAAGTGGCAAAGTGCTTAATCCAGCATGCAACATAATTTACTCTAGACTATTCTTCAACAAGGCATCCACTAAACCCAGCAGTACCATCTGTATACTAATTACTGCACTCCACACCAGTCCCTTTGACTTATGTGTACTCCAGTAATGTTATTGCAATGCTCAAATTGTCTTGACACCACACAGTTACCATATGGCATCTCCTCTACCTTTCAGAACCAATCATTTCAAATGCAGAAACTATAGTTCTACAGTGAGATCAAGAAAATCTTCAAAATGGTCTCAACACTGCAATGAAGAATAAAACAAGAATCTCTAAATTGTTTAGCGGAAAAATCATGACAAACCACTACAAGGAATAGAAAATTATATTGCACTAAGCAAAATTTACCATATAGACATCAAAAGATTAACTGTATTCACTATTTGGGAACAGAATTTTCTCCAGCACGGGCAGTAGGCTATTTCCTAACTGTGTATCAAATGATAAATCCCAAACTGGCCAAAAATTATGAATTTATATCTCAAAGCCAGTAAGAATGATATATACATATATTTAATGTTTGACAAGCAGACATTTACCTGAATTGCATAATATATATATATATATATATATGGCAGGTATGAGTGGAGTCCTGGCCCACAGAAGTCCAGACAGGACTTTTTAATCCACCACAGAGAAAAGAAGCGATTATCGCTTGCCTGATCTCTGCTCCCAAAAGCACAAAGAACATCAAATGGTGTACTTAATTTAATCAACTGTCCCCCTTTGCTGACTGGCTTGCCTCCTCTCCACCATGGCTTGGAACTAGAGGCAAAATTAATTGAAAACAAAATTTAAATTGATCTTAATTTTGATTTTTCTCCCTCCCCAAACAAAAAAACTGCTTAAGCGTGAGCAGCACTGAAGTAAATTTAAAAAAAAGTCACTTAAAATTCAACTGGGAATCTTTATTATTTTGATTTTTCAAAAACTGAATTGAAGCAGCATTTTTCACACTGTTGCTGAAGTCACCAATAACCATCAATAATTGAGTGTTCAGGTGGCTTTAATTAGATCAACTAAATTCTAAACCATTCTGGATGAAGTACAGAAATGCAGACCATATGAACCCAGAGGGTCACTACAAAGATTCTGGAGAACAGCTGACTGGATTACCCAGAGATTCACTGGAATGTCTCTTTGGCCAGTACACAATCTGAATCCCAAGCACAGATAAAGAAAGTCAGAAACCAGCATTTGAATTAAGTTGCTGTCATCCACGTGCATTAGTACTTGAGATGGGAAACTCAGCTTGAGGGTCAAAAATGCCTAAATAATCTACAAGCACAAACATATTTAATAGTCTTTCGAGGCGTGGCTTATTTATGAGGGTTTCCTGGAACCTAGAAATATAGTATCTGTACACAGGACTATACTTCTATTTTTGGCATGGTCAGAAGTCTACAAACCATTGCCTGAACAAGCAAAAAAGTCTGGTCTACACTTGCTCTTTGATATCTGATGGCAGCTGCTTGGAGAGGTGAATGTGAATCTATCGCATTCGTTCCCAGCAAAATGTTCAGTTCCAATTGAACAGTCCTCTTTTACCCTGTACAAATTACGCATTTGAAAAGTTTAATCTTCCAACCATCTAAAGATACCAATGATTCACATTACTCTTCTCTAGAACTAAGTGACAACTGAGGAAACGAAGATCCAAGGTTTCTACAACAAGTTGCATTTATATACAGGAAACTTTCGTTTATCCGGCACCCAAATATCCGGAATTCTCGCTTAACCGGCAAAAATCATCCTCCGAAAACTCCTCTCAAATAACCGGCAATGTTGCCGAGTTGCAGTCGAGTCTCCGCGAACGCCGAGTGCTCCGAAAAATCCTCTCAAATAACCGGCAATGTTGCCGATCCCGAGTCTGAGTCCGAGTCCGCGAACGCCGATTTAGTCAGTAGGGGTACTTTTCAAAAGTGCCACTACTCGGCCTCCTGGCGCTGTCGCAAGTCCGAAACATTGCAGTAGCATGAGTAGATTCTCCCGTGCTGCTTGGAGTCTCTTTGTTAAAAATAGCCTCGGTAGATATAACTCTGTTATCCGGTACTTTCGATAAACCGGCACCACGCCGGTCCCGTCGATGCCGGATAAACGAAAGTTTCCTGTAGCGCCTTTGACATAGTAAAACGTCCCAAAGAGCTTCAAAGGAGCATTATAAAACTAAATCTGACACCGAGCCACATAAGGAGATATTAGGACTGGTGACCAAAAGCTTGGTCAAAGAGGTAGGTTTTAAGGAGCGTCTTAAAGGAGGTAAAAGAGGTAGAGAGGCGGAGAGGTTTAGGGAGGGAATTCCAAGGAGTAAATGGTTTGCTGTGATTGACATAGATAGCAACAGCAGCAGCTTGTATTTATATAGCGCCTTTAACGTAGTAAAATGTCCCAAGGCACTTCACCGGAGTATTATAAGACAAAAATAAATGTGACACCAAGCCACATAAGGAGAAATTAGGGCAGATGAGAGTTAGGTTTTAAGGAGCATCTTAAAGGAGGAAAGAAAGACGGAGAGGTTTAGGGAGGCAATTCCAGAGCTTAAGGCCTCGGCAACAGAAGGCACGGCCACCAATGGTTGAGTGATTATAATCAGGGATGCTCAAGAGGGCAGAATTAGAGGAGCGCAGATATCTCGGGGGGGGGGAGGGGGGGGGAGGGTTGTGGACTGGAGGAGATTAGAGATCGGGAGGGGCGAGGCCACGGAGGGATTTGAAAACAAGGATGAGAATTTTAAGCGTTGCTTAACCGGGAGCCAATGTAGGTCAGCAAGCACAGGGGTGATGGGTGAACGGGACTTGGTGCGAGTTAGGACACGGGCAGCCGAGTTTTGGATGACCTCAAGTTTATGTAGGGTAGAATGTGGGAGGCCAGCCAGGAGTGCGTTGGAATAGTCAAGTCTAGAGGTAACAAAGGCATGGATGAGGGTTTCAGCAGCAGATGAGCTGAGGCAAGGGCGGAGACGGGTGCTGTTATGGAGGTGGAAATAGGCAGTCTTAGTTATGCCACGGATGTGTGGTTGGAAGCCCATTTCAGGGTCAAATATGACACCAAGGATGTGAACAGTGTGGTTCAGCCTCAGACAGATGTTAGATAAAGGGATGGAGTCAGTGGTTGGGGAATGGAGTTTGTGGCGGGGACTGAAAACAATGGCTTCAGTCTTCCCAATATTTAATTGGAGAAAATTTCTGCTCATCCAGAACTGGATGTCGAACAAGCAGTCTAACAATTTAGAGACCGTGGAGGGGTCAAGAGAAGTGGTGATGAGGTAGAGCTGGGTGTCATCAGCATACATGTGGAAACTGAAGCTGTGTTTTCAGATGATGTCGCCAAAGGGCAGCATGTAGATGAGAAATAGGAGGGGGTCAAGGATAGATCCTCGGGGGACACCAGAGTTAATGATGCAGGAGCAGGAAGAAAAGCCATTGCGGGTGATTCTCTGGCTACGATTAGATAGATAAGAATGGAACCAGGCAGCTGGACGACAGTGGAGAGGCCTTGGAGATGGATGGAGTGGTCAAAGGCTGCAGACAAGTCAAGAAGGATGAGGGATAGTTTATCTAAATTATTAAATTAAGTTTAAATAAATTACCTAAAGCAGCTAATTAGGAGTTTGGGGGGGAAAAACTGATCTTGATTTTAATAGTAGAACGACAGTTGCATTTTTAAAATCAAGCAGTTCCTAAAATAGCAAAAGATCACTTCTGGCAGCAGTTGGGAAAGAGGTGCAGGAGAACCTCAGGAGCCCAAGTCAGTCAGGAGATAACATTTCCATTGAAAAAAAATCTTACATTTCCTCAATGAATCTGTGGATAAGTGCAATTCTTGGTGCAGTACTGTACTGAGCTATACAGACTAAGAAGTTCCCTACTCTGTGCTGAGCTGGACTAGGAACATAATGTGCCTGCTACAACTGATCTCTTTGCCCTCAAACTAGGAACACATCCAAAGATTTTTGTTCTCTGTGTTCACATGTGCAGTGACAGGCAAGAATAGGGTCAATTATGATGGTCTCCACAGTAAAACAGCACAAATATGTCTGCTTGAAGTCTATCACTATCCTCCTCACTGTTCACTGTACAGTACTTCCAAGTTTTGTGTCCTCTGCAAATTTTGAAATTGTGCCCTGTTCTCCCAAGTCCAAGTCATTAATATATCAAGAAAAGCAGTGGTCCTGGTACCGACCCCTGGGGAACACCACTTCCTTCCTCCAGTCTGAAAAACAACTGTTCACCACTACTCTGTTTGCGGTCACTTAGCCAGTTTTGTATCCATGCTGCCACTGTCCCTTTTATTCTGTGGGCTTCAACTTTGCTGGCAAGCCTATTATATGGCACTTTATCAAACGGCTTTTGGAAGTCCATGTACACCACATCAACCGCATTGCCCTCATCAACCCTCTGTTACCTCATCAAAAAACTCAATCAAGTTAGTTAAACACTATTTGCCTTTAACAAATCCATGCTGGCTTTCCTTAATTAATCCATACTTGTCCAAGTGACTGTTAATTTTGTCCCATATTATCGTTCCTAAAAGCTTCCCCACTACCGAGGTTAAACTGACTGGCCTGTAGTTGCTGGGTTTATCCGTACACCCTTTTTTGAACAAGGGTGTGACATTTGCAATTCTCCAGTCCTCTGGCACCAGCCTCGTATCCAAGGAGGATTGGAAGATTATGGCCAATACCTCCGCAATTTCCACCTTTACTTCTCTCAGTATCCGACGATGCATCCCATCCGGTCCTGGTGACTTATCTACTTTAAGTACAGCCAGCCTTTCTAGTACCTCCTCATCAATTTTTATCCCATCCAGTATCTCAACTACCTCCTCTTTCACTATGACTTTGGCTGCATCTTCTTCCTTGGTAAAGACAGGTGCAAAGTACTCATTTAGTACCTCAGCCATGCCCTCTGCCGCCATGCATAGGTCTCCATTTTGGTCCCTAATTGGCCCCACCCCTCCTTTTACTACCCTTTTACTATTTATATGCCTGTAGATGACTTTTGGATTCCCTTTTATGTTAGCTGCCAGTCTATTCTCATACTCTCTCTTTGCCCCTCTTATTTTCTTTTTCACTTCCCCTCTGAATTTTCTATATTCAGCCTGGTTCTCACTTGTATTCTCAACCTGACATCTGTCATACGCCCCCTTTTTCTGATTCATCTTATTCTCTATCTCTTTCGTCATCCAGGGAGCTCTGGCTTTGGTTGCCCTACCTTTCCCCCCCCTTGTGGGAATGTACCTCGACTGTACCCGAACCATCTCCTCTTTAAAGGCAACCCATTGTTCGATTACAGTTTTGCCTGCCAATTTTTTTTCCCCAATTTATCCGGGCCAGATCCGTTCTCAACCCACTGAAATTGGCTTTCCTCCAATTAAGTATTTTTACTCTAGATTGCTCCCTGTCCTATTTCACAGCTAGTCTAAACCTTGTGATACTGTGATCACTGTTCTCTAAATGTTCCCCTACTGACACTTGCTCTACTTGACCCACCTCATTTCTCAGAACCAGATCCAGAATGCCTCCTTCCTCGTTGGGCCGGAAATGTACTGATCAAGAAAATTCTCCTGAACACACTTCAGAAATGCTTCCCCCTCTCTGACTTTACACTATTACTATCTCAATCTATATTAGGATAGTTGAAGTCCCCCATTATCACTACTCTATAGTTCTTGCATCTCCCTGTAATTTCGCTCCTCTATATCCTTCCCACTAGTTGGTGGCCTATAAAATACACCGAGTAGTGTAATGGCACCTCTATTGTTTCTCAACTCTAACCATATAGATTCTGTCCTGGACCCATCCAGGACATCCTCTCTCCAGCACTGTAATATTCTCCTTAATTAATACTGCCACCCCACCTCCTTTCTTGCCTTCCCTATCTTTCCTGAACACCTTATCTCCAAGAATATTTAATACCCAATCCTGCCCTTTTTTTGAGCCAGGTCTCCGTTATCGGCACAACATCATATTCCCATGTGTCTATTTGCGCCTGCAGCTCACCAACCTTATTTACCACACTTTGTGCATTCACACACATGCACTGTAAACATATCTTAGACCTTCTTGTATTTTCTTAGTCTGACCCCACCCAATACCATACTATTTCTTACTCTAGTGCTATCGGTCTCTCCCAATCCTTTGTACACCTTGTTTCCCCTTTCTAATGCTACATCCTGGTGCCCATCCCCCTGCCAAAGTAGTTTAACCCCCCCCCCCCCAGAACCAGTTCCAATGTCCCAGGAATCTAAAGCCATCCCTCCTGCACCATCTCTCCAGCCATGCATTCATCTGCTCTATCCTCCTATTTCTATACTCACTAGCTCGAGGCACCGGGAGTAATCCGGAGATTACTACTTTTGAGGTCCTGCCTTTAAATCTCTTTCCTAGCTCCCTAAAATCTGCCTGCAGGACCTCATCCCTCTTTCTACCTAGGTCGTTGATACCGATATGGACCACGACCTCTGGCTGTTCACACACCCCCACCACCCCCCCCCCGCCCGAATGTTCTGCAGCTGCTCAGTGACATCCTTGACCCTGGCACCAGGAAGGCAACATACCATCCTCGAATCACGTCTGCGGCCGCAGAAACGCCTGTATGTTCTCCTAACTATCGAATTTCCTATCACTATTGCTTTCCCAATCTTCCTCCTCGCGCCCCCCCCCCCCCCCACCACCCTGTACAGCTGAGCCACCCGTGGTGCCATGGACTTGACTCTGGCTGTACTCCCCAGAGGATCCATTGCCCTAACTATACTGATTGGAGAGCGAGATGCACTCAGGGGACTCCTGCACTACCTGCCTGGTCCTCCTTGTCTGTCTGATGGTCACCCATTCCCTCTCTGCCTGCACACTCTTACGCTGCAGGGTGACCACCTCCTGAAATGTGCTATCCTTAAAGGGACCGCTGAAGCCCACTCACAAAACAGCCCAGGAAATATCTTCTTTTTTTTTTGGTGTGCCCCTCCTGGACCTGCAAATAAAAATCCAGGCCACTGCCGGCCAGTCCTAGACAACTGCCAACACCCCCCCACCCCCACCACCCAGGCTCAGACTGTTGTCCGGCTCAGTGTGGGAAACAAACCAGTGGAATGGAACTGAGGCCCGGGCCTCTAAATGGCTCAGGCCTATTCATAGAAACACAGAAATTTACAGCAAAGGCGGCCTTTCAACCCATCGTGTCTGTGCTGGCCGAAAAAGAGCTATCCAGCCTAATCCCACTTTCCAGCTCTTGGTCCGTAGCCTTGTAGGTTACAGCACTTCAAGTGCATATCAAAGTACTTTTTAAATGTGATGAGGGTTTTTGCCTCTACCAGCCTTTCAGGCAGTGAGTTCCAGACCCCCACCACCCTCTGGGTAAAAAAAGTTCTCAACTCCCTTCTAATCCTTCTACCAATTACTTTAAATCTATGCACCGGGTTATTGGCCTCTCTGCTACGGGAGATAGGTCCTTCTTATCCACTCTATCTAGGCCCTCATAATTTTATACATCCCAAACAAGTCTCCCCTCAGCCTCCTCTGTTCCAAAGAAAATAACCCCAGCCTATCAAATCTATCCTCATAAGCTAAAATTCTCCAGTCCTGGCAACACCACCAAAATGCTCTCCCACTGATAACCCTTCCATCTGCCCAGCTTCATTTCCTAAAACTAAGTCCAGAACTGCCCTCTCTCTTGTTGGACTGGTTACGTGCTGGCTAAAAAAGTTCTCCTGAATGATTTTAAGAACTCTGCACCCTCTATACATTTTACACTGATTCTATCCCAGTTAATGTTAGGGTAGTTGAAATCCCCCACTATTTCTGCACTTCAGAAATTTGCCTACATATTTGCTCTTCTATCTCCCTCTGACTGGGTGTCTATAGTACACTCCCAGCAGTGTAATTGCTCCTTTTTTCTTCTTCAGTTCAACCCATATGACCTCATTTGATGATCCTTCTAACATATCATCCCTCCTCACAGCTGTACTTGTTTCTTTAAATCAATATTGCGACCCCCCCTCCTTTTTTATCCCTCTCTCTATCTCGTCCGAATACCCTGTAACCAGGAATGTTGAGCTGCCATTCCTGCCCTTCTTTCAGCCATGTTTCAATAATAGCTATGATGTCATACATGTCAAATCTGCCCTTATTCATTTTCTCCTTGCATTGAAGTAAATACCATTAAGCACTGCCAAACCCCTTTGTTGTCTATTTTCTAGCCTTTGTTTCCTCTGCCTTTCAAACTCACTTACTAATTTACTGCCTTCCATTTCCAACTTTGCTTCTCTCCCTTCTGAATCTACGATGTGGAGATGCCGGTGTTGGACTGGGGTGGACAAATGTGAGAAGTCGCACAACACTAGGTTATAGTCCAACAGTTTTATTTGAAATCACAAGCTTTCGGAGCGCTGCTCCTTCGTCAGGTGAAGTGATGTCATCTCTTCACTTCACCTGACGAAGGAGCAGCGCTCCGAAAGCTTGTGATTTCAAATAAAACTGTTGGACTATAACCTGGTGTTGTGCGAATTCTGAATCGACGCTCAGGTGCCCATCCCCCTGCCAAGCTAGTTTAAAAGCTAGTTTAAGCCTACTCCTACCGCCAGCAAGAACAGGTGGGCCTGCTTCACCTATCCATTCTCTTCCAGTAGTTAAAATCAGCCCTCATAATTCAATTGCCAAAAGTCCTCTCAATTCCTCAATTACTTCTAGAACAAAGCATGCAGTTGTTTTAAGTGGTGTTTAATTTGCGTTATATCCATCCTTAATGAGCTTGCCCTCAAAGTATTTACATAAGATCACCAGTCTCTGAATTTTCCTGATAATGTTTGTATATTCAGCCAGACTGGCAGTTGCAGCAAGACAAATATATATAAATCAAAGACAAAAGTGACCAGTGATTTTCCTAAGAATTGAAATGCGATTAAATCCCTATTCATGGCAGTTTCATTTCACTTACTGATGGCTGAGGCTTCTGGAAAAATAGAAATAATTTTAAGTTTTTGTACAAGTTCACAAGCAAGTTTGAATCAATTCTGTGGTACCTGGCATTTCTAAGCAACGTGGCCTGGCATGTGCCAACAGTACAAGACTGGTGTTCTTGTTATGTAAATACGTTTTGAAGGCAAACTAAGGATGGATGTTACGCAAATTAAATACAACACAACTGCATGCTTTGTTCTGAAAGTAATCAAATATAGCAATTATTCGATAGGGGAGGTAAAGTCTATCAGTTTGTCCAGGTGTGAAAAACAGTTAATTTGATCCCAGGAAGAAGCCAGACCAGTTAATTTAAATCTTCTGACAAAACAGAAGGTGTGAAGTGAGGGAAGGGTCAAGTCTTTTAAAACATTTTTTGCACCCGAGGAGGGAGCGAGAGTTAAAAGTTTTGTCAAAGTAATGCAAGTTGCTATACAGTCTCTCACTGCTGCTTATGTTACTTTTAATAAACCTGTTCTGTAGTTTATAGCCCAAACCACACTCTGTGTTTATTTCCACTGTCAGAAGTCTAAGACAGCACAATAGCTTTGCGTCACTTCTCATTGACTAAATGCAGTAACTGGGATTTCTGTTTGAATGCTACCATTCCAGATATTGCACTTGTAAGACCAGATTTCAATTTGAAGACAGAGCGGACTCACTTACAAGAGGGGACCTCAAGACTGGGCACAAGATAAACATCTGGGGAAAGCCAAAGCTTAAAAATGTAACTCCCATATATCCATTCCCCAGTGTTTTTACTCCTCACTACCTCAGCTACTCCAGGGACTTGGCTGAAGAAAACTTAGGTTAAAAATTACTACATGCAAACTTTATGTGCAGATGCAAATTATTTAACAAGTATTTAACAAGTTTCTCACATTACAATAGTGACTCCACTTCAAAAAAGTACTTCATTGGCTGTAAAGCGCTTGGAGACGTCCGGTGGTCGTGAAAGGCGCTATATAAATGCAAGTCTTTCTTTCTTCTTTCTATTTACATTGCCTCACTGATAAAGTTGGTAGGACACTGGTCTCTTACTTTGCTGACTTCCTCAATGGCTAGTTAAGCCCGGTTCAGAAAAAAACACTTCAAACAGTTTCAGCTGCTAAGCCGAGTGACAGACATGCTTTCCACCAGCTCCTGTACCCTGGCTGTTATGAAAGGCTGAGAGTCGGATACTTTCTAAAGTTGAAAGAGTATAAACCTCTGATTTAACATAGCCTGTCCTCACTTTCAACTCCTTTTGTAAACCTCTTGATTATTGCATAGAATTTGAGTGTCAAATGTATTCAGTTCTTTGTTTTTGTTTTAAGATTTTAGTTTCCTGCAAGCTTTCCAGTTGTTATTTAAAAACAAGTGAAACATTGGCCGGGGGGGGGGGGGGTGGGATAGAAAATTATTACTTTTTTTGCCAGGGAGAATTTAAAGCAACACAAAAAAAAAGTTTGAAGATTTATTCACCTGGAACTTTTACGGATTGCCTCATCCAAGCATTCAAACCTTTTGTGTGAACATTGGCAATAAATGTCAGCAGCCTATTCAAACACAGAAAGCATCACAACCTTTATATTGGCCTTGGAGGGAGTGCAGCGTAGGTTTACCAGAATAATACCCGGACTCCAAGGGTTAAGTTATGAGGAGAGATTACACAAATTAGGGTTGTATTCCCTAGAATTTAGACGGTTAAGGGGCGATCTGATTGAAGTTTTCAAGATATTAAGGGGAACAGATAGGGTAGAGAGAAAGAAACTATTTCCGCTGGTTGGGGATTCTAGGACTAGGGGGCATAGTCTAAAAATTAGAGACAGATATTTCAGGAGTGAAATTAGGAAACACTTCTACACACAAAGGGTGGTAGAAGTTTGGAACTCTCTTCCACAAACGGCAATTGATGCTAGATCAATTGTTAATTTTAAACCTGAAATTGATAGCTTTTTGTTAACCAAATATATTAAGGGATATGGGCGAAAGGCGGGTATATGGAGTTAGGTCGCAGATCACGCATGATCTCATTGAATGGTGGAACAGCCTTGAGGGGCTGAATGGCCTACTGCTGTTCCTAGGTTACCAAATTCAATCCAGTCCTCACCCAATGTTCACATACATGCACTTTCCAAAGGGGGACAACGATCAGGTGCAGGAATCTCACCCGACTTTTCACCTCCTTAGCCAGAATGCTACGGCCAACTGTAGTGCCCTGAGCTACCTGGCTCTGAAGGCATGGCAGAAATTGTGGCCAGCACCAGGCTAAATAGATGCTAGAGAACATGGTAGGCGTTAGGCTGAGTAACTAAGCATTATGCCTGATGCAGAGCAACAAACTAGGTTGATGGGACTATGATCCTGGTCACCAGTAATTGACCCTGTCTGCAGGAGCAGTCATCACCGTTTGCAAAGGTCCTAATTTAAAATGGACATTGTTATTGCAGTATGGGGAATAGGCTGCACATGACATTTTTTAATCTTTGGTTTAATTATAATTACGTCCCCATACCCAGGTACAGCGGTGGCCTGTTTACCCCGCGCCCATATTTTCTGCCACCTCTTGGGTCAGCAGAGACTGGGAACCGTATCATGGATCTTCCGATCTGTATTGCTCAGCGCTATCTGTGTGTGATCGTACATTTACCCATTGAGCATCGCAACCTTGCCAATGAGCACAATGTATGGCTCACATTAATAGAGGAAACCACAACAGCACACTGTTTTACAGCTTCTAAGGAGAGTGTTGAGAGGCTCTATTCCATTTAGAGATCTCCAAAGACTATTTGGCAAGCAGCCAAATCCAACACTGACTATTGTGTCAATCCTAAAGACTGCAGAAGTTGACCTTTTTTGGTAACCAGGACTGCAATGTTAACATTTTGAGAGCCAAACTTCCCCATGTTCACTTTGTATATTGAAGATCTACATACTTTACACACAATTCAGAAAGCTATCATGCTGTTCATATTTGCAGTTCATAATCTAACTCAAAGCAAATCAGCCGATTGTCATACTACGTGAATATTAAACATTAGTTCTTTGTGACAACAGAACAATGATTGCCTCCAAGAAACTCGAATTCCCACATTTTACCTCCATTTCTTTCCTGCACTGCATTTATCATGCTTACTGCTGTACAGCTCTGTTACGATACAGACCAACATTGCTAACACAATGAGAAGCTAAATCTAGCTTTACATCGCTCCTGGCATTAGTTGCTAGGAAACCTTTGATCCTTCTCTCTACCTCGTCAAGGCGCATCACTGAACAATGACATTTTTTTTTTAAATACTAAAGAACATTATTAAACCTTCATTGGGTTTGAAAGTGTTTAAAACCTTTGTTATATATTTAAAATAGCAAGAGAATATCAAGGTTTAGTTCATATTTTTGTGCAAATGTTTGACTTTCATTTTTCTTTTAAAAAACAGATCATCTTCTTCCACCATCTGCAGTATTTTGCTTTTGTCGTCTTCTTCTCCCCATCTCTTTTTGTTTTTTTCCTCTCATTGGTTGGGGGCCGGGGGGGGGGGGGGGGGGAGGGGGGGCGGGGGGTAAATGAAAAAGAGAAAAGATAAACTTAATTACTAGCCCCTTCTATGGTACATCAGATATTAGAGGATTAGACACTGATAATTTAGAATTAAATTGCTTTTGATGGAGACCGATATACCTCATTAACCACTATAAAAGTGTAAAATTTTGAACCTCTTGTTTAATAGAATAACATTTTCCACAGCAACAATTGCAATTTGTAATGGGAACTAATGCCGCAAGCCAGACAATTGGAGAACGGCCATCCATCAGAATGAAAGCAAAGAAAAGCCTTTCATAGCCTCCAAACATCCAACCAGTAAACAAAACCACAGAAAATAAATTTCTTTCATAACACAGATACGTTGTTGTATGCAGCAGTTACACACAGGAATGTTGCACTTTAATACAACAGGAACGGCCACCCAGTACATGAGAAAGTACTTGGCAAGTCAGGTACCATGGAAGCAAAACTTAACTATTTGCTGAAATTGAATTTAACATTTAGCTTAATGTGAAGAGATTTAAATGTTGTTACTTGTTTCCCTCAGAGCCAAGCTATAGTGCAAAGGAACAGTTTGCTATTGTTAATACCACCAAAACTAAGAAATTCCATGTTTGAGGGCACCTGCCCCCTTCAACAGCAAACTGAACTTACCCCATCATGACTTTCCTTGTTCATGTCCCATATGCCAACAATCTTCATTTTTTGTGGTACAGGTTTGCAATTTTTCTTTGTAGCAATTCCACCTTCTAAAAAATATTTTGTCTGGTTAAGAACCTTACCTGATCCACAGGGAAATAATATGAAGTTCTATTGTGGAGAATTTCATTGGAAAGAACTTGGTTATATAGCACCTTTCAGAACCTTAGGACGTCCCAAAGCGCTTTACACTGTCAATGAATTACTTTTGAAATGTAGGAGGTGCAGCAGCCATTTTCCGCACAGCAAGGTTCCACAAACAGCAATGTGATAATGACCAGATAATCTGTTTTAATGATGTTGGTTGAGTGATAAACATTGGCCAGGACACCGGCAGAACTCCCCTGCTCTAATTCAAATAGTGCCAAGGGATCTTTTACGTCCACCTGAGAGCAGACAGGGCCTCATTTAACATCTTATCTGAAAAATGGCACCTCTGACAATGCAGTACTCCCTCAGTATTGCACTGAAGTGCCAGCCTAGATTAAGTGCTCAGGTCACTTGAGTATGGTTTGAACTCACTGGTGAATGTGAGACTATTACTTTTTGTGTTCACTTTA
Organism: Squalus acanthias; assembly: GCA_030390025.1. Classification (NCBI taxonomy): domain Eukaryota; kingdom Metazoa; phylum Chordata; class Chondrichthyes; order Squaliformes; family Squalidae; genus Squalus; species Squalus acanthias. The sequence continues at coordinate 205,950,540 of CM059425.1, forward strand.
GAAGCACAGGTTTAAAGTTCTGAGACTACAGGTTTGTTGTTAGGTCAGGTTATGGCTACAGCTCTTGAATGGCCTTTTTGCTTTGCATTGGAATCTCTCCCTGCTAGCAGCAATTGACACATTCCTCAGGCCCAATGTCTTATTTAAGATACAATGGTTCACTACATTTCATTTGGTTTTGCCGTGCAGGTGTAAAGATTCAATATTAGTTTTTTGTGCCAATAGAAATTCATTTCTACTTTTGCCAAAAACATAAATGACTGCTATGTACCATTCTGCATTGTCAGGAATGTCAAATCACACAAGGTCACAGACTCAAAGGGGACAGATTAGGTGAGATGTTATTTGTAGAAAAATTGATTTAACTCAGGTAGAAATTTGTAAGGAAGGCTAGTCAAGATTGTGATCCTATAGCGAACCACCTGTTGATGAATGGAAACCCGATCTAGCGGTTACTTTTTCTCTGATGGAATTGGATTTCAAAGCATAAACCAGACTGTACATGACCAAAACATTAAAATACCACAAAAAGTTGGATTCCGCTCCAGGCTTTGGCAACATGTGGCAAATTTTCCACTGCCAGATGGTTTCAATCACTTCCTTATAGAGGCCTGTACTGCTTTATCTCTCCAACAGGCAAAATTGTCAGTTACCAACTGGCTACCAGTTACAAAAAAAACACTTCAAAAAGGTGAAAGTCGAGATAGTAAAATGTGTAAAAACCTGAATGGAAGAATAACACCTGCAGGATCTAGGAGAGGGGAAACCATGATGCCAAGGTCCTGTGGCATCTATGGCCAGTTGGATTGTAACTGTTCAACGGACTGAATTCTCTAGGGAACACACAGCACCCCACCCCCACCACTGTTCCATATTATGTAGCACAACAGGATTCATCTGGATGCAACTGCATTCTGATACTTTTCCAAAAACAAAAATGCCATTGTAAGGGAAGTCTTCAAACAGGTCACATTTCTCTACATGGGAGAGCTATCCATGTAAACGAGAGAGAGAAATTCTGATGACAGTTTAAAAAGAAAAAGGGAAATATTATGCATCATTACTCAGCTCGAGTGTTCATTAGAATTTAAAGTAATTGGTAGAAAGATTAGAGGGAAGTTGAGGAGAATTTTTTCACCGAGAGGATGGTAGGGGTCTGGAACTCACTGCCTGAAAGGGTGGTAGAGGCAGAAACCCTCATCTCATTTGAAAAGTACTTGGATATGCACTTGAAGTGCCGTAACCTGCAAGGCTACGGATCAAGAGCTGGAAAGTGGGATTAGGCTGGATAGCTCTTTTTCGGCTGGCACAGACACGATAGGCCGAATGGCCTCCTTCTGTGCTGTAAATTTCTATGATTCTAAGAATTGTCCACATCTAGTTGACCATTGGAAGGTGCTCTATTCTGCTTTCCATTTTGTTTTAAGTAATCATACACAAGGACCAACAGAAAATTATTCATCCAAGTTACTACACACCAGAGTTTTTTTTACATTGTTAGAATATATTAATTCCCCAGGTAACTAAACGGGGTTATAGAGAAGCCACCAACTTCTTACATCTATGATCTTACCATGCTAATCACCAGCACATGAAGACCATTGTTAGAACCAGAATAATTCCTGTAACACCCTGCATTAGAGGATGGGAACGGTAGCGTAGTGGTTATGTTCCGGGACTTGTAATCTAGAGGCCTGCACTAAAGATCCGGAGACATGAGTTCAAATCCCACCATGGCAGCTGGGGAATTTAAACTCAGTTAATTAAATAAACCTGGAAGTTAAAAAAGCCATGTAGCTACCGGATTGTCGTAAAAACCCATCTGGTTTACTAATGTCCTTTAGGGAAGAAAATCTGCCGTCCTTACCTGGTCGGGCCTATATGCGACTCCAAAGCCACAGCAATGTGGTTGACTCTTAACTGCCCTCTGAAATAGCCTAGCAAGCCACTCAGTTGTCAAGAAGGCTGCTCACCACCACCTTCTCGAGGGCAATTAGGGATCGGCAATAGATGCTGGCTTTCCCACATCCCGTGAATGAATTTTTAAAAAAATGTAAATCCTTTGAAATGTATTCTGTTTACCATATATCAAGAATTAAGTCCAAAACAAGAGTCTTAAACTTAAATAAAGCCATAGGTATGAGGGGCGAGTTGGCGAAGGTAGATTGGGAAATTAGATTAAAAGGTATGACGGTAGATAAGCAGTGGCAAACATTTAAAGCAATATTCCAAAATTCTCAACGAATATACATTCCATTGAGAAATAAAAACTCCACAGGAAAAGTGATCCATCCGTGGATAACTCAAGAAGTTAAGGATAGTATTAGATTAAAAGAAGATGCTTATAATGTTGAAGAATAGTAGTAAGCCTGAGAATTGGGAGAGCTTTAGAAACCAGCAAAGGATGACCCAAAATTGATAAAAAGGGAGAAAATAGAATGAGAGTAAATTTGCAAGAAATATAAAAACTGATTGTAAGAGCTTCTACAAGAATGCAAAAAGGAAGAGAGTAGCAAAAGTAAGCGTTGGTCCCTTAGAGGCTGAGACATGAGAAATTATAATGGGGAATAAGGAAATGACAGAGATTTAAACAAATATTTTATATCTGTGTTCACAGTAGAAGACACAAAAAACATACCAAAAATAGTGGGGAACCAAGGGACTAATGAATGAGGAACTTAAAGTAATTAATATCAATTGAGAAGAAGTATGAGAGAAACTAATGGGACTAAAAGCTGACAAATACCCTGGACCTGATGGCCTACATCCTAGAGTTCTAAAAGAGTTGGCTACAGAGATAGTGGATGCATTGGTTGTGATCGTCCAAAATTCCCTCGATTCTAGAACGGTCCCAGCGAATTAGAAGGTAGCAAATGTAACCCCGCTATTCAAGAAAGGAGAGAGAAAATAGGGAACTACAGGCCAGTTAGTTTGACAGTCGTTGGGAAAATGCTGGAATCCATTATTAAGGAAATGGTAACAGGGCACTTAGAAAATCGTATGATTAGGCAGCATCAACATGGTTTTATGAAAGGGAAATTGTGTTTGACAAATTTATGAGAGTTTTTCTGAGGATGTAACCAGCAGGGCAGAGAAAGGGGAACCAGTGCATGTAGTATATTTGGATTTCCAAAAGGCATTCAATAAGGTGCCACATAAAAGTTTGATATGCAAGATAAGGGTACATGGGCTTGGGGTAATATAGTATCATGGATAGAGGATTGGTTAACGGACAGAAACAGAGAGTAGGGATAAACGGGTCATTTTCCGGTTGGCACGCTGTAACTAGTGGGGTGCTGCAAGGTCAGTGCTTGGGTCTCAGCTATGCACAATCTATATTAATGACTTAGATGAAGGGACCGAGTGTAATGTATCCAAGTTTGTTGACAATACAAAGCTAGGCGGGAAAGTAGGCTATGAGGAGGACACCAAGGGATATAGACAGGTTAAGTGAGTGGTCAATAAGAACATAACATAAGAACATAAGAACATAAGGTGGCAGCTGGAGTATATTGTGGGGAAATGTGAGGTTATTCACTTTGGTAGGAAGAATAGAACAGAATTTTTTTTTACATGGAAACTATTAAATGCTGGTGTTCAGAGAGATTTAGGTGTCCTCGTACAGGAAACACAGAAAGTTAGCATGCAGGTACAGCAAGCAATTAGGAAGGCATGTTGGCCTTTATTGCAAGGGGGTTGGAATACAAGAGTAAGGAAATCTTACTACAATTGTACAGGGCTTTGGTGAGTCCACACCTGGAGTACTGTGCACAGTTTTGGTCTCCTTATGAGGAAGAACATACTTGCCTTAGAGGTGGTGCAACATAGGTTCACTAGATTGATCCCTGGGATGAGAGTGTTGTCCTATGAGGAGTGATTGAGTAGATTGGGCCTATACTCTCTGGAGTTTAGAACAATGCGAGGTGATCTCATGGAAACATAAGATTCCGAAGGGGATTGACAGGGTCGATGCTGAGAGGTTGTTTCCCCTGGCTGGAGAGTCCAGAACTAGGGGGCATAGTCTCAGGAAAAGGGGTCGACCATTTAGGACTGAGATGAGGAGAAATTTCTTCACTCAGAGGATTGTGAATCTTTGGAATTCTCTACCCCAAATGGTAGAGAATGCTGAGTTGTTGAGCATATTCAAGGCTGAGAGAGATAGATTTTTGGACTCTAGGGGCATCAAAGGATATGGGAATCGGGCAAGAAAGTGGAGTTGAGGTCAAAGATCAGCCATGATCTTATTGAATGGCGGAGCAGGCTCGAGGGACCGTATGGCCTACTCCTGCTCCGAATTCTTATGTTATGTTCTTATTATTTATGGAGTCTTCCGTGAAGATCTATTCTGACTACAGGATGGGTAGGCTCGAGACCAAGCTGTTTGGGTCTAGCCACTAGGGAAGATCGCCCTGTCTTTTTGGCTTAACCAAACATTATTTCTCCAGATAAGGTTTCCTTACATGTTCTACCATCGCTTCCGAAAGATGGAAAATAATACACCTCCAGATCACCATGTACTTGGCCAGATTTATTTCCTAGTTAAATATTCAGAAGCTGAGACACAGCACAAAGTTTAAGTATGGGACTCAGAACTGAAGCTTGTACAAGTCAGAAGAAACTGAAAACTGTAACAACCAGAACAGAAATTCATAGAAGAAGATAGGAGCAAGAGTAGGCCATTCGGCCCCTCGAGCCTGCTCCGCCATTTAATGAGATCATGGCTGATCATCCAAATTCAGTACCCTGTCCCTGCTTTCTCTCCATATCCCTTGATCCCTTTAGCCTTAAGAAATATATCTATCTCCTTCTTGAATATATTTAATGAACTGGCCTCAACTGCCTTCTGTGGTAGAGAATTCCACAGGTTCACCACTCTCTGGGTGAAGAAATTCCTCCTCATCTCAGTTCTAAATGGCTTACCCCTTATCCTTAGACTGTGACCTCTGGTTCTGGACTCCCCCGCCATCAGGAACATCGTTCCTGCATCTAGTCTGTCTAGTCCTGTTAGAATTTTATAAGCTTCAATGAGATTCCCCTCTCATTCTTCTAAACTCTAGCGAATATAAGCCTAATCGACCCAATCTCTCTTCATATGTCATTCCTGCCATCCCAGGTATCAGTCTGGTAAATCTTCGCTGCACTCCCTCCATGGCAAGAACATCCTTCCTCAGATAAGGCGACCAAAGCTGCACACAATACTCAAGGTGTGGTCTCACCAAGGCCTTGTACAACTGCAGCAAGACATCCTTGCTCCTGTACTCGAATCCTCTCACTATGAAGGCCAACATACCATTTGCCTTCTGAACCGCCTGCTGCACCTGCATGCTTACCTTCAGCGACTGGTGCACGAGGACTCCCAGATCTCATTGCACTTCCCCTTTTCCCAATCTATTGCCATTCAGATAATAAACTGTCTTCCTGTTTTTGCCACCAAAGTGGATAACCTCGCATTTATCCACATTGTACTGCATCAGCCATGCATCTGCCCAATCACCCAACCTGTCCAAATCATACTGGAGTTTCTCTGCATCCTCCTAACATAGAAACATAGAATCTAGGAGCAGGAGTAGGCCATTCGGCCCGTCGAGCCTGCTCCACCATTCAATACGATCATGGCTGATCATCCAAATCCAGTACCCTGTCCCTGCTTTAATCCCCACAGTACACATATCCCAACCATACCCCCGTAACCCCACGTATTTAATTCCCCCTAACATATCCCATCCTATCCCCATAACCCCACATATTTAATCCCCCCCTAACACTAAGGGTCAATTTATCATAGCCAAATCAACCTAACCCGCACATTTTTGGACTGTGGGAGGAAACCGGAGCACCCGGAGGAAACCCACGCAGACACGGGGAGAATGTGCAAACTCCACACAGACAGTCACCCGAGGTCAGATTCGAACCCGGGTCCCTGGCGCTGTGTTGCACCAGTGCTAACCACTATGCCACCGTGTTGCTCCTCACAGCACACACACCCACCCAGCTTTGTGTCGTCTGCAAGCTTAGATATATTATATCTAGTTCCCTCGTCTAGATCATTAATATATATTGTGAATAGCTGTGGTTTTGTTGCATTAGTTGCAATATCATTTCCCGAAGTTTTTATTTTTCATGTAGGATACTTAAATTAACAAGAGCTATTGGTGTAACAAAAACAAATCAAGTGCTGCCAGACCAGAAAACCCATGAGCTGAATGCATATGTAGTCCAACAACACATCGCTCATTTTTCCATAAACCATGCTACAAAGTAGTATTTTTGTTTATCTGTGTAAGAACATAAGAAATAAGAGTAGGCCATATGGCCCCTCAAGCCTGCTCCGCCATTCAATAAGATCATGGCTGATCATCGACCCTCAACTCCACTTTCCCGCCCGATCTCCATATCCCTTGATTCCCCGAGAGTCCAAATATCTATCTATCTCAGCCTTGAATATACTCAAAGACTCAGCATTCACAGCCCTCTGGGGCAGAGAATTCCAAAGATTCACAACCATCTGAGTGAAGAAATTCCTCCTCATCTCTGTCTTAAATGGCCTACCCTTATCCTGAGACTATGCCCCCTAGTTCTGGACACTCCAGCCAGGGGAAACAGCATCTACCCTGTCAATCCCCTTTAGAATCTTGTATGTTTCGATGAGATCACCTCTCATTCTTCTAAACTCCAGACAGTATAGGCCCATTCTACACAATCTCTCATCATAGGACAGCCCTCTCATCCCAGGAATCAATCTAGTGAACCTTTGTTGCACCACCTCCAAGGCAAGTATATCCTTCCTTAGATAAGGAGACCAAAACTGTGCACAGTACTCCAGGTGTGGTCCCACCAAGGCCCTGTACAATTGTAGCAAGACTTCCTTACTCTTACACTCCAATTCCCTTGCAATAAAGGCCAGCATGCCATTTGCCTTCCTTATTACAGGAAACTCTTTATTAACCGGCACCCAAATATCTGGAAATCTCTCTTAACCGGCAAAATTCTTGAGTAGGTAACCGGGGTTTTCCTTCATCTCTCGTTTAAGATTAACTTTAAAAAAAACCCCGAGGCGTTTGCCTTGTATCGGAGCGTGTAGATTGGGAGGGGAATGTGCAGCCCGGGTAGGCAGCGGACACGACAGATGGTCAGCTGGCGGTCCCCGGGGAGACGGAGCTCCGAATGCAGGCGCATGTCAATGTGTACAGGGCTCTCGTACGTTGGTAGATATAACTCTCCGTTATCCGGACTTTTTGATAAACCGGCACCACGCCGGTCCCGTCGGTGCCAGTTAATAAAGAGTTTCCTGTACTTGCTGTACCTGCATGCTAGCTTTCTGTGTTTCTTGCACAAGGACACCAAATCTCTCTGATGACCAACATTTGAAAGTTTCTCACCATTTAAAAAATATTCAGTTTTTCTATTCTTCCTACCAAAGTGAATAACCTCACATTTCCCTACATTATACTCCATCTGCCACCTTACTGCCCACTCACTTAGTCTATCTATATCCCTTTGCAGACTCTTTCTGTTCTCACAGCTTACTGTCCTACCTAGCTTTGTATCAGCAGCAAACTTGGATACATTACACTCGGTCCCTTCATCTAGGTCATTAGTATAGATTGTAAATAGCTGAGGCCCCAACACTGGTCCTTGCGGCACCACACTAGTTACAGCCTGCCAACCTGAAAAAGATCCGTTTATCCCTACTCTGTTTTCTGTCCGTTAACCAATCCTCTATCCATGCTACTATATTACCCCCAACACCATGAGCCCTAATCTTGTGTAATAACCTTTTATGTGGCACCTTATCGAATGCAGAGTGTAGTACGAGAATGAAATATAAAAAAATACATCAAGTTAAAATCTGATGGTGCAGAGACAAAGATTAGTGTAAAACTGCTTTCTGATGAGTCATTCGTACAACTTTGCACTTTAAAGCAATCATGAGCTTTATTTTTGCAAATGATAGAACAGGACGAAGGATGTGGGGGGAGTGGAGATGGAAGCAGCAACCTTTTGAGATCAATCTTGAGACCAATTCATATGGAGAGCATGTGAGAAACAGGAATGGGAACTGGGATATAGAGCCAGAATGCAGTGTGATCTGGAGAAGGACCATACAAACAGGAAGGTGGAATGCATAAAGGTTACTGTGGTTTGTGAAGTGATGAAAATATTAATGTACTTTAAATGAGACTCACACTGGGGCAATAACAATAGTCCCAATAGTGCAGACATAGAAATAAATCACCGCAAATAAACACTTCACTGACTGCATTAAATTTGTAGGAACTGCTGTACCAACTAACACAATTTGCACTTTTTACATCAAAAGCACAAGCAAGGAAGAGAAGCTAAACAAAAAACACAGATGCTGGAAATCTGAAACAGAAACAGAAACTCTTGGAAACATTCAATGGATCAATTTTGGGACGTCCGGTGGTCGTGAAAGGCGCTTTATAAATGCAAGTTTTTATTTATTTATTTTTCAATCAGCATCTGAGGAAAGAACAAGCAAGTTAACATTTCAGGTATAAACTCTCCATCTGATGGAGGGTCTACACCTGAAATGTTAACTTGTCAGTTTGCTTAACAAATGTTGATTGACCTGCATATAAATGCAAGTCTTTCTTACTTTGTTGAGTGCTTTCAGCATTACTTGCTCTCATTTAATGAAGATAAGCTGGATGCGATAGTTAAGACTGGTATCAAAATGGTCACATTGTCCACATGCCAGATACGAGACTCCCAAAACAAGCGCTCTACTCGGAGCTCCGGCACGGCAAGAGAGCCCCAGGTGGGCAGAGGAAACGCTTCAAGGACACCCTCAAAGCCTCCTTGAAAAAGTGCAACATCCCCACCGACACCTGGGAATCTCTGGCCCAAGACCGCACAAAGTGGAGGAGAAGCATCCGGGAAGGCGCCAAACACCTCGAGTCTCTTCGCCAGGAGCAAGTGGAAGCCAAGCGCAGGCAGCGCAAGGAGCGCACGTCAACCCAAGCACCCCACCCACCCGCCCCTTCAACCACCGTCTGCCCCACTTGTGACAAAGACTGTAGGTCCCGCATTGGACTCATCAGTCACCTGCGAACTCATTTTTAATGTGGAAGCAAGTCATCCTCGGTTCCGGGGGACTGCCTAAGAAGAAGAATCATCAAAATAAGTACTTCAGCCATTAAAAAAGGCGCCCTAACCAGTATACCCAACAAAGATTTGGTGCTGAGGAAACATCACCGAGACCAAATGTTTCAGACACTGCTGACCCACCAAATTCAAAGATAGCCTCAGGGCTAACAGTCTAACTCCTGGTTTCCCGCTCACCAGGAACAGAAGAGCAAAGCACTGCTGGGGAGCAATGCGAGAGGCTACAATACCACCTATTCCAGGAGTGTTAGCACACATTAAACACACTGCAGGTAAATGTATAGCAGCCTGGGCGAGTGGTAGAGTGCGTGAGCCTGAAGAACAGAAGTCGGCGAATGCAGCTGACTGGTGCCATAAAATTAGTATGGAAGGGTTTGCTTTGATATCTCAAAAAAAAATCAGCATAATTTTATGCTACGGAACTTGAATAAACCTTTGATGTATCGACACATTCCATATGTCAGATCCTGCTGTAAGAACAGTGATAAGATGCACAGTTCTACAGTGATCTTCAGGACTGTATTGCTAAATCTCATGGAATGCAGAAATTTATCATTGGGGGTGACTTCCACACATGAGTAAAGACATCTTACTGCAACTATATAGGACCCTGGTATGACCACACTTGGAGTATTGTGTGCAGTTTTGGTCTCCTTACCTAGAGGGAGTGCAACGAAGGTTCACCAGACTGATTCCTGGGATGGGGGGATTGCCCTATGAGGAGAGATTGAGTAGACTAGGCCTATATTCTCTAGAGTTTAGAAGAATGAGAGGTGATCTCACTGAATCGTACAAAATTCTTACAGGGCTTGACAGGGTAGATGCAGGGAGGATGTTTCCCCTGGCTGGGGAGTCTAGAACCAGGGGTCACAGTCTCAGAATAAGGGGTCGGCCATTTAGGACTGAGATGAGGAGAAATTTCTTCACTTGGAGGGTGGTGAATCTTTAGAATTCTCTACCCCAGAGGGCTGTAGAGGCTCAGTCGTCGAGTCTATTCAAGACAGAGATCGACAGATTTTTGGATGTTAAGGGAATCAAGAGATATGGAGATCGGGCAAGAAAGTGGAGTTGAGGTAGAAGATCAGCCATGATCTTATTGAATGACGGAGCAGGATCGAGGGGCCAAATGGCCTACCCCTGCTCCTATTTCTTATGTTATGAGCTGACACTGATATTACGTGGCTTGGAGCAACTGATCATAACAACACTGGCAAAATCAGAAGCATTAACATGCTGAAAAGGTTCTGACTTTGTTGCTCAGCAAAGATTTGAACAAAAACATAAATCAAAACTTAAAAGGATGAGGCATCTTGGTTGCATTCATGCTCAAAAGCACGGTCATTGCATTTACTACCTCAGTTCCATAAGATGATATTACAGGATTACAGCCAAAAATAAAATCAATAAATTCAAATCTATGGTTTATATTAACAGATTACACCATTTCAAGTCAATAGAATATAGAGTTTGGACACAGACTGCTTAATATGGTGATTGCCCTTGTCTGTGTTTCCCACCAAATGTTGCCAACTTGAAGCTTGGTCATTTAAAGTTTGCTTTCAATTGAAAATTTGATTTGAGAATTCAATTTGGCATTTTCATAGAAAATCATTACAATTAGCAATCTTGGCTGGTTGATATAGCTATGTGCTGTCGACTTATAACCCGTTAATATGAACCACATATTGTACCGCAAAGTGTACTTCACAATTTGACAGTTGTTTGCACGATATAATTAAATCTATTTATACTTTGATCCAACACTTTAGAAAATGCCTCCATGTCATCTACTGCATCACTTCCTCTATGCTGCTTCACAATTTAACAATGGGAAAATTACAGCCCCGTCTATCCTACAGTCTAATCATGCCTCGCATTCTAGCTGTCATTTTTTTATTATAGTCATTTGTTTACATCAGATCAACGTAACTGCTGTTAGTGCCTTTCAACGTCACAGTTTATTCTAGCCAATTACAATGGCTTGTATGACTCAAGATGTCCAAGACTAGGAAGTCACAAGAATGAAGTGTCAATATGTCCTTAAAGATGCCTACTTAAAAACCTGGACGTCATTGCAGCTGAAGTATGAACCTCAAGCTGTGTACCATATTTACTACTCAACACTAGCTCGGACTGAATAAAAGAAACCCAGATATTCTTGCAAATAAACTCAGCTATCCTTACCCATTAACACACTGTCTTATAACAAAAAAAACTCCCCGTCCTTTCCCAATGCACATACAAGATGAAACAAAAATCACCACAATAATCAACAACCTAAGAAATCCAATCACATTCATTGACAGCTTGTTACATGTCCTTCCTACACAAAAAAAATCAAAACACTACATTAATTAACAAATTTAGTTAAGGTCATATGTTCTCTTTCTACACCCGCCACCCCCTCCCCCCCCACCCCGCAAATCCACTAATAGAGTACAAACACCACATTCAATAAACAAATGCAGTCAAGGTCATATGTAAAACTGTAACATATTCTCTATGCTCAAAATGAAAGTGTAAGTTCTTGAACTGTACACATAATTTACCAAGCAATCTTTTGTTTAAGTCATGCAAATAAACCAGTTAAAGCATTCAATCCTATTTTTTGTTTTACTCAGTAAGTAAAAGCACCACCCAATGTGGTAGAGTCATACAGACCAGGGAAGTCCAAAGTACAACCCATGACAATGGTTAGCACCCCTGGGTGCAACAGAGAATGGGGGATCAAAATTAGCTAGGGCTCCTCCCCCCTGATCACCCTCCAGTAAACTGATGGAATATGCACATGTGTAGGTGAGGGGAAGATCAGGCATGGTTATAAGGCTTCCTCATTTAAATAGCCTGACAATATTTGCCATCTAAGATCACATATGAAAAACACAGTCACGATGTGAGGCACAAGGGATCTGCTGTCACCTGTGGAAAAATGTCCCAGCACAAGTCACTGCCTTCAGGATCGAGGAGGAATGGGAGGCCAGCCAGGAGAACACCGGAATAGTTGATTCTGGAGGTGACAAAGGCATGGATGGCTTTCAGTGACAGATGGGCAGAGGTAGGGGGTAGAGGTGGATGATATTATGGAGGAGGAAATGAGTTCCGAAGCTCAGTTCATGTCGAAAAGGATGCTGAGAATGCGAAAAGGGTAGAGAAAGTTAGAAAAATAGCAATTTCAATAGCTGACTTACAAATGCAGTCCTCTGCCAACTGTCTGAACCATATGCTGCTCTGTTGTGGATAAATCCAGTATGCAACAGTCCACCTGGGGGACTGTCATTGATTCCCCTTCATCCAGTATTTTTTTTGAGTAACCACCCACAGTGGTGACAGCATAACTTGTGGCACTTGCAACATTCCATAATGTTAATTCATAAATGAAAAAATTGATAAAAAATAAAATTAGCACTTAATTTTTGAAGCATATCTTTAGATTTTCTCATAGCTCCATTTATTCTGGCTGTCAATGGAGATCTGTCGAAGTAAAGTATCCTTTAATTTCCTTGGCTCTTCTCCATAGATTGTTTTACTTTCTTACAAAGTGGAAACTTACCAATGATTACAAACAGCTCAACAGAAAATACAAATTTTCCTACTTATTAATATTTCAGTTGAAAATTGCTGAGCTTTTATTTGGCTTGCTAACCCACATTGGCTACCGGTCCTCCAATGCTTCAATTTTAAAATTCTCGTCCTCATGTTCAAATTCGTCCATGGCCTCATCCTTTCCCATTTGTAACCTCCTCCAGTTCTTCAACCCTCAGAGAATTCTGTATTCCTCCAACTCTAGCCTCTTGTGCACCTCCCACTTCTTTCGCCCCACCATTGCCGCCATGCCTTCAGCTGTCTAGGTCCTATGCTCTGGAATTCCCTCCCTAAATCCCTCCGCCTCTCAATCTCTCTCTCTCCTCTTTTTTTGTCTGATTACGCTCCTATTAAGCACCTTGGGACTTTTTATTACATTAAAGACACTATATAAAGGCAAGTTGTTGTTATTGTGACTGCCACTTTTCATATGGTTGGAAAATTTGCAAGAGATATTGAGAACTGTATTTATTAATGATTCTATAGAAAAAATAGCAGTCACGCTCCTTAGTGAGTTTTCAATCGTATGATAGGAAGTAGATTCATCTTCATGTGGGATTTTTTCAGTGCATATAAACACAAAGTATGACAAAAATCAATATTTAAATGGTGAAATACTGTACACACAACAGAGTTTTAAATCAAATGTAGACTGAGGTGAGAGCATCTTTCAATTAAAATACAAAAAATACTTTTCCAGTATTCTCTCATTGTAAAAAAAAAAAATCTTGCCATACAAACTTCCTCTTTTTTTACTATAAGATAAAGAAATTTCAACAATTAATAATAAAAAGACACATTTTGAGAGGTGGGTACCCCAAACTATTTTGATATAGGTTTCAGATTTTTTTTGCTTGTATTTTTACGCAATTTAACAAAAAAATTCATTAACTGAAATTATATCAAAAAAGAGAAAAAAGTTGTCACGTTCCTCCATAATTAAGTTTTCCCTGTTATTTTTAAAAAGGTGCACAAACCAGTTTAGAAAGTACCTTTATTGTCCCAAGGAGGTTTACAGAGAAACAAGAGGAATGGATTCCAAACCATAGAAGATGATTAGATTGAAATTATGGATTTTGTAAGGGCTTTCAAAAGAACAGGGACGTAGAGGCACGGAGGAGATTAAAAGAAAAAAGATTGCATTTATATAGCGCCTTTCACAACCTCAGGAGATCCCAAAGCGTAAATGAAGTAAAAAGTTCCATTCCAGAGTACAAGGCCAAGGTAACTGAAGGCTTTGCCACCAATGGTGGAACAATAAGAAGTCAAAGTCGAAGAACTGAAAGTAAGGCTGGAGGTTGCAGAAGTAGTGGGGAGTGAGGCCGTGGATGGATCTGAAGATCAGGACAAGGATTTTAAATGGGATGTACTGGGCCAGAGGGAGGATAGGTGAGATGGAAGCGTGACTAGGATATAGTGCAGGACAGGAGACAGGCAGCTGCATTTTAGATGAACTGGAGTTATGGAGGCAGGCCAATGGAAGGAAGGGCAGCAGAAAGAGCACTGGAGCAATCGCGTCTGGAGGTGACAAAAGCACAGATAAGCGGTCTTAAGCAAATTCAATGGACAACCTGCAAGTTTAATTACAAAAGAAAAAATGTTGATGAATCAGTCATTTCTACTGCAGTTCAGAGGCTATGGGTAAAATACTTCTTGCAATTTAGTATACAGTATTCGCTGCTCACGATGCGGTCTCCTCTACATTGGGGAGACCAAACGTAGATTGGGTGACCGCTTTGCGGAACACCTCCGTTCAGTCTGCAAGCGTGACCCCGAGCTTCCAGTTGCCTGTCACTTTAATTCTCTGCTCCATTCCCACTCTGACCTCGGCCTCTTACACTGTTCCAATGAAGCTCAACGTAAGCTCGAGGAACAGCATCTCGTCTTTCGATTAGGCACTTTACAGCCTTCTGGACTGAATATAGAGTTCAACAATTTCAGACCATAACCTCTGCCCCTATTTTTTTCAGATGGCAGCTGTTGATGATTCTGCTATACCCATTTACACCTCTTCTAGACCCATCTTGTTTCTTTACTTGTCCCATTACCATCTCCTTCTGCTTTGTACAATCATACCTTTTGTCTCTCAATCTCTCCTGCCTTCCACCCTATCACAGACCTTCCCTTTTGTTCTTTCCTCCCCTCCCCCTTTCCCTGCCCCTACACTTGCTTAAAAACCTGTTGTATCTCCAACTTTTTCCAGTTCTGACGAAGGGTCATCGACCTGAAACGTTAACTCTGTTTCTCTCTCCACAGATGCTGCCTGACCTGCTGTATTTCCAGCATTTTCTGTTTTTATCTGAGATTTCCAGCATCTGCAGTATTTTGCTTTTTATAGGTATTAAGTGGCATTTATTAGAGGTTGACCATTGCTTTTAAACAATCTACCAATGCTATTTTTCCTAAATAAAAATAAATGTTTATTGTATAATTTTGAAAAATATTGACCATGTTGAGGGTCTATTATGGAAAACGTTACTATTAGTGAGATGTCCACAACCTTGGAAAGATTTGTTGCAGAATTGATATGCTCATGCTACAGATATTAAGCTTGAGCTGCTACATAATCCTTGGGCTCTAAATATAAGGCAGGACTGCATAAACTAGTGAAAAGTAAGGGACATCTTCACACAAAAGATTACAAAACGTCTCGAATAATGTGCTACCCATGGTAGTAGAAATGTAAATTATATACTTACCCCGACATTGGAATGTGTAAATTTCACCATGAAACTATTAAAATGTTCAAGAACTTTTTTTATAGCTACTTTTGTGAAAGCATGTTTGAAATTTGCATTTTTTAAAATAACTTTGTTCAAATTCACATCTTTCGACACCAGAGCAGTACATACAGTATGTTGCAGGGTTACAGAAACTATATAATGCCAATATGGATAGTTAGATCTAATAATTCCGAAATGGGAAACAGAATGAATCGTAGAATACCATAATGATCCAAATGCAAAATTTCTTTCTTCTGGCACGCATCCAGTCTTTGAAACCATGGTCAATAAGGCACACGCCATTTCACGTAACCCAGCATCAAACTCTGGTTTCAACACAACTTGTTCTTGACAAAGCCTACTATGTGGGCCTAAAATTAGAGTTAATCATTTTATTTCTGCAGCAGCTATTTAAATTTTATATGAACTCAAAGCACAGTTGAAAGCCAGACTGGGTAAGTTAGAATATGAGAGGAACAAGCTGTGCTGGAAGAATGGCCTCTTCTTGTGCATGGCTTTTCCTGTGTTTTTGTATATGTTGATATAAAATTAAATCTGTTACCCTGCAACAAATTTCAAACAAAGGTAGCTATGAAAAGTTCTTGAACATTTTAATAGTTCCATGGTGAAATTGACATATTCCTATGTCGGTAAGTATACAATAGATTTAATGTGGAATAAATCATACACAGGCGCAGGTGGAAAACTGTTTAGAAGTTTTGTTTTGAAATGAAGTTAATAAAGTTTTAATATTAATTTTTTTTTTTTACCCATACAAAAGCAAAATACTGCGGATGCTGGAAATCTGAGATAAAAACAGAAAATGCTGGAAATACTCAGCAGGTCAGGCAGCATCTGTGGGAAGAGAAACCGAGGTAACGTTTCAGGTCAATGACCTTGCATTGTAACTGGAATAAATTAGAGATGTAACAGATTTTAAGCAAGTACAGAGGCAAGGAAAGGGGGGAGGGGAGGGAAGAACAAAAGGGAAGTTCTGTGATAAAATGGAAGGCAGGAGAGATTAAATGACAAAAGGAATGATGGTGCAAGGCAAAAGGGGGTGGTAATGGGACAAGTAAAGAAACAAAAGATGGGTCCAGAGGAGGTATAAATGTCAATAGCAGAATCATTACCAACAGCTGCTATCCAAAAAAATAGGAGCCGTGGTTCTGATCTGAAATTGTTGAACTAAGTGTCGAGTCCGGAAATTAAAGTGCTGTTCCTCGAGCTTCATTAGGACAGCGGAGGAGGCCAAAGTCAGAGTGGGAGCGGAGGGGAGAATTAAAATGACAAGTGACCAGAAGGTCAGGGTCACGCTTACACACTGAACGGAGGTGTTCCGCAAAGCAATCGCCCAATCTGCGTTTGGCCTCCCCAATGTAGAGGAGACCACACCGTGAGCAGCGAATACAGTATACTGAATTAAAGTAGTACAAGTAAATCACTGTTTCACCTGGAAGGAGTGTTTGGACTCTGGATGGTGGGAAGGGAGGAGGTGAAATGGCAAGTGTTGCATCTCTTGCGCTTGCACAGGAAGGTGCCGTGGGAAGGGGAGGAGCTGTTGGGGGTGATTGAAGAGTGGACCAGGGTATCGCAGAGGGAATGTTGAAAGGGCAGCAATTGGGAAGATGTGTTTGGTGGTGACATCACGCTGGAGGTGGCAGAAATGGTGGAGGATGATCCGTTGAATGTGGAGGCCGGTGGGGTGAAAGGTGAGGACAAGGGGAACCCTATCATGGTTCTGGGAGGGAGGGTAAGGGGTGAGAGCAGAAATGCAGGCAATGGGACAGACACGGTCAAGGGCCGTGTCAACCACGGTAGAGGGGAATCCTCGGTTGAGGAAAAAGGAAGACTTTGGAAAGCACTGGTATGGAAGGTGGCATCGTCAGAACAGATGCGACGGAGACGGAGAAACTGGGAGAATGGAATAGAGTCCTTACAGGAGGCGGGGTGGGAGGAAGTGTAATCAAGGTTAGTGGGTTTATAGTAGATATTGGTTGTCAGCCTATCCCAGAAATAGAGATAGAGAAGTCGATAAAGGGAAGGGAAGAGTCGGAGATGGACAATGTGAAGGAGAGGGAAGGGTGGAAACTGGAAGAAAAGTTCATGAATTTTTCCACTTTGGGGTGAGAGGAGGAAATGGCACCGATACAGTCAATGTACCACTTAACACCGAGCTGTTAAGCTGCGTCAGCTGTGGCTCACTGGGTAGCACACTCGCCTGAGTCAGAAGGTTCAAGTCTCACTCCAGGGACTTGAGCATATAAAGCTAGGCTGACACTCCAGTGCAGTGCTGAGGGAGTGCTGCACTGTTGGAGGTGCCGTCTTTCGGATGAAACGTTAAACCGAGGCCCCGTCTGCTCTCTCAAGTGGATGTAAAAGATCCCATGGCACTATTCCGAAGAAGAGCAGGGGAGTTATCCCCGATGTCCTGGCCAATATTTATCCCTCAAAAAACAGATTATCTGGTCATTTTCACATTACTGTTTGTGGGAGCTTGCTGTGCGCAAATTGGCTGCCACGTTTCCCATATTACAACAGTACTTCATTGGCTGTAAAGCACTTTGAGACCTCCAGTGGTCGTGAAAGGCGCTATATAAATGTAAGTCTTTCTTTTTTCTAGCTGTCTCTCTTGACTTTTCACCTTGCAAAGAGAGGCAGATAGGTGTTAAGTGGCCTCCAGAAGAGGTGGCTTTTTTTTGTTTAAACTGCTAGCATTTACAATTCTCTGTCTCCTAGTATTGAGCAGAACCTAAAACATTCAAAGCATCGCTCAAACTTAGTTTAGTCATTTCAAATTAAAATATTATCATCTCCAAGTATTTTGAAAGTGTGCTGAGCCCAGCACATTTTGAGAGACAAAGATACTGTAACAAGCTGGTGTTTCATTCAATGTGTCTCACTGACAAACAAACCATGAAAGATGTTGCAATTCAAACAGGAAAAAGTTAATGGTGAGGCTGTGCTCACCTTACTAGGAAGCACAATTTAAAAATACTGACATTGTAAACAAGAGGCCAGATTTAAGAGCTTGTACAAAACCATCAGACTGTAAGTGCTTATTTAATGCCTTATAGGGTGGTGGATAAGGATTCAATAGTAGCCTTCAAAAGGAAATTGAATAAATACTTGAAGGAGAAAAAAATTGCAAGGATATGGGGAAAGAGATTGCTCTTCGAAAGAGCCGCCGCAGACTCGATGGGCCGAATGGCCTCCTTCTGTGCTGTACTATTCTATGAATTCAGATTGCAGGTAGGCAGTGTCCATGCATTGGCTTCTGGCATTTACACTGTTAAAACTCGTTCCCTTACCTCAGCAGCAGCATTATGGGCCCACGAAAAAGAGGCTCTATAATTCTACCATTAGATGAGGGAGCCAGTTTTAGCAGCATAAATCCAGGGAGCCAGCATACAGACTCCAGCCCTCCCATAATCTGAACTAAACAACTACCACTGGAAAAGTGACCGAAACTGTTGAAATCGATGAAGTTAGATAGCTGAGTGGCCTGCCAACATACACAAAATGCACTGGAATTCATGAGTTGCAGCTTAATGGGAATTTAAAAATCAATATCATTGACACTATTCAACTTTGGATCAGGAGCTCACAAACCACAAAAGCGCATGAGATTTTTTAACTGCTACTGTAGGACAAATCTAGATTACAACCAAACCACACTTGTCAGCATTTTTTTTTATATACTTCACCCTAACTTCCTTGAAAAAGGAACTGAAACCCAAAGATATTTTAGCCAGTGTTAAGTGACACCCTATAATATCAAGCAGTGTCAGCCGTGGCTCAGTGGGTAGCACTCTCACCTCTGAGTCAGAAGGTTGTGGGTTCAAGTCCCACTCCAATGACTTGAGGACAAAAATCTAGGCTGACACTCCAGTGCAGTACCAAGGGAGTGCTGCATTGTCAGAGGAGCCATCTTTCAGATGAGATGTCAAACCGAGGCCCTGTCTGCCCTCTCAGGCGGACGTAAAAGATCCTATGGCACTATTTCAAAGAAGAGCAAGGGAGTTATACTCGGTGTCCTAGCTAATATTTATCCCTCAATCAACATCACTAAAAACAGATTATCGGGTTATTATCACATTGCTGTTTGTGGGAGCTTGCTGTGCACAAATTGGCTGCCGTGTAAAAGTACTTCATTAGTCGTAACGTGCTTTAGGACGTCTGGTGGTCGTGAAAGGCGCTATATAAAATGTGAGTCTTTCTTTCTATTAATGGATTATTAATCTTTTAAATTCGGTATGTGGAACACGTGTTTCATTGAAAACCCACAAGTACCTGTTACTACTGAAGGTAACACTGTAATAAACATTTTCAATTATAAAGATCTCACCCAATGTAACACAATAACTACTATGTTATAGTAAAATTGCATAACTCTGCAATCTGTCTACCAGGTTGCCACAAATTGCTCAAAATACTTTCTGAACAGGTTTTCCAGCAAATTAATTTTGCTCAGTAACAAATTTCTGGTGTCCAAAATAAACGTTTAAACAAAATTTAAAAATTGGAAAAATAAATTTCACAATCACATGACTAAATTTATCCACTGAATTGTCTTGTGTTTTTTAATGCCTTCATTAAAGTTTTTACTTGAAGGCCTCAGCCTCTCCCAAAAGTCTGGGCTTGCATTTAATATTTTTGCCCACAGCTGTGACTTCAATTTCCCAGGATGCAGCAGTACTGATGGAATACTCTTCTGGCACTTTCTGCTCAACACTTTTTCAAAATTATTTGAAGAAAAGCTAGAAGGTAAATTTCAAAATCTTTCAGGTAAAATTTAGCATTTTTAAAATATTGAAGCTGTTTTTTAAAAAAAAACTAAACACTACGGATTACAAACCTGTTATAGCCTTTTTTGTGTTTCATAAACTTCAGAAAGTGCATTAAGCTTAGAGAGCGTTTCCTCGTTGTAATGGAGTTCACTTTTCAAAAATTGAATTTGGAAGCAAACAACTTGTTATCCGATTATCACCCGTTATGCTGACAGTCAGAAAATGTAAATATTCTAATTACTATCAGCTGTCATAGAGACAGTGTCTTTCCTCATTAAATGTGCTTTTTCAAATTAAAAAAAGTAACATTTGGATAGCTCTAATTACCACCTGCATTTTGTTAATTAGAAGGTTTACAAAATTTATTACAACATCCAGAGAGATACACATTCAGGAACCAATCACAAAACAGCAAATTCAATGTGTGCCAAGATCCCTAAATAAAGCATAAACCAATACTGCTAGACATGGAATTTACCCCGCCTTCCCTCCACCACCCCAACCAATACTGTTAGGGCCATGCCCTGCTACTCCCCTCCCTGCTAAAATACACCAGGAACCCACCATCAAGTCAAACCTCACATTTAATACCCATTTGTGCCAAACCTCAGGTTCACATTCGATAGTTCTGCCGAACCCCAGATGCCCCCTCCAGATTAAAGGACCCCGCCCTCCGTGCTTCCAAACTCCAGAAGCCCCACTGTAATGCAGTCAAACTACAGGACCCACATTCCAGTTTTAACAAACCCCAGGAACATTCCCTAGTGGTACCAAAGTGTGGAACTGCAACTAAACACCATTCCTCTACCTCAGTTCTGCTAAATACAAGTTATTTGCCTTCAATTGGGTGCCTCTTGCATACTATCTTGTTGTGTATTCTCATGTTTTAAAATGGTATGGATTAAAAATTCAACACATGGGTAAAGGAATGTTTTATCCATCCAATCATTAATGGACAGAGTTTTGAAATTCAATTCCCGAAGCACTAACAAAAAATCCAAGAATACATTTTTGGAAAAAAAGGAATTTGAAATATTTTATCATTGATAATCAATGACTCAAATATTGTGTCCTACATGGCATAAATATCCATATTGTTATAAACCAGCCAATCCACTGACTTACCATGAGCAATGCCACAGGAGATCTACTAGTATAATATATATTGGATTTAGGTTGTTCAGCTTGTAGGTTTCAGTTAGCTTCCTCCACAATTAAGTTCTCTTGCAGAAGTGTTTTCATTTATATATTATCTATTATTGACTGCTTTGGTTACCTTATCAATTACAGATAATGGTGACTTAAGAAATATTTTAAATCACAGGAAAATTTCCTCTCCATTCCCCTCCCTTCCAACCAAGGGCAGCTCAATAGCACAGCTTCCCTCAACAAAAGGCAGGAAACTTCCTGATTACTGAGCACAGAGACTGACGAGTACGTGGTGACTGCCATCAATGTTGGTGTGTGATCAGCCAAGGCGAGATACATGTGTCGCAGGATCAGCTACTCTCAACATTCGCAATCCTCACTCCCAACAGTGCAAAATAATGCCAGAGAGAGAGGACAATCTCACCTTTCTGCAGAATTTTTATAACAAAGAAGTACTTGTAGTCACATAATACTTCATATATATTATGAGACAAGAGAGGGAGAGTAGTACGCTCAAATCTAAATTAATCCCACCCACCTTCCCAGATTAGTTATAGTTTTAAAAAAAAAGAGTAATTCTCCTACCTGCTGAGAAACCTTAGTTTTTAATTTTCTCTATAACTTAATTCTGAAGGTCAGTAAAGAGCTGGTCAGCAATTTAAAAATTTGGTTGTGACTATGTACTCAACTGAATTTGCAAACTGCCGATGCCCTGAGATCAGGATACAGTGCCAAAAAGAATGCCAATCCATAAAAACACGACAGAGCCACTTGCTGACGGATCTGTTGCTGACAGCAGCCGAGTGGCTTTTTTCTGGTTTTCCCAGCCATGGCAGCTGTCCAGGAGCTGCAGGTGAAAACATTAAGCTACCAGGCAGCAGTAATGAATGAGTTTTAATAATCTAACAGGTGATGGAGGTTCTTTACATTGAAAATACTCTCCCCTATGCATTATTTAATTAGGTGCCTATTGGACCATATAGCACTGTAACAGTACTTCAGAGCATTTCATTGTACGAGAAGCATTTTAGGATGTCTTTAGAGATGTGATAAGGCACTATATTCTTCCAATTCAAAAAAAAATTACATCTCTCATACGTCATCCAATGCTTTTTTTGGCCACTGTCCCAACACAATGTGAATTTTTTCTATTGTTGACACTTCAGAATCTCATGCGGCAGCTGATCTGAAACAATATAAATGATGATGTGTGGTCTATTTATTTATCAACCTGGGACAACAATACTAAATGACTCGGTAGTTATGGAGAAGTGGGCTTTCCTCATTATTCGGGTTCTAGGCTTCAGGTGTCATCTTTTGTTTTCCCTCTTGTAAATCTTTCCAATGGTCTATGGTTAACGCAGCCGAGTGCTTAATTCATTCTGACCGTCTTCCTTTAAACTGAGTTACAGGACAAGATTTATTACTCAGCACTTTCTTTCCACAAAAAAAGGAAACTGATTTTTATTAGTAACAATTTTTGCAATTTAGTAAAGGTAACCCAAGACTTTAAAAGGGCAGAATCAAACTGAAATAAAATGCATACCAACACAATAGAAACTCTCACGTTTTTGCTGGGGTTGGGGGGGGGGGGGGGGAAAGAAGCAAAAAAAATTAAAACTGAAATATTATTTTTAGCTCTTTCAGTGGCTCAACTGGTAAATATGATATGGCACTAAGCCATGTTAGCCAGAAGGCCCCAGGTTTGATCCCTGATCTGTGCTGAGTTAGTTGATCTCAACCAACATTTTTATAAATGTGAGAAGTCGCACAACACCAGGTTATAGTCAAACAGGTTTATTTGAAATCACAAGCTTTCGGAGCGCTGCTCCTTCGTCAGGTGAAGTGAACTGTCGTCACTTCACCTGACGAAGGAGCAGCGCTCCGAAAGCTTGAGATTTCAAATAACGCTGTTGGACTATAACCTGGTGTTGTGCGACTTCTCACATTTGTCCACCCCAGTCCAACACCGGCATCTCCACATCATGGCTACTATCAACATTTTTATAGAGCTTTTAACATGGGAAATCATCCCAAGGTTGTTTCACAGAGGAGTAAGAATGGATATTGGGCATAAGTAGTGAGGTTAGGAGAGGTGACCAAGCTCATGATTGAATCTTTAAGTTTTGAGAAAGCATTTATAGAAATGGGGAGAGAGGAGGCGAGGCAGAGGGTTTTATATAGAGGGGGCTCAGGAGACTTGGGTCAAGTCAGCTGGAAGCTCTGGTGGAACAGAAAGCAAGCTCAGAGTTAAAGGAATGAAGGGTTCAAAACAGGACACGAGTGGAGGTAGGGTGGGGTCACATACGGCTGGGTGGAGAAAGTACTGGAGGACTGCCAGCATCCATTAAAAATCAATTTTCCTCAGGCCAGGAGGAAGAGCCTGCCCTCACCTGAAGGCGTTCGCTTAGTGCTGGCCGCTAGCCAATTTTACTTAGACGAGGTCCGATCACCAAAATCAATCAGGGCTCCGGGCTGGCATGCGATCGCTCCACCCATCATCGCCCACCTCACCTACACTCAGTGAAAATCACCCCTAGTGTCTTTAACCAATGAAAAAAGTTAAAAGCTCATAAATGGAAAATAGCAAATCTTGAGAGCTGCCACAAAGAGTCAAATCCCAACTCTTGCAATGAAAATTAGGTTTTGGCTGAATCCAACTAAAAAAAAATTCTGTTCAAATCCTTTTTATTTTGCTCCCTCTCTCTTCTCCGCCCAGTTCTGCTCTCATTTCTAGTAAAAAACCTGAGGCTAATGTAATTCTGATTATATCTAAAAAATCAGCCAGCGTAAACATGTCTCTATTAGTTAGACTTACAGTCTCAGATCATACGTGTCAATTAGTCATGTGGTATTATCACTGGTATGATCTGTGTAATCTGACATCAAGAGGCTACTAATGATTTCCAGAACTCTTGAAACAAATCACCAAAGAAAGCACAAAAATGGGATTTCCCAACAGGCGAGCATCCATTCAATGTCACAATGTCAAAAACCTTACAGTAAACAGGATCTTTTGCAATCTTAACATTGAGGGCGGTCAGTGAAAAAAAGCACTACAATTCTGCAATTAATTTGTGTTACTTGTGGGTAAACAAGTATTTTTGTGTCTGTTCTAATTAAAACACAAGTAAAGCACAAAAAGTATATGCAGAATACCCAATGGTCACAAGTTCAATTAAATCTTAGACACACAAGCAGCGCAGCTACAATAGGGTTATGATTCAATCACAGGATCATCCATTACTGTCAAGCAAGCAGGACACCTCCACCAGCAATCACCCCCACACCAAAATGGAAAACCACAAGGAAAGGATAACTAATAACTAAGGGAGAACTCCGACATCCTTACACCACATTCCAGGATATATTGTAAGGCTTTGCTCTCATGGTTTATGATGTCATCTTAATCATTTGATGCCTTCCTGCCCCATAACACACTCCAGACTTTGTCATGTACAAATAACTTTTTGATTTTTAAATAATCTGAATGTTGAGCAGTATCAACATTTTTATTCAAAATTTCCATTTCCTAAAGGAACTGACGAGTTGACCTCACTTGGTTAAATTGTCTTTCTGCCTATAATGCCTCTCCTTTCTTAGTATCTCTCTCATATACCTCTCATTGTCACATCTTTATTTTCTTTATGCTTCTCTCTTTGCCTCATCTGTTATCTATTATTTCTCTTTTCCAACATATCACCCTTTATGTTTTCTCACTAATTTTCTCTGCACAATTCATTCTCACTGTTCCCATATATAACAGTTTTTTCCTCTTTCTCATTGCAACTCATTTATTTTCTCTCAAGTTAGGCTGAACAATTACAACGCCATGAAAAATTGACAGAGGCACTGGTCAAACGTACATGGAAGCCTGAAAAAAAAATGGCACAGAGGCCACACATGCACAGAGCAGCAAGGAGCATCAGGAGGAATTCCCAGGTGAAAGATCCCGGTGTCAAATTTTGTCGGATAACACTCCTATGAAGCGCCTTGTGACGCTTTACTAAATTAAAAGGCACTATATAAATGCAAGTAGTTGTTGTTGATCTGGGAATGGAACAAAATATAAGTCTACAGCCCCGAGAGGTTAAACTTGTTATAGGGAGGCAGGACATGGTTTTCTAGCAAATAAAACTGAGGGTTTTTTTTTATTCGTTCATGGGATGTGGGCGTCGCTGGCAAGGCCAGCTTTATTGCCCATCCCTAAAATTACATAAAGCATAGAAATTACAACACAGAAACCGCCCATTTGGCCCAACTGGTTATGGAGTGAAATTTACCATGGGGGAAGAACTCAGTGAAATTTACTTAGGAGTGAACTTACTAAACTGGTGAGAGAAATAAGAAGGGAAATCTAGAACTGTCATGGGTTCTCAATTTTTCCGTAAAAGATTGAAGAGTGTCCTGTGTGCATTGTGAGAGTTTTAAGTCTTTTTGATTTGGCTGCTTTGTAGTTTGCTAAATTTGAGATAATTAGCATGCTTTGCATCCTGTATACACATCAGACATGCATCAAACACAAAACGTTTAATTAAGTACTTAATTAGCTGTGAAGCACTTTGGAACATCCTGAGGACGTGAAATCACTATATAAATGCAAGTTTTTTTCCCCTAGATATATTGGAGGGGAAATTGGCTCGCACCCCCCGTGCCCGAAATTGAATGATAGAGCCCCAAGCAGGTGGCGGGGAGCTACTAGAAGCGCTCCCCCTCCCTCTTGGGGCGCTCCCATTGAATATCACGGCGCTATGTGCAGCAGCGCCGCGGTACTGCAGGCCTCCCTCCCCTGATCAATGGGGAGGGGCCTAGCGCAGCTGGACCACCGGGGAGCGGAGTGCCGGCAAAAGAGCCCGGCACCTCGCAGGAGGCAGCGAGTGCTGGCAGGCGGCCCAAAAAATGGCCGCCCAGCACCTGCCCTTTAATATTTGCACTGCCCCAGCAGCGAAAACGCCACCCTGACCCTGTCAAACATAGCGTCCGGTGGTAGGTCAGGGGGCGCGAGCCAAGCTTGCGGTCGGGGTGCAAGCGGGGTGCTGCCCTCATCGCCGGAGGCACAGTGCCGCGGGGCGCTACCGGCTACCACCGCCGCTAACCTCCCGCTGAATTTCGGGCGCAAGGATCTTTGAGCCCTCCGTTAGCGCACCCTCGGGGCACTAACTGGAGGCGCAAAGCAACCAAATTTTTCCCCCATTAACTTTTACTCTCTTCACAGAGTTTAGTACTAAGGGTTGATAACAACTGTTGCTAGGATTCTTTGTGCTCCAAGTGAGGTTTGGCATCTCAAAATTTCATGATAAACAAGGTTTTGTTTTTCTCATGTTTTTATTCCAAACATACTGAGAATTGGATTCACATGTATATGTCAATTTGTCATATGGTATAAAAGGGTACAAACTAATTCCTATTGAAACCTCATATATTCAACAGAAGAGGTTCTGCAAAGGGAATGCAACTGATGACTACACCTAAGGAAGTCAATCAGCTAAGTAGAGAAAACTGATCAAACAGATCATTTACGCTTCCCATTAACGAAGTAGATGACTCAGATATTCTTAAGCCTACCAACTGTATATCAGATTCAGCAATGGACACCACACCAAGAAAAAGGATCTCACTTTAACAGCTCAGGCGAGAACTCAATGTGTTGTACAGACACTAAGCCAGCTGAATTATTGCTAACAAACTCTTTGTTTGCTAACCTTCAATCATACTGGAGGAAATATGGGGACATGCACAGTTTACAATAGTTCATGAAACTCACTTACACTGCGTCACTACTCAGTTCACAATATTTACTGTTGGAGATTTGAGAAAAGGACACATGAGGTTGTAAATACAAATTGTGTTTCTTTTAATAAGGTAAAACATTGTTTCCCTCCCAATCTTTACAGGCTAAGCATCAAACAGCACAAGAGGGCAAGTGGGAAACTTGCTCCCAGACCTTCACTAATGCCATTCTAAACCAGCCACTAAGATATGCATAAAAACCCAGAGATAACTCATCTCCATAGAAGGAAGCACCTGGTCTCTCTGCTTGTAGTGCATGGTTGAGGACAGGGCCTCAGAGCACAGGATGGAACCAAACCTGCTTCCCAATATTGCCTTGGCACCTCAGGAGTACAAAGTATTTTTTCCTTCAATTTTTTCCCCTCCATTCCTGATGATGGTGCCTCTTACTGAAGTTGAACTCTATGGGTGCCTACAATTGTCAGCCTCCTAAATAGTAAACACACAACTTAACTTTGCCTAAACTTCAAATTTACCATTCCCATTCACTTCCATCATGTACGCTACTCACATCATCACTCCACATAAATGTTAAATGCTTACCAGGATTCAAATGAGTCAAATTAGTAAAATGTTTAAAATCTATGTATTTCACTACAAGACAAATGGAATTTTCAACAATTAGTAGTTCAACAACAGCAACTTGCTTTTATAAAGCACCTTTAACATAGTAGAAACGCCCCAAGGCACTTTACAGGAGCATTATCAGACAAAATTTGACACCGATGGGGGTAGGTTTTAAAGAGTGACTTAAAGGAGGAAAGAGAAGTAGAGAGGTCTAGGGAGGAATTCCAGAGCTTAGGGCCTAGGCAGCTGAAGACACGGCCACCAATGGTGGAGCACAAAAGGGGGCAGAATTAGAGGAACGCTGAGATCTAGGAGGGATGGAGGAGGTTAGAGATACAGTTAGGGGCGAGGCCATGGAGGAATTTGAACACAAGGTAGAGAAACAAAGATTCTCTGACAAACAAGATTTCCTGGTTAAAGGCTTTTTTTTATAAAAAGTGACTCGAGGAAAAAACAATTACCCATTCCTATACATGGGGCATACTGTGACTCCATTGATGTGAAAGTACTAACAAATGTTTCTGTTAGCGTTGTCAGGGCTTATGCAGCAAAACAAAATTGCAACCATTTTGATTTAACAAAAAGGAACAATGTTCAACTAATGTAAAAATATTATTCCTGTTGGACTAGATTTATTTTGCAATAATCACCAGGCACAGCTTTAAAGAAAAGAAAAAAATCCAATCCTGTGTTATAAAATAGATCAAATTCTGACGGTTAAAATATTTCTGCATTGGTAATATGATGCCCAAGAAAGCACCAATATCCATCTCTAGAAGGGATGTAGTCAATACAAATGATACCTTTCCATTTCCACAATCTCTGGGGACTTCCAGCTAACAGCAATTTTGAATACCCATGGGCAATCAAAGTGCACTTCTCATATTCCCAGATGGCATACTGCTTAATAGTACAATGGTTCAATTGTACCAGTTTCCAGGAAATTAGGCCCCTTTTGTTCCATTGTGCTTTTGTACTTTGGTCAACACCACAATAACATTATACTGTAAAGCACTGCTATCCTCAAGGTGCAGTTACATCCTGCTGATTTAAGGTCACTTAGTGTTGCACTTTCCTGACCACACTGATGAGATTTCTTTTCAAAATTAAATAGAAACTAGATATTTTACTGACCAAAATATCTGCACTTAAAAAAAACAACACTACACATCAGTGCACTGAATTAAGTACCAATAGAATCATTAATATACTAATTGTGTTCGTCACAATCTGCCCAATTAAAGATTTAACGAAAGGGCTATACTTTCCTGAAAGCTAAGAAGCAGTCTTGTACTCCTTTTTTGGTTTATGAAAGTATAGAACTGCAAATGTGCATTTTTCCCCACTTTTAGTATGACTGCCTGCTACCTGAGCAATCGGTAAGGAACACATGCAACAAGTTCATCTCTATAACTACATCAGATCTGTAGACAACAAAGAGTCTATAGAGGACTGGTTAGAATGTTTTAAAAAGACACAGTATTTCTGCAAATTAGATACACAAACTGTACCATCACAAGAATAAGTGCTCACAGGCTTCATTCCCTGGAATGCACTGCCTGAAAGGGTGGTGGAAGTAGATTCAATAGTAACTTTCAAAAGGAAATTGGATATATACTTGAAAAGGAGAAATCTGCAGGGCCATGGGGAAAGAGCAGGGAAAGGGGACTAATTGGATAGCTTCAAATGGCCGGCACAGACACAATGTGACAAATGGCCTCCTTCTGTGCTGTATGATTCTATGGCCCAGATTTTGCTGAAAAAATAATGGTGTATGAACGACGCACGTTGTTATTAATGCACAAATCAGCTAGCAACTTATAGCGAGGAAGAGGTATCCTGTGAATTGCGAATCGCCACAAGTTGCTGGCCGATTTGAGCTGCTCCGAAACGGCATCGCGCCCTTAACCTTCCCGTGATTTTCATGAAGTTACTGCATTTGCACACTGACTGCCCATTAGACTTGCCACAGAAATTTAAGTCTGGTAATTAACAGCGCAAGTACCGTTTTAATGACGTGATAATTGTTAATGACAGCCAATCAACCTTTTTTGCCCAGAAAGAGAACAAGTAAAAGCATGGAGTCTCATTCCTTCAGGTTTTGAATTGTTGTTTGCAATTTTTAAAATTTCTAATTTTTTATTTTGTTTTCTTACTTTTCCTTTCTGTCCCTTTCTTCTCTCTCTCAATCCAATCTTTCTTTCCCTCTCTTTATTTCTCCTTCTGTACATAATTTGACATTGAATTCACCCACTCTCATCCACCCTCCTTCTCAGTCCTTCCTGTTTATTTCTCAATCCTTTAATCTCATTGATTAAGGAGATACACTGTTTGTCCTGTTCACCAAGGTCCCAGATGCCCTGATGTCCTCGCTGTGCGTTTATCAGCTCGCACTTCCAGCAACTTTGTGGGCAAAAAGTGTTAAAACCTAAACGTGCACGAATAAATCTAACAGGGCACGCCGTGACATACCCCGCTCCAGCAAAATTTGGGTCAATGATTCCCACCTCTGCTTAGTTCACAACTTGTGCTGTAGAAGAAAAGTTGAGAATTTTAAAAAAAGCATGGGATGGCAACAGGCCACCATTGCATAACTTCAATCCATCTGCTGAAAAGATGATGGTGGCCTAAGTTTGTGAATGGGCGATTTCACTTCCTCTTAGTAGAAACTACGAGTCTTATAAGCACACTTTACAGCTTTCAAAAGATGTTTTACATTTTGCAGCATTTGCAAAAATCTTCTTGTATAAATTTCTGACGCTAAATGTTTGCACAAATGTTTGAGACAACTTCATCTCCACGGAGATGAAGTCAATGGAGAGGAAAGTCGAATGGGGTGTAAAACAGGTGTCTGACCCGAACTCACCTATTCCCCCATTGCCCTTTAGCACTAGGTTAAAATGACCCCTTAAGCCAAATTAGGAGTAGACTGTACTTGGATGACAACAGGTAACTTATAGGTTTCGCTAAGTCTAATAAATGCTCTAGCAACCATAATTTCCTTTGTGTTTACACTTCTCCATACATAAGCAACTATACCATCTTAACGAGACTCTCACAGGCAGGAGATATAGCTTAGGAAGCTTCAGTGCTGGTATCTTATTGAGGTGCAGCATCAGCAGCTCGTGTTCCTGGCACAAACCAAGGTCCATCTGAAGAGCTATTTATTGTAGTGGTCATACATGCCAAATGTCAGTGTTTCATGCCAACAGTCAACATAACTGGCTTGAAGGGGGAGATGAGTGCCAGGTTAACTTGAGGGAAAAGAGAGACGAGTGACATTATGAACTGGGAGGGTTGGATGAATGTGTCTGAAAAAGGGTGAGCAGCTGCATGGGATGCAGTGTCTCAGAGAACTGGATCTGGAGGATGTTGACTACCTTTGTGAACCCTTGGGGGGGGGGGGGGGGGGGGGGGGGGGGGGGTGGAGGTTGAGCAAGTTATTGCGAGAAAATGACTAGGTAGGTGAGGTCTGCTTGATCTGCTGAAAATCCAAAGAGCATTTTGATTTTCCTTTTAACATTAAAAATCTATTAATTCTGAAGTATGAAAGTGCTTAAAGTTAACCAGAATTCATAATTTTTAAATGTAGAACATTTCTAAGTTTTTCAGGGGAGCATGATGCAGAATCCCCTAGAAATCCATCACCAATTTTCTGCCTTGAACATCTGGATTTCCCCTTTAGGCTTTCATGTACATATGTTTTCTTCTAATTCAAGTGAAGGAGTGTTGTGTATGCTTACTGCTTTTACAAAGCTCATGTAAGTGCATGTTTTCATTTGTCACTGCCATTCTTGAGTTGTCAGTTTTTTAGGGTCTGTGCCAGTGTTTTTGCAATTACTGCTCAGCTTTTGCTAACTTTACTAACATTTTTCAGTTTACAATCTTGCAGAGGATCAACAACCGGGCAACATTTCTCTAATATTATTAAAAATGGGGTTTGACACAGGTATGGTAGTGTAGTGGTTATGTTACTGAACTAATAATCCAGAGGCCCGAGTTCAAGTCCCACCATGACAGTTTGCAAATTTGAATGTAGTTCAAAAAAATCTGGAAATAAAAAGCTGGTATCAGTAAAAGTGACGACAAAGCTGTTGGATTGTTGTAAAAACCAAACTGGTTCACGAATGTCCTTTAGGAATGAATCCTGTCGTCCTTACCTGGTCTGGCCTATATGTGACTCCAGTCCCACATCAATGTGGTTGACATTTAACTGCTTTCTGGAGTGGCCGAGCAAAGATACATCTTCGCTGTAACTTACTAGAATATTCCATTAGTGGAATGATGCAAATCACAAAAATCCCCTTCTACCCACAAACAGAGTGATCGAAGGTTTAAGGAAATAAGTTTAAAGGAGTCCAATTAAAGAAAGTTCACAAGTCTGAGACTGTTGCTGCAATCTGCAATGCCAACTTGTGCAAAACTTTCAAGTGTTTTCTGTTTCACTTCAGAGCTTTTTATTTTAAAACCAAGTTCCTCTTGAGCTAGAAAGCAGGTTTAAAGAATGTTTTTCAAAGTTTAAAGTAGTAAATTTCAATACCTATCGCATAACTGACTAAGCAGTTCCCTACAGAGCAGTGTAATAATGGACTAACATGCATAATGAACTAAAGTGCATTCATCAGTTTTGCTGTACCACTGCTTAATTTACTAGTTCACTTTTTTGCTGTACCCAGTCACAAAGGCACACTTAGCCCAATCTACCCTGCAAAGTCTTCCTCTCTAACATCTGGGGATTTGTGCTGAAATTGGGAGAGCTGTCCCACAGACTAGTCACACACCAGCCTGACAGTCATACTTACAGAATCATACCTTTCAGCCAATGTCCCAAACTCCTCCATCACCATCCCTGGATATGTCCTGTCCCACCGGCAGGACAGGCCCACCAGAGATGGCGGCACAGTGGTATACAGTCGGGAGGATGTGGCCCCGAGAGTCCTCAACATTGACTCCAGATGCCATAAAGTCTCATGGCTTCAGGTCAGACATGGGCAAGGAAACCTCCTGCTGATTACCACCTACAGCCCTCCCTCAGCTGATCAATCAGTACTCCTCCATGTTGAATACCACTTGGAAGAAGCACTGAGGGTAGCAAGGGCACAGAAATGTACTCTGGGTGGGGGATTTCAATGTCCATCACCAAGAGTAGCTCGGTAACACCACTACTGTCCGAGCTGGCCGAGTCCTGAAGGATATAACTGCCAGACTGGGCCTGTGACAGGTGGTGAGTGAACCAACACGAGGGAAAAACCAACTTGACCTCATCCTCACCAATCTACCTGTCGCAGATGCATCTGTCCATGACAGTATTGGTAGCAGTGACCACCGCACAGTCATTGTGGAGACGAAGACCCGTCTTCACACTGAGGACACCTTCCATTGTGTTGTGTGGCACTACCACCGTGCTAAATGGGATAGATTCAGAACAGTTCTAGCAGCTCAAAACTGGGCATCCATGAGGTGCTGTGGGCCATCAGCAGCAAGCAGAATTGTATTCCACCACAATCTGTAACCTCATGGCCCGGCATATCCCTCACTCTACCATTACCATCAGGCCAGGGGGTCAACCCTGGTTCAATGAAGAGTGTAGAAGAGCATGCCAGGAGCAGCACCAGACATACCTAAAAATGAAGTGGCAACCTGATAAAGCTACATCACAGGACTGCATACATGCTAAAAAGCAGAAGCAGCATGCTATAGACAGGGCTAAGCGATTGCACAATCAACAGATCAGATCAAAGCTCTGCAGTCCTGGCACATCCAGTCGTGAATAGTGGTGGGCAATTAAACAACTAACGGTAGGAGGAGGCTACTTGAACATCCCCATCCTCTATGATAGCGGAGCCCAGCATGCGAATGCAAAAGACGAGGCAGAAGCGTTTGCAGTCATCCTCAGCCAGAAGTGCCGAGTGGACGATCCATATCGGCCTCCTCCTGAGGTCGCCACCATCACAGAAGCCAGTCTTCAGCCAACTCGATTCACTCCAGATGATATCAAGAAACGGCTGAGCTCACTGGCTATGGGTCCAACAACATCCTGACTGTAGTGCTGAAGACTCAAGGGCAATTAGGGATGGGCAATAAATTCTGGCCTTGCCAGCGACGCCCACATCCCATGAATTGATTTAAAAAACCCTTCCCCACAGCATATAGATGCCAGCATCAAGGCACACCATCCCATCAAAATTTAAGCAGCAATTATCAATAAAACTACAATTGTACAGGGCCTTGGTGAGACCACACCTGGAGTGCTGTGCACAGTTTTAGTCTCCTTATTAAAAGGAAGGATATACTTGCCTTGGAGGTGATGCAACAAAGGTTCACTAGATTGATTCCTGGGATGAGAGGGTTGTCCTATGATGAGAGATTGTGTAGAATGGGCCTATACGCTCTAGGGTTTAGAAGAATGAGAGGTGATCTCATTGAAACATACAAGATTCTGAAGGGGATTGACAGGGTAGATGCTGAGAGGTTGTTTCCCCTGGCTGGAGTGTCTAGAACTAGGGGGCATAGTCTCAGGATAAGGGGTCGGCCATTTAAGACCGAGATGAGGAGGAATTTCTTCACTCGAGGGTTGTGAATCTTTGGAATTCTCTGCCCCAGAGGGCTGTGAATGCTGAGTCGTTGAGTATATTCAAGGCTGAGATAGATAGATTTTTGGACTCTAGAGGAATCAAGGGATGTGGAGATCGGGCGGGAAAGTGGAGTTGAGGTCAATGATCAGCCATGATCTTATTGAATGGTGGAGCAGGCTCGAGGGGCCGTATGGCCTACTCCTGCTCTTACGTCTTATGTTCTTAAAACTAATTTAGCTGAGTCAAATCTTTTTCCTCCCCAAAAGACAAAAATTATTCGGGATTAAATGGTTAGCATCTATACAGTAGGTGCTATTGTAAAGAGAAATTATTCTAAACGCTCAACACTGCCCTATATAAAAGTGCATAACCACATACCATGTTAAATGAAGATTCAAATTACTGATGGAGGAGAAAGGTAAAAAAAAGCCCAACTTAGACACTCCAAACTCACATAATCAGCACATGGGTCAAACAGTCATTGGCCACTGAATCAACAGCGCTCTAATTAATCCATAATCTGTCTGCCTCAGATTGTCTGATCACCGGCAGTAAAGGCTCCACATGAAATGAGTTTGGGTAGTCTCAATCAAGCTTTTCGTTGTGGTGGGTCCACAGCACAAAACTGCCCCTAATTTCACAATCTTATTCAAAGAAGTCATAGGATGGTTGGTGTGGGAAATGGGAAAAGGTCACAGTGGTGCAATAGAAGCTGAATGGTAGTGTTACTTTATTGTCTAACTGTGCTAAAGTTGTCCTTGATGTGATACTGGATGCTCAAATGTTCCATTTCCGAGAACTATTATCTCTTGCATCTTAAGCACAAAAACTGTTTTTAAAACTTCAATTAAAAAAAAACTTGCATCCGCTTAACTGCATGTTTTCTTAATTTAACCAAAAGAGAGATAGATATCAGATATGTTTCCTGCTCCAGATCAAGTGAGACCCAATAGAAAGTGCACGTGTGGACTTTGGAGGACAGAAATGGACTTGGCTGTGATTCCTCCCACAAACAACCTGCCAATATTCATCGTGTAGGCTCACACACAAAGAATAGCCATTTGAACAAAGTACTGGAAGGTTACTTCTGCCAATGAAACCAGGTCCCAGCAACAGCTTGGAGGGGAGGAGAGGAGAGAAATGAAAAGAAAATTGCAAAATGATTCTCCAGTTACCAGTGCAGCTGGATTTTGTCTGGAAACTAACACTGTTAAACAATATACTGTATCAAATTCAGAAACATTTTCCCTGCCTTATACACAAGCAGATTTGAAGGTGACGTGCACATTGACAAACATGCTCACTCAATTTTCTTTCTTCAAAACAAGGCAAGGTACACCTATTTGTATATATGCACTACAGATTCCACTTCTAACATTGTAAAGATCCAAACTTCAAAAAAAAACAAGCAATTTAAATGCAGCAAGAAGCCTGTACTTCAGTGAAAAAATAACATCGTATCTACTGTAGTTACAAATACCAATCTGCAGTACGAGTATACATATGCCCTTGACCTAATTAGTACCAACCCTTCCTTCTGTGGTGCACTCCTAGTCGCTCGGATTGGTTGAAGCAGTGGCATTAGATTATATTCATAATTCATGCAATCCTTAAAGCTTTAAAACAAAAACAAACATAATTTGTGTAATGGAAATAATTTTGTGTAGCACCATTAACTTTGCAACACGTTGTATTAGATATAGAAGATCTAGATAGAGACGACCTAGCTATGGAGATATACACACATACACATGCCCTAGCCCGGGGGCACTTAGACCAACTGAAGTGTCTCTGTCATCACCTCAACTGAGATCAACTACATCAGAGATTAGGAACTGAAACTGGCAGCTTTTAAAAAATATATCTTCATTGCTCCGAGACATGCAATAATATTGCAAACCACCTTAACTTCTGGTTATACTTGCCTCCCTTTAAACAGCACTCGATACCCAATGTTTTCTGGTGTACAAATTCTTTAGCTTAGCTTGTTTAAAACAAATGTCTGTGGGAACTGTTGCTGTAAATTTCCAAAGCTCCTCCCATTTTTGCTAGCAGGTCGAAGTCACATGAAGGAAACCCACTAAACTGATTGCCATCCTTCAAAAAATTTATCAAACCACAATGCAGTAATTGCAACATGCCATAGTGTCAGCAGTGGCTCAGTGGGTAGCACTCGCGCCTCTGAGTCAGAAGGTTGTGGGTTTAAGTCCCACTCCAGGGGCTTGAGCACATAAATCTAGGCTGACACTCCAGTGCAGTACTGACGGAATGCTGCACTGTTGGAGGTGTCGTCTTTCGGATGAGACATTAAACCGAGGCCCCGTCTGCTCTCTCAGGTGGGCGTAAAAGATCCCATGGCACTATTTCGAAGAAGAGCATTAAAAAAAAAATATTTTAACATTCAGAAACTTGTAAAATAAGTTTGTGCTACTTTTGGCCCCTTGAAAAATGTTAAAATTTATTTTTGAAAACATAACATTTTTGTTTTAAATGTTTAATTAAATTGTATTTTAATTAATTTTAAACATGTAATGATTTTTTTTTATTTCAGTGCTGTATAAATGTATTTTTTGGGTGATTCCTATTAAGCTTATGGGGATTCCGTACGTAAATGGAATCCCCATAAGCATAATAGGAATCCCCTTTCTGATTGGTTGGGCCGGCCCACGTGATCCCAGGGACGCTTGCGATCCGCATGCACCCCGGGATACATGGGTCTCTACATGGGCCTACGCATAGAGGCCCAGGAGCGCGTGTCTCCGTGGATCCAGGACCATCAGACAGGTGCGTACTTTTATTGCGGTTCAGTGGCATCCACCCGCGGGAAGCCTCTGACCGCAAATTCAGGCCCATTAACTTCTTGCTGAGGTACAGTTCCACAGCCGTCAGTCATGTTCCAGTACTGCCCAATTGGCCACTTTTTAAAAAAAATTTGTTCTTGGGATGTGGGTGACCCTGGCGAGGTTGTATTCATTGCCTAACTCTAGCTGCTCTGAAGGCAATAAGAATCAACCACATAGCATGGGACTGGAGTCACAAGTAAGGTAGGTCAGGTAAAGGTGGCAGATTCCATTCCCTGAAGGACATTAGTAAACCAGTTGGGTTTTTAATGTCATAATTTCCTGGTAGTAGCTCACAAATTACCAAATTTATTTAATTCAATTTGGTAAATTGCCATCATGGGATTTGATCTCATAGCTCACAATATTCACTGGGGCGGGGGTAGTTATGGTAGGGAAACCCAGAAATGCAGGTTTTCTCGAATGCTGTGGAAATCTGTTTCAGATTTTAACATTTTAACCTCCCACCCAACCCACTCATTTTTAGGGGTTAAAATTACCTCCATAATCTCGGAGGCTGTTATTCAAGTATAACCCTCTAGGATACCATACCCATTGTTCATCAGTGAGTTTTGATAGCAAGTCTCAGAAGACTGTTTATCCAGTTGGGGCATCACAGCCAAGCCCAATCCTATTCTTATCTGACATCACATGTGCATGCACAGCAGAGGTTGTTGGTTACTAATTAGCTGCGAAAACACTGGACGCTTTACCACTCTCTATTCCAGCGACTCAAAGGTCATTGAAACACTTTAATTGCTGCCTTGGCAAAGATTAGCACAGATTGGAGACTGCACCTGGGTCCTTTCTGGATGATATGATTCAGCCACTCATTGGATGAACTCGCTGAGCAATTCGTTTTGCTTTTGCAGATTTTAATCAGTTCCAAATATCAGTGCATCAGATTTGGTGCACCAATGCACTCCAACACGGTCATAGAAAGCTGTATTAAGAGTCTTAAATGTGAAGGTGCCTATGAACACAAACGGTAAAAATCAGCAGTTATTTGACACCTCTGATGATGAATCAATCTATACAAGTATGCCAATTACTCATTTCACAAGGCATGTACAATCAACTGCTCACGGTCTCTACCCTATTAATCAAATCTGAGGACAATCTCTGCCTATATACTCCCTAACCCCCCCCAAAAAGGTAGAACCTCACATCTCAATTAATCAATATTTTTTTTTCGTTTTTGTAATTCAATTACAATGGTTAATTCAAATTACTGGATATTCAATTTTTTTTTTGGGGGGGGGGGGGGGGGGGGGGGGGAATAACTTTGAATTATTAGATCATTTTCTACAACAGCCTGCTGTACTCCACAGCTGTAAACTCAGAGCCCAAACTGCCCCCTCTCTCTATTCTCCCCTTTACAGCATGGGAAATACTGTGCATCATAAAGTGTTTGATCATCTCAATCTTTTTGAAGTGTTAATCGATTCAGCCTCAATTGATTTTGCTGGGAATCTATTCCACATATCCACAATGCTGAGGGGTTGGGTCAGAACTTCCTTCAATTTTTTTCTGAGGCATGTTAATTTTAAACCTGTATTCTCATCTCACATCTCAAATCAAATAGTCTGCTTAAATTTAAATTGTCTATGCCCCTCAGCATTTTAAAGGCCTTCCTGCAATTTGAAAAGTTATAAAACACGGTTGCCTCACAGCGCCAGGGACCCGGGTTCGAATCCGGCCTCAGGTGACTGTCTGTGTGGAGTTTGCACATTCTCCCTATGTCTGCGTGGGTTTCCTCCGGTTTCCTCCCACAGTCCAAAGATGTGCGGGTTAGGTTGATTTGGCTATGATAAATTGACCCTTAGTGTTAGGGGGATTAAATACGTGGGGTTACGGGGATAGGGTGGGATGTGTGTCGGTGCAGGCTCGATGGGCCGAAATGGCCTCTATCTGCATTGTGGGATTCTGTGATTCTGTGAAGAGAGAGAGTATATTTTGGTCATCATAATTGTCGCCAATTGTTTCTGTAGCACTAAACATTTGTATAATATTTTTCAAACTCTGCCCACTTTTGCTGAACTGCGCCTTTCAAAAGAATCATCACACTGCAGCAAGGTGTTGGCAAGAAAGCAACTGGTTCAGATTTCTGTTCACACCCTTCTCCAGACCTGTAGCACCTGTGTAAAGAGAGCAACTCCAGTAACCAACTCCAGGAGAAGCAAATGATGTGTATTGTTGCTTCATGTTCCTTTGCCAATTTTCTCTTCACCACCACCACCACCCCCCCACCCGCCAACCCCACTGTCGGCATCAACCACATGGTATGGCACAGTCCTAGTCACGGGGGCCAATCACCCTTCAGTACCTTGCCCAAGTGTGCATTCTTCATGTACAAGCCTAAGCAGTGAAGATGGCAGGCTATTCAACGGTGAGGACGCAAGATTTGAAAATCGTTTTCACAAGTCACTTTAATTCCATCATTTTATAGACAAACAGGAAATTCTACTAATATCATTTGGAACACAATATACTAGGCCAACCACAATCTTTTCTGGTCTACATCCTTCTGTTTTCTAGCCTCTCAAACCTTCTCCATGCTGAATCTCCAAATCACACACAAGCTTCCTACAATGCTACGTTGCCTTTCCATGTCCCGTTTCTTCCCTGCCCCTTTTTTTGGTCACTGAAGGAGTCTGCACTTGTACTCTTCACACACTGATCCCAATCTCACGTGGATCGCCAGTGGTGTAAAACTTTTCCAAGCAATAACGGCACCAACAGAAAGATGCTACCTCTGGTTTCAGGGATCTAGAAGATATCAATCGAAGTAAATGGAGCCAGTTAGAAATATGGAAAGTAATAAAAGCAAAGAAAAAAATTATGGCGACAGTAATAAACTAAAAACAAGAACTACAGTAAGAAACTTATTGCAAAATACTGAAAAATAAGAGAAGTGAGAATGAAGAAAAGAAATAACAGATAACCTGGAAAAGGGAAGAAAGGCACAGCTGAATAAAAAGGAGCAGAAAGTGGGGAAATTAAAAAAGGGACATTACGGTAAAGTGAAAAACATTTTTTTTTAAATGTAAAGAAGAAAGCAAGAAGAAAAAGTGGAGAAAGTTGAATTCAATGGTTTTTGCAGTGAGGCAGGTAACAAACATTAACTGCACAATTGACACACTGAACCTATTGGTAATAAACTGGGGCCCTGTGGAGAGCAAGATGAAGATTATGTGCTTAAGCATACAGGGAAAATACAGCATCTTCATTCCAGGGTGTCAGGAATAGCACCTGTACTATCAGGTCTGTAAATCACAGTGAGAATACAGACCTACTTAGAGAATGGAAAATCCCTGAAAGAAACTTTATCCTAAAC
This sequence comes from Squalus acanthias, assembly GCA_030390025.1. Lineage (NCBI taxonomy): Eukaryota > Metazoa > Chordata > Chondrichthyes > Squaliformes > Squalidae > Squalus > Squalus acanthias. Next base: position 205,991,022 of record CM059425.1, read on the forward strand.
TGTAAACATCTGTAGTCAAGAATACCAAGTGCACATATTCCAACAGAAATGCCAGAATGCCCAGTGTGTCAATCACTTTAGGCATCATACACATCAGCGTTAGAAGACATCGATCAGCGCAGAATTTAAATTTTCCACACTACCACAAGGCCGCCCACCCCAGAATGCCACTGGGCAAAGTTCTTCTGCACTTCAGCAGCGGACTCTCAGCTCGGTAACAAGTGGGAAACCCCCAGCGGTAAGTACAGACACACCAAACAGCACTCGAAAGATAACTATAAATATATTATAAAAACATCCTCAAGAATACTGAAAGGGCATAAAATAACTTTAGAGTTGGCTATTCAAGAAGAGATCGAATTGGAATCCAGGATTATTTCACATTTTAGACAAGTTCTGATTGCAGGGCAGGAAATAGTCTATTCAACAAAGTGACGAAAACCCTCACTTGCCCCTGATACTGTAAGAATAAATTGCAAAAGGAAAACCGAAAATGTACAAGCACGCAGTATGCAGACAAGTCAAAACAAAATAATCTCCAGTTAACATTTGTGTCAAGCAATTTCTTAGAACGAGATACTGCAGATTAAGAAATTCAACACAGTAGGGTCAGGTCAGGTCAGGTCATGTCATGTCCACAGCCCCAATTAACCTCTTCTCTTTCCACTTCAAAGCAGTTTCTTCCCTTTAAAGTCCTGTAGTTAAAAATCTTGAACCCTCAAATTAGATTACCAAGTTACAAATAAACTGACTCTTGCTCACAAACACAGAAGAGCAACACAGGAACTTTCCACAGAAAGCCAGAGAAAATGGGATGAAAACCTAACAAAAATTGAGGAGTAAACTCCACAACTCTGCAGTGAGATTTCAACATCACTTCCAGACAGCACCTTATTTCATTGGTGGGGTTGTAAACTTCTTGCACTGGTCACTCCATGAACCACTTGGGCTCAGCTGCAATAGTCCACTCTGTTCCTGGGTGACACTTTGCTGGGAGATTGAACTCTTCTGCCCATTGAAGATGGTGACCAGAAGCAAGAGGTCGAGCCTGTATCTGATGTCAAATAAAGCAACCTATCTGCCTATATCAAATTATAAAATAAAACTTTTACATTCGAGGTTGGGGTGGCATTATGGTGAGCAGGAACAGTTTTGCCTTAAGTGAAATGGGGAGGTGGAGAGGGGAGAGATGGTAAATTAGGAGAGAGAGAAGTGAGGTAAATTGGGGAAGTAAGAACAAGAGTGCCTCCATATCACTGTGATAACTGAAGAAACAATCTTAAAACAATGACAAAAATCAGATTCAGAGAATATGAGTAATTAACCATGATAACCACAATTTTTTCACAAATGAGAGAACACCCTCACAATCTTCAGCAAAACATTCCATTGGAATATTGGGCATACCTGCAGCTTAATCAGGATAAGCCAGCATCACTGCACCAGCATCACTGCACTCTGTGTAACTACATGTTCCAGGCTGTTTTTTGAATTACCAACTTTTTTTTTTAAGCTGCTGCTCAGCTTTCGCTAGTTCCCTAGGTTAGTAGAGGTTAGTAGATTTGGCATGAAAAGAGTTCTCAGAAAGCGTAAAAAAAAGATTAATTTTGTGTGAAAAGAAATGTGAATCATGAATGATCCCAAATTGTCACCGGGGGAATTCTAACTTCCAGGGTGAATACTGTGTGAAAAACGAGAAAAGATTTCTTTTAATCTACCAAGTTCCTGCCGCGGTTATTTTGCATCATGTGAAGATGGCTCCAGGCATCAAGACAAATTTAACTAGGAAGCTGGATCATTTTGATGCTCCAGACAAAGTGAATGTTAATTTTTTGTAATGGTTTGTAATGTAGGAACATAAGTAACTTGCAAGATCTCAGTTGGCATACACAAGGGAGGCAACCATTCAAATTGGAAGGGGAAAAATAAGTTAAATAAATCAAGAGCAAAATCAACCTGGCACTGCAGTGCACCTCCTGGTGGCTAATGGAAGAACAGGATTTGGTCATGGTCTGGGGGAAAGCTAATTTGCTATTATGAGATATATTATTTTGGGAGAAGGGGAAAGGTGGAGAACAGGAACAGTAAAATGTGAAGTAGCTAATCATCTCTTTTCTGCTGTGGGAAAATTGGCTGCCACATTTCCCAATCTTACAACAGTGACTACACGTCAAAGGTACTTCATTGGCTGTAAAATCCTTTGGGATGTCCCGAGGTCGTGAAAGGCGCAATATAAATGCAAGTTCTTTCTTGACAATGCCAAAAGGATTTTATCCAGCATCTAAATTGCAGTCATAAAGGTAGATCCCAACATACACTAACTACTAATTACAAATCCTTGAACCAAAATGCAGAAAAGATAAATGTATCTACCTTGTAGAGTCTTCATTCTTTGAATGGCAGGCAACCTTCACATTGTAGGAACTAAGCCACGTGCTAAGCATTTCACTTTTTTTTGCCATGATTTCATGTTGAGCAGTCACAGATAAACTCCTAATCCCATATTGTGTAACACCCCAGGACCTGGACAATAGGATCCGTTTATTTTGACCTGGAGCTCGTCTAAACTAAGGTCACAATAAAATCCTTAACCAAACCAAAGGCAAATCTAGCAGAATTTAAAGAAATGGTTGGAAGTGCCCGGGATGTGTGAAGGATTCTTATCACTCATGAACAAAGAATTCAGACAACCTTTTTCTTTTAGAAATCATTCACACACTATTGGAACCATGCCAATATTGTACAGAATACAGTAGGAGGGAGGCACCTGTACGGTTGTCAAATTTAAACAGTGATGTTTACTAAATGTGAAAAGTTCACCAATTGAAAGCTGGCAAAGCAATGTTTGAGGAACAACTTGAATTACCTTTACAGGTGATAACAGCAAAGAATATATTTTACTAACTATTTTGATATCTGCTGAATCACCAATTTGTCACAGAAATTTTTGTCCCAAGACACTGCTTAAAGCCGGAGTTTGGTGAACATGAAAACAGAGCTCTGTGCGCATCAACACAGAGGAATCAGTAGCCCATCTCTAATCGATGCAGTGGCAGATAAAATGGGAGGGGGGGGGGGGGCAATTTTCAAATTTCTCTGCAATGGAGAATGGACAGTTGCTTCTTTTTACAACATTTGAAACCTTTAGTAGTGGATGAAGTAACCATCCTCTCCACTTATAAAAACATCCAATAATTATAGGTTGCGCATTGATTGGAGCTGGATCAGCACAAGTACACTGAAGCTGAATCTAAATCTACTTTTTTTTTTAAATGTATATACCCATACCCATCCACACCTGGCAGTCAAAGGCAGTTGAGTGCCTGGATTACTTCTCTCTCTGCAGGTTGTGTCTGTGGTCCAAGTCGGCAGGGTATACTTCGGAGACCACACCAGGAAACTGCCTTTTGAATTTTTATGTTTCTGCTCTCATTGCCTGGGTCCAAGAACTGAGCCAAAGTACCATGCCCCTCTTTATTTTGAGTCAGGGTCGAGGACTCTGTTGAAGTACTGAGCATCATTTATTTTGAGGGGCACTCTCACAAATACAAACTGAGGCAGCTGATTGAGCATGGAGTTTTTTTTTTGCACAAACCCCCCATGTGTTGCTCGAGTATTTCAGATACTCGTTGCCTTTCACAGAGCTGAGAGACAGCTTTATTAAAAACTAAACGGCTGTTCTGTGCCTGAAAAGGTCAGCTTTCCCCTTAATAAAAGGTAGTTGGGAGTCCTCTCACTTATTACCAATTCAATCAGCCTGCACTGAGTATCCATGAGAGGAGCCTGACAGCAAAAAATTATTAAAACAATACTTTTCCTTCCAACATTATGACAAGAGATGCATGGCCGGGTTCTAGAGTAGGAGAACAGAGCCCACTGAAAGCGGGAGGGGAATGAACTGGTGTCATCATACAGGTCCTAGAGCTTTATTCGACACAGGAATGGCAGTTCACATTCGACTCCAGACGCAAAAGAAAAACATTTTGGGCATGCTCGCAACATGATTTTCCCAAAACTAATCAGGCTTGGCTAAGTTTCTACGATGTCTGAAGGATGCTCGAATGAAGTATAGCGGTCACTCCCCTGCCTGTTTCTTAATTCCTACTGCCAGCTCCTGCACAGCAATGTTGTTTTTCCCAATTTACCTTTCTTGCCGAGCAAAAAGCTGAAGTGTTATTTAAAAAAGGAACATTCTGAAATCAGATTAAAAAAGTAGAACACATTTTCTTAGCATTCTTAGTGCCTACCCAAAGTTTCTTTCTCCTTTACTAGTTTCACTTGATGTTGTACCACTGTTTTGTACAGCAAGTACATAATCTTTGTGTCAAATGAAGCGGAAAGGAATGTACATACTGCAAACATTTTCAGAAAGCAGATCAACAAAGGGAGTGCAAACATTTTCAGAAAGCAGATCAATAAAGGGAGTGCTGCACTGTCAGAGGTGCACCTTTCGGACGAGACGCTAAACCGTTGCCCTCTCAGGTGGATGTAAAAGATCCCATGGCACTACTTTGAAGAGCAGGGGCGTTCTCCCCAGTGTCCTGGGGCCAATATTTATCCCTCAACCAATACCTAAAAACAGATTATCGGGTCATTATCACACTGCTGTTTGTGGGAGCTTACTGTGTGCAAATTGGCACCGGCGTTTCCTACATTACAATAGTCACTACACTTCAAAGGTACTTCATTGGCTGTAAAGAGCTTTGGGACGTCCTGAGGTTGTGATAGGCATATGGAAATGCAAGTCTCTTTTTTCTTTCAATATCTTATTAAAAGTAACCTGCCTTTCTGCAACCTCACGTACAAGTATGAAATCTAGGCTGACACTCCCAGTGCAGTACTGAGAGAGTGCGTCTTTCGGATGAGACGTTATACCGAGGCCCCGTCTGCTCTCAGGTGGATGTAACAGATCCCATAACACTATTCCAAGAGCAGAGGAGTTATCCCCGGTGTCCTGGCCAATATTTATCCCTCAATCAACATAACTAACAGATTATCTGATCATTATCACATTGCTGTTTCTAGGAGCTTGCTGTGCAAATTGGCTGCCGTGTTTCCTACATTACAACAGTGACTACACTCCAAAAGTACTTAATTGGCTGTAAAGCGCTTTGGGACATCCGGTGGTCGTGAATGGCGCTATATAAATACAAGTGTTTTCTTTAAATGATCACAATATAAAGCATTTCTTCACAAAAGGGTGCAAGGCACATACGCATTTACGGAAAATTTGAAAACAGAAATGGGATTGTTCCCTTCTGTCACTTTTAATCCAATTTAGTTGTGTCTCTGGCTTCATAATCCTATTAACAGTTCTAATTCAACATACCATCTCGATTCTCCTTGCTATGCACACATGCATCTCGCAGCAAACATAGGTAGTGGTGCTCTTTAGAAATCTCGATGGTCACAATTGAAGTCTTTTCAATAGATCAAACTTTTACCGAGTATCAGTCTCGGAGTTCGGAGGTTGTGGGTTCAACCCCACCCCAGGACTTGAGCACATAATCTAGGCTGACACTTCAGTGTAGTACTGAGGGAGTGCAGCATTATCAGAGCTGCCATCTTTTGGATGATATATTAAACTAAGGCCCTCTCTGCTTTTGAGGTGGAGGCAGAAAATCCCATTACATTATATGAAGAGCAGAGGAGGTGTCCTGAATAAATTAATCCCTTCGGTGAACACCATCAAAAATTAGGAGGTCATTTATCTCATTGCGGTTTGTGGGACTTTGCTGTGCCCGAAATTGGTGCCATATTTGCCCACAAAACAACAGTGGCTACACTTCAAAAAGCAATTCATTGGATGTGAAGCATTTTGGGACATCATGAGTTCTTTTCTTACAAGCACCTCTAAGTGCTCCTCCAAGGACAGCTTTAATCTTTCAATAAAACTAATTTCAAACAAAGCTAACCAGCCATTTTGCAGTTCAAACTCATTCTCTCTTCTCTCCTCCCATCAAACTTATTTTAGCTAGAGAACATAAAATCAGGATTACTAAATGAACACACACAATACGTAATAGAGATACATAGCAGTGAACTTGCGCTATTATGTACTTTATGTACTGCACAGTTGCCATCTATAATCGCAAAGTTTTTTGCATTGCACCAGAGCAAACATGTAATACAATGCTGTGGATTTCCCCTGATCTCAAAAAATGGGTAGTGCTAAAGGGAGGCAGGCTACCTGGAACAGCTATTTTCATTTTGCTGGTGCCAGGCATCAGTTTCACTGAGATACAGGAAGAATTTTTATCCTAAGTGCACTGCACAAGCATGTTACAGAAAAATACTGAAACTGGCAGCAGTCTTAATAGCCCATCCTGTATTCGCAATGCAGCTTCTCAAGAATTTGGAATGTTAAAAGTAAAAATTGTCATTGTGCGACCTTGTCTAGCTGCTCAACTCCCAGACATGCAATCTTCACCCTCTCTCTTCCCCTTTTAACCCAAACCACACACAGCACAAAGAAATAATTCAGCTCTACACTGTCTACTCCAAAAGACATTAACAGATCACACCGGCACAAAGTTTAGATTGTAAATGTTTTATCAAAAACACACAAGTCAAAGAATAACCTCAATTATAAATTTACGAGCAAACATCCTTCCTCTTCTCCCAGCAATACCAGTCAAAATTAAAGATTGAAAACCAGTAGCCCTGTGAAGGAATAAGCCATATTCAGAAAAAACCATTCTATGAAATAATTCTGGCCTTATTAAAACATGACAAACTGGGTTTGGAAATCTGGAAGCCTCAACAATCTAAAGCTGTAAACAGCATACAGGCTATTGAGATAAGATAAGTTGTTGACACTGAATCAATAACCTTATTGAAACAGGAGGTTGGAGGCTCCTGAAGTCTGAAGCTTTGGAAAGAACACAATGGTACATCCTGTTAAGGTGTTCTAAATTACACTTTGGAAAGAAACACATAAAATTAAGAAACATATGCCTTCAGAAAAATGACATCAAATGAAAAACAGGAGACACGATTCTGTGTTGCAACCAGCTGAGGTAACTAAGAATTGCATAGATCACCCTGGTTGAGGTGTTTTAATTTACACATCATAAAAAGACACAAACAGAAGACCTTGGTAAAAATGACATCAAATAGATGCACCTGTTGATACACCGTTTTTTATGATAAGCTTCGAACACCTAAAGGAGAGACACGAGTCTGCATTGCTACCAGCTGAGGTGATTGTAAGAATAGCAGGGGTCAGCAGAAAAATGACTAGAGATAATTAGCTTAGATCAGCAGAAAACTTCAAAGGAAATACCACTGAGAAAGGATATAAATATTGAACTTTCAAATGGGATGATAGATTCGCTGTAAAGGGGCAAAGCAATTCTCAGGCTTCAGAGGCAGGCTCTGTAAGTCTACAACTCTGTGTCTCGGGGATCAACGGTACTGTATTTGATTTTGGTGGATATTCTGAATAAGACTAAGAACTGTAAAAATGTAGCGAAGTTAAGATCTGATAAGAATTGTAAGCTTTCTCTTTTTGGAACTGTTAATGTTGCGATTGAAACACCTACTGTAATTACATGTCGGTTCTTTAATAAATCTTTATATTTTTAGAATTGTCTCACATAATACTTCTGTATCAAACTCGTGAACGAAATCTCTGTACGCTCTTTGGTGAGGAGTTGCAGAATTCTGGGGGAGTTATCCGGACCCTCATAATATCTGGAACGTTACAGTCTAGCTAAACTTCTTAAAAGTGCTATCTGGAGGACGGTAACATCTTCAGGTTGTTCCTTTCCTTTAGGGAGAGATAGTCTGGACCTTTAGACCCAATTAGGATTCGGCTACCTCAAACTTTAGTTGAAAGTGAACGTCTGGGGAATACGCCTGATCCGGGGTAGCCCTAAAGGGGCTAGGACTAGTAATTATCCCTTCAGCCCCATTCTAATCACTGCACCATTTGCTTCAATTAAATTAGGTAATTCTTCATAACTGCAGTGTAATTCCGGTTATTCAATAATTTTTCATTTGCAAAATTGAAAAATGGAATCTAAAAGTTTGTTCAAAAACAAAAAAAAAATCCTTGCTGAAAGCCTCGACAGCAAATATCCTTCCCCCCCCCCCCCACCCAACCCCCACCCTGTAACACCAGTCAGAATCAAGAAGATTGATAACCACTAGCCCCATTCTAATAAGTGCTCCACTTGTATAAGCTGCATTTTCTAATTCAATTGCAGCAGGAGACTCACGGTGAAAGGAAAAACAATTGTGAATTACATTTCCACAAGTAGAATATACACTTCGAAGCTTTTATTCTGTAGATAAAATGGCAATGTATTAGTGCTAGGTGCTAAGATAGCGCAGGAGTTCTTTTTGGAGCCTGATACTTCCTTTAAAGACAGCAGGAAGACAAAAACCAAACATTTGGGAATGCTGAATGCAAAACTGATACAGCATTGTAACAGTTAACTAGGATAAAAGTCAAATCCCAACATCTGATCAATATACCCTTACATCTACTGTAGGACGAAATCTCTCCTCAGAAATGTTTTGCCTGTACTTAATAACATGCTTCTCTTTTGATCAATTCATCAGAACAATGAAAAGGATAATCCCAAAATTTCTGAAAAGATTCCAGGATTTTGAAATTTGATAGTTTGCGACAATATAATGCTCATTTAATAAGAGATTGTGGCTTCTCCTTTTTTGAGGGAGGAAAGGGAAGAGAGAAAAAAAAATCCAGTACTTTCAAGACCAACTTTATTCTCAGTATTACCTCAAACTGCTGAGGTTGGCACAATGCCCCAAAAGATCTTACTTTTTTGTTGTTTCTGTCCATCAAACTCATTTTCCACAATATACTTTAGTTTCCACAATCTCTTCTTTTGGCAAAAGATCAACTCAGTTGCACAGTTGCTGAAAGGAATGCTTTTTTTTCTTAATTCACGTAGAAGGTGGTCAAATCACGAACAAAGAGGCAAATTTACACAGTCCATTCATCCATCAGCATAAATAATCAACCACATGCAAGCCAGTAAAAAAAAAACTCATCTCTTTAATAAGGCAAATTATCAGTTACTACAAAGAGATCGATCCTCCTGTGCGGAATGGATAGTAATCACAGCTACGAAAGGTTATATTCTATATCAAAAGTACAAATTAGATTAAAACTAATACTGATGTTGCTCCTTAGCGAACTGATTATCACATTTAGCACATTTCAGTTCTCCAGATGCACAGCTGCAGTCTCAGCTTGAATCAGTTGATAGCACTTTTGCCTCTGGGTCAGAAGGCTCAAGCCACATAATAAGAATTAGAGCTTATAACTGGAGTTATAACTCCAGTACAGAATTGTCAGAATATACAATCTATATTAATGACCTAGATGAAGGGACCGAGTGTAATGTATCCAAGTTTGCTGCTGATACAAAGCTAGGTGGGACAGTAAGCTGTGAGGAGAACACAAAGAGTCTGCAAAGGGATATAGATAGACTAAGTGAGTGGGCAGTAAGGTGGCAGATGGAGTATAATGTAGGGAAATGTGAGGTTATTCACTTTGGGAGGAATAATAGAAAAACAATATTTTTTTAAATGGTGAGAAACTTTCAAATGTCGGTGTTGAGAGAGATTTGGGTGTCCTCGTGCAAGAAACACAGAAAGCTAGCATGCAGGTACAGCAAGCAATAAGGAAGGCAAATGGCATGTTGGCCTTTATTGCAAGGGGTTGGAGTATAAGAGTAAGCAAGTCTTGCTAAAATTGTACAGGGCCTTGGTGAGACCACACCTGGAGTACTGTGCACAGTTTTGGTCTCCTTATCTAAGGAAGGATATACTTGCCTTGGAGGTGGTACAACAAAGGGTCACTAGATTGATTCCTGGGATGAGAGGGCTGTCCTATGATGAGAGATTGTGTAGAATGGGCCTATACTCTCTGGAGTTTAGAAGAATGAGAGGTGATCTCATTGAAACATACAAGATTCTGAGAGGGATTGACAGGGTAGATGCTGAGAGGATGTTTCCCCTGGCTGGAGTGTCCAGAACTAGGGGGCATAGTCTCAGGATAAGGGGTAGGCCATTTAAGACCAAGATGAGGAGGAATTTCTTCACTCAGAGGGTTGTGAATCTTTGGAATTCTCTGCCCCAGAGGGCTGTGAATGCTGAGTCTTTGAGTATATTCAAGGCTGAGATAGATATTTGGACTCTATTTGGAATCAGGCGCTATATAAATTATTTCTTTCAGATGTAATTATACACAACTGCACATTATTTAGTCAAATCTGAAGTATGAATGTGGGACTTCACCGTTCTTTTCTCATGTCGAAGTTTTTGTCTGAAGTGCACATGGTGCAGTTATACATTTGTGTTCAAGTAGTTGTGCCAGAACCTGGCAGGATAGCAATGAATTTATTTGTAAGTTTGAGATCTATGATAGCATTTATACCAATATATGGGTACATATCTTTATAATTCACTGTGTTGTTAAGATTAAACTATTCACCAGTCCCATACATTTTCTTCAATTATATTTGCTTTTCCTGCATATCTTTTAGTATCCCACACCAATCCCCATCCAATAGGATAAACAACCAGCTCCCAAGCCTCTTCCAAAACTAGTAACCCCAATAAAAAGGCAAAATAATAAAATGGACAAGGCCTATGGAGGGGTCAGAGAATTCCTAGTCACAAATAAACAGTTTTTATTACAAGTAATTCTGCCACCCCAAAGAATGCTTCCCTTTAAATTCACCATAGAACATTAAATAAGGCCTACTATTATCACTCAATTTAAAACAGCACCTCTTAAAGCCACTCAATGTATGGCAAAATTCTAGAAAAGACCACCCCTATTCATAATGCTGATGCATTAAGAGTTAATGTCAAAGTTAATAGACAAGCTGTCACATACACGTCCTGTGAAAGTTATTTAAAATTTGTGGTTTGACATGTAAAGATGACGGTTGAACTCAGAGCACCCTGTCCAGCTTTCTTTGTCTGTCCATTTATAGAAAAGCTCGATTTCCAATGGGAAACAGCAAGAGGACTCTCGTCTACCATACTGACGATCTTTAAATTTATTGCATAAAAGTGCCTTCAAGTTATCAAAACAAATTGAATTCTCAATTCCACTAATCTTAACTGGTGCACGCACAGGGATACAAAACAACCAGTGGGTCTCAATTACTGTACATTATATATCCTGAAATTAAATTTGCATGAGAGCTACAAGGAACACGCACAAAAGATTTCTGCTTAACAAAACAAACCTATTCAGGGATCTCATAATTAAAGCCAGCTGAAGTTTTTTTTTTAAATTTGTTTTTATGGGATCTGGGCGTTGCTGGCAAAGCCAGTATTTATTGCCCATCCCTAATTGCCCTTGAGAAGGTGGTGGTGAGCCACCTTCTGGAACCGCTGCAGTCCGTGTGATGAAGGTACTCCCACAGTGCTGTTAGGTAGCGAGTTCCAGGATTTTGACCCATTTTGACCCCCAAGTATTACATCAAATAAAATGCAGCAAAGTAAGGTGAACAACACCACTTTATTGCATTTTCCATTTCAATGTACATCTCTAGAACCAATTAAGATCAGTCTCCAGACCAGACTACTGACCAACTAGAATCTTTTTTCCAGTATCCCTTGCAAGCTTCCCAAATACACAAACATAATTTTATTACAAATTCTACTGAATAGATAGAGCTCAAAAGCAAGACAATTAATTCTTTATTTTCAACATCTATTGGGTCAAACAGAAATATCAAAAGATTGGAAAACTTCAATTTTTACAAGTTTACATGCTTTAGCAATTATGTTTATAGATTAGTTTGCACCTATAATCCCTATATGATCATATAGATTAGATGCAAATTGGTAATTGCCTGTAACATGTCTTATTAGCACTGGATATCAGTTTCAGCATCTTCGTGTCCAATCTGTAGACTTTGTGGAGAATATGATATCCTATCATGAGGGAGACAATGAACCATGGAGAAGTCCCAATAGATTTGAAGTAGACCAACAGAGTGCCCTTTTTCAAAAAGGGTCACAAAACAGACTCAGGCAACGCCAGAACCATTAATTTCACATCAATACCATGTACAGAAATCAATTATCAGGAGTAAACTTGAGGATTACCTGTCTGATAACCTAGTAAACAACAGTCAATGTCAATTCAGAAGGAGAAGGTTCTGCCTAAACAACCTCCTTCACTTTTTCTTTGATGAAGTGTCTATGAAAAGCCCTGCAACTTGACTTCCAAAGGTTCCACATGAAAGCCTAAAACTGAATTCAAGTAAAACTGGGAATTAATTAAGAATTGGCTGAAAGGTGTGAAACAATGGATAATAATTAGAGGAATTGTATCAGTGGAGGAAAGGGTGGTGCAAAGCTACAGTCATGTTTATACTGGTGCGAGCCTAGTGCAAAATGAGCCTTCTTAGCAACGTTTTGAACAATTCAGCAGGTTAAATTAGATGTAGCCACCAGATGAGGTAAACTTACCCTACCAGCGGCTGAAGAATATATCAGCGGCTGAAGAATATATAAGCGGCTGCAGAAACAGTTGGATACTTTAATGTGGTAAGGGGGAGAAGAGAAGAACTGTAGGTTATTCTGCATGGATGAGCTATAATGGGCAGAATCGCCTTCCTCACCTGTATCTATCTTGTGAACTACTCGGTTAAACTACATTTACTGCCTGTTGGTAACAGATATTAACATAGTAACAAGATACAGGAAACTCTTTATTAACCGGCACCGACGGGACCGGCGTGGTGCCGGTTTATCGAAAGTACCGGATAACGGAGAGTTATATCTACCGAGGCTATTTTTAACAAAGAGACTCCAGGCAGCGCGGGAGAATCAACTCCTGCTACTGCAGTGTTTCGGACTTCCGACAGCGCCAGGAGGCCGAGTAGTGGCACTTTTGAAAACTACCCCTACTGACTAAATCGGCGTTCACGGACTCGGGATCGGCAACATTGCCAGTTATTTGAGAGGAGTTTTCGGAGGATGATTTTTGCCGGTTAAGCGAGAATTCCGGATATTTGGGTGCCGGATAAACAAAAGTTTCCTGTACCAAGTTTTCTGCATCTCTAGTCAGAACTCAGTATTGTATTCCAGTGAACAATATGAAAACTAAAACTTCTGACTGGTTAATACAGGGAAAGAGAGAGAGGGAATGAACAGACTGAGAAATAATGCTGTAGCACACAGTGCTATTTAGTGAATAATGAAAATACCAAATCAATGCTTGCTATTTATACAGCACATGTTGAGTTTTTTTATATGTAGAGATTCACGTAACTCTGGTAAACAGGATCAAGTGAAAACCAATATGGAGGGTATATTGTGTTTAATCGGAGTTTAGGACGGAATATAACACACTAGTAATACAGCAAAAACATACGACAGTGAAAAGCAGCTGGTACCAGATCCGATCGGACAGACGGCTGGCGTGAGTCAACAGTTCTCTGACTTGCGGCCTCGCTTCCTTTCGTCTATAACTGGTGAGCGTGAGATCACTCTCGAAAGAGCGCTCGACCAGCCCAACCTTTGCTTAGCTCTCCCCTCCACCGTCTGTGTGGACAAGCACTCAGGGCGTTACTTTTATTCTCTTTTTAGTGGTGGGCCCGAGTCCAAATTATTGACAAGACCATTTAACCTATAGAGGTTCCCCTAAAACCTCATCACACAATGGGCATCAAGTTCTTTGTCTCGATTCTTGGATGAAAGCCCTCACCAAAAAGTGTTTCTTGATCTCATCCAATTTATCTTTCTTGGTTTTACATTTTGAAGGTTCCTCCATTGGAATTCGTCTTATCTCTCTTTGCCACCATCCTCCCGGGTAAAATTGGTACTGCCGTTATCCAAACTATCTCCCCTTAATCTAACAGACTGTTCCATCCTGAGATGGATACCTTAACTCCCCTAAATTCCTTTTATTCTATGTCTTTCAACTAACTAACTTTTAATTATCTTCGCAAGCAGTTCTGCTAAACAAACTCCAAATTCTCTCTGTAGAGATTATAATATGGTTATTAGTAATAATGGAAGAAACATAGGTTGGGCCTTCATTGGCCAAATTAAAGATACATTAACAAAGTCAAAACCCTAACTTACGAACAACAGACAGCTAGCCTGGCAGGGCAAGGCTATGCTATAGGCCCCTGTGTGGAATGTTTGTGCCCCATCCAATCTAACTGAAAACATTTTGTCTCAAATGCTAATGAGTTTTCCAGGAAAACGAAACTTATGCAATCCCCAGTAAACATAACTTATGCACTAACCCCTTACTTGTCTCGAGCAGAAACATACAATCATTTAAACACAGTATTATTCGCGTAGCCATATATATTTTTAGGCAGCCCTAGTTTCTAACATACTTCCTTTTTCTAGCAAACTTGGGCACAGGGTAAAGGATGCTAGTACTTGGAATGGTGTACTTTCTATTTCAGCATCAAACATTCTAAGCTCAGACTTAGCACCTTTATGTGCTGAGTAAAGTTCTATCTACTCTGCCTCAAGAGCACCTCCCTACTGCTCTAGTGTGACATTTTGCTTTCACCACACCAGCCAATCTGCTGCCGGAGTAAGATGGTCAAATTGGTGCTGAAATAAGGACGCATTTGTGCTATGGGCCTTTACCCATTTGGAACTGGATTCAAACTACTGTACTGAAATATTTCACATAAGACCCTTACAGCCAACAATGCAAAATTTTATCAGTTTGTATGGAAAGGCATAGGTCATGTCTCAAAATACTGTTTTCCAAAACAATGGCCCCGAATTCACGGTCGGTATGGCGGCGTACTCTCAGAGTACGCTGTCATACCGCCTTTGAAATTGACTGCAAGTTTGGGATTTCTGCATGGTGCTTGCGCTAAATCCCAACTTTTGATCTGTCAAGTTCGACTGCACATAGGCTTCGATGCACGTTTCACCTCCTCATTCAAATCAACGTACTGGCGAAAAGTTGGGCTAATTGCCCACCTACTGCGCAAATTATAACCCTGAAAATGTTTACGTCTGGTGCAAACAGGCGCAGAAAGCCTGTTGCATCGTGTATGGGGGAGGGGGGGGGGGGGGAAGATGAGAAAATTGTCTCAATGTTGAGCTAGGTTTATGCTACAGTCCATAACAATGAGGTACTGCTTTGTGTCTGAGCGGATACAAACTTTGAAAGAAACTTTCATTTGTTTGAGTTTGAAAACAGGGCCTTTTTGTGTCACCGTCTTTGCTGCCCAAAAGTCTTTTGTAGTTTCAGTTTAATTATTTCCCAACTTCTATCTAGATAGGATTTAACTCACTTTCATGATTTCCTCATGTTATCAGACATTTAAACTCTCGTTTTTAAATTATTTACAACAACTTGTATTTATATAGCACCTTTAACGTAGTAAAACGTCCCAAGGCGCTTCACAGAAGTGTTATAAGACAAAAAATTGACACCGAGCTACATAAGTAATTAAGGCAGATGGCCCAAAGCTTGGTCAAAGAGGTAGGTTTTAAGAAGCGTCTTAAAGGAGGAAAGAGAGGTAGAGAGGTAGAGAAGCAGAGCGGTTTAGGGAGGGAGTTCCAGAGCTTAGGGCCTAGGCAGCTGATGGCACAGCCACCAATGGTTGAGCGATTAAAATCAAGGATGCTCAAGAAGGCAGAATTAGAGGAGTGCAGATATCTCCCGGGGGGGGGGAGAAACTGTGGGGCTGAAGGAGATTACAGAGATAGGGAGGGACGAGACCATGGAGGGATTTGAAAACAAGGACGAGAATTTTGAAATCGATGCTTTGCTTAACCAGGAGCCAATGTAGGTCAGCGAGCAGAGGGGTGATGGGTGAACGGGACTTGGTGCGAGTTAGGACACAGGCAGCCGAGTTTTGGATGACCTCAAATTTACGTAGGCTAGAATGTGGGAGGTCAGCCAGGAGTGCGTTGGAAGAGTCAAGTCTAGAGGTAACAAAGGCATGGATGAGGGTTTCAGCAGCAGATGAGCTGAGGCAGGGGTGTAGACGGGCAATGTTACGCGGTCTTAGTTATGCAACGGATATGTGGTCGGAAGCTCATTTCAGGGTCAAATATGACACCAAGGTTGCAAACAGTCTAAAGTTAAAGTTAGTGATTCTAACAGAGAAGAAACAAATTCGATAGGACTAGAAGTCTGTAATCATAGGTTTATGTTGGCATTGCCCAGAATTAAAGGGCCGATGTTAATTCAGCTGCATGCTTTGTATAAAAAGCATCCTAATTGAGTTTTATGGTTTTCAGGACACCTTCAGTAAAAAGTATCTCAAGACTTTTCAGTGTTTGATCGAATTCTATTAATGTTGAAATCTTGGTTTGTGTATTAAATACTATTGCAATGATCATAACTTAATAAAATAGCATTCCTGTCTGCTAAATTACAAAGAGTTGTGGGCAAATCAGCAATCTCCTCTGTTTCCTGATTGGCTAAGAGTGAGGAAGTGAAAGGAGCATCGCCCCACGTGATGCCAGGTTCGCATACACACAACGGTGCGCTCCTGGGATCCATGGGGCACTACGCTGCGTACAACTCTGCAGCGTTTGAAAGCAACTTCTCCAAGGGTGGGGTTCGCACGAGGCAAGTGCGGATTTCGTTCAGATGTCGGCGGCGTACTCCTTGTACGCTGCCAACTGCAAATTCAGGGCCTTTATTTTCTGAAAGAAATCTACCTAATTTGTATTTGAATGAGTCAATACTGTCTGCTTCCACGGTCTCCCTAGGGAGCCTGTTCCATAGACTGACCACTCGCTCACTGAAATAACGGCCCGGAATTTGCGGTCCTGATGACGGCGAACTGGCAGCATTCTGAGCGCAAACTTCAGGATTTGGCGCTTGCGCAGCCGAATGCGGAATTCCTGAAGTTGCGGTTTGTCATTCACTGCTCCTCCGCTTGTGCCCACGCCCCCCACACCACCCCGACCCGAGCCAGCAATCAGTGAAATATCTCAAATCACAAACTACTAAAACTTCGGCTCTTCCGCAGTAATTATGCTGTTAAATATCCCATTCAAAGTTAGACTCAAATGAATTAGCTGTAACTGGGGTTTTAATAGCGTATTGACTGCTAAACAAAGGTTATGGCCATGAAAAACTAATTTTAATTTTGTGCAGTGTCAAATTTATCCATAAAAATTAAACATTTTAAGAAACTTTTTTTTTAAAGTTATTTTTTTTTTAAAGTTTGTTCATCCTTATTTCAGGTTTGCCTTTCCCCCCCGTGTCAGAGCCCCAATCTTTGCTTTGCTCTCTCTAACATTTTTAAAAAGCTAAAATTTTAAGAGCTTACTCACTTCCTTGTTCACTGTCTGTGAGAATTCTGCATTTTGATTGGCTGCTTAGACAGCCTGTTGATGTCACAGCAGCTCGCACTATCGGATTCCCACTGTACTCGGCCAATTTGAATTAAGTGTTGGAAAACCCAAACTTCTCAACATAGAAATCGTGAGATCTTTGTGCGAAGCTTACTTCGCCTTTGCTTTGCCGCTGACCGCAAATTCCGGGCCAATGTTTCCGCTGATTTGTTTTAAATTTACCCCACTTCAAGTGTCGGCTGAGTCTTCTGGTTCTACTATTCTGGACAAGGTGAAGCAGCTCGTCATGGTCTACATTATCTAGTCCCTGTAGAATCCTAAAAACAGCAATCATATCACCTCACAACTTTCTTTTTCCAATGAGAACATGCCCAATTTACATAATCGCTCCTCATAATCCAATCCCTCCATCACTCTGGTTGCTCTCTTCTATATCCTTTCGATAGTTACAATATCCTTTCTGTACTGTGGCGACCAGAACTGTACATTGTATTCCAAGTGCGGTCACACCAATGATTTATAAAATGGCAGGATTACCTCACTATTGCAACTCAATATTGACCGTTTAATACATCCCAACATCTGATTTGCTTTACTCACTGCCACCAAGCATTGCTGCGATAGTTTCAATTAATTGTCAATCAGGACCCCAGATTGCTTTCATTTTCCATCCATACTATTTTCTTTCCATTTAAGTAATAGTTCCTTCCTTGATTTTTTTTGTTACCATGTGCAGCACTTTGAATTTCACCTGCCAACTGTCTGCCCGATTCCTAAGTATATTCACATCTTCCTGTAGTTTATCCTGTTTAGCTTTGGAGTCTACCAACTTCATTAGAACATGATCTTCTGTTAAGCACTATAATTCTTTCACATCAATATATATCTCTTCTGCATCTTTAGCAACTACCTTTCTGCTGATTAGATGGAGGAATAAAGTCACTAAGGAATCAGTAGAACGGTTATGTTCTGGCATATGGATAAGAAAATATCACAAGCAGCATTAAAAATGAGATAAAACCTTCCTTCCCCCTAAACACGACATGAAAAATGACAACTTTATTGGTCAAACCAGCAGCTGTAATATTGTAGAGCCATTTTTCACACTGATAACAGGAGTAATAAAAAAAATGTTTGGATACCATCACACCCAACTCAGGATGCTCAATTCAATATTAGAATGAGATTTCTCCTGTTTTACTTCTCACCATTTTCCTCTTCTGCCCCCGCTCCCCACCCTGTTAGCCTCATCCAAAAAAATGTTTAAAATGTATTCTAAATCTAGACTTGGATTGAGCTGAGAATGGCGGGATACAAAGCTACTCTCCCTATCGACTGTATGTGAAGTGAGCTTGGATGGCCTTAACCCAGTTTCTACTGGATGCAAGCCAACAGCACAAAATTGGCAGTATTTCTTAAAGGCCACAAAGATGGCTTGTGTGGGAAATGTTGCAGTGGTATCATAGAATGTGCTTTTTGAGGTTAAGGATAAAGCACATTGTTGGCAGACTGGAGTGAGTTTTACCTTGCATCTATTTTGTGTTAAGCAAGCTTATGTTTGTTGGTAACGCTGGATACCAAAAGTAGGCATAAGTTTCATTTCTCAATATCCTCTTCTTTGATGAACACAAAATTCATCCAAATTTTAAGGTGCAAAAGTGTGTTTTAATGCTTCAATAGCATGCCATTAAAATAAATCACAGATACTCAAGCAAATTAGAGTATTTATGCTTTGCAACATTACATGGAAAAAAAAAAGAGATTGAGATCAGATTTCTACAATCCTCAAAGGATAACTCACAATACAGTAGAGCACCAACACAATTAGCAATGGAGGTTCACAATCCTAATTCCTCATACAGTAAGGCTCAAACGCAACCATGCTGCTGTGGGAGTGAACCAAAGGCCACATGATTCCCAAGAGGAAAGGACTGAAAATCAGAGGCCCTGTCACCTGGCGCACACCATTGACCGAGGCCTAGGAGCAGGACTCTAGCTCCACATCTTCACAGCTAAGGGAAGTGCTTGGTGTAGGGAGACTAGGAAAGGAAATGAAGATAAAATAAAACAAATCAATCACTTTAAAATTTTATTTGTATTTTGACACCATTCAGTACTTCAATGTTTTCCAGGGACTATTAGTGCCAATGATTTGACGTGTGAAACAAGTTTTCCAGGCACCATCACCACGGTCCCCTTCATGCACAGAACAAGGACAACATTCTTCTTAATCACTATGCAGTAGTCAAGCTTGACATTTTTCACTATCCTGGCCAGGAGCAGGATTTGCTGCTGAACAAGAAACATTCGGAACAAAAATTTAAATCACCTGACTCTATATAGCTGCACAAATTCTTAAGCAGAATGTGGCCTCTATTCATAAACATTTAATGGGTCTCCTCAAAGTTCCCACAAGACGCGCTTTGCATGGTGGGAATTCTCCTGAATACCACGAAGACACTAGTCACCAAAAGTTCTACAGAAAACTCGGCCAATTCACAAACAGAGTTTTAACAACTAAACTACGCTTCAGTAGAGATTTCAAGCCACAAAGCATACCCAATTTGCTTTAAAATACAGACACGTTAATTATTTAAATAGCAAGAACTCTATTTTTCAAGTATTTTGTATTTATAAATAAAGAAGTGCCCTGTTGGCAACTTACAAAAACTAGATAACTACAAAAAAAAATACACAGTCATTTATATGGTGCAAAATATTACATTAATAAAATTAACCACCATGGCCAGCTCATTGACCCATGTCCAATTCAGATTGTATTGGAGAGAGTTAGCTATAAAATGTTGTCTTAGACTAAAAGTGAATTCCCATGTTCAAGTAAAGATGACTAAAAAGAAAAAGGATACATTTGACTGAATGCATGTCAGAACGCAATTAAATGTCAGCAGCAGCATACTACTGTTATAACCTGGTACTGTATGAAAAAAGTGCTGTTCAGAGGAGTTACTGAAAATTTGCAGAAGAAAAGCAAGTTAAAAGACCCACAAAAGTTGAATGAATAGGAGATTCAGTATTTGCAGAGCTATTTGAGTTTTGTACCTTTCTATACAAACAGCTACATCTGTCCTGACTGACTCCAAACAACAGGATTTGAATATGTATTTTTCAAGTGGTGCAATGTCCCACTTACTAAAATGGATTATTGCAGGTAGCCAGTTTTTTTTTAATTTAGTCCCGATCTGCCTTGCCTTCCATTCATTAAATTCTAAATTTCATAAAGCTCACTTGAGGAGCCCTGGAATTACACTGGATTGCTAGATAAATTGCAATTTGAAAAGTGGGTAAATGATTAGCTCACCTTTCAACTGCAAAACCTTCACATGCTTGGATTAAGTAACTTGCACATAAATACACATAAGCAAACTTTTAAGTTCCTCACTCATCCACAATGCCAGATTTGTATAGCGAACAGACATTCTGTCAAGGAAATGTATGGTTTATTCAGTGTTTATTACAACAGAAAAAATACATGAAACTTGCAAACAAACTGCATTATCACATTTTCAAATGCAGCCTCTTGCCAAGTATTAATACATCTCAACTCTTCAACTAGGTCAGGTCGCTATCTGAATTTCCTCTCAAACCTCAACAGTACGTACTTTGTTTTCTCTGCTCTCGGTTAGATTTGAGAAAACAATCCACAGGATACAGTACCTTGTTATTACAATCTTCTGGTGCCTAGCAAGGTAATTCTGATCAGGAGCTCAATTTAATCAAAGTTGGAGCTCTGCCTCCAAGTTTCATAAAGATATATTCCATTTGTTATAAATTAGAGGCTTGCAATTAGGTTGTTATAACAAAGTTTGAATAAACAATCATTTTCTTTTTGATTGATTTTGTCCTTGTCTGATTTATTCTGTTTCTAAACACGTTTCGCCATTGGCCCATTTTGGACTCAACCTGTAAACACTGAACAAATAACACATCGTGTAGCAAGGAGTAAAATACAGCAGATATCTCCAATTATAACTCAATCTATTATTCTTTGCATTTTCCAATTTTTGCTCCATTTTCTCCTTTCTCTGCTAAACATACTGATTCATGCTGGAATACAGTTCCATATACTGTACACTAGTGGCCCTCCCATAACTGACCCAAATGACCATTCTTCATGTGAGCCCTTGACATTCTGTCTGCTGGCTATTCAAACATGAAGCAGAATCACAGCTAAGCCCAATCATGTCCTCACCCATAGAACCACAGAATTTTACAACATAGGAGACAAATTAGCCCATTGTGTCTATGTCACTCATTGCTAGAGCAATCCAAAAATAATCCCACTGCTTCGCTCTCCCCATAGCTCTTCCTCTGCATAAAATATTGATCCATTTTTTTCCTCAAAAGATGCCATGGTTTATGCCTCAACTATCCCTATGGCAAAGCATTCCACGCTCTTGTAACTCCCTGCATAAAGAAATGTATTCTAACCTCTCACATCATAAAAATAGATAGAAGTTTTAACATGGAAACAGACCATTCAACCCAGCCAGTCGTCCATGTCGGCATTTAGCCTCCATACAAGCCAATAGTTCTAATCACATTTACCCACCTTGTTCCCATATCTCTTCAACCATATATCCAATCTAATCTAAAACATTGACATAGTTTCTGCCTCAACTACTAACCCTGGGAATGAATTCCACAGCTTCACAACACTGAGAATAATTTTCTCCTACCCTCTTCTAAATCTCTTACATTTAATCTTGTATGACTACTCGTTCTTGACCCCTCAACTACTGGAAACAGTATGCTTCTATCTACCCTGTTCCATCCTTCCATAACTTTAAACACTTCTACTGTAACACCTGTAATCTGCGTTGTTCTAATGAAAAAAGTCTATCTTTCAAGATTTTCTTCATATTTGTATTTCCTCATACCAGGCAGGACATAGCCTTTCTCTGTTAAACTTAGCAAAACATTTTAAACTTACATTAAACCTCTTAGCCTTCTCTGCTCCAGTAGCAATAGTCCCAGTATTTCAAGTCTCTTCACAACTACAGTTTCTCATTCTTGGTATAATCCTGGTGAATCTATGCTATAACTTTATTGTTCTTTCTACAATGAGGCAGCCAAAACTACATGCAATAAGTCTAACTGTGGTCTAACCACAGTACTCCAAACCCCTATTTATACAATCCCAAATTCTGTTGATTTTTTATGGCTTTAGTTACCTGCCCTCACACTTTCAAGGAATTATGTACTTGAGCCCCTAGGTCTCTGTTCATCCAAACCCATCAGTGTGTCTTTCCATTGTGTGTATACTTCCATTCCTCATTTTTCCTCCCAAAATGCTTTACCTTACACTTCTCTGCATTAAATTGCATCTGCCATCTGTCTACCCATTTTGCTAACCTATATTTTCCTCAAGTCTTTCACAGTCTGCACTACTGTTTGCCAAACCCCCTACTTTTGTATTGTCAGTAAATCTCAATCCCTATGCCCAAGCTCAAATCATCTATATAGAAATGAGAAGTCGCACAACACCAGGTTATAGTCCAACAGATTTATTTAATTTTACAAGCTTTCGGAGCTGTTCGCTCCTTCTTCAGGTAGGGTAGCTGTGAGAGAATCTCCCAGAATTCACAATATAAACACAGAAAAAATCTATTCAAATCTTTCCCTACATCAAAGACACACTAAGAGCACAGCCAAGACAATGAGATGTGTCCCAGGGGGTCCAAGGTGTCAAAACACCTGCTGGCTGCATATCCTCTCCCCTGGGACACATCTCATTGTCTTGGCTGTGCTCTTAGTGTGTCTTTGATGTAGGGAAAGATTTGAATAGATTTTTTCTGTGTTTATATTGTGAATTCTGGGAGATTCTCTCACAGCTACCCTACCTGAAGAAGGAGCGAACAGCTCCGAAAGCTTGTAAAATTAAATAAATCTGTTGGACTATAACCTGGTGTTGTGCGACTTCTCATTTTTGTCCACCCCAGTCCAACGCCGGCATCTCCACATCATGACATCTATATAGACACAGAGAACAAAAGTAGACCGAGTATTAACCCCAGGGAAGCACCACCTCCACTAAATTTGTCAAATATAAGTTACCTTGAACAAATCCATGCTGGCCATGCTTAATTATCCCAGGCATTTCAAAATGGTAACTAATTTGAACTTGAATGTTGAAACAGTGCCACACAGGAGATTGCTCCACATGGATGGCAGCATTAGTGAAGTGCTTCTGAAATGGACTGCAAATTGGTTGACCAGAAGAGGCAAAGGGTGGTTGTACGTTAAGTTGGATCAGCATGGAAGGAGATAACTAATGGGACGCATCAGGAATTAATGATGTTGCCGTTTACAACGTATATAAATGACTTGGAAGTGGATACAGAAGCAAAACTATCAGATTTGCAGATAAGGGAACAGGCTGATCAAATACAAAAGGACCTGGCTAGATTGAGCAGCTGGGCTGTTGAGTGGTAGGTGCAATTTAATGTGGACAAGTGCAACATTATAAGATTAGGAAAGGATAATAAACAGTGGCAATATAAACTAAATTAAATTATTCTAGAGGAAACGATACAGGAGAGGGATCTGGGGTTACTGGTGGACAGATTGCCGAAACCACATTATGTGGCAGTAGTTAAGAGAGCAAAAAGGATCTTGGGCTGTACGGCACAAATCTCAATAAGATTCTGAGTTTGTACAAAACTTGAAGTGCCATGCACAATTCTTGTCACATTATGAGAACGACATTCAGGCATTGGAGAGAATGCAGCAGAGGACAACTAAAGTGATGGCTAGAATTAGGCACTCGAGTTATGAGGAGAGAATGCATAAGCTAATTGCATAAGTCTACACTGAAGAGAAAGCTCAGAGTTGATGTTACTGAAGTATTGAAGAAAGACAAGATAAATGTCATATGTTTAACATAGTCAAAGATCCTGCAATATGAGGTACAGTATTTTGAAAAATACACATCCACAGAATTATTAATTTTATTTCAGCATGTGAAATCTCAGTTTCCTTTCTTTTGCCCCTTGAGCCATGCACTAAACTCCACTAAAAGGTCAATAGTCTGCTCCCAAGGATCTATCAATGCTGCTCATAAAGAGATGGCTAAGAGTCTGCTAAGAGAAGTGCAGGTACTTCCCCACCTGGGGAAGAAAAAATCCAGACAGAGCGGAAGGCATCCAACCTAAATCCTAAGGATATTGTCCAGGACCAGACAGTAACAAAATATTTCCAAGTCCTCTGACATTTTACAAGTGTTTTTTTGGTACTTCAATGCTGCAGCATTATGCTTTTTAACCATTCTACTGATCAGGACATCATTAATCCAAAATCCTTTGCTATCCCGAATGACTTCAAAACTCCAATCATTTGGCTATCCTGTATCCCTGATCAATCTGATTATTAAAACCCAAGTTTGGAATTGCCTAATCAGTACTTCCTGAATTACATCATCGCTTTTCTTTTCAAATGTGTTGGCGTCCTGCTCTATGGCCTTAGCCTTGGTTTCTCAATTTAAAGAACTACGGTTGTGGCAGAAAATAGATAAGCAGCACTCAGTTTACCGTATATGTCACACAGCTTTTAGATATATCTACAGATACAGACACTCAAAAAAAATTCTCGACCGTGAAAAGCTTTTTTCAAAAACGGTGATTTCTAAAAATGTTTGTAAAATTCATTTATTTTGTGCCCGTAGAATTGTCTCCCTTTTTCAAAGGAGGAGCTGAAATATGCTGGTGTTGGACACCCTTCAATACCTCACCCAAGTGGTCATCCTTTGTATGTAATCTGAGGCATCATCAGTGGACTATTTGATCTTGGTGGGCATCATAACAAGCCTGACCCTGTACACGCATACTTTCCAGCTGAGGTCACGGGATAGCAAACATCAGGTAACCTGGCTGATTTTTCTCTCCCTCGTCCAGGTTTTGAGACCAACTAGAGTGCAACTATTGCCGTCATGGCTGAGATTATATAAAATACTGAATTAGTACCTTATTCCTCTTTATAAATGTCAGTATTTAAAACGCTGCTCAACTACTCATGATGTTGTAGCAGATTCTGCTCAAAATAAAGTTCTAAGATGGCCCAGTGTGTCAAATTTCAACCACAAGTAAACAAAAGTGTACTGTAGAAGTTTCATCTATTAACACATCTATTTATACTACAATCCAGAAGGGATTCAGCTCCCGACTGTAAAAGTACCACGTGTACCTCCTACATTCCAGTTTACCAGTACAACTGTCCCTCTCCAACAATTCACTTCACAAACAACTTAGCACATCCGTGCTTTGTAATTGCCAAGTGCCATAGGAGGTTGCTCTTGATTCTGCTCATTTCTAAGCAACGAGGACACGTAGGGTGGGGTGACGCAACATGTTGACCTGGACCGAAGGAACTGGATTCTGAGCTTTCAGATCTACATTGGGTATAAAC
Organism: Squalus acanthias; assembly: GCA_030390025.1. Taxonomy (NCBI): domain Eukaryota; kingdom Metazoa; phylum Chordata; class Chondrichthyes; order Squaliformes; family Squalidae; genus Squalus; species Squalus acanthias. The sequence continues at coordinate 206,016,744 of CM059425.1, forward strand.
ACAGCAGACATGGGATCTTATTTTTGGACTACCAGCCATGAACTGTACTAAGAGTCATGCTGTGAACTGCTGCCACTTCCAAAATTCAGTGACCAGGGACATGGAGCAATATGATCACCTATGTCAAGTATGATGAAATCCAGTGCATACAGCATACCATCATACCGGCTTTTAATCCAAATGCTTAAGTGAACAACTGACATTCTTCCAGATAGCTTCCCAATATAAAAGTAGCAGGTGCAACCTATACTACTACTACTACTACTACTACTACAACAACTACAACAACTACCACCACCACCACAACTTGCATTTATATAGCAGCTGTAATGCAGAAAAATGTCCCAAGGTGCTTTGCAGAGGTATAAGGAAAATAGATGCTACGCCAAGGAAGGAGAGATTAGATGGGGTGACCAATAGCTTGGTCAAAGAGGCAGTTTTAAAGGAGGGTCTTCAAGGAGGAGAGGAAGGTGGAGAGACAGAGGGGTTTAGGGAACAAATTCCAAAAAGTGGGATCAAGGCAGCTGAAAGCACAACCCAAGGTAAATGGGGATGAGGATGCACAAGGCCAGAGCCAGAAGAGGGTTGGGGACAATGTTCCCTCGAAGCCGCACAGTAAAGGGAAAGGTCCCGCTCACCGGCTTTTCCATTGTAAGTACTGCACATGTGCAGCAATTTAAAGGGACCGCGCAGTAAAAGAAACAGGCTGCGCAGAACAAAGCGCAGCTTACAGAGAACATTGGGGAGTGGGGGGGAACACTACAGGACTGGAGGAGGATACAGAAATAGGAAGGGGTTCAACCATGGATAGATTTAAATATGGATAAGAATTTTAAATTTATGGGGTGATGGGCGACCAAGATTTGGTGTGGTTTTGGACAAGCTGAAGTTTATACAATGATCTTCTAGATTTTATTTTTGCCCGAAAGTCTAATGTGTTTTCAAAAATGACTGTCTTCACAGTTGATAAACAAAGCACGATTCAAGATATCATGTAGTTTAGTCTGAGTATTTGAAATAAAATACGCAAAATATTAAGCACAAATACGGGCAACAATGCAAACCTGATGAGATTATTCCCAATGGGTTTTCAGGCAATTAATCACATTTTAATTAAATATTGCACATATAAAGGCTATGAGTTACATACAAACATACAAATTAGGAGCAGGAGTAGGCTGCTCGGCCCCTCGAGCCTGCTCCACCATTCAATAAGATCATGGCTGATCTGATCACTCCACATTCCCGCCTAACCCCGATAACCTTTCACCCCCTTGCTCACCAAGAATCTATCTACTTCTGCCTTAAAAATATTCAAAGACTCTGCTTCTACCGCCCTCTGAGGAAGAGAGTTCCAAAGAATCATGACCCTCTGAGAGAAAACATTTCTCCTCATCTCGGTCTTAAATGGGTGACCCTTTATTTTTAAACAGTGACCCCTAGTTCTAGATTCTCCCACAAGAGGAAACATCCTCTCCACATCCACCCTGTCAAGACCCCTCAGGATCTTATATGTTTCAATCAAGTCACCTCTTACTCTTCTAAACTCCAGCAGATACAAGCCTAGCCTGTCCAACCTTTCCTCATAAGACAACCCACCCATTCCAGGTATTAGTCTAGTAAACCTTCTCTGAACTGCTTCCAACACATTTACATCCTTCCTTAAATAAAGAGACCAATACTGTACACAGTACTCCAGATGTGGTCTCACCAATGCCCTGTATAACTGAAGCATAACCTCCCTACTTTTGTATTCAATTCCCCTCAGAATAAACGATAACATTCTATTAGCTTTCCTAATTACTTGCTGTACCTGCATACTAACCTTTTGCGATTCAACCACTAGGACACCCAGATCCCTCTGCATCTCAGAGCTCTGCAATCTCTCACCATTTAGATAATATGCTTCTTTTTTTATTCTTCCTGCCAAAATGGACAATTTCACATTTTCCCAAATTATACTCCATTTGCCTGATCTTTGCCCATTCACTTAACCTACCTATATCCCTTTGTAGCCTCCTTATGTCCTCTTCACAATTTACTTTCCTACCTATCTTTGTGTCATCAGCAAATTTAGCAACCATACCTTTGGTCCCTTCATCCAAGTCATTTATATAATTTGTAAAAAGTTGAGGCCCCAGCACTGATCCCTGTGGCACACCACTCATTACATCTTGCCAACCAGAAAATGACCAAGTTATGCCTACTCTCTGTTTTCTGTTAGCTAGCCAATCTTCTATCAATGCCAATATGTTACCCCCTACACCATGAGCTTTTATTTTCCGCAATAACCTTTGATGTGGCACCTTATCAAATGCCTTCTGGAAATCTAAGTACAGTACATCCACCGGTTCCCCTTTATCCACAGCACATGTTACTTCCTCAAAGAACTCCAATAAATTGGTTATGTTTTCCCTTTCACAAAACCATGTTGACTCTGCCTAATTACCTTGAACTTTTCTAAGTGCCCTGCTATAACATCTTTAATAATAGCTTCTAACATCTTCCCTATGACAGATGTTAAGCTAACTGGCTTGTAGTTTCCTGCTTTCTGTCTCCCTCCCTTTTTGATTAAAGGAGTTACATTCGCTATTTTCCAATCTAATGGAACCTTCCCCGAATCTAGGGAATTTTGGAAAATTAAAACCAACTCATCAACTATCTCACTAGCCCCTTCTTTTAAGACCCTAGGATGAAGTCCATCAGGACCCGGGGACTTGTCAGCCCGCAGCTCCAACTGAATCAAAAGTTTTCCTTTTTTAAATTTAACCCTGCCCATCTTCTCTTGCTGTACCTTCAGCCCAAAGCATTCACTTGCTCTACAGCTCTGAAGTGGCCAAGAGTAGTCAGTTATTTTCACTGCCTGTGAAAAAACATTCAGTCTCCAGCCAACATCTCCCCTGTAAGGCAAAGACTCATTTATCTAGGGAATGGATGTCCCACCACCCCAAAGGCACAATCTGTTGGCACGGCACTGCTTTGCCTTCCATTTATGACTATTTATTTCTTATTTCCCACTAAAAATTACTAAATAGGGTACATATTTATCGATGGATAGCTATGAAATAGCTCAATGCTAAAGTGTGTATCGAAAATATACGTGCATGGCCGATTTCAAAGTTAATCTAGCCAATGCAAGGTAACAGTAGCAAACAATGCATCTTAAGGTTTAACATTTCAAAATATTAAGGAGCTTATACTTAATTATATGTTTTACATAATTTAGCAAGTTAAGTAAATCTTCCACTTTACAGTGGGAATTGACAGGATTACATAATTTAAGATCAAATGAAACTGATCTAAACCACTTTTTTGGTGGGTTACAAGGCTTAAAAACCTTTTTGGCAATTACAACATCCAAATAAATCTGTAAAGATGCTGAAAGACAATGTAATACCCAACCAAACAATAGATGTATATGCTTAGAAATGGTTCATCACATTTTCGAGCATTTAAAGCTGTAAAGTAAATGCAAAAAATGAGAAATCAAGTTTATCAAAGGTTTGTAACCTTCAGATCCTGTTCATACCTTTGGAATGCAGTGGAGGTAAAACAGTGACACTCTGGATTTGGACCCAGATCCACAATTGCTGAAACTTACCTACTTTTGTCACTTACGTACCAAACAGGTAGAGACCAAACAGGGCTTTTAAAGTAGGTCACATCCCCAGTCGCATTTTGTTAACATTTTTCTCCCCCTTTGTATTCTTTCCTCTAAATCCCCTTCCCACCCCAAACCATTACAAACACTCTGACTAAGAAAACAGGCAAGTGACCTGTTCCTAGGCCTTTGTTGGTGTGGTATTCAAGCTGCCCATTAGCAGTCATGGCAAGAACAATATGGATCGATTTACATTTAGAGGAAAGCACCTAGCCTCAGCTCACAAACTCCGTGACTTAGATTGCTAACATGCTACACCACTGGGCAAACTAAAACATTACCAGATTTTGTTTGTACTGTAATCTACAAATTCATGACCTGCACTGCCCTTTGTCTGACTTGACTCATCTTATAGGAACAGCAACACGAACTCAAACTAAAATCACAAAAAAATATTGTTCTCCTCCCAAAGCCCCTGAAGGTGAAAGTTGTGATCTTGTGGACAGTAAATTCCTATGCAAAGATGCTAAATTTCTTCCATACAAAAGTGTTTCAATTTAGAGTCAATTATTTCTACACATCACAGATTAACACATTTTAAAGCAGAATATAATTCATTCTTCAACTCCAAAGAATCCAACTCTTTCTCCTTCCTCTCCCTATTTTGAAAAGGTTTCAATGAGAGGACGGTGGACGAAAAGCAGTGCCTCAATGTAACCTTGTTTTACTCAGTTGAGAAAAGCGTTTTACAATCACTTCTGTCTTGTGTGCCAGACCAAGAAGCTAAACACTGGAGCCACGACAGTGGGACAAGTAAATGTTTGACCAATTGTTTACCCAAAAGTCCACTGACCGTGCAATTCAAAATGATCTCCCAACGATACACAAAAATGTGGCGTGACCGACCACACAACACAGCCCAGCCCATCAACCATTTAACTTTCTTTTTAAATGTTTGATCTTTTGCGCGCGAACAAACGGAAAAGAAAAGTAGACAAGTGTGGTTTCAGCAACCTCTACATTGCACAGAATCAGTCTGCGGGCTTTGCTTGGAAAAGAGAGTGAGGTTAGAGCCGGAACTCGGGGAAAAGTACTTCAAATCGGCTGCAGACAAACACACACATTTAATAAAAAGATGCATTTAAAAAAAGAGCCCAAAAGAAGCGCCGCCGATTGAAACATCTCGTTGCATCTTGCAGCGCGCGTCTCTGGAAATGCATTTCTACAAAAATACAAGCGGATGGCGACGTAGGACTTACCGGAAAAGTGTGGAGGAAATGTGAAGCTATTCGTGCGCCTGCTGCAGCTCTCTGTCTGCAACAAGTCAGTGCCCACAGGCGCCTCCTCGCAGTATGGCCGCCACAGCCCAGCCCAGGCCAGGCCAGGGCCAGCACTAGCGAGCAGCCTCCTCCCGCCTGCAACAGCGTGTCAAACCCAGCCACAGCAAGTCTCCGCCAGCAATTCCGGCACAAGCTGCCCTCTGCATGCTCTGCAAACCGCAATCACGCTGCTTATTGTCTTTTAGTACAGTGTTTGTATTTGGCCGATGTCCACCTAGACCTGTGAGACCCCGTTGGTAAAGGAGGGATATAAAGTTTCAGTTATTTGAGACATGTCACAGCTGGATTCACCACTATGGCTGATCGTTTTCACCCCCCTCTTCAGCCTAACCCCCTTTGTTGCTTCTGATTATGTTGCCGTCGAAGTACAATTGTAGAAGTGGTGAAGCTTATTCCATATTTTTCTTTTCCATGCAACAGAGATTTCCAAATATATATATATTTAAAATTGAGATGAACTTTCACAATTGTACAACACCAGTAAACCAACTATCAGCGTAGAAACGTCAGCATTATTTTCAGTTTTGAGTATTTTAAAAGTAAAATTAAGTTTGTTTTCATTATTTTCACCCATTTAGCTACTTTTAAACATCATGCAGATCCTTTTACTGCCACGAGGGGTGGAGTCTGGACAGGGGCATTCTCCCTAGCTCCACACCAATGCTACTCTAAGACCTGTAGTGGTATTGTTTTAGTTGACTGAGGCTGCCGTTATTAATGTACTACCAATCTGAGACCAACAGCTGGACTGAAGAGTTTTTAGTTAGTAATGCTGTACTCATACTGCACGCTGCTCATGGTATCAAATGCAGGATTAAACTAATATGGGAAAGCGCCGCTCATTCACTAGAGCGGAGCTCTCCTCCCAGCCCTTATAAAATGTTAAATATTCTAAAAGCGCAGGAAGCAGCCCCAAGCCGAAAACCACTCTGTTATATTCTTTGTCGTATCGAGACTAAGCGGTGTGGGGTGACTGCGCTCCAGAATCAAATCGTGATCTGACTCCACCGTTTTATCATTTCTGCTTCACAGCAACAGACAAGTGATATTATAACTCCATCCTTATTCAAGGGAAATAGTATTTTTGTCAACTAAATTAAAAATAGAATTACATTTCTTATGAAATCGGAACATAAAATGCAAATAAAGAGATGAGACTATAACTAAAGTTAAAGTAATATTTGTGTTCATACAACACTGGACAGTAGCCCACAACTCTTGGACCAGATGTTGGAAATTGAAACTGCAGAATAAAGTATTAGCTGCTATTGAAATATCCTTTGTTATGTTGCATCATTTTTGTCACCTTGTGAGTTGTGTAAGAATTAAAAGAATTATATTTTTAAAAATATAATTTTGAAATACTGGAAATGTGGAAGCAATTTTTTCCAAAAATAAAACTTTTTAAAATAGTTAAGATTTGGGGAACAAAAGTGCAAACTAAAACTGCAACTACATTTCTTGCAAATACAATTAAATTAAAATTAAAAGTTTCTAGGACTATGCCAGTATTTCCATCTGACCTGTATTAGTGCACCTGGTTAAAGAATGAAGGGAAATGACGTGATGTGGGTGTGGACCGAAGGAGAAGCGCCTGCAGCTGACTTTGTGACTGCTGATTTCATTTTAGACAAGCCTCACTCAGAATTCCCTGTCCCAGCTTATTAACATTAATCAAGTGAGGAGCCAACATGTGCAACACCATTACTGAGAGCTAACAACTTTTTAATGGTTCAAAAGAATGAAGAAAAACGTGTGGGTTTTATAGGTTATCTAACATAAGAAATCTGCTCATCAGAGCATATTAAAGATTAACTTCGATGAGATCGAGAGACCATTGTACTGTTACATTTGATATCGTTTGCAAGGCTAAAGCCAGAAACAATGATCTGATGGTAGCGGACTTTGGAAAGAGCAGATTGGAAGTGATGAGGAGAATCTTGAGGAAAATTAATTGGGAAACCATAGTTAAAAATAAAATGGAAAAAATTGAATGTATTTACGGCTATTACATGGGGTAAGGGAAATAGTATATTCTGCTTATAAAAAAGGAGTAACAGAGCAAGATCTAGACCATAGTGGTTTAATAATTTAGCAGGGGGTGGGGTGGGCACCAGAATGTAGCATTAGAAAGGGGAAACAAAGTGCACAAAGGATGGGGAGAGACAGATAGCACTAGAGTAAGAAATAGTAAGGTATTAGGTGGGGTCAGATTAAGAGAGAATACAAGAAGGCCTAAGATAGGTTCACAGTGCATGTGTGTAAACGCACAAAGCATGGTAAATGAGGCTGGTGAGCTGCAGGAGCAAATAGCCACATGGGAATATGCTGTCATGGTGATAACGGAGACCTGGCTCAATAAAGGGCAGGATTGGGTTTTAAATATTCCTGGATATAAGGTGTTCAGGAAAGATAGGGAAGGAAAGAAAGGAGGTGGGGTGGCAGCATTGGTTAAGGAGAGTGTCACAGTGCTGGATAGAGAGGATGTCCTGGAGGGGTCAAGGACAGAATCTATTTGGTTAGAGGTAAGAAATAATAGTGGTGCCATTACACGACTCGGTGTATTCTATAGGCCACCAACTAGTGGGAAGGATATAGAGGAGCAAATTTGCAGGGAAATTACAGAGAGGTGCAAGAACTATAGAGCAGTAATAATTGTGGACTTCAATTATCCTAATATAGACTGGGATGGGGAAGAATTTCTGAAGTGTGTTCAGGAGAACTTTCTTGATCAGTACGTTTCCAGCCCAACGAGAAAGGAGGCATTGCTGGTTCTGGGGAATGAAGTGGGTCAAGTGGAGCAAGTGTCAGTAGGGGAACATTTAGGGAACAGTGATCACAGTATCATTACATAGAAACATAGAAGATAGGAGCAGGAGTAGGCCATTCGGCCCCTCGAGCCTGCTCCGCCATTCGATGAGATCATGGCTGATCATCCAAACTCAGTACCCTGTACCTGCCTTCTCCCCATATCCCATGATCCCTTTAGCTTTAAGAAATATATCTAACTCATTCTTGAATATATTTAATGACTTGGCCTCAACTACCCTCTGTGGTAGAGAATTCCACAGGTTCACCACTCTCTGGGTGAAGAAATTCCTCCTCATTTCTGTCCTAAATGGCTTACCCGCTCTCCTTAGATTATGACCCCTGGTTCTGGACTCTCCGACCATCGGGAACATTCTTCCTGCATCTAGTTTGTCCAGACCTGTCAGAATTTTATATGTTTCGATGAGATCCCCTCTCATTCTTCTAAACTCCAGCGAGTATAAGCCCAATCGACCCAATCTCTCCTCATATGTCATTCCTGCCATCCCAGGTATCAGCCTTGTGAATCTTCGCTGAACTCCTTCCATGGCAAGAACATCCTTCCTCAGATAAGGCGACCAAAACTGCACACAGTACTCAAGGTGTGGTCTCACCAAGGCCCTGTACAATTGCAGCAGGACGTCCTTGTTCCTATACTCAAACCCTTTCGCTATGAAGGCCAACATACCATTTGCCTTCTGAACCGCCTGCTGCACCTGCATGCTTACTTTCAGCGACTGGTGCACAAGGACACCCAGGTCTCGTTGCACTTCCCCTTCTCCCAATCTATTGCCATTCAGATAATAGTCTGGCTTTCTGTTTTTGACACCAAAGTGGATAACCTCGCACTTATCCACGTTATATTGCATCTGCCACGCTTCTGCCCACTCACCCAACCTGTCCAAATCATCCTGGAGTTTCTCGGTATCCTTCTAGCAGCACACACTCCCACCCAGCTTTGTGTCATCTGCAAACTTGGAGATATTACATATAGTTCCCTTATCTAGATCATTAATATATATTGTGAATAGCTGGGGTCCAAGAACCGATCCCTGCGGTACCCCACTAGTCACTGCTTGCCACTCGGAAAAAGACCCATTAATTCCTACTCTCTGCTTTCTGTCCGCCAACCAGTTCTCTATCCAAGTCAATACCTTGCCCCCAATCCCATGTGCCTTAACTTTACATGCTAATCTCTTATGCGGGACCTTATTGAAAGCCTTTTGAAAGTCCAAATACACCACATCTACTGGTTCTCCCTTATCTATTTTCCCAGTTACATCCTCAAAAAATTCCAGTAGATTAGTCAAGCACGATTTACCTTTTGTAAATCCATGTTGACTTTGTCCGATCCTGTCACTGTTTTTCAAGTGCTCAGCTATTACAACCTTTATAATGGACTCTAGCATTTCCCCCAATACCGATGTCAGGCTTACCGGTCTGTAATTTCCCGCTTTCTCTCTACCACCCTTTTTGAATAGTGGGGTAACATTAGCTACCCTCCAATCCATGGGTACAGTTCCAGATTCCATCGAATGTTGGAAGATGATCAGCAATGCATCTACTATTTCTAGGGCCACTTCCTTAAGTACCCTAGGATGTAGATTATCAGGCCCTGGGGATTTATCGGCCTTCAATCCTGTCAATTTCCCTAACACCATTTCCCTGCAAATACTGATTTCTTTCAGTTCCTCCCTTTCATCAGACCCTATGTTCTCCAACATCTCTGGGAGGTTATTTGTGTCCTCCTTTGTGAAGACAGAACCAAAATATGCATTTAATTGGTCTGCCATTTCTTTGTTCCCCATTATAACTTCCCCCACTTCTGACTGCAAGGGACCTACACTTGATTTCACTAATCTTTTTTCTCTTCACATATCTATAAAAGCTCTTACAGTCAGTTTTTATGTTTCCAGCAAGCTTACTTTCATATTCTATTTTCCCCTTCTTAATTAATCCCTTTGTCCTCCTTTGTTGAATCCTAAACTGCTCCCAATCCTCAGGGCTACCGCTTTTTCTGGCCAATTTATATGCCCTCTCCTTGGATCTTATGCTATCCCTAATTTCCCTTGTTAGCCACGGTTGAGTCACCCTTTTTGTTTTATTCTTATGCCACACTGGGATGAACAAATTCTGTAGTTCATCCATGCAGTCTTTGAATGTTTGCCATTGCCTATCCACCATCAACCCCTTGAGTGACATTCCCCAATCAATCCTACCCAATTCACGCCTCATACCATCGTAGTTTCCTTTATTTAAATTCAGGACCCTAGTCTCTGATTCAACTACTTCACTCTCCATCCTAATGAAGAATTCTATCATATTATGATCACTCTGACCCAAGGGGCCTCGTACAACAAGATTGCTAATTAATCCTTTCTCATTACATAATACCCAGTCTAAGATGGCCTGATCTCTGGTTGGTTCCTTGACATATTGTTCCAGAAAACCATCTCGTAAACATTCTAGGAATTCTTCCTCCACAGTATTTTTACTAATTTGGTTAGCCCAATCTATATGTAAATTAAAGTCACCCATGATGACTGCTGTGCCCTTACTGCATGCTTCTCTAATTTCCCTTTTACTGCCGTCCCCAACCTCCGTTTCGATTAGCTATGGAAAAGGACAGGGAAAAATCTAGAGTAAAAATACTTAATTGGAAGAAGGCAAATTTCAGTGGGTTGCAAACGGATCTGGCCCAGGTAAATTGGAATCAAAGATTGGTAGGCAAAACTGTAATTGAACAATGGGCTGCCTTTAAAGAGGAGATGGTTCGGGTACAATCGAGGTACATTCCCACGAGGGGCAAAGGTAGGGCAACTAAAACCAGAGCTCCCTGGATGACAAAAGAGATAGAGAGTAAGATGAAGCAGAAAAAGGGCACGTATGACAGATGTCAGGTTGAGAATACAAGTGAGAATCAGGCTGAATATAGAAAGTTCAGAGGGGAAGTGAAAAAGAAAATAAGAGGGGCAAAGAGAGAGTATGAGAATAGATTGGCAGCTAACATAAAAGGGAATCCAAAAGTCTTCTACAGGCATATGAATAATAAACGGGTAGTAAGAGGAGGGGTGGGGCCGATTAGCAACCAAAAAGGAGACCTACGCATAGAGGCAGAGGGCATGGCTGAGGTACTAAATGAGTACTTTGCATCTGTCTTCACCAATGAAGAAGATGCTGCCAAAGTCATAGTGAAAGAGGAGGTAGTAGAGATACTGGATGAGACAAAAATTGATAAAGAGGAGGTACAAGAAAGGCTGTCTGTACTTAAAGTTGATAAATCACCAGGACCAGATGGGATACATCCTGGCAGGCTGAGGGAGGTTGAGGAGGAAATCGCAGAGGTACTCGCCATAATCTTCCAATCCTCCTTAGATATGGGGGTGCTGCCAGAGGACTGGAGAATTGCAAATTTTACACCCCTGTTCAAAAAGGGTGTAAGGATAAACCCAGCAACTACAGGCCAGTCAGTTTAACCTCGGTAGTGGGGAAGCTTTTGGAAACGATAATCAGGGACAAAGTTAACAGTCACTTGGACAAGTGTGGATTAATTAAGGAAAGCCAGCACGGATTTGTTAAAGGCAAATCGTGTTTAACTAATACAATAGCAAAATACTGCAGATGCTGGAAATCTGAAATAACAACAGAAAATGCTGGAAACACTCAGCAGGCCAGGCAGCGTCCGTGGAGAGAGAAACAGAGTTAACGTTTCAGGCCTGGGACCCTTCATCAGAACTGGAAAAGGCTAGAGATGTAACAGATTTTAAGCAGGTGCAGAGGCAGGGAAAGGGGGATGGGAGGGGAGGAAGGAATATTCTGTGCTAGGGTAGGAGGCAGGAGAGATAAAATGTTACAAATGGGGATGGCAAAATCATAAACAACCTGAAAAATGGAGGCAGGGGTTATAGACTGAAATTGTTGAACTCAATGTTGAGTCCAGAAGGCTGTAAAGTGCCTAATCGAAAGATGAGGTGCTGTTCCTCGAGCTTACGTTGAGCTTCATTGGAACAGTGTAAGAGGTCGAGGACAGAGAGATCAGAGTGGGAGTGAAACAGAGAATTAAAGTGACAGGCGACCGGAAGCTCGGGGTCACCCTTATGGACTGAATGGAGGTGTTCCGCAAAGTGGTCGCCCAATCTGCGTTTGGTCTCCCTAATATAGAGGAGACCGCATCGTGAGCAGCAAATACAGTATACTAAATTGAAAGAAGTACAAGTAAATCACTGTTTCACCTGGAAGGGGTGTTTGAGGCCCTGGACAGTGGGAAGGGAGGAGGTAAAAGGGCAGGTGTTACATCTCCTGCGCTTGCACGGGAAGGTGTCGGGCGAAGAGGAAGGGCTGTTGGGGGTGATTGAGGAGTGGACCAGGGTGTCGCGGAGGGAGCGGTCCCTTCGGAATGCTGAAAGGGGAGGTGAGGGGAAGATGCGTTTGGTGGTGGGATCATGCTGGAGGTGGCGGAAATGGCGGAGGATGATCCGTTGAATGTGGAGGCTGGTGGGGTGAAAGGTGAGGACAAGGGGAACCCTATCGTGGTTCTGGGATGTCAAGGATCGCAAGCTTCATCAACTCTTGGACACCAACGCACCTCCGGAACCTTCTTCCCCTTCACTTTCCTCTGAACCCCTTCCCTTCTTCCAATCTCACCCCCTACCGTGTTTTCACTATCCCCTCTGACCTTCCCCTCTCTGACCCCAAACGATCAGTCCTCAGCAAAGGCCTGAGCTTCATCCCTTTACGCCCCCATCTCAATGAATTTCGAGCTCGGCACGATGCTGAGCTCTTTTTCCGTCGCCTTCATCTCCGTGCCCACTTCTTTGGCCAGGAGTCTTTGCCCCGCACGGCTGGCCCTTTCTCCCGCTTTCAGAATTCTTGTTCTACCTGGACCCCTCCCTCTGGCCTCTTACCCTCTCTAGATCTTTTCATTGCTAACTGCCAGCGTGACATCGGCCGTCTCAATTTCTCTGCTCCCCTCTCTCACTCCAACCTACCTCCCTCTGAACTTGCAGCACTCCGTTCTCTCCGATCCAACCCGAACATTATCATTAAACCTGCTGACAAGGGTGGTGCTGTTGTTGTTTGGCGAACCGACCTCTACCGTGCGGAAGCTGAACGCCAACTCTCCGACACCTCCTCCTACCTCCACCTGGACCATGACCCCACTACCAAACATCAAGCCATTGTTTCCAAGACTGTCACTGACCTCATCTCCTCTGGAGATCTTCCCTCCATGGCCGCCAACCTCATAGTCCCCCAACCCCTAAGAGGGCGCTAACGGGGCGTAAAGCATAAACTTAAATTTAAAACAGAAATAGACAGTTTCCTAGAAGTAAAGGGAATTAAGGGTTACGGGGAGCGGGCAGGAATTTGGACATGAGTCTAGGTTCGGATCGGTCATGGCCCTGTGGATAGCATAGTGGGCCCAGGGGCCGTGTAGCCTGATCCTGCTCCTATTTCGTGTGTCCAATTCTGTTAGGTTCAGGAGATGGTTCTGTGATAGTAGATTGGCGGTTAGGATCAGATCAGCCATGATCTTATTGATGGCGGAGCAGGCTCGAGGGGCCAATTGGCCTACTCCTGCTCCTATTTCTTATGTTCTTATGTTCTTATGTAAGCAGCTAGCACCTGGGCGCGACGATGTTAGCGCCACTCGCGAAATTGACCAGTTGTTTTGCGGCAGCGCTAAACACTACCGCCACGATCTCCTGCGCCCGCAGATTGTGACGTCAGTCAAGCGTGCAATGCCCCGGTAGCGCCCCAGACCGGATATTGAGTCGCGCCCCCTGCCTTAGCGCCTGCCGCCAGGAACAACAGGTAGAGGGGAACGATTTCAAGTCGGGAAGGGGCTGGGGAGCACTATTTAAAGGCGGGCGCTTCCTGCCTTTTCTTGTCAGCAAAAATTTTTTTTTAACGCTGTCCTCAGGAGTTTTGGCCCTCAGCACCACTTTTGAGGTTCCTAAGTGCCGAGCTCTTTCTGTGGGCCTATTCATTAGTGCTTCCAACACAATTGCTTCTGAGGTCTCTCCAGGCCGAGATTCAAGGCTGCAATGAGCAGGGAGTGGCTGGCCAGCAAGATGGCCCCTCCCCTTTAAGAACTTGACTGCGACAGTCTGTCTGGCTTCCATGGTAATTGGCATCGTCTGAGCTTCAGTAGCATTCTGAGGTAGCGCCTCGCTCCCTGACATTTGCGCCTTAAGAGAGGTGTCTAGCGCCTGAATTAACGCTCAAATCACCTCCAGGGGCGAAAGAGGCGAATTTTGCAGTCGGAGGCGATAATTAGCGTCGGGCGCTAAACTTTGCGCCCAGCCGATATTAGCACCCCAAAATGGGCGATACGGAATATTTACCCCTATGACTCTATGACCTCTGGTCCCTGATGCTGACTTTATGCTGCCACTGCTGGCTTTAAGCAACAGAAGGTTTTGCCTTTGATGCTCTGCCTTGCAACCTCATGAAAAACTGATCAAATTCACATAAGGCAGATTCAAGTAGTCTGCATGAGTTGCAAATCAAGTAATTAACCATTCACTTCAGCAACTCAAAACAAATGCTATGAACTCCCAGTATAAAAACAGTTTATAGTTCCATAGCGTTCTTCATGTTGAGCAATGATTTTCAAACTTTTGCGTGTGGATGGCCCCCTGCAAATATTGACCCATTCTCTGGGTCCCTCTGTAAATATTAACACACTCCTGGAGATCTCCTGTCCTAACTTCCAAAAGACAGTGCCAGCTAACCAAAGAAAAAGAACTCCTGTTATTGCAGAATTTTCCCCCATTATTTACAGCAAAGAAACAACATGGTAGTGGGTCAATAAATACAGATAAACTATAGAATACAGAATTCTTGAGGCACTGCTCACAGTACATGGTCATGGCCTCAGCCGGTAGAAAGCTGATGATTTTGAGACCCCCCCACCCCCGGGATACTCTTGCAAACCCCAGGGTCTGTGGAGCCCAACTTGAAAAACTATAGAATAGAAGAATGCCTCAGAACAAGGGAGATATGCACACAAAGAAGGAATTTGGTTAACGGAAGGGAACCAACAGCACAGTTAAAAAGTTAGGTTTTTAGGAGGCTTTTGAGAGAGAGGCAGTAAAGCAAAACCATTTTGGAAGAGAATTCCAGAAGGCAGGCCATTGTGGCCAAAACTTAGGGCTGGATTTTGTGAATGGAGACGTGCTGGAGGCGGAACTGCTGCTTGTCGGGTCTCAGTCCCGCCTCCATCATGTTCTGGCCAACCAGCAGGATTTTCCCCAGATTGACCTTGTTAAGCCCGCCCTGCGGGCTCAGCAGGCCAATTAGGGGGAAGTCACTGACAGAGCTATCTGTCAAGACTTCTTGAAAGAAGAAATGTCAGTGTTTGACAGTGATGCGGAGATGCCGGTGTTGGACTGGGGTGGACAAAAATGAGAAGTCACACAACACCAGGTTATAGTCCAACAGTTTTATTTGAAATCACGAGCTTTCGGAGCGCTGCTCCTTCGTCAGGTAAAGTCACTTTACCTGACGAAGGAGCAGCGCTCCGAAAGCTCGTGATTTCAAATAAAACTGTTGGACTATAACCTGGTGTTGTGCGACTTCTCGTGTTTGACAGCTCTGTGAAGCTGTCAAACACTGACATTCTGTGTAGTTTGATGAGTCCTTGTGTTCAGGACTCATCAAACCTTTCAACTTTGTAGAAAGCAGATGACTGTTGGTTCGGAGTATCCAACAGCCAGTCTGTGAAATCTACAACGAAGATGTCGGGACTCCGGAAATACCGCGGCTAAAGGCTGTAGGCAGAAACAAAGGGAAGTGAATATTTTCTAACACTCAACACTCACCTCAAAACTTACCACTCCACACTTGCACCCATCACTTACCTCTACATCTCACTTTTAGGCCCCTCCGACCCCCGCAGACCTCCTACTCGATTCCTCCAACCCAACGGGTTCTCCGAGGTCGGGAAGCCTTCACCTAAAAAGGTAAAATGGGACTAATCCTTTTTTCTGCCTGCTAACTACCTGTTAACAGGCAGTTAAAAGGATTTAATCCCTTTCCCGCCTCGAGGAGATGGGACCCGGGGCAGGAGGGCTTCCCGCCTCCTGGCAAAAGGGCACGGAGGCGGGATGGGGGCGGGTTTGCCATCCGCCCCCACTTTCTGCAACTTTACCGGCAGTCCCACCTTCCTACCCGCCTCCTCGGGGGTGACAAAATCCAGCCCTTAGTCTCCAATGGTGAAAAGGAGAGAGGGTAAACAAGCATTAGTCCAAAATCAAAGGATGCAGACTGGGAAATATAACATAGAATCATAGAATGGTTACAGCACAGAAGGAGGCCATTTGGTCTGTCTAGCCCGTGCTGGCTCTCTGTAAGAGCACTTCAGCTAGTCCCACTCCCCCGCCTTTTCCCGTAACCCTGCATTTTTTTTTCCTTCAGGTACTTATCCAATTCCCTTTTGAAATCCATGATTGACTGAAAAATATTTCTCAGTTAAGGTTAAGGTGGAAGGATGTGACAATAAGAACAAGGATCTTGAAATTAATTTCATGAGGCATTGGAAGCTGACAAAAATAAGAATGATGGATGTATGGGAAAGGACTTGGGCTGCAGAGTTCTGGATTATCTCAAGTTTGTGAAGAGTGAAGTTTGGGATGAAGGGGAGGACAGCATTAGAGAAATCAATCCTTAAAGTGATGAAGGTGTGTAGGATGGTTTCAACAAAGAAGGACGTGAGATTGAGGCATAAGCAGGCAATATTCTGAAGGTGAAAGAGGGTGTCCTTGATGATGGGCTGGATGTGTTTAAAGCTCAATGGAAGGTGAAATACAATGCCAAAGTTGTACACCATCTGACCCAACTTGAGCGGGCAGTGAAGGTTGGTTGATGGAGATAGAGCTAGATTCATATAGATGTTGCCGAGAACTGAACAAGATGGCTTCAGTCAAATAGTACTGCAATAGTCCTGTAGTCAACATCGATCAGCATATATGTGAAATCTGACCCTGACCCGTGCTTGTGGAGAATGTTACAGAGGAGTCATATAGGTAGATGTTGAATATGAGCACCAAATTATTTGAGGGAACCTGGAAATGATAATGCAGGCTTAGGAGGAGAAATTGTTGTAACAGATGCAGTGGCTGTATTGGGGCAGATAGGAGTACAGAGTTGGAATGAGGAGAAGAGGGGTGGAGACAATAGAGTGGTCAACATTGTTGAAAGCAACAGAGAGGTTGATGAAGACAACGAGGGGCCAGTGGTTACAGTCACACAGGATGTTATTAGTAATTTTTATCAGAGTGGTCTTGGTGCAGTGGGTTGGTTGGAAACTCGATTGGAGGGAATCAAATATGGAGTGGCGAGTGTGTAGTTGGTTGGCAATGAAGTGTTCAAAGACAGTGGAGAGAAGGGGCAGGTTGGAGGTAAAGCAGTTGTTTGTAAAGATAGAGGGGCCAAGGATGGCCTTTTAAGAAAAGGGATTATGAGAGCTATTTTGAAAGGGGTGAGTATGAGGATAACAATGTCAGCAAATGTGGGGCTAAAAAACAGAACTTAGATGGTGAGAAGTTAGGGCACAAGGGAGAAGAGAGCAGGGTATTGGCTTTGTGGAAGGAATGTGTGTACTGGGGGTTGAGGATGGAGATGGGAGAGAAAGTGTACAGTGTAGGGGAGTGAGAATTGAGGTGGGGGAAGCAGATTGACAGGAAACACTCAACTGGCTTAAATACTGGAATCAAACCACCATAAAATTTGATCTCTTGAAGCCCAGATTTCATCTCAGATTCTTTTTAGGTTCAGGTCAGCAAATTTAAATGATTTATTAATGTGAGTTATCTATGCTGTTTCAGGGCAGAGTCTTGATACTACACAGGCTTACTTTAGCCTTTTAGTAACTGGAGCTCTCTTGTCATAAATTTAGTGAAACTGGGGCAGTATCATTGGAGAGTAAAGTGGTATTGCCTTCATGAAAAATTAGTTTGGGAAACCTTTTTACAAATATACAATGCAGTAATGTCAATAGGGTGACCATCTGTTTGCTTTTGAACCAGACAGTCCCATAGATGCTACCCTGATGATTGTAATATGGAGATTCAGAATTTTCAGTAAAATCCAGTTATTTGGATTTTCTCCCAGGTTTCACAGTTTGCAAAACTAATGTCTGTAGTACCTGTTCCTACTCAAATTACAAATATTAAAACAATAAAGAAAAGAGGAAAAATATTAGTGTAAAAAGAACTAAGCTATCCCTTTTTGTTTTAAAAATAAACTATTCAAGTAATGGTGTGGCCCAGTAGGGGATACATGGTTGTGACATGTGGTATGTAGTATTTACACAATTGGTATAAAACGTTATATGCCACAACTAGTTTTCTTTTACTTATGTTATGGTTTTTTTGTGGGTCATTGTGTTAAATGATTTTAACTGCACAGCCCAACAGAACAGAGTAGTGGAATAAATAGACAACATGCAGAAACATGCAATAAATGCTGGCCTTGCCAGCGACGTCCACATCCCATAAACAAATAAAAAAAAACCTTCCTATTTGCTTCCTTCTGTTGAAATCATGTAAAGATATCTAAATTATAGCTTAATGTATCATTGTGGCTATAATTGCAGAACCTTTCTAAAGCATCTTTTCACATTTCTAGAAAATGTACAAAAATTAATTTCCATGACTGACATGAAGTCAAACTTTTCTCTATACATTTTAAAAACAGTAAACAGATGCTCAAGACCCATAACTCCGCAACACAAAGGGCCCATCAGAAAAGGGTAGCGGTAATGTCTGCTTTTTTCGACGGTGTAATACGTGATGTGTAAAGATCCAAGAAAAGTTAAGAGGACCAAATGCATTAAAAAGCTAGGGACCATTATAAAAAAAAAGCAAGCCAAAACACAATAAGCTAAAGCCTCCAAACCTGCTCAAGATGAGCAAAATTTATCGCAAATAACGTGCCATTAAACTTTGAAAAATGGGTTCAAAACCCAGGTGCACATTATAAAAAAGCATGTCATGCAAAAACCTTGAATGTCATTAAATCTCAAAGTAACTTTTGCATTAAACATGCACCGTTTTACATTGGAAAATAGGCCTGAAACAAATGTGTGTTACATGATGTATGTTATATAGGAAAAAGAATTGTCTAGTAATTTTGTCCAGAACTCATAACTCAGGAAATACTGTAAAGGCTGGGGCCATTTTCTCTGGAAAAGAGAAGACTGATGGTGACCTGATAGAGGTCTTCAAGATTCTGAAAGGGTTTGATAGGGTAGATATACAGAAAATGGCCCCAATATTTACTGGGGCGGGATTTCCAAGTGGGGAGAGGAGTTCTGGTTGGGAAGTCCAGGTTTCCCCGAACACTGTGGAGTTTTGCCTCCACAGTGTGCATACTTTTTTTTTAAACAGGATCCCTGCCCGGAAGCCAGCTTGATTGACAGGCTTGGCTTCCTGTTAGACAGGAAACGCTACAGCAGAGGCTGCAGCACAGGAACAGGTAAGTTTGTGCTTCTGGGGTAGAGATCACCGGGGGGTGGGGGGAATTGGGTACAGAGTGGTTTGTAGGGTTGGGGGGTGCTTGGGGCGGGGGGGCGGAGACAGATCGGGGCAGATGTGGGAGGTCGGGAGGGGGGTAGGTTGTTGCGTGGGGGGGGGGGTTCCAATCGTAGGGGTGGTGATTGCAGGGGGGTCTGATCGTGGGAGGGGGTCGATGATCGCGGGGGGGTCCGATCATGGGCAGGTCCGTGATCGTGGGGGGGGGGGGGGAGTGGTGGTGGTCCGATCGTGGGAGGGGCTTTTTGATCGCGGGGGGCGGGGGGGGGTGGGGTGGTCCGATCGTGGGAGGGGGATCGATTATCACGGAGGGTCCAATCGTGGGGGGCGACAGTGATCGTGTGGGGGGGGGGGGGGTCCTGATCCTGGGGGGAGGGTCGGTGATCGCGAGGGGAATCTGATCGTGGGGTGGGTGGGGGAGTCGGTGATCGTGGGTGTTCAATCGCGGGGCCGTGGCTGTGATTACGGGGTCATTCCAATCTTGGGGGGTGGTGGGTGGTGGGTGGTCAGGTTAGCCATTCTCAGCCTGGGCAGCAGCAGATGCTACCATTAGCTTCAGCATCATTGAGCTTGAGACAGTAATTAAATAGGGTTTCCTGATCACTTTACAGTAACTCCATGCAAATGTTGGACATTGAGTGCGGATAGGATTAAACCCAGTAGTGATATGCTCAGTGGTCAAATAGCTTGTTAACACTCTGTGTGGCCTCATGTGGGAATAGTGGCCACTTGGGCAATGCACCAAAGGGTAGCTGTAAAACCATACCCCAGAATGAGTCTGGTAATTTGAGAGGGGAGCTAAAAAAGACATTGGTTAGTGGAATGCGAGTTCAGGAACCCTAAATAGTATCTGATCTAGGTACATGATATTTTCCTGCTGAAGGGGTTATGTCTTTGGCCATAAAGCTTACTAATTTGAAAAGAAAGACTTACATTTATATAGCGCCTTTCACGACCACCGGACATCTCAAAGCACTTTACAGTCAATGTTGTAATGTGGGAAACGCGGCAGCAAGCTCCCACAAACAGCAAAGTGATAATGACCAGATAACCTGTTTTTGGTATGTTGGTTGAGGGATAATTATTGGCCAGGACACCAGAGATAACTCCCCGACTCGTCTTCGAAATAGTGCCATGGGTTCTTTTACATCCACCTGAGAGAGAGCAGACGGGGCCTCGGTTTAATGTCTCATCCGAAAGACAGCACCTCCAACAGTGCAGCACACCCTCAGCACTGCACTGGAGTGTCAGCCTAGATTTATGTGCTCAAGTCCCGGAAGTGAGACTTGAACCCACAACCTTCTGACTCAAAGGTGAGTGTGTTACCAACTGAGCCACAGCTGACACTTAATTTGTGCACTTAATAGAGTGCAACAATGAAATCTAGGCAAATATAAACAAATACTGTATCACAAACAGATCCTAAGAGGCATTATATAACTAACTTCTTGAATAACACTGGAATGTTCTCAGTTAGATACTGAAATACATTTAGCTTTTGCTACAGTTCCTGGCTGAACTCATGCTCATTATTTTTTTTTCTTATTATGAAGTACTTCAAGGATAAGATTTCTCTGCATGTTGATTTCATTTGTTATGTTAGTTGCATTGTGATCACACTGCCTATAGAAACAGCTAAGAGGTATGGTTCCATACTTTTTTTAATTCTTTTTTTATGGGATGTGGGCGTCGCTGGCAAGGCCAGCATTTATTGCCCATCCCTAGTTGCCCTTGAGAAGGTGGTGGTGAGCCGCCTTCTTGAACCGCTGCAGTTCGTGTGGTGACGGTACTCCCACAGTGCTGTTAGGTAGGGAGTTCCAGGATTTTGAACCAGCGACGATGAAGGATCGGCAATATTCTTCTAAGTCAGGAAGGTGTGTGACTTGGAGGGGAACTTGGAGGTGGTGGTGTTCTCATGCGCCTGCTGCCTTTGTCCTTCTAGGTGGCAGAGGTTGCAGGTTTGGTAGGTGCTGCCGAAGAAGCCTTGGTGAGTTGCTGCAGTGCATCTTGTAGATGGTACACACTGCAGCCACAGTACGCTGGTGGGGGAGGGAGTGAATGTTTAAGGTGGTAGATGGGGTGCCAATCAAGTGGGCTGCTTTGTCCTGGATGGTGTTGAGCTTCTTGAGTGTTGTTGGAGCTGCACTCATCCAGGCAAGTGGAGAGTATTCCATTACACTCCTTGCTTGTGCCTTGTAGATGGTGGAAAGGCTTTGGGGAGTCAGGAGGTGAGACACTCGCTGCAGAATACCCAGCCTCTGACCTGCTCTTGTTGCCACAGTATTTATGTGGCTGGTCCAGTTAAGTTTCTGGTCAATGGTGACCCCCAGGATGTTGATGGTGGGTGATTCGGTGATGGTAATGCCATTGAATGTCAAGGGGCGGTGGTTAGACTCTCACTTGTTGGAGATAATCATTGCCTAGCACTTCTGTGGTGCGAATGTTACCTGCCACTTATCAGCCCAAGCCTGAACATCGTCCAGGACTCGTTGCATGTGGGCATGGACTGCTTCATTATCTGAGGATTTGTGAATGGCGCTGAACACTGTGCAGTCATCAGTGAACATCCCCATTTCTGACCTTATGTTGGAGGGAAGGTCATTGATGAAGCAGCTGAAGATGGTTGGGCCCAGGACACTGCCCTGAGGAACTCCTGCAGCGATGTCCTGGGGCTGTGATGATTGAACCTTCAACCACCACAACCATCTTCCTTTGTGCTAGGTATGACTCCAGCCAGTGAAGAGTTTTCCCCCAGATTCACATTGACTTCAATTTTACTGGGGCTCCTTGATGCCACACTCTGTCAAATGCTGCCTTGATGTCAAGGGCAGTCACTCTCACCTCACTTCTGGAATTCAGCTCCTTTGTCCATGTTTGGACCAAGGCTGTAATGAGGTCAGGAGCTGAGTGATCTTGGCGGAACCCAAACTGGGCATCAGTGTGCAGGTTATTGGTGAGTAAGTGCCGCTTGATAGCACTGTCGATGCCACCTTCCATCACTTTGCTGATGATTGAGAGTAGACTGATGGGACGGTAATTGGCCGGATTGGATTTGTCCTGCTTTTTGTGGACAGGACATACCTGGGCAGTTTTCCACATTGTCAGATAGATGCCAGTGTTATAGCTGTACTGGAACAGCTTGGCTAGAGGCACGGCTAGTTCTGGAGCACAAATCTTCAGCACGATAGCTGGGATGTTGTCAGGGCTCATAGCCTTTGCTGTATCCAGTGCGCTGAGCTGTTTCTTGATATCACGTGGAGTGAATTGAATTGACTGAAGACTGGCTTCTGTGATGGTGGGGACCTCAGGAGGAGGCCGATATGGATCATCCACTCGGCACTTCTGGCTGAAGATGGTTGCAAACGCTTCAGCCTTGTCTTTTGCACTCATGTGCTGGGCTCCACCATCATTGAGGATGGGGATATTCATGGAGCCTCCTCCTCCCGTTCATTGTTTAATGGTCCACCACCATTCACGACTGGATGTGGCAGGACTGCAGAGCTTTGATCTGATCCATTGATTGTGGGATCGCTTAGCCCTGTCTATAGCATGCTGCTTCTGCTTTTTAGCATGCATGTAGTCCTGTGTTGCAGCTTCCCCAGGTTGGCACCTCATTTTTAGGTACGCCTGATGCTGCTCCTGGCATGCTCTTCTACACTCCTTATTGAACCAGGGTTGGTCCCCTGGCTTGATGGTAATGGTAGAGTGAGGGATATGCCGGGTGATGAGGTTACAGATTGTGGTGGAATACAATTCTGCTGCTGCTGATGGCCCACAGCGCCTCATGGATGCCCAGTTTTGAGCTGCTAGATCTGTTCTGAATCTATCCCATTTAGCACGGTGGTAGTGCCACACAACACGGTGGAGTTGTACTTCATCCACGATTCATAAACTGTAAATGTTTATTCTGATGTATAATAAAGTATTACCTTTAGAATTATCCCTTACTCTTGTGGTCATCTTATGGTACATTGTATTCCACTTAATTCCATGCATGTGAAGTGCACTGTTTTATATTTGATCACAAAGGAATCTGTCTCTGGGGGCAAGCAATGGATTTATATCAGGCACAAGAAGGTTCAAGCAAGCTGCATGAATGGTAATCCAAGGTATTGATTGCCAGATCAATAAGTGTAGCACATTACATAAAATCTATTCTTCATGCACATTTTACCTCTTTATTATTCCCTTTTAAATATATTTTCTACCCCATCTTTTAGATCACCATGCATTATTCACAGCTGAAGTGGGCAGGCAAACATCTTGCCGCTGGACCTACCTTAAGAGACTGCTAGAAAATGTCAGAGTAATCATATGAGTCGGTCACTGATTTGACTTCCTTCCACTCGAAACTTCCACTGATAATGTAGCTGAGATCAGGACTTGTACCTATTTAAAAAAAACAGAAACACTGAGACTTTTTTGTTAAATATTTTTCACTTGTGGTACCTATCCATGCTAAATGTCAACCGCTACTGCTAGCCATTTTTCTTTGATTAATATAGAATCAGATATTGCATAGATGATGAGAGATTAGATACATCACTGTATGTGTAGTTTACACAGGAATGCAGCACAACTGTCTCAGGACTGCTGATGGAAAAAGCTACTGTTGAACTAGGTATCTACCATCAAAATCTAGGCTAATTTAAAAATAATACAGGAGCTCACGAAGTACAGCCCCACAGCTGTGGCAACATTGATTTTTTTGCGCTACTAATTCAACTCTTTTGAAGGCCAGTGAGAAGACAAATGAATTGATTATTAAGATAAGGTGACTTTAATGCTCTATAACAAATGGGTCATATGGACTGTGAATTTAGGGAGATCTAGATGGATTGGGCTGACAAGTGGCAGGTGTTTAATGTGGACAAATGCAAAGTGACAAGACAAGACAAGGAGAATAAGCAGTGGTCATATAAGACAAACAGTCATAAACTTCAGGTTACAACAAACAAATGGATCAGAATTGGGAGGGACAGATAGATATTTGGTTGAAATTACCAAACAGCAGTAAAGAAAGCCAACAAAATATTTAAGTATATAGCATTAAGAAAAGAACATGGGGGAAAAATTGAGTCGTGCCCCCTTTGGGGCGCTAACTTCGCCGGGGCGCTACTTACCCTAAAAAATTAGCACCCCCGCGGCCGAAATTCATTGGTAGCGCCCCAAGAGGGAAGCAGGGCGCTACTGGAAGTGCCCCGCCTCCCTCTTGGGGCGCTGCGAGGGAATATCGCGGCGCTACATGCCGCGGTACTACAGGCCTTCCACCCCTTCTTAAAGGGGGGGGGCCTTGCGCAGCGCGACCTGGGGCCCAGCTGGGCCACCAGGGATCGGAGTGCCGGCAAAAGAGCCCGGCACTCAAGAGAAGTGCCGGGCTCACGGAGCGCAGCCGGCACTCCACGGGGGTGCTGCTCAGGAGGCCGGGGACGGCAGAGGGGGCAGGTGCTGGCAGATGGCCAGCAACAAAAATGGCCGCCCGGCACCTCGCCTTTAATTAGCGCCGCCCCGGCCGCAGGTAGGCCCCCCTGTCCCTGTCAGACATAGCGTCCGGTGGTAAGTCAGGGGGTGCTACCGAAGATCGCGGCTGGGGCGCGAGCGTGGCGCTGTGCATGGCAATGACGTCATCGCTGGCGGCGTAGCACCACGGGGCGCTAACGGTTAGCGCCGCCGCTAACCTCCTGCTGAATTTCGCGGGAGGCGTTAGCGGCGCCGCGCCCGGGCGCTAGTTGCTTTGCGCTAACGGGAGGCGCAAAGCAACCGAATTTTTCCCCCCATAAATCCCAGGGATTAATAGTGAGTTTTATAGAGTATGGATTCAGCAATGGCTTTTGAGTGGCCTTAGTATATTTACCTGCCAATGACTGAGGACAACTGCCTCTGTGACTTTGGGTCAGCAGGGAGCAATTAGAGGAGTTTTGCCATGAGCTGCAAGGACATCTGTGGAAATCACATCTG
The DNA here is from genome assembly GCA_030390025.1 of Squalus acanthias. Taxonomy (NCBI): domain Eukaryota; kingdom Metazoa; phylum Chordata; class Chondrichthyes; order Squaliformes; family Squalidae; genus Squalus; species Squalus acanthias. Next base: position 206,041,985 of record CM059425.1, read on the forward strand.
TGAACAAGCCAACGACGACTCGAGTCTGGATGACTCTACGTCAGGTGGGCTTACATGTAGCGTGACATGAACCCAAGATTTCCAGTAAAAAAAGTAAAAAGTTTAAAGTTTATGGTTTTCATACAGACTGCAGCATTTGACACATTAGACCCCCTGTGACCCCACCTCATTGTCCTAGTTGTATTTTGCTATGTCTTTGATATAATGTCTTCCTGACTGATCTGATTGTCTCTCTGCCGAGGTGTGATAAAAGGCAGTCAGAAAGATTAACTGTAGTCGTCTGACATTGTTCTCTGCACAGGCATTGTTCTCTGTCTATATATGCTGTGCCGATTTGTATTCCTTCACTTCACCTGACGAAGGGGCAGCAGCTCCGAAAGCTTGTGATTTCAAATAAAACTGTTGGACTATAACCTGGTGTTGTGCGAAATATGGGTAAGCATGAGATGCTATGAAAGAGTTACTGGTTTGGGCTGTTAGTAAACGTGGAACAAGTTGACAGACAACAGTTTGTAGTATACAATTTTGGATCATCTACCTGCCACATGATACTGTTGGATAGTCTTACCTTGTCACATCCGTTAAAGTGCACCATTTTCTGCATCTAGTCCCAGATCCTGCAGGTACTTGTATAGTATTAAGTGTGACCATCATCTCCTGCCAGGCATAGTGCACTGCCATCTTGTATGTGTGTGGTGGCGGGGGGGTGGGGGGGGCGTGGGGGAAGGGTGTCCTGGAGTGCCAAACAGGGCATCTTCCTCAGACCCATTTCACACAGCAGTACCTCAACTTTGCGAGCCATTAAACAAGAAGTGGAGTGCAATGCTGGTCCATTAATTGCCCATAGACTCCATTTTATGCGATCACATTTCTTTGGTCAGCCACTGGATATTGCTCGCCAATTGTTATGCCCTAAACAGTATTAGGAAAGGCTGAAATATACATTATAAACATTTACAACATTTTTTAAAGGGTAAATAAAATATTGCCTCCATATACGGACACTTAGCTTAAGTGACTGCATTTCGTTACATTTTTCAGCAGTCCTTTAATGGCTGCAGTCTTGTGCAATTTTCCGTACCTTCTACTCCTTTAGCGAGCTCCCTGCTGCAGGCAAAAACTACGTTGAGAATTCACAGATATTCTATAGGTTGAACGATCCAACAAACTAGAGCAAGGTCCAACTGGCCATTTTTTGGAGTGAGCCGTCCACTTTGCCAGGACTGGAATATATAATTTCATATGCATTTTCAGCATAGGATTGTAGGCATCACCAAATAAGACCAAAAAATATGTTGAAAAAAGTTCCATTGGTGCCTGTTGCTGACATTAGACTCAAACAGAAATTTCCAGACTGCAACAAGATTCAGGAGAAGGTGGTCATGCGAAGGCCACATCTGGATATTTTTGATCTGGTGTAATGGTGGCTCCAGTGTAAAAATCATGCTTGTTACTTAATACTGGCTGGCTGGATATCAATGTATGAGTAAGTCACTGGCACCAGGCTCACGAGTCATACAAAATCTGTGTTGTACAGGAGAGCTTATGAAGGTTCTTTTTGCTATTGTATTCAGTGTGGAACAACAAGCAGAGACAAATTAAATGTTTAATGAAAAGGATGAAGTTGATGACATACGAATTCAATCTCATAGGAAAATCACTCAGCATGATATATGCATACATTTAATATGTGGAAAGTTAACCCGAAACTATTAGCATACATTTTATTCTTTTGGAAAGGATTCAAGATCTTGCTGCAAGTAAATAACCTCTGATCCAAATTCGTTTTAGCCCTTAAATTTGGGTAATTGATAACAGACTGTTTACGAATGGCAGGTGGTATGTGGTAATGTAGTTCAATTGTGAACCCTGACCAATATTGGATAAAATGACAACGAACTATGACACTAGTTGGAATCAGTTCAATGTTTGGATGCTGTGATTGGAGAAGATGGCTAGGCAGGAACATAGAAAAAGGAGTAGGCCATTCAGCCCCTCGAGCCTGTTCCACTATTCAATGAGATCATGGCTGATCTGTATCCTAACTCCATCCACCTGGCTTGGCTCCAAGGGTATCCCTTAATACCCTTGGCTAGCAAAAATCTATTGATCTCAGATTAAAAATGATTAATTGAGTTAGCATCTACTGCTTTCTGTGGGAGAGAGTTCCACACTTCTACCACCCGTTGCGTGAAGAAATGTTTCCTAACTTCTCTCCTGAATGGCCTGGCTCTGATTATGTTCCCTTGTCCTAGACTCCCCCACCAGCGGAAAAGTTTCTCTCTATCTACCCTATCAATTCCTTTCAAAATTCTAAAATCCTCAATTGAATCACCTTCAATATTCCAGGGAATACAAGCCTAGTTTATGTAATCTCTCCTCATAATTTCACCCTTGGAGCCCTGGTAACATTCTGGTGAATCTGCGCTGCACTCCTTCCAAGGCCAATATATCCTTTCTAAGGTGCGGTGCCCAGAACTGTACGCAGTACTCCAGATGTGGGGCTTAACCAGAGCTTTGTATACCTGTTGCAAAACTTCCTCCCCTTTATATTCTAGCCCTAAGTTGTATTCCATTAGTCTTTTTGATTATTTTTTGCACCTGACTACTACATTTTAGTGATCTGTTGGGACCTCCACTGTTCCTAGCTTTTCACCATTTAAAAATGGTGACCATTGGTTCTTCTTGGATGGATGAGCAGGGAAGAGCCAAAAGGTCCTCCTCATGAGTATTTATCGTGTGATCTTGTTTGTCAGTGTGATGTAATAACATAGTGTTGTAGACATCCCTTGACCAATCTGCAGAATGAGAGACCACAGTCTCTTCAAGCAATTAATCAATTCTAATATGCTGAGCACCACCCACCAGCTAATTGGTTGTTTCTGCTGGTGAGCTGTCCTAAGATAACAACTGAGCTGTTTCAAACCAGCATATCCTTGATTCACATGAGCAATGCCATGGGAGATTCATTACTATATAGTTTTTTTATTCATTGGATCTGGGCCTCGCTAGCAAGCCCAGCATTTATTGCCCATCCCTAATTGCCCTTGCGAAGGTGGTGGTGAGCCACCATTTCAGAGTCAACCACATTGCTGTGGGTCTGGAGTCACGAATAGGCCAGACTGGGTAAGGATGGCAGATTTCCTTCCCTAAAGGACATTAGTGAACTAGATGGGTTTTTGCAACAATCTGGTAGTTAGGTGGTCACCATTACTGATACTAGGGGGGCGATTTTGCCAATGGAGGCGGGACTGCTGCTTGTCGGGTCGTTGTCCCGTCTCCATCGATTTGTGGCCAATCCACGCTATTTTCCCTTGATTGACCTTGTTAAGCCCATCCAGCGGGCTCAGCAGGCCAATTAAGGGAAAGCCAGTGACAGAACGTCAGCGTATGACGTTTTATCTGTCAAAAATTTTTGACAGATGAATTGTCATTGTTTGACAGCTCTGTGAAGCTGTCAAACACTGACATTCTATGTTGTTTGATGAGTTCTTGAATTCAAGACTCATCAAACCTCTTTCTTTAGCAGAAATTAGATGGTTGTTGCATTGAAGAATGCAGCAGCCATCTGTCATCTCTGCCGCGGAGATGCGAGACTCTCCACATACCCAATGATTGAAGCCTGCAGGAAGAAACAAAGGTAAGTAAACTTTTTCTAACACTTTCCACTTACCTCACGTACTCACTTCTCCACACTTGCACCCATCACTTACCTTCACAGCGCACTTTTGCACCCCTCCGACCCCCGCAGACCCACTGCTCGCCTCGGTGACCCTGGCGGGGTTCGCAGCCTTCGGGAAGCCCGCACTTGTGTGGGTAAAATGGGGATAATCCGCTTAAGTGGCTATAATCCCCTTCCTGCCTCCAAGGAGACAGGACCTGGTGCGGGTTGGCTACCCGCCTCCTGGCAAGATGGCATGATGGGCACCCGCCCCCAGATTCTGCCATTTTCCCGGCAGTCCCGCCTCCATACCCACCTCCCCAGGGCTGGCAAGATTGTGCCCTAGCTTTTTTAAATTCCAGATTTATTTAATTCAGTGAATTTAAATTCCCCAACTGCCGTGGTGGGATTTGAACTCATGTTTCCGGACCATTAGTTCAGGTCTCTGGATTACTAATACAAAAACCTGCTGAGTATTTCCAGCATTTTCTGTTTTTATCTCTGGATTACTAGTCCAGTAACATAACCACTATGCTACCATACACCACGTATATATAACATTTATAATTTTATATTTGAATGTTAATTTAACTTTGAGAAAAAAACAAGATATATGTGGATGCAGACAGTGCATTGTTTTAAAATTGTGTTTTTGTAAGATGCTGTTTCTCTTAGTCACATGAGTGGGTAAAACCAAGGAGGGAAATCTCGGCCATTATCTGGACTCTTATGACGAATGGCCTTGGGTACGCTATTGGAAGGCTGTTGGGGGGAAAAATTCAGTATCGCCCCATTTGGGGGCCATTATCGGCCGGGCGCAAAGTTTAGCGCCTGGCGCTAATTATCGCCTCCGACTGCAAACTTGGTTTTTATCGCCCCTGGAGGTGATTGGAGCGCTAAATCAGGCGCTACTCACCTGTCTTAAGGCGCAAAGGCTGAGGAGCGAAGCGCTAACTCAGAGCGCGGGCGCAGCGCAGGTGCTGTCAGTTAGCGATGGAACACAGACACACTGGCGCCGGACAGTTCTTAAAGGGGAGGGTCGATCTTGCTCTCCAGCCACACCCTGCCCATTGGAGTCTTGAATCTCGGCCTGGAGAGACCTGTGCCTAAATCTTCCAGCCAAGGACTATGGAGAGGGTGAGAGAACGAGCTCAGCGCCTTGGAGGCTCTGGTTGGCGCGGTGGAGTGCAGAAGATCTATACTCTTCCCTGAGAGTGGCAGGAGGCCTTTGCCGCACGAGTACAGAAGAGTGTGGAGGGAGGTAGCTCAGAAAGTCTCCTCCAGGAGCATGGTGACCAGGACCTATACTCAATGTCGAAAAAAGTTCAACGACCTCACTCGGGTCGTCAGGGTGAGTGGCTTTTTTTCAATACCTCTCCATCCCTCCATCTCAACCTTACTCTATGGCCAGAGGGTCTTAAAACCCCAATGCCCAACACTCATCCAACACCTATGGCCCTCTCATGAAACACACACGCACATTCCACACTTTGCATACAGTAAGGGCTATTCACCTATGGGAGGCACATCAGGCAAGACCATGGCTGCATACAGTAAGGGCTATTCAATTATGGGAGGCACATCAGGCAAGAACATGGCTGTATATTTACTCAGACGCCGTCCTTTTTCTTGCAGGCCAAGCTATCTCATAATAGGAGACAGCAGCAACGGACAGGTGGAGGGTGGCCTCAGCTGCAACCCCTCAGCGATCTTGAGGCGCATGTCCACAGGATTGTGGCAAGCCAGGTGATTGGTCCCGTCGCCCCTGGAGAGGCCGACCTCGTTCTGGACAGCAATGGTAAGGTCATCACCTTTTTCTCCTCTCTCCTTCCACTTGTCCCTCACAACACAAGCCTTTGACACTTTCAATCCAACTTACTAAATCGCTGCACTCATTCCTCCCTTACTGCCCCCCTGTCCTCACGCTAAAGCCACTCTTGTACCTCCCTGCTTTCAGATGGTGATTCACCAGCTGAGGAGACGGGCCCTCAAGCTGCCAGTGGGAGTGAAGCTGCAGGCGAGGAGGAAGATGAAGCCGGAGCATCAGCGCCACCCTCTCCTGAGGAAGCCCATGCCCACACTGGGAACATGCCTTCCCTGGAGGGGAGCAGGGGGGAAGGGTCTGCTGAGGGTGAAGCTCCAGGACCCAGCGGGCTGCAGCAACGCGATGTCGCTAGGGAAGCTCGGGGGCCTTCTCCGCGGAGGGAGAGTAGGCCAGCGAGTCCTGCTGCACTGGACGCAGAGGAGGAGCGGCTCATCGCTGAAATGAACACCCAGGCGATGGACATGCACACTCAGCTCATGGGTGCAGTGGGAAGGGTGCCCGAATGCATTGAAGCACTGGCAAGGAGTGTGGAGCACTTCGCTGGAGCACAGGCGGATGCCACGCTAAACCTTAGTGCTGCAGTTCAGTCACTGGCTGCCATGACCCCATCTCAGACTGCTCTCATGCAGACTCAGATTGAGGTCACGCAAGCACTGACTGCTGCCATTCTCGCTGGTTCGGACACATTTCCCCGGGGCTCTCACCGCGCCGCAGCAGGCCAGCAATCTGTGCTCCAGCAGATTGCTCCGGATGCTGAAGTGCTGCCCTGTGGGAGTGCCAGTGTGTCGGTCGAGCAGGGAGTTGCTGTCCTCTCTCAAGATGACAGCATTCCTGCTGCCACCACTGTCGCTTCTCCATTGCACTTGCCACCGCCTGTAGGCCAGGCTCCTGCCGCCCATGCAGAGTTGGTGCAGTCTGCAGTCGGGCCCTCCAGGCCCAGAGCTGGTCGAGGCCGTCCTCCAAGGGCATCTGCAGTCTCAGATTCTGATAATCAGCAGCCTTCCACCAGCCTTGCTGCAGCCACTGGGGCCCCATTACGGAGGAGCAGTAGGGTGGGAAGGGGGGAAGTGCGCAAGGGAAGGCGATCACCCTCGAAGGGCAAAAAGTATGACAAAATGTTTGTCAATTTTTTATTAAAGGCCGAGGTTCGTGGTCAAACTTTTTTTTAGTGTTTTGGACATTATCTCCAGGTTGTGAGAACCAGTTATGTTAATGACTGTTTTTTGGTGTTTGTTTCTATTAGTTTGTCATGAAGAAATGACACACACACAGTTTGTAAAATAAATAATTTTTTGTATTCAAAATGTACATGTTTGGTCTTTGGAATCATTGTTGCCTTGGCCGGCTTAGGGGTTGCGGGTTGGTTTCATTCATGTTGTTCTCAATGGCAGAAGCCATTTCCTCAGCAGGGGCCTAGAAGCGGCTTGCTATCAGCAGTTGACGGACGGCCCTTCCAGTTTCAACATTGTGGGCCTCCCTCCCGCCTTGGTGCTGCTGCTGATCATCCTCCTCCTCTTCCTCCTCTTCCTCCTCCTCTTCTTCCTCCTCCTCCGGTGGTGCTCCAAGGCCTGGTGGCATTGGCTGGGTCCTGAGGATTGCCAGGTTATGCAGCATGCAGCACACAACTATGAAGAGGGAGACTCGCTCAGGCGAGTACTGCAGGGCTGCTCCTGAGTGGTCCAGACAGTGGAACCGTTGCTTGAGCACACCGATTATGTGCTCAACGATGTTCCTGGTGGCGAGATGGCTCTCGTTATACCGCAGCTCAGCAGGGGTGTTGGGGGAACGGAGCGGTGTCATCAGCCAGGTGCACAGTGGATAACCCTTGTCCCCGAGAAGCCAACCACTTGGGTGATGCGGTGCCTGGAAAAGGTCTGCCACAGTAGTCTGGCGTAGGATGAATGCATCGTGGCTGCTGCCAGGATAGCGGGCATTGACAGCGAGTATCAGCTGTCTGTGGTCACAGACCAACTGGACGTTTAAGGAGTGGAATCCCTTTCGGTTGCGTAAACCCTCTGCATTCTCATGCGGTGCACGCAATGCCACATGCGTGCAGTCAATGGCGCCCTGCACCATGGGGAAGCCCGCTATCCTCGCAAAGCTCAATGTACGTTCATGCTGTTTGGCCTGGGTCATCAGGAAAGAGATGTACTGTCGTCTCCTTTTATAGAGGGCATTTGTGACCTGACGGATGCAGCGATAGACAGCGAACTGGGAGATATTGGCGATGTCCCCAGTAGCTGCTTGAAAGGAGCCGGTGGCATAAAAGTTCAGAGCCACTGTGACATTCACTGCCACTGACAGAGACGTCCTGGACCTCAGTTGAGGCTGCAGATCTGGCTGCAGCAGGTGGCAGAGCTCAGTGACCACCTCCTTGCTGAAGCGCAGTCTTCGTAAACACTGCTCCTCAGACATATTAATGTAGGAGAATTGTTGGCGAAATACCCTGGGAGGGTAAGGTCTCCTGTACAGAGGCCTGTTGGCCCTCCTCCCTCTGGCCATGATTGTCACTCTCTCTCTGCGTCTCTGTTGCATCCGAATCTGCCGGCGCAGGACGACGCCCCGAATCAGTGCAGCCCCCACAATCTCTTGGCAATCAAAGTAATGAAGGTCAAAAACAAAAGTACCTGCAAAGTGATGCTCAGTAGCCAAAACTACTTCACACAGCGTTGACTCTATGCAGAAGTCTCTCCTTCTCTCTCTCACAATCTCTCTCTGTCACAACAAGTGGTGCAAAAATGTCTACCACAGAAAAAGCCAGGAAGAGGCCGCATTTAAATAGCGCCCCCCCAGCCCCACAGCGACTGGGAAACGTTCCAGTCTACCTGTCGTTGCTTGCGCCAGGCAGAAAGGAGGGGGCGCCACTCAATATCCGCTCCGGGGCGCCATAAGGGCGTTGCACACTCGAATGATGTCAAGATCTGCGTGCGCAGGAGATCGGGGCGGTATTGTTTAGCGCCGCCGCAAAATGCCTGGTCAATTTCATGAGCGGCGCAGATATCGCCGTGCCTGGGCGCTAGTTGTTTTGCGCCCCATTAGCGCCCTCTTAAGGCGCTAACGGGAGGCGCAAACCAACTGAATTTTTCCTCCTTGGTGCCTATTGAAACCTGACCTAAAATGAGTTATCGCCACCTACAGGCAAGGAAGGGAGAAAATTGAGAGAGAAAACTTTTAAAAAATTGGATTAAATTTTGTGCGCATCTTTGTGACGGGTATAAAGCATTTTCCACTTTGGGACCCAATGTCAACATCAAGCACTTCAAGTTCAGGTATAGCACAAGTCTATGAACAGTAGAACTTCCTCTACTGTTCCCGAACAATGTGTTTTGATACACATTTTCCATTTGTCACAACTGGTGACATCTGTAAATGAAATGGCCAATGCAATGGCAAATTATGGGTAATTCTGTACCTTGGCCATATACTCAAAGAAATGGGTGTGATTGCCCATGTAATTTTCATGTAGAACAACCCACAGAGAAAAAACTTGCATCCAGTCAGTATGGGCTAGAATGAAGCTTGCTGCCAGAAGGGAAAGGACATATATAATGAAGTATTATTAAATGATCACTAATATGTACTTTGATGGAGGACATTTTCATATGTAACCTTTTCTGATAAATATATTCTTATAGCGTTTGCATTTGAAATTAAACTTATCTACACTAAATATATTTACAGCTCCTGGCGCTGTAACTTCTCAATTATATTTAAATAGTGAGAGGAAAAATATTGAATAGTTAACAAGAAAAGTCTCTATATTTGTCACAACAAAATTGTTTATCTACATGTCATCAAAAATAACTGCAGCAGCCTCGAACGTGCTCTTTTGCATACTGTTATCTGTGTACTTTCACAGGTTTTCCATCAGACATACACTAGTGGTTGTGTTCAAATATAAAGACGTAGATGTTAAATATAAAGACAGAGTTGTAAAGAAACCAGATTATAAGTGTACAGCGCCTGCTGCTTGATTCTTGTAATAGCTGTGGTCAGTTTTTCTCTTTAAAAACCTCTTAAACCCCGTGCAATTAACTCTTTTTACTTAATTTGCTGTCATGCCTGCATTTGTGGCCTTCATCTAGACATCCAAAAATTATTTTAATTGAATGTCAAAATATTAGTGCATTAATAGATAGAATATTGCGCAGCTTTGTGGAAATGAATTCCACAGCATCTCGTTGCACTGACAAATGCATTTTAAAGCTGTAATCATTGGCAGATTTAGCGTAAAACTCGGAACAACTATCTATTATTTATATATTCTAGAGCTTTCTGTCCAGCAAGTGTCCATATTATTGGCAGTGAAGGCTTTGAGGGAGTGGGGGAGGGTGAAGCCAGAGGCCTCTTCTAAGTTGAGAGCTTGTACCATCCTTCTCGTTATCTCTTTTCCCCATCTCACTCACAGGAATGCACACACCATTACACACAGTATATTGCCATGTAAGCACTGTTTAAAAAAGTCTTTTGCAGGTAACATTGCAATTTGCGTTCCTTTTCTATTTAGGTTGGCATCAATGTGGCCCAGAACAAGCCGACACTTCAACACCTTGCTTCATTCTCAAGAAGTGTCACAGCTACATTCACCGAGGAAAATTTAGATCGTAAGTTCGAGGAGGTAATATCAGGTGAATCACAGTGCATGAGTGAGGAGGAGCAAGTGATGGTGGCAGTGAACATGCAAGAACCAGCTGGCTGGGGGCAGCTCTGGTCCTGCAGCTGTAGACCCTAAAGATTTGAACCTCACAGGGCCTGATAATAAAAGCAGGTTGCATTTTTTAGCACGATAATGTACATCAATAATTTCAGTCTGTCCAAAGCACCCTACTAGGTCTAGCTAGGCATGTAAAGGAGTCCACTAGCCATATCTGTAGTCATCTCTTTATTTCAGTGTACCATGGTGCGTGTGGTACTTTCATCGGTAGCTGCACCAGAGCCCATAGTGGGAGTTTTTCTCATGTATGTTGATATTGCTGCTCTAGAAGCGTTCACCTCTCTCCACTCTCTCACTCCCTTACCCCTCCCAACCCTTTCTCTTCCACTCTCCCCACTTACTCCATCTCCCCTCCCCTTGCTTATTCTTCTCCTCTCCTCTTCCTTCCCCTCTACTCTCCTGTCCTCTCCTCCTCTCTTCTCCCTTCCCCTCCCATCCTTCTCCTATCCTCTCTCATCTCACGTCCCTCACTCTATATTCCATCTCTCCCCTCCCCTCCCCTCCCCTCCTCTTCCTCTCCCTCCTTTTGCACTCGCCTTCCCCTCCCTTTTCCAACGCTCCTTCCCCCTCCCCTATCTCCATGCTCTTACCCTTCCCTCTCCTCTCCACTTTCTCACCTCCTCTCTCGTTTCCTCTCCTAATAATTAACACTGCACAGTATAATAAAGTTTTAACACCACACAGTGCAGTAATCAATTAACGCTCTACTATCAGCTCCTTCAAAGAGCAGAATACTCGGAATGACTATCTACCAGACTGTCAAACCACAGCTTGGTGACCTCATTAATGAGTGTAAAGAAAACTAGCAAATACAAAAATCTAATATCATCTTAATCTTATGTTCATTCTCCAAGTTACGAATAGTGTATATGATTTAAAAGATGGCAATATACTGAAAATTTGGGAATGCATCCGCTAGCAGTTTAGCTGTGACTCAGTTGGTAGCCGCTTGCTTGTGGGTCAGACGGTTGTGGGTTCCAGCCCCACTCAGGAGACTTGAGCCATTAATCTAAGGTGACAATCCCAGGGAGTGCTACACTGTTGGAGGTACAGTCTTTTTGATGCGATGTTAAACCGAGGCCCCATCTACCTTCTCAGGTGGGTGTAAAAGATCCCATGGCATTTTTCAAAGAAGAGCAGGGGAGTGCTACCTGGTGTCCTGGCCAAAGTTTAACCCTCAACCAATGTCACTAAAACAGATTATTGGATTATTAACACATTACTGCTTGTGGGAGCTTGCTTGCTGTGTGCAAATTGGCGACTGCATTTCCGACAGTCAAATATCCTGGGAACTAAATATTCCAGGATATTTGACTTTTAGTAGAGACAGGCAGAATGGAAGAGGAGTAACCCTAATAATAAAGGAGGAAATAAACACAGTAGAGAGAAAGGATCTTGGCTTGGAAAAACAAACCGTAGAATCAGTTTGGGTGGAGCTAAGAAACAACATGGGGCAGAAAACACTAGTGGGAGTAGTTTATAGAAAGAATAAAAGAAAGAAAGAAAGACTTGCATTTCTATAGCGCCTTTCATGACCACCGGACATCTCAAAGCGCTTTACAGCCAATGAAGTAGTTTTAAAGTGGAATCACTGTTGTAATGTGGGAAACGTGGCAGCCAATTTGCGAACAGCAAGGTCCCACAAACAGCAATGTGATAATGACCAGATAATCTGGTTTTTTTTGTTATGTTGGTTGAGGGATAAATATTGGCCAGGACACCAGGCATAACTCCTCTGCTCTTCTTCAAAATAGTGCCACGGGATCTTTTATGTCCACCTGAGAGAACAGACGGGGCCTTGGTTTAACATCTCATCTGAAAGATGGCACCTCCGACAGTGCAGCACTCCCTCAGCACTGCACTGGAGTGTCAGCCTAGCTTTACGTGTTCCTGGAATTGGACTTGAACCCACAACCTTCATGACTCAGAGGCGAGTGTGCTACCAACTGAGCCATGTAAGCTGCTATACATGTAATAAAACCATTGCTACCATGTGGAGATTGAAATTGCGAATGAATTGTGAGATGATAACGGATGGATTCAAAATTGAGGAGGTCAGCATGTGGTCCTTTGTTTGTAAGACCTCTTGGACAGGAAGGGGGAGCACAGACCCGCCTCCCACACACATTACAGGGACATGGGCATATCATGCAGAAGGAGTACCAATCAGGGAAGGTTGGGAGTGAAACTGACCTATCAGAGGAAGGCAGCTGAAGAAATACGAGGGGGCCCTTGCAGGAGGGCACTATAAAGGAAAGACACATAAGAGCGAAAACTCAGAAGGACAAAGGGAGCTGTTTGAAATGGCCAATCGACTTTTGCAGCCTACCACTTTTTTGGACTGATCACCCGGGGAGGAGTGTATGTATGTATGAAAGTCAGACATAGAGCATATAAATTGCTAGAGTAAACTGTGGAGCATATAAATTGCTAGAGTAAACTGTAGAGCATATATATATTGCTGGGGATACTTTTATGTACGTTTGACTTATTAAACTGTGGGCATATACATTTCCGGGGGTAATTAATAAATTGTGGGCATATACATTGCCGAGGGTGCTTCTATGTACGCTTGAATTTTTAAACTGTAGTGTGAATAAAGATCATTTTATTTATAACAAACATATCTGTCATTGTTACGCTTATTTGTAATTCTCGAGGTCTGAACAGTAGGAGGAGAAAGTCCTACAGCCACAGCTGACACTAACACTAACTAGGCTCCCTAACAGTGGTTGTAGTGTTGGGCAGAGTATAAATCAGGAAATTAGAGATGCATGTAACAAGGGTAACACAGTAATCATGGGGGACTTTAACTTTCATATCGACTGGGCAAACAAAATTTGCAGAAATAGTGCAAAGGAAGTGTTCATGGAATGCATTCAAGATAGATTTCTAGATCAGTATGTCAAGGAACCTATGAGGGAATTGGCTATTTTAGATCTAGTACTGTGCAATGAGACAGGGTTAATTAATAACCTTGTAGTAAAGGAGCCTCTGGGGAGCAGTGATCATAATATGATAGAATTTTATGTTGAGTCTGAGAGTGATTTAGTTAAGTCCGAAACTAGGGTCCTAAACCTGAACAAAGCAAACTACGTAGGTATGAGAGGCGAGTTGGCTAAGGTAGGTTGGGAAACTAGATTAAAAAATATGACAGTAGAAAAGCAATGGCAAACATTTAAAGAAATAATTCATAATTTGCAATGAATATACATTCCCTTAAGGAATACAAACATCATGGGAAAAATGGTCCGACCGTGGCTAACAAGAGAAATTAAAGATATTGGGCCAGAAATTCGGGTCGGAGGCTTCCCGCGGGTGCAAGCCCCCGACCTGCACTTACCTACCGCGCCTGCCGTTGAGCTCTGGGCCCGCGTGGGATTCCGTTTTACAGAAGATGATTCCCGGGCAGCGTCTGACGTCACACCGCCCAGGAGCGCAGCGTGCGTGAAGCCACCGGCGCGGAGGGTAGGGGAGACCCACCCTCAGAAGTCGCATTTGCATAGGCTACGCCCCCGATTTTTTGCAGATGCTCCACAGCTTTGGTAGATGCAGAACCACATGATAAGTAGGTTCTTTGTATTTTTATGAAACTTTTGCTAACTTTTAGAAACTTTTAAAGACTTTTACATGAATTGGAAGAATCTTAAATAGTTTTAAAGAGATTTGAAGCAATTTAAAGAGTTTTGAAAACCCTGAAAGCATTTTTTTCCTCCATTTTATTTAATTAGGAAAGTGAAATGGCTGGAATGAGCACAATTCACATAATTAAGAGAACTCAGAATTTCAATGACAATGACCTCAGCACACTCCTCAACGAGGTTGAGGCGAAGCGCCTGCGGATCATTGGGAATGAGAAGTCCAAGGCGCCGCGAAAAGGACAAATGATAGCTTGGTCAGAAGTTGCCCAGGCTGTCAGCGCAAACTGCACCATTCCACGGACAGCAGAACAATGCCGCAAGAAATGTAGTGATTTATTGCGATCTGTCAAGGTTTGTACAGTTATTAGAAAAGTCAACTGTTATATTTCTTTAAATTTAACTGAACTAGTTTTAAAAAGCTAATCAATGCATGTGTGCAGTCAAGTGACTGCAGGCCCTGAGCTTGCCATAAAATTTTATGGCTTTGGGGCCAGTTCAGGGTCATCTTATCTTCATTCCACTGGTTTGAGTTGTAAAATTTCAATTAGTGATTGGAAAAAAAACCCTGTCTGCAAAGCAGGCTGTGTCCATGTTTAAAAAGCAGGTGGGTGTGATTTGCAGAAAAAGCTGATGTTTCATATTTTCTGTTTTCATTTCAGAGTAAAACTGCTCACAACGCCAGAGAATGTGCACTGACAGGCGGTGGTGTTGTCACGCTAAGGGTTTTATCCGAACATGAGGAAAGGGCCGAGCAGCTGTTTGGATTTAGTAGCGGTTGCCCCTTGGCTGGTGTAGAATCAGACATTGGTATACATAAACGTGAGTTGCTCTGGCCAGCTATATGTTTAAAAATGTTAGCTTTGTGTTGAATATCAGCTTCTGTGATGTGGCAGATCATGCTTTACCTTTGTAAATGTTTACTGTTTCCTTTCCACAGGTGGACAGCATACCTCTCACACAGGGGATGAGCAGTGCATTGAGTCTGCGGCCGCAGAGGGCATTGGGGAAGGGGTTGCTGATGCAGTGGGAGCAGTGAGTGAGGTGGTGGAGGAGCAGGAGCAACTTGCGCTTTGTCAGCTAGTGGAAGAGGAGGGTGTGGACCCTGGGTTGCTGCACAGTACCTCTCCATCTCCTGGCCCCTCTGGCTCTGTGTGAGGCACAGATGACTGTTGTTCCACAGACAGACACCAGCTTGATACTGCAGAGCAAGTGGGAGAAGCAGAAAGCCATTCAAAAGTACCTGACTTACAAGCTCAGGTGCAACAGATTGAAGGGTTGAGGCAATTGATGTGTTCTCTTACTGAGAAGAAAGTTGACTCTCTTGCCTCCATCAGGCAGGGAATTGATGATCTTGGAAATGAGATGGTATTGCAATTGCAAAATCAAGAAACGGCGCTTAATCAGATAGTATTGCAGTTGCAAAAACAAGATCATGTCACAATGGCGCTTAATCAAATAAATGAGTCTCTCGTTCGACTCTTGCATATGCTTGAACCACTTTCTACTGCCATTACTTTGACTCCCGCAGAACCGCCCTTACCTGCTCCCAGCGCAGAAACAGTGCAGGCCCAAGAGGCAGCTGCTCCGCCATTCGTGATGCAAGCAAACGTTGCCTTGCAGCAGCAACAGCAGCAGCTGCAACCCTGTCTGGAGGCAATTGCTGAAGGGCAAGAGATGGCACACAGGGGCCTTTCAAGTGGCAGCAGAGGGCTCCGGTCACGGGGAAGGGGAAAGCGCAGGAGACAGCAGGTTGTCACCTTTTGCACAATGCACCTCCTTTGACCCTCAGGCACAGATGCGAGGGGGCTAATTGTTCAATTGTTTAATTTTTCGTTTTATTTAAATGTTAAATGTTGTTGTTGCTTTTTTTATTGAAATATATATTTGTGACTGAAAGTGTATGTAACCTTTTCATTTAAAAAGTGCAGCCTCTAGTCACTTTGAAAAAAAAATCAACTTTTTTATTTGCACATATTCAGGCCCCATAACTTTTGTTAATCTAAGCATCAACACTCATAGGTGCTTGAAACCCTACAATTGTTGAAGGTTACAAGATTCATTTTTTGGGGGGCTCTCTTAAAAGTTTTGATTTTTTTTACACTATTTGGTGCGTTTTCCAGTATTTTGAAGATGACAGTGATCATAGCATTGCTCTTTTTAAAAAATCTAATAAAATGAAAATTACTCACTACTTGCCGTGGTCCAAACCCGTTTTTAACAAATTATTAAAGTTGGAAACTTACCTCAGACTTTCTGAAAATAACTTTGCTCCCTTTCACAATTAAAAATGTTCCGTTTTGTAGCCCCACTGCTGAAAGAGTTCTTCTTCCTGATCGTTCCGGAGCTTCTGCCAAGGCTTTACTCCTGCTTTTTACAAGCGCAGCTGCTGGGGACTTACTCGCGCTTCCCCAACTGAGAAAATCATGTAAGTTCGATGCGTGCGCGCTGCCTCTCCGGCGCACGCGGTTGACCTCCGAACCCCTTCCTGCAAGAGAACGGAAGTTCCGGTTTCCAGCGCATGCGCAGTGCATGCACAAAACCAGCACTTCCGTTGGCCTTACGGGTGAGTACACAGCGCGTACTCACCCGTGGGGACCTGAATTTCTGGCCCAGTATTAGATTAAAGGAAGAGGCCTATAATGTTGCCAAAAAGAGTAGTAAGCCTGAGGATTGGGAGGATTTAGAATTCAGCAAAGGAAGACCAAGAAATTGATAAAGAAAGGGAAAATAGAATATGAGAGTAAACTAGCGAGAGACATAAAAACAAACTGTAAAAGCTTCAATAGGTATGTAAAAAGGAAAAATTAGTGAAAGTAAATGTGGGTCCCTTACAGGCTGAGACAGGAGAAATTATAATGGGGAATAAGGAAATGGAAGAGAAATTAAACAAATACTTTGGGCTGGATTTTCCCAGCGGAGGCGGGATCGTGGCGGGAGAGGTAGTTGGCGGTTTCCAGTCCTGCTCACGTCTGCAGCCGCTCTGTCAAAAGGATTTTCCGTTACTAGGGCTTGTTAAGCCCGCCCTGCGGGGTTCCCAGCCAATTAAAAGGAAGCGGATCTGAGCACGTCATTTGATAACGCGTCATCAGCCAGTTTCCTTAAAGGGACCATGTCCAAATTGATTTTGACAGTTGTGCTGTTAGTGTTCTGCAGCATTGAGGTGCTCAAACACTGACTGCACTCAGGCTCTCCCATGGAGGGAGTCACAGCACGCAGGGAGGCTCTCTTCCCTTCCCTTGGGCAGAAGAGACCTCCCCAGGACACCAACGCAGCCTGGTTGCACATTGCAGAGGAGGGCACAAGCAGGGATGTCGTCAGGAGGACCAGGCTGCAGTGGCGCAAACCATTCAATTATCTCAGTAATCACAAAATGTTACTGCAAAGCCACACTCAACCTCATCCTGCTGTGCCACTCATCACATCCCCATCACTCTGCCTTCCCTACCCTACTCCTGCGCATCCTTACTCACACCAACTTACATAAGAACATAAGAACATAAGAAATAGGAGCAGGAGTAGGCCAATCGGCCCTTCGAGCCTGCTCCGCCATTCAATAAGATCATGGCTGATCTGATCCTCACCTCAAATCTAAAGAACACAAGAAGTAGGAGCAGGACCCGGCCACTCAGCCCCTGGGCCCGCTACGCCACCCACAGGGCCTCGACCGATCCGAACTCAAACTCATGTCCAATTTCCTGCCCGCTCCCCGTAACCCCTAATTCCCTTTACTTCTAGGAAACTGTCTATTTCTGTTTTAAATTTATTTAATGATGTAGCTTCCACAGCTTCCTGGGGCAGCAAATTCCACAGACCTACTACCCTCTGAGTGAAGAAGTTTCTCCTCATCTCAGTTTTGAAAGAGCAGCCCCTTATTCTAAGATTATGCCCCCTAGTTCTAGTTTCACCCATCCTTGGGAACATCCTTACCGCATCCACCCGATCAAGCCCCTTCACAATCTTATATGTTTCAATAAGATCGCCTCTCATTCTTCTGAACTCCAATGAGTAGAGTCCCAATCTACTCAACCTCTCCTCGTATGTCCACCCCCTCATCCCGGGGATTAACCGAGTGAACCTTCTTTGTACTGCCTCGAGAGCAAGTATGTCTTTTCTTAAGTATGGACACCAAAACTGTATGCAGTATTCCAGATGCGGTCTCACCAATACCTTATATAACTGCAGCAATACCTCCCTGTTTTTATAATCTATCCCCCTAGCAATAAAAGCCAACATTCCGTTGGCCTTCTTGATCACCTGCTGCACCTGCATACTAACTTTTTGATTTTCTTGCACTAGGACCCCCAGATCCCTTTATACTGCAGTACTTTCCAGTTTCTCGCCATTAAGATAATAACTTGCTCTCTGATTTTTCCTGCCAAAGTGCATAACCTCACATTTTCCAATATTGTATTGCATCTGCCAAATCTCTGCCCACTCACCCAGCTTGTCTATATCCCCTTGTAGGTTTTTTATGTCCTCCTCACTTTCTACTTTCCCTCCCATCTTTGTATCATCTGCAAACTTTGATATGTTACACTCGGTCCCCTCCTCCAAATCGTTAATATAGATTTTAAAGAGTTGGGGACCCAGCACCGATCCCTGCGGAACACCTTATTTGTCTTTTCTTAAGTATGGACACCAAAACTGTATGCCTACCTTATATGTCCTTGTTTTTAGTTGGATACTATCCTTAATTTCTTCACTTAGCCACGGATGGCTGTCATTTCTTTTACACCCTTTTTTCCTCAGTGGAATATATATTTTTTGAAAGTTGCAAAATAACTCCTTAAATGAACACCACTGCTCATGTACCGTCTTACCCTTTAATCTATTTTCCCAGTCCACTTTAATCAATTCCGCTCTCATACCATCATAGTCTCCTTTATTCAAGCTGAGTACGCTTGTCTGAGAACCAACCTTCTCACCCTCTAATTGGATATGGAATTCAACCATGTTATGGTCACTCATTCCAAGGGGATCCTTAACTAGGACATTATTAATTAATCCTGACTCATTACACAGGACCAGGTCCAAGGTTGCTTGCCCCCTTGTAGGATCAGTTACATACTGCTCAAGAAATCCATCCCTAATACACTCAATAAACTCTTCCTCAAGGCTGCCCTGCCCAATTTGATTTGTCCAGTTAATATGATAGTTAAAATCCCCCATAATTATAGCTGTTCCCTTATTACATGCCCCAACTATTTCCTGATTAATACTTCTTCCAGCAGAGTTGCAACTATTAGGAGGCCTATATACTACTCCCACTAGTGTTTTTTTCCCTTTATTATTCCTTATCTCCACCCAAACTGTTTCATTATCCTGATCCTTTGACCCAATATCATTTCTCTGTAATACAGTGATTCCTTCCTTTATTAACATAGCTACCCCACCTCCTCTTCCTTCCTGTCTGTCCTTCCTGATTGTTAAATACCCTGGCATATTTAATTCCCAGTCGTTGTCACCCTGCAGCCATGTTTCTGTAATGGCCACAAGATCATACCCATACGTAGTTATTTGTACCGTCAATTCGTCTATTTTGTTACGAATGCTGCGTGCATTCAGATAAAGAACTTTTAAATATGTTTTGTGACAATTTATTCCTGCTTTTACCCCCTTTACTACTTTACCTTTATCTTTATATATTCTGTCCCTTCCTGACACTCTCTGGTTTTTAATTACCCCACTGCTACTTTGCTCTATTGCCTTCTCCGCTGACATTTTTATTTTTTGCTCTCTTGAAACCTCCCCCCCACTAATTAGTTTAAAGCCCTCTCTACAGCCCTAGTTATTCGATTCGCCAGGATTCTAGTCCCAGCACTGGCCAAGTGAAGTCCGTCCCAACGGAACAGCTCTCTCCTGTCCCAGTACTGGTGCCAGTGTCCCAGGTAGCAAAACCCATTTCTTCCACACCAGTCTTTGAGCCACGCATTTAACGCTCTGATTTTATTTACCCTAGCCAAATTTGCTCGTGGCTCAGGTAGTAATCCAGAGATTACTACCCTAGAGGTTCTGTTTTTTAATTTGGCCCCTAGCTGCTCATACTCCCTCAGCAGAACCTCATTCCTTGTCCTATCTATGTCATTGGTACCAACATGGACCACGACAACTGGATCTTCCCCCTCCCACTCCAAGTTTCTCTCCAGCCCAGAGGAGATGTCCTTAACCCTGGCACCGGGCAGGCAACATAGCCTTCGGGACTCTCGCTCTCGGCTGCAAAGAACCCTATCTATCCCCTTAATGATACTATCCCCTACCACTACAACATTTCTTTTTACTCCCCCCACTTGAATGGCTCCCCGTACCACAGTGCTGTGCCAGGTTGCTCATCCTCCCTGCAGTCCCTGCTCCCGTCCTCACAGGGAGTAAGAGCCTCGAACCTGTTGGACAAGAGCAAGGGCTGCGGCTCCTCCAACACTACCTCCTGGATCCCCGTACCTGCCTCACTCGTAGTCACACCCTCCTGTCCCTGATCATGGGCTACATCTGAATTAGTTAATCTAATTGGTGTGACTACCTCCTGGAACACAGAGTCCAGGTAACTTTCCCCCTCCCTGATGTGTCGCAGTGTTTGAAGCTCAGACTCCAGCTCATCAACACGGAGCCGGAGTTCCTCGAGCAGCCAACACTTACTGCAAATGTGATCACCGTGAACATCAATGGTGTCCTCCAGCTCCCACATATTGCAGCAGTAACACATCACCTGCTCTCCCATTCTATGTAATTAATTAAATTTATTATTATTTACCCTTTAATTAATTTAAATTAAAACAATACACTTCTGTGACAGTTTGATCTGAGTCTCTTCACTCCGTCCTGACAGTTTGATCTGAGTCTCCTCACTCCGTCCTGTGGCAGTTTGTTCTGAGTCTCTTCACTCCGTCCTGTGATAGTTTGTTCTGAGTCTCCTCACTCTGTCCTGTGGCAGTTTGTTCTGAATCTCTTCACTCTCCGTCCTGTGGCAGTTTGATCTGAGTCTCCTCACACCGTCCTGACAGTTTGATCTGAGTCTCCTCACTTCGTCCTGACAGTTTGATCTGAGTCTCCTCACTCTGTCCTGTGGCAGTTTGTTCTGAGTCTCCTCACTCTGTCCTGTGGCAGTTTGTTCTGAGTCTCCTCACTCTCTGTCCTGACAGTTTGATCTGAGTCTCTTCACTCTCCGTCCTGACAGTTTGTTCTGAGTCTCCTCACTCTCTGTCCTGACAGTTTGATCTGAGTCTCTTCACTCTCCGTCCTGACAGTTTGTTCTGAGTCTCCTCACTCTGTCCTGTGGCAGTTTGTTCTGAGTCTCCTCACTCTCCGTCCTGTGGCAGTTTGTTCTGAGTCTCCTCACTCCGACCTTGCACCTCCACCCATCCCTCTTTATCTACATTATCATTTCCCCATCTCACTAGCCACCCCTCACACTCACCCTCATCCAAGTGCATACCAACTAACAACACACAAGGGTAGGCACTTGGGTGTCTTATGCAATGTTCATGTAAATTTTCTGTCAGCGTGTTGTCAAACATTGAAATCTTTATTTTCAACACTTTGCCTTACTGGACAGATCCGTGCTCACCTTTGGAAGTGTATTAGTGAGTTGCAGTGAATGGTGAGACATAACGGTATCCCCCACAATGGTGATGAGTGTTAAAGAAATGGCTTGGTCATTGTAGGAATGCTTTATGGTGCTGGTGTGGGGTGGTGTTAACCTGGCACAGCATGTGACAGCCAGGGTGTACAGCGTCAAGTGAACTAAATCTGGCCATGGTGATGCCATCGCTGGCCTCCCAGGCAGCAATGTGGTCGGGTGCTGATGCCCTGTGTCCTGTGCAGCATCAGTTGATTGCGGAGAAGGTTGGTGTTGTTGGTGATGTTGGTGTGCCTGGTGATGTTGGTGTTGGGTTGATCGTGGAGGGATTCAGAGGACCAAGGTGAGATTTTTTCAAGGACACTGATGCTGCTGGAATAGATGGTAGCTGAAGTTGAGATGACAGAAGCGATCTGTCAATGGTGAGAGAGCTTGCTCCAAGGAGGTGACAGTGGATAGAGAGTTTACTTCAAACACTTCCAAACTGCATAAAGCTCAAAAGTGGGTTACAAATCATGAAGGCTCCAGCTTCTAAGATTGGGAAGTGAACAGCTGTGAAATGGTAGGTTTTATACCACTTTTGCTGCTTTCACCTATTCAGAGCAATGGAGAGTCGTTGAGAACACAACATACTTATCTGACATGATACCCACTCTCCGGGAACCTCATTGAAAACCTGGTAAAATGGTAAGTACATGGGAAAATGGTGCTTAACTACCTTTTAATAAGCCTTAAACTATCTAAATTGGCCGCTAAGTGTCGGGTCTGTTCAGGGATGATAGACCCGAAACCTGGGAAACTGACAAGGAGGCGGATTTACAGCGATTTTGACAGCGGACCCGCCTCCAAACCCACACTCTGAGCGCCGGTAAAATTCCGGCCTTTGTGTCTGTCTTCACGGAAGAAGATGCAAAAAACCTCCCGGAAATAGTGGAGAACCAAGGGTCTAGCGAGAATGAGGAACTGAAAGAAATAAGTATTAGTAAAAAAATAGTACTAGAGAAATTAATGGGACTGAAAGCCAATAAATTCCCTGAACCTGATGGCCTACATCCTAGGGTTTTAAAAGAGGTGGCTATAGAGATAGTGGATGCATTGGTTGTCATTTTCCAAAATTCCATTGATTCTGGAATGGTTCCTGCGGATTGGAAGGTAGCAAATGTAACCCCACTATTTAAGAAAGGAGGGAGAGAGAAAATGGGGAACTACAGATCAGTTAGCCTGACATCAGAGTAGGGAAAATGCTAGAATCTATTATGAAGGACGTGGTAACAGGGCACTTAGAAAATAATAATAGGATTGGGCAGAGTCAACACGGATTTATGAAAGGGAAATCATGTTTGACAAATCTGTTAGAGATTTTTGAGGTTCTAACTAGCAGAATAGATAAGGGGGATCCAGTGGATGTGGTGTATTTGGATTTTCAGAAGGCATTTGATAAGGTGCCACACAAGAGGTTATTAAACGAAATTAGGGCTCTTGGGATTGGAAGTAATATACTAGCATGGATTGAGGATTGGTTAACGGACAGAAAACAGAGAGTAGGAATAAACGGGTCATTTTCGGGTTGGTAGGTTGTAACTAGTGGGGCTATTCACAATCTATATCATTGATTTGGATGAGGGGACCAAATGTAATATATCCAAATTTGCTGAAGATACACAGCTAGGTGGGAATGTAAGTTGTGAGGAGGATGCAAAGAGGCTTCAAGGGGATATAGACAGGCTAAGGGAATGGGCAAGAACATGGCAAATGGAATATAATGTGGAGAAATGTGAAATTATCCACTTTGGTAAGAAAAATAGAAAAGCAGAGTATTTTTTATATTGTGAGAGATTGGGAAATGTTGGTGTTCAGAGGGACCTGGGTGTCCTTGTACACGAATCACTGAAAGTTAACATGCAGGTACAGCAAGTAATTAGGAAAGCAAATGGTATGTTAGCCTTTATTACAAGAAGATTTGAGTATAAGAGTAAAGATGTCTTACTGCAATTATATAGGACCCTGGTGAGACCACACCTGGAGTATTGTATACTGTTTTAGTCTCCTTACCTAAGGAAGGATATACTTGCCATAGAGGGAGTGTAACGAAGGTTCACCAGACTGATTCCTGGGATGGGGGGATTGTCCTATGAGGAGAGATTGAGTAGACTAGGCCTATATTTTCTGGAGTTTGGAAGAATGAAAGGTGATCTCATTGAAACATACAAAATTCTTACAGGGCTTGACAGGGTAGATGCAGGGAGGATGTTTCACCTGGCTGGGGAGGCTAGAACCGGGGGTCACAGTTTCAGAATAAGGGGTCGACCATTTAAGACTGAAATGAGGAGAAATTTCTTCACTCAGAGGGTTGTGAATCTTTGGAATTCTCTACCCCAGAGGGCTGTGGAGGCTCAGTCATTGAGTATATTCAAAAATGAGAAGTCGCACAACACCAGGTTATAGTCCAACAGATTTATTTAAAATTACAAGCTTTCGGAGCTATCCTGCCCCTTCTTCAGGTAAAGTTAAAGTTAAAGTGCGACTTCTCCTTTTTGTCCACCCCAGTCCAACGCCGGGATCTCCGCATCATGAGTATATTCAAGACAGAGATCGATAGATTTTTGGATATTAAGGGAATCAAGGGATATGGAGATAGTGCAGGAAAGTGGAGTTGAGGTAAAAGATCAGCCATGATCTTATTGAATGGCGGAGCAGGCTTGAGGGACCGAATGGCCTACTCCTGCTCCTATTGCTTATGTTTCTTATGTAACAGTGACTTCACTTCAAAAGTAAATTGGCTGTAAAGCACATCTTGAGGTCATGAAAGACACTGTATAATTGCAAGTCTTTCTTTATTTTACTGCAAGTTTTCCTTGTCTATCTATTGTAAGGATTCCACATTAATTTAGGTATTCTCATCTTCATTTCCACAGGTTGGGGATAAAGTGTAAAACAAGTGAGAGCTTATTGGCAGCCCGTTTTATATCTCTCCCGATTATTTTTTCCACTGAGCTCTGATTCTGGCATGACTCTTATTGTATGCATGCTGTGCATCTGCGCCCAGGTTCCTGACTGGAGTCATGAGCCTGGAGATATGGGGATATCCCTTATCACCAGGGAGCCAGCTTCTAACCCGATGGTCTGGGTGGAAGACAGGGAATGTGAGGTCTGGCACAGGATGAAGGCTACTATCATGATACTGGGCACAGACCTGCATAATTCGATACCTATGTTTGCAGCTGTGTTGTAGATTTAAGGAATGGAATCCCTTCCTGTTGTAGTGGAGGGCTTGGTCTTGTATGGGAGTAGGCAGGGCCACATGGGTGCAGTTGATGGCTCCCCGCACCTGATGAAATCCAGCTCTCTCTTCCTGCTTGGCAGCTTCTATTTGGAAGGTGATGATTTCCTGGCGCCTAGCAAACAGGGTATAGAGTCATAGAGTCATAACGGCACAGAAGGAGGCCATTCGGCCCATCGAGTCCGTGCCGGCTCTCTGTAGAGCAATCCAGTCAGTCCCATTCCCCCGCTCTATCCCCGTAGCCCTGCAAGTTTATTTCCCTCAAGCGCCTATCCAGTCTCCCCTTGAAAACATTGAGTGTGTCCGCTTCCACCACTTCCGTCGGCAGCGAGTTCCAGGTCCTCACCACTCGCTGCGTAAAACTGTTTTTCTTCACATCCCCCCTGTATCTCTTGCTCAAAACCTTAAATCTGTGTCCCCTGGTCCTTGTACCATCAGTTAAAGGGCACAGCCTTTCCCCGTCTAGCCTATCCAAACCCGTCATAATCTTGTACACCTCTATCAAATCACCCCTCAACCTCCTTTGCTCTAATGAAAACAAATCCAGCTTCTCCAACCTGTCCTTGTAGCTGAGATCCCCCATCCCCGGAACCATTCTGGTAAATCTCCTCTTCACCCTCTCAAGGGCCTTCACATCCTTCCTAAAGTGTGGTGACCAGAACTGGACGCAATACTCCAGTTGTGGCCTAACCAGCGCTTTATAAAGGTTCAGCATAACTTCTCTACTTTTGTATTCAATACCTCTATTTATGAAAGGCTAACTTACCTGACGAAGGAGCGAACTGCTTCGAAAGCTTGTAAAATTAAATAAATCTGTTGGACTATAACCTGGTGTTGTGCGACTTCTCTATTTATGAAACCCAAGATCTCATATGCTTTGTTAACCACTCTCTCAATATGTCCTGCCACTTTCAGGGAACTGCGCACATTAACTCCCAGGTCCCTCTGTCCCTGCACACTCTTTAAAACTGTGCCATTGAGTGTATATTGCCTCTCCCTGTTCCTTCTTCCAAAATGCATCACCTCACACTTCTCTGTATTAAATTCCATCTGCCACTTGTCTGCCCATTCTGCTAGCCTTTCTATGTCCTGTTGCAGTCGATTGGTATCATCCTCACTGTTTGCCACACCCCCAAGTTTGGTGTCATCGGCAAATTTAGAAATTCTACTTTGCATTCCAATATCCAGGTCATTTATAAATATTTAAAAAAACAGTGGCCCCAGCACTGACCCTTGGGGAACACCACTGTCTACCATCCTCCAGTTTGAAAAACAGCCATTTACCACAACTCGCTGTTTTCTGTCCTTACGCCAATTCCTTATCCAAGCTGGCACTGACCCACTTATTCTATGAGCCTCTATTTTGTTAACCAGCCTTCTATGTGGTACTTTGTCAAACGCCTTCCTAAAATCCATGTAGACAACATCCATTGCATTCCCTTCATCAATCCTCCCTGTTACTTCATCAAAAAATTCAATTAAATTAGTCAAACACGATCTGCCTTTTACAAATCTGTGTTGGTTCTCCTTAATTAGCTTAAACCTCTCCAAGTGCCAATTATTTTTTTCCTTGATTATTGTTTCTAAAACTTTACCCACCACTGATGTTAAACTGACTGGCCTATAGTTACTAGGATTGTCCTTACACCCTTTCTTGAACAATGTTGTCACATTTGCCACTTTCCAATCCTCAGGCACCTCCCCCGCATCTAGGGAAAATTGGAAAATTATGGGAAGCCCTTCCACTATCTCCTCCCCCAATTCCCTTAGCAATCTGGGATGCAAGCCATCTGGACCAGGTGACTTATCCATTCTAAGCATACCCAGCCTTTCTAGTACATCCTGTCTATCAATTTTCACCCCTTTGAGTATTCTAGCCTTGCCCTGCGCCTTGAAGCATATAACACCTTCTTTGTCACTAATAGGCCCCACTCTGTCTCTTACTACCTGCTTACTGTTTACATGCCAGGAGAAGATTTTTGGGTTCCCTTTTATGTTAACCACCATTCTACTCTCATATTCTCTCTTTGCCAATCTTATTTTCATCTTCAATTCCCCTCTCAACTTACTGTATTTGGTCTGGTTCTCCCTTGAAGAATTCACCTGACATTCATCATACACCCTCTTTTTTTGTTTCATCATCTTCTCTATCTCCCTTGTCATCCAAGGAGCCCTTGCTTTGGTTTCCTTACCCTTCCATCTTGTGGAATATACCTAGCCTATACTTGGAACATCTCCTCCTTAAAGATCATCCATTGTTCTGTCACAGTTTTTTCTGTCAGTCTTTGGTTCCATTTTACCCAGGCTAGATCCTTTCGCATCCCATTGAAGTTAGCCCTATTCCAGTTTAGAAGTTTCACTAGTCTAGATTGTTCCCTGCTCCTCTCTATTGCTAATCTAAATCTTATGATACGATGATCACTTGTACCCAAGTGTTCTCCCACAGACACTTGGTCGACCTGCCCCACCTCATTCCCCAGCACCAGATCCAGCAATGCCTCCTTCCAAGAACATACTGGTCAAGGAAATTCTCCTGAACACATTTCAGAAATTCCTCCCCCTCCTTTCCCTTTACCCGAGCATTATCCCAATTGATATTTGGGTAATTAAAGTCCCCCAATATCACCACTCTATAGCTCTTGCATATCTCTGTGATTTCCCTGCAGATTTGCTCCTCTACCTCCCTCTCACTATTTGGAGGCCTATAGAAAACCCCCAATAGTGTGATCATACCCTTTTTGCTCCTCAATTCTAACCAAATGGATTCTGTCTTTGTGCCCTCAAGAACACCCTCCCTTTCCAACACTACAATGTCTTCCTTAATCAGCACTGCCACCCCACCTCCCTTTGTTCCTTCCCTATCTTTTCTGAACACCTTGTACCCTTGAATATTAAGTGCCCAGTCCTCACCGTTTTTAAGCCACGTTTCCGTTATTGCCACAACATCATATTACCACACGTCTAATTGTGCTTGTAGCTCACCAACCTTATTCACCACATTTTGTGCATTTACTTACATGCATTCTAAATCCATTTTTGAATTTTTCATAGTCTTTCTTAGTCTGCTCCTATCTAATATGTTACTACTTCCGCCTCTAGTACTATCTTCTCTAGTACTATCCAACACACTCACTTTTTTATGCACCTTGTTCCTCTTTTCTACTCCTATATGCTGGTGCCCATCCCCCTGCCAAGCTAGTTTCAACCCTCCCCAACAGCAATAACAAACCTCTCCGCGAGAATATTGGTCCCGGCTCTGTTGAGGTGTAACCCATCCGGCTTGTACAAGTCCCACCTTCCCCAGAAATGGTCCCAATGCCTCAGGAATCTAAAGCCCTCCCTCCTGCACCATCTCTCCAGCCAGGCATTCAACCTGAACAGCAACCTGAGAGATGTTACTGATGCCACCCGCTGAACGTTGGAAGGACCCTAATACGTCAAAGTACAGGGCCACAGTGACCTTCATAACCACAGGCAGTGTGAATGCCCTGGTGCTGGGCTGCAATTCTTGTTTGAGCAGGTGGCAGAGCTCAGTCACTGCCTCCCTGGAGAACTGGAGCCACCTGATGCACGGCCCCTCTGTAAAGTTGAGGTTGGAAATCGGTTCTTGTACACCCTCATGGTGCAAAGCAGGGGCGGGCAATTATTTGGGCTGAAAGTTCACTTAACAAGTTTTGGTGAGCTGTTGAGGGCCACACACCAATGATCCCCATAAGGTGCTCGCACACCGATCGCGAGGTCCCATGCAGGCCGCTCACCTGCTCCTGCTGCTGGAAGAGATATCGCGCATGCGCGGCCGCGCAGCAAATTTAAAGGGACTGCGCACAAAAAAAAAATTAGAGGGAACATTATATAAACATAAACATAAATTCAGATAGTAGTCAGATCTTATCTTAAATACACAAAATGTAGTGTAAAATAGTAAAATCTTCATTTACTAAATGAATGAATTGATCGATCGATTATATGTTGTACTGAAAGTCTACGTGGCTGTTTGGCAGAGTGGCTCAAGTCTGCAGGGCCTCTGACACGAGAGGTGTTCTCTTTAGTGTGCTGAGTATGGAAGCCCGAGGTTTCGCAAGGCCTGAACTACAGTTGTGTTACCTGGAGTGCTTGTGCTCCGGGATCCACTCCCGTGTCTAAGACGGCAATGAGAACTCCCCTGCCATCGTACTCTGGGTACCGGGAGAGGAAAGACGCAGTGCCGGTCTCTTCCTTTGGTAAAATATGAGAAGTCGCACAACACCAGGTTATAGTCCAACAGATTTATTTAATTTTACAAGCTTTCGGAGCTGTCGCTCCTTCCTCAGGTAAGTTAGCAGTGAGAGAATCTCCCAGAATTCACAATTTAAACACAGACAAAATCTATTCAAATATTTCCCTACATCAAAGACACACTAAGAGCACAGCCAAGACAATGAGATGTGTCCCAGGGGGTCCAACGTGTCAAACCACCTGCTGGCTGCATATCCTGTCAATTTGTGTTGGTTCTTGTGCTAGTCTTTTAAAAAAAAAAACACCTGGGAAGACCAGCCATGATGTCAAGTCACGTTCTGTATCGTGACATGAACCCGATATCGCGATTGAGGCCATCCTCATGAGTGCGGAACTTGGCTATCAGTTTCTGCTCTATGATTTTGCGCTGTCGTGTATCCCGAAGGCCGCCCTGGAGAACGCTTACCCGCAGATCCGAGGCTGAATGCCCCTGGCTGCTGAAGTGTTCCCCGACTGGGAGGGAACCCTCCTGCCTGGCGATTGTTGCGCGGTGTCCGTTCATACGTTGTCTCAGTGTCTGCATGGTCTCGCCGATGTACCATGCTCTGGAGCATCCTTTACTGCAATGTATCAGGTAGACAACGTTGGCCGAGTCACATGAGCATGTACCGTGTACCTGGTGGGTAGTGTCCTCACGTGTGATGATGGTATCTGTGTCCATGATTTGGCATGTCTTGCAGAGGTTGCCGTGGCAGGGTTGTGTGGTGTCTTGGTTGCTGTTCTCCTGAAAGATGGGTAATCTGCTGCGAACGATGGTACTTTTGAGGTTAGGCGGCTGCTTGAAGGCGAGTAGTGGAGGCGTGGGGATGGCCTTAGCAAGGTGTTCGTCGTCATCGATGACATGTTGAAGGCTGCGAAGAACATGGCGTAGTTTTTCCGCTCCGGGGAAGTACTGGACGACGTAGGGTACTCTGTTGGTTGTGTCCCATGTTCGTCTTCTGAGGAGGTCTATGCGGTTTTTCGCTGTGGCCCGTCGGAACTGTCGATCGACGAGTCGAGCGTCATATCCCGTTCTTACGAGGGCGTCTTTCAGTGTCCGTAGGTGTCCATCGCGTTCCTCCTCGTCTGAGCAGATCCTGTGTATTCGCAGGGCTTGTCCATAGGGGATGGCTTCTTTAACGTGGTTAGGGTGGAAGCTGGAGAAGTGGAGCATCGTGAGGTTGTCCGTGGGCTTGCGGTAGAGTGAAGTGCTGAGGCGTCCGTCTTTGATGGAGATTCGTGTGTCCAAGAATGAAACCGATTCTGAGGAGTAGTCCATGGTGAGTTTGATGGTGGGATGGAACCTGTTGATGCTATCGTGTAGTCCTTTCAGTGATCCTTCGCCGTGGGTCCAAAGGAAGAAGATGTCGTCGATGTATCTGGTGTACAGCGTTGGTTGGAGGTCCTGTGCAGCGAAGAAGTCTTGCTCGAACTTGTGCATGAAGATGTTGGCGTATTGGGGTGCGAATTTGGTCCCCATGGCTGTTCCGTGTGTTTGGGTAAAAAAATGGTTGTCGAAGGTGAAATAGACATCGAGATGAGCTTCCATGACTCGACTCTAAAATGGACAGGGCATACTCAAGTACACAGTGCATTCTGGGTACGGACGTCTGCCTTTGGGACTCAGAATCGCAGAATGGATCATTTTAAGATCGGGCCAGAGAGAA
Source organism: Squalus acanthias (assembly GCA_030390025.1). Lineage (NCBI taxonomy): Eukaryota > Metazoa > Chordata > Chondrichthyes > Squaliformes > Squalidae > Squalus > Squalus acanthias. Next base: position 206,072,600 of record CM059425.1, read on the forward strand.
TCACTTTTGCAACTTGATAAATTTAATTGAGTGTTACTGTGTGTTCCCTGGCTGCAGTTCGGGTCCATCTCTGACCCACGAGAAATGAAAGTGGATAGACTAATGCGCAGCTCGAGCACCGGCTCGTGTTCCATGCCAGTCTCGTTCAGCGGGCCGGATAGAATGACTTGGCGGGCCGGATACGAGCCGTATTTTGCCCACCACTGGTGTAAAGTTTCCTCTGCCCTTCCCTCTTTCACCCGCATCTAGCAGCCTGTGCTGCCCTCTGCTGGCTTCCTTACAGCTGCCACCCCTGGCCCTCATGTGACAGCCCCAAAGGTAGACCAAACGTAATACCCATGTTCCCACAATGTTGAGATTGCAACCCTTTGACAAAGTGCAGGATCTCCCAAAAATCACTCTCTGAGTTAAGCTCAGCGAAACTGCCAAAAAACCCATCAGAAATCAGCAAAACACTCTCCAATAACTTATCAAGTCCAAACAGAGACTTACCTTAATGGAGGTGAGTATCTCTTTAAATAGTGCTTCTGTAGCATGCTTCCTGACTGTTAAGGCATTGGTGGGAATTTGCAGTCAGCAGTGAAGTGATGGCACTCCCCGCTGATCTTGAAGAAAGCTGCCCACAAAGATCTAGCGATCTCTGTGACATGTGAATTTCAGCACTCCCGACCTTAGTTTTAATGTGGCGTGAAATCAAGGGAATCTCCAGCGTCCAGCAGCGGTGATGTCATCAAGCAGGCTCAGCAGCCAATCACATCGAAAAATTCTCACAGACAGCAAACCAGGAAGTAAAATGCACTGATCACCCTTCATTTTTTATACATTTTACAGAGAGCAAAATAAAAATTGGGACGTACACATAGGAGTAAGGTAGAAGCTGAAATATCACAAACAAACTTTTAAAAATATGTATTATTAAAAACCATGTATTTCTTAATCATATTAATAGAAAAATTTGACATTTCATAAATATAAAATTCGTTTTTCAGGGCCAATAAGTCATTAAAAACCCAGTAACACCTCTTTCAACAAGGCTTAACTATTTTTTTTCAATTTGTTTATGGGATGTGGACATCGTTGGCAAGGCCAGCATTTATTGCCCATTCCTAATTGCCCTTGAGAAGGTGGTGGTGAGCCGCCTTCTTGAACCGCTGCAGTCCGTGTGGTGACGGTACTCCCACAGTGCTGTTAGGTAGGGAGTTCCAGGATTTTGACCCAGTGACGATGAAGGATCGGCGATATACTTCTAAGTCAGGATGGTGTGTGACCTGGAGGGGAACTTGGAGGTGGTGGTGTTCCCATGCGTCTGCTGCCCTTGTCCTTCTGGGTGGAAGAGGTCGCGAGTTTGGGAGGTGCTGCCGAAGAAGCCTTGACGAGTTACTGCAGTGCATCTTGTAGATGGTACACACTGCAGACACGGTATGCCGGTGGTAGAGGGAGTGAATGTTTAAGGTGGTGGATAGGGGTGCCAATCAAGCGGGCTGCTTTGTCCTGGATGGTGTAGAGCTTCTTGAGTGTTGTTGGAGCTGCACTCATCCAGGCAAGTGGAGAGTATTCCATCACACTCCTGACTTGTGCCTTGTGGATGGTGGAAAGGCTTTGGGGAGTCAGGAGGTGAGACACTCGCTACAGAATACCTAGCCTCTGAGCTGCTCTTGTTGCTACAGTATTTATGTGGCTGGTTCAGTTAAGTTTCTGGTCAATGGTGACCCCCCAGGATGTTGATGGTGGGGATTCGGCGATGGTAATGCCATTGAATGTCATGGGGCGGTGGTTAGACTCTCGCTTGTTGGAGATAGTCATTGCCTGGCACTTGTGTGGCACGAATGTTACCTGCCACTTAGCCCAAGCCTGAACGTCATCCAGGTCTTGTTGCATACGGGCATGGACTGCTTCATTATCTGAGGAGTTGTGAATGGCGCTGAACACTGGCAGTCATCAGCGAACATCCCCACTTCTGACCTTATGATGGAAGGAAGGTTATTGATGAAGCAATAAGATGGTTGGGCCTAGGACACTGCCCTGAGGAACTCCTGCAGCGATGTCCTGGGGCTGTTTTGGGGAGCGGGGGGGGGGTGGAGGGGGGGGTGCTTCTAAGTGTGATATTCCAGCGTAATAGGGGAAGTTTTCACCAGGAACTGTGATTTGAATTGATTGCCGGCTCCGGCGAGTTCCACAGCACAACCTGTGGCGGAGCAAGGAATGACTGACAGCAACTTCTGGATTTCCGCGTTTATCTATGCACGTGCTGATTGGTGGAAGCAGGAAGCAAGCATACAGCGCATGCGGGATTAAATCCTGGTGGAGATGGAGCCTACAATGATGATTTCTCCTACATTGATGGGATTTTTGAATTTATTGCCAGCTCTATGACCATCAGAAAGAGTCTTGAAAATGCTAAGAGTGGCTGCAACAAAATCACTTTTTTATTACATTTTTTTGCTTTTCGGCAGCAACAGCCCAACCCTCCCCAACAGAGAACAAGGTGCTGCTCCAGAATTCCTCCTCCCCGTGGGACAGATGCCTCAGTTGTGTCCATTAAAATTATGTAAATCTGCTGACCCCAGGTTATTATAAGAACATAAGAAATAGGAGCAGGAGTAGACCATACGGCCCCTCGAGCCTACTCCGCCATTCAATAAGATCATGGCTGATCTTCGACCTCAACTCCACTTTCCTGTACTATCCCCATATCCCTTAATTCCCTTAGAGTCCAAAAATCTATCGATCTCAGTCTTAAATATACTCAACGACTGAGCATCCACAGCTCTCTGGGGTAGAGCATTCCAAAGATTCACAATCCTCTGATTGAAGGAATGTCTCCTCATCTCAATCCTAAGTGGCCGACCCCTTATCCTGAGACTATGCCCCCTAGTTCTAGACTCTCGAGCCAGGGGAAGCAGCCTCTCAGCATTTACCCTGTCAAGCCCTCTCAGAATCTTACATGGTTCAATGAGATTTCCTCTCATTCTTCTAAACTCCAGAGAGTATAGGCCCATTCTACTTAATCTCTCAGCATAGGCCAACCCTCTCATCCCAGGAAGCAATCTAGTGGACCTTCGTTGCATCCCCTCTAAGGCAAGTATATCCTTCCTTAGGTATGGAGACCAAAACTGTGCACAGTACTCCAGGTGTGGTCTCACCAAGGCCCTGTACAATTGCAGTAAGACTTCCTTACTCTTATACTCCATTCCCTTTGCATTAAAGGCCAACATACCATTTGCCTTCCTAATTGCTTGCTGTACCTGCATATTAACTTCCTGTGCTTCACGTAGAAGGACACCAACATTTAATAGTTTCTCACCATTGAAAAAATATTCTGTTTTTAGATTCTTGCTACCAAAGTGAATAACCTCACATTTCACCACATTATACTCCATCTGCCAACTGCTTGCCCACTCACTTAACCTGTCTGTATCCCTTTGCCAGAATTTTCTCCAAGTAGGTGGGTTGGGGGCGGGGATCTCCGAGGCGGGCGGGAAACCAGGGAGGGCCGGGTTTCCTGCAGGCCCTGCCAACTTTAATGGCAGGGCCTGATTTGCATGTGAGGCCTCGGTTTCTCGCCCGCGGCCAGCCAGATTGAGAGGCTGGCTGGCTGTGGGCGGGTAGGCCTGCAGATGCAGAGAGTGAGTGAGGTGTCGGTCCAGGGGAGGGATCATGGGGCGGGGGTGAGGCAGGGCGGGTGGGTGGGGGGATGTCGGGGATCGGCAGGGGAGGATCGAGGATCGGGAGAAGGGGTCAGGATCGGCAGGGGAGGATCGGGAATGGGGGTGGTCGGGGATCGGCGGGGGGGTTCAGCTGGGGATCGGGGATCGGCGGAGGGTGGGTGGGGGGTGGGGGGGGGCGCTGGTCAGGCAGGGATCGGTGAGGTGGAGAGAGGATTGTGGCCGGCCTCAGCAGCATCGATGGGATGGGTGGGGGAGGCCTCATGGTGGGGATTGGAGGCCTGTGGAGGTGATTGGAGGCCTCGTAGTGGGGTCTCCGATCGTGGGGGGTGGGTTAGGCAGGGACCCTGGATCCAGGAGGTAGGTATAAAGCCACTTATCTCCTGGATGCTGCAGTCCCCGCCTCACTTTAACTGCCGGGTTTCACGAATTGTGTGAAACCCATCCCCAGGCAGTTAAATTTAAAATGGAGGTTAAAAAAGAGGCTTCCAGCCTCATTATAATATTTAAATTGACCTACCGCCCCCTGAGAGCGGGTGGTCGCCCCCCTGCCCCCCCCCCCCGCCCCACCACCACCCCAACAAACCGGAAGTGGGCGGGCTGGTGGCGGGATCAGGTTGGGAATCCCATTTTTAACAATTTAACTGACCTCGCGCTCCAAACCCATCCATTTTTTTAGGGAAAAATTACAGCCTTTGTGTTCTCCTCACAGCTTACTTTCCCACCTAGCTTTATACTGTCAGCAAACTCGGATACATTACACTCGGTCCCTTCATCTAAGTCATTAATATAGATTGTATATATTAGACAAGGTCAGCTTTGGGGCAAGTTGGCAGGTGGACATCCAGCCCGCTGCACATCTGGAGGGACAACGGCCTGTCAGGAATTGTGGAGCCTTGGTCTCACACCTTCAGCATTCACATCCCACTTGCAAAATATCTGAATTCACCGGTGCTGCAAATCACACTGTCATGTATTTCGGGATTTTTTCTGCTGCAATATATGTTGGGTATGTCTTGACGCTTAAGTTACAACAAGTACATGTCTCAGTGTGACTACTTGATTTCACGTGTTTATAGCTTATACTTGGCTGAATTTAAAGCTTTTGGTAGTTTTCTAGGTTGGCATATGTGGCGAGATTTTGATCCCAACAGAATCTGATGAAAGGTCATCGAGCTGAAACATTAACCCTTCGCTTCTCTCTCCACAAATGCTGCCTGACCTGTTGAGTGTTTCCAACATTTTTTGTTTTTATGTTGTGAAAGGATGGTGTGATAATCTTTCTTTTACTCTTTTATTACTCTCTCTGCCTTGCCAATGAATACCGAGGATCCCTCAAATCAGACGGAGCTGAGAATATATGGGGATAGAGATAAAAGACTACTATTGTTCTTGGGCATTCCAGGAAAATGGCTCTGGCAGCCACAGTAACTGTCAGACATGAAGAACTTGTTCAGCTAATCTAGAAGCTAAGGGTGCCCTCTGCTGACTAATATATTCAAAGGCAAAAACTAGAACTTGGTTATTGAAGAATAAATAAAAGTTTCAGGGGACTTAAATCAATGTCAGTTAACCATTCATTCCATATTATTGATTTTACGGCAATGAACAGCAACAAACTTTTCAAATATGTACTCAATTACAAGTACAATTCCTACATTACAACAGTGACTACACTTCAAAAAGTACTTAATTGGCTGTAAAGCGCCTTGGGACGTCCAGTGGTCGTGAAAGGCGCTATATAAATGCAAGTCTTTCTTTTTCTTTCTCATGGTATTCTTCTCTAATTCTGTTCCAGTGAATGTGACAAGAACGTTCAGCCCACTGAGACTACTCCTTCTATCAGACCATGTACAATTTCTGCTGAGATAGGATTCCCCCAACCTGTTTAACAAGGTGAATAACCATACATAAACACATTTGCGGGTGTTTTAGACTTTACAAATACCCGTTTCGTGCCAGTTTTTCCAAGATGATAAAGAAGGAAAGAACTTGCATTTATTTAGCGCCTTTCACAATCTCAGGATGTCCGAAACTACTTTACAGCCAATTAAGTCGTTTTGAACTGTAGTCACTGTTGTAATGTAGGAAACGCGGCAGCCAATTTACACACAGCAAGGTCCCACAAATAGTAACGTGATAATGACCAGATAATCTGTTTTTTAGTGATGTTGGTTGAGGGATGAAGGTTGGCCAGGAAACCAAGGAGAACGCCCCTGTGCTTCTTTAAAATAGTGCCATGGGATCTTTTACATCCGCCTGAGATGGCAGATGGGGCCTCAGTTTAATGTCTCATCCAAAAGACAGCACCTCTGACAGTGCAGTGCTCCCTCAGTACTGCACTGCCTATGCAGATTTTGTGCTCAAGTCTCTGGAATGTGGACTTGAACCCACAACCTTCTACCTCAAAGACAAGGGTGCTACCACTGAGCCACAGTTGACACTGATTAAAACATAACTTTGCTAATTCTTAGGCAAGGGTTATTGCAGGCAACCTTATTGAATGGCGGAGCAGGCTCGAAGGGCCAAATGGCCTACTCCTGCTCCTATTTCTTATTTTCTTATGTTCTAACCTCATTTCAGTGTCTTTAACCTTTGCATCAGCACCCACTAAAGATGCCCTCTGTAGGAATGAGTACTAAACAAAATGTAAACTCAAATAACCTAAACTAGTTTGGCTTAGATTCATTGACACAATGAGGCTGATTTTGCTTCCCCTATGGGCCTCCCTGTGCATGTACATAAGTCAAGTGAACACACTTGATGTATGGGCACCTGATCTGACCTGAACCCACCTGCATTGAATTGATCCAATATACCCCAATGGCAGGCTCACCCTTGGCAGGGGCTTGTGCTTGATACAGGCAAAAATTCAACCACTACTGCCTCTCGCAGCTTCTCCCCTTTAGGCAGGGCTGTGCACAAGGCCTACTTCTTCTGGGCACAGTTCCGAATGACTGATCACCTGGCACTGGGACAGGAAAATTAGGTGGGAAGCGCCCTCGCCCCCGCCCTCCTGCCTCATTTGCATACCCATTTCCATGCTTGTGCCTGCTGTAGGCTCAGGTGCTCCACCCCTGCCTTCCTTGGAATGCCGAGGTAATTCCCAGGCAACACATAGGGGGTGGACACCTGGCATTATATCTGCTTTGAGCTCAGGGAATAAGCAGTGAAAAATAAACCCTAATAATTGAATTTGGCCCAATTTGGATTTCAACACCTAGAATTTCCACAGGTGTTAGAATCATAGAATCATAGAATCATAGAAGATAGGAGCAGGAGTAGGCCATTCGGCCCCTCTGGCCTGCTCCGCCATTCAATGCGATCATGGCTGATCATCCAAATTCAGTACCCTGTCCCTGCTTTCTCCCCATATCCCTTGATCCCTTTAGCCTTAAGAAATATATCCAACTCCTTCTTGAATCTATTTAATGAATTGGCCTCTACTGCCTTCTGTGGCAGAGAATTCCACAGGTTCACCACTCTCTGGGTGAAGAAATTCCTCCTCATTTCTGTCCTAAATGGCTTACCCCTTATCCTTAGACTGTGACCCCTGGTTCTGGACTCCCCGACCATCGGGAACATCCTTCCTGCATCTAGTTTGTCCTGTCCTGTCAGAATTTTATAAGTTTCAATAAGATCCCCTCTCATTCTTCTAAACTCCAGCGAGTATAAGCCCAATCGACCCAATCTTTCTTCATACGTCATTCCTGCCATCCCAGGTATCAGCCTTGTGAATCTTCGCTGAACTCCTTCCATGGCAAGAACATCCTTCCTCAGATAAGGCGACCAAAACTGCACACAGTACTCAAGGTGTGGTCTCACCAAGGCCCTGTACAACTGCAGCAAGACATCCTTGTTCCTGCACTCAAACCCTCTCACTATGAAGGCCAACATACCATTTGCCTTCTTAACCGCCTGCTGCACCTGCATGCTTACCTTCAGCGACTGGTGCACAAGGACACCCAGGTCTCGTTGCACTTCCCCTTCTCCCAATCTATTGCCATTCAGATAATAATCTGCCTTTCTGTTTTTGACACCAAAGTGGATAACCTCGCATTTATCCACGTTATATTGCATCTGCCACGCTTCTGCCCAATCACCCAACCTGTCCAAATCATACTGGAGTTTCTCGGCATCCTCCTCGCAGCACACACGCCCACCCAGTTTTGTGTCGTCTGCAAACTTGGAGATATTACATCTAGTTCCCTTGTCTAGATCATTAATATATATTGTGAATAGCTGGGGTCCAAGGACCGATCCCTGCGGTACCCCACTAGTCACTGCCTGCCACTCGGAAAAAGACCCATTTATTGCAACTCTTTGCTTTCTGTTTGCCAACCAGTTCTCTATCCAAGTCAATACCTTGCCCCCAATCCCATGTGCCTTAACTTTACACGCTAATCTCTTATGCGGGACCTTATCAAAAGCCTTTTGGAAGTCCAAATACACCACATCCACTGGTTCTCCCTTATCTATTTTACCAGTTACATCCTCAAAAAATAGAATTATAGAATCTTACAGCACAGAAGGAGGCCAGTTGGCCTGTCGGGCCTGTGCTGGCTCTTTGAAAGAGCTGTCCAAATTAGTCCCACACCCCAGCTTTCACCCCATAACCCTGAAAATGAGTTCTCTTCAAATACATGCCTTTTAAAAGTTCCTACCTGCTCCCTAGCTTTGCTCAGCAACCTTGGACACCTCCCATCTGGACCAGGTGACTTGTTAACGTTGAGTGATGCCAACCTATTTAGCACATCCTTTCTAGCTATTTTTATCCGATCTAATATCTCTACTCCCCCTCCTCTATTGCAACATTAACTTCATCCTCTTCTTTTGTGAAGACAAATGCAAAGTACTCATTCAGTACCTCAGTCATGCCCTTCGAATCTACTGCTGTAGCTTTAGTGAAGGATCAGCAGAACCACTGGAGGTTTCCTCTGATCTTCCACTTAAGTTATGGGGTCGGGAGAGCCACACGGAAATTCCCCCCCATGCTTTTGATGCTACTTTCCCTTCATAAAAATGGCAACAGGCATGTGCTTTGTAGCAAAATGTTTACTTTCTCTGGAAACAGAAAGAATGACTTGCATTTATATAGCGCCTTTCACGCAAAAGACGGCATCTCCAACCATGTCGCACTCCCTCAGTACTGCACTGGAATGCCAGCTTAGATTTTGTGCTTATGTTTCTGGAGTGGGACTTAAACCCACAAACTTCTGATTCAAGAGGTGAACTTGCTACCAACTGAGCCACAGCTGATATCGATTCCCATATCCCACATCCTGTCCTTATGGCAGTTAGGAGGTAAACAGATGCCATCCGTGGCTGGTACCACAGAAAAAATGGTTGGTATTTTTAAATGTTGTTCTTTTACCACTGAAAATATAGTTGACAGTCACTGGTAGTTTTGAGGCATGCATGAGAATATATTTAAAACTTTAATGTGTAATTACATATATATATCCAGCAGATGGAGCCTGTTGATAAAGGTAACACATTCATTCATTTATTAACATGATTTTCTATTAGCTCATTCAACTTTTTTCTCAACTATCATCCTGAGTGGAAACAGGATTTGTGCAAGTTGTTGAGCTTTACTGCTAACCACCATAGTTTAAAGTAATGGTTGGAAAATAATGATCAGTACCTGCCCTAGTATCTGATTTGTGCACCCGGGCAGGCAAGGCTGCCCACGTGTGGCGCAGAGTCAGAAAATGACTTGTCTAGAGTTTGTAATACAGGTTGAAATTAATAAAAACTCAGAAAGGCAAAGGCTGATCAGGGACAGTGAGCATGGATTTATAAAGGACAAGTCATGCTAGACTAAATTCTGCACACGCAGAGTGACAGAGCTATAGAAAGCAAATAAGGTTTCAGGTTATATTGCTAAAACCACTGAGAACAATGTGAGGAGCACTATATTTAGGCTCTATCAGGCTCTATCCGCACTAATAGGTTGTGTCTAGTTTTCGCCCCCGCATAGAGTGAGGGATATTGAGAAGCTAACCTCAAAGCTCTTAATTATAAGGATAGGTTCCAAGTGTTAGGATTAATTACTTTGGAGAAACATGGCTTGGAAAGAAATATGATTGAGGTTTTTAAAATGATGAATGGGTTGGACTATCTAAGATGGATAGGGATGGTATGACGAGAGGACATGTCTTTAATAGCTAGAGGCAATCTATAGACGCCAGGAAACATTTCAATTTGCATTGTTATTGCTTGGAGAGCTAGCTGCTGAAACATGTGATTAATATGCATTCGCTGCTATCCTTTAAAAGGGAACTTAACAAGTTCTTGAGAGGAGAGGACATTCCTAGTTACACAGGGTAAGTTGCTAGTTATTTGTGATTATTGGGTTGTGGGTGCCATGGTCTCTTGGAGCTTGCCTGATTGGCTTAGGGAGTTGGAGAGGAATTTGCCAGAGTTTTTCCTGAACTGGCCATAGATTTTTATCTGTCAATTCATTTTTCCTCTCCCAGGCGTGGTTAGGGGTGGGTGAACGGTGTATGAGATTGCACCATTATTTGAATGGGACAGACTTCAACAGCTTAAAGGTCTTTTCTTTCCCTTTTAATTGCATTTTTTGAGGAAGTACATAATTAAAGAGAATGTAGTAGATATTATAAATATGGATTTTTGGAAGGTATTTGATGAGATGTCACACAAGGCACATAAAAATTGGGGCTGGATTCTCCTCTGAATTACCAGCTATTTTGGGATGCGAAGCTGAATGAAATGGGTTCTTAAAGGCTACCAGCTCAACTCTGCTGCTATAAAAGTGCACCAGAATAATCCTCCCAATAAAACTGAAAGGATAGGACTATCACATACAACCTCAGGACATGCCAAAGCTCTTCACAGCCAATGAAGTACTTTTTGAAGTGTAGCCACTGTTATAATGTAGGGAAACACGGCAGCCAATTGCGCACAGCAAGCTCCCACAAAGAACAATGAGAGGCATAACCAGTTAATCGTTTTTTTAGTGATGTTGGTTGAGGGATAAATATTGGCCAGGACATTGGGAGAATGCCCCAGTTCTTCTTTAAATAGTCCCATGAGATTTTTTTACGTCCACATGAGAGGGCAGACAGGGCATCGGTTTAACTTCTCATCTGAAATCATCAATCCTCTTTAAGGCCTTCCTGGAGCCCGCCATGAGGAAAAGGAGAGTGTGGCTTACCCCTCTGACCTATTTCCCCCACCTTCCACCCCAAATAATTACCACCACTGCATGAGTGGCAGTAGGAGGTGCAGTAAGGTATCCCAGGGCTGAATACCACAATGAGGAGGCCATTTTGTGTGCTGTTACTGAAGCTTGATGTTATTTACCTGCAGATCATCTATTTAGTACTTTGGAGGTTCAGTTAAATCTTTTGCTGTTAGTTTTAAACAACTCTGTTCAAAGTACTGCTTTGCACTGGGGACATGGACTTTCCAAAGGGAATCATTCTATTGTTATGTTATTAAGAGGAGAAGGATGAGGCTATGGAAGAGGTCGAGGCTCTTTGAGTGTGACATCTCTGTGCCGGCGGGGGGGTGGTTTGCACCCCTGGTGTTGGCCTGCTTTTTTCTGTCCTAGATTCCTGGGCCACTGGAGACTGTTCCACTTTGCTAGCTTTATCTGTTTTCATTTCTAACTGCCTTAACCCCAAACCTCAGCTATTTACACATCTCTTAAAGTTCTTTCATTTCTCTCATTATGCCTCTTATGGTCTAATGTTAATTTCACTTCAGCTATTTAACCATCTCCTGTTTTGCATTTGAGCACTTTATAGACTATTCCACTTCCTCTTATGCATGTTTTACTTTCCTTTTCCTTGTTCTATTCCTTTTTAATTCTATTCATCTGTAATTATTTCCAGTTCTGATGAAGGGTCTACACCTAAACCATTAACTTATTTGTTGTTTCTACACAAGCCTACCATGTGTGTTAGCAATTTCTGATTTTGTTTCAAATTTACAGCTTGTCGTTTCTTTACTTTTTGATTATATACAGCAGTGTGGGGTAGTTTAGCCTCTGCTTACAGAATTCATTCTCCTGTTGAGGAAGTCTGCCTCAAACAGATTGCCTAATTTATACATTTTCAGATACTAATTGTTGAGAAAATGTCTCTAAATTGCATACTCGAACTCATATGAAATACTGACACATACTGAATTGAAGGAACACTTCAAATATTCTTACCACACTACCAATGTGACATTACAAACTGAACACTGTTATCCTGGATGAGTATATGACTCTCCCTTTCTACCCACATACCTCTTATCAGGCAGTGGGACAGGTCACAAGCTGGTGGCTATCACTAGAAGTAGGCACTTCTGGAGTTTGACAGCTTTATTTTATAGTCCCAGTGGTGAGGTGGTTGCTGCAGTATTCTTTATTTGTGGAACAGACGGTCTGGTCTCCGCAAAATATAATGAATAGTCATTAGCCAGCTAACTGATCCATATGTAATTTCTTGTGTGTAGGTAGTTTTGTTGTACATAAAACCTGGCTGTATGTTTTTCGATGGATGATTAATTTGATGTCTGCACTAATTTATTTTGGGGAACTGCATGTAAACCTGAAAAATCAATATAACTATAATAAATAGGATAACTGGCTAATACTGAGGAAGGAATTTAACAAATAGTTCAGAAGAAAACACAGACTATGAATATCGCAAAAAACTCTCCCCAAGATTATAACTCAAGAACAGGTTGTTATTATCCTTTATAATTAATTAGTCTCATTTTTTGTAACTTCCTTTTTAAAAAAATGTCTTACTGTTGCGTGGCAAGAGCACTAAGCAGGGGAGAGGCTTCATACTGTTAATGTTAGATGTAATAAGCAAGATAGTGTCACAGGAGCTGAGGTTATATAAGGCACCATGTGACTGGTAGTAATACTAATTTCCACTGACCTAGCAAAATATTATTTGCCTTATATATTATTGACTGATAAATAATTTAAATTTGTTTTTGGTCTGTTTCCAGTTCTACACTACACCGCAAGTTTTGTAAAGGAATTGTTTTTTCCATTGCAAGTGTCTCTGCAGGTAGTCTGATGTGCTCCATATATAAAGGACCATTTTACGGGCAGATGAGATAACTTGAGAATGATAATATCAGCCCTTATGAGCTTTGATTTAGCTCATTTAATCTATGTTCCTGTTTTTGTTCTGTAGGGCATTTGTGTTCGGGTCTGCAACAAGTTCCACAACTTAATTGTGGGATAGGTTATCTGACTTCTCTATACATTATTATGAACAGTCAGGTTGATTGATTCATGTATAATACCTTGACTGTTGGTGGTTTTTCCATTGGGCACTCCTTTCAAAATTTATTGTATTTCAGGATCATGTGATGTCTACATGAAATCTTTTGGAAAAGATAACATTGTCGGAAAGGATGTGCTTATCTAATGCTGTTCAATTGAGAGAAAACACACAGTGTTCAAGGATAGTAAATGTCACATTTTTAATGATGCATACCAGTGCATATTCAAAACAACTCAAACCGTATATAAACATTTCCGGGTTTCAAAAACAGTACAGCAATGTCGGGATGTTTTAGACTTGTATCTCTGCTTATCTAGTGATAAAATAGTTGTTACTTATATAAAGCATTACATTGTGCTTTTAGTCTAACACTAGAATGTTAGACTCCCACTCAGGAGGCTCAAGGCTGAATCCCAGCCTCAGCTCACATTCCATCTCAGCTACCTTCTGTCACTGAGTTTCAACTATTCTTATCCAGGCTGTTATAGATGGGTGGCCCGCTGTGGTGATGCATTCCATATTAAGTGATAAAAATCATCTTGTCACAGCAATCATGCTTCCTGTTGGACCAAATGTGTACATGTTATACTGATTGCTGGTGTCATGAACCAGTAACTATTTCAGTTCTGTCCCTGTTTCACGAAAAAGAGTTGCTCATTTTAGCCAGATCTAAAACTTCAAAAAAAGGATTATTTTTGATTGCCCCAATGTGATGGATTCATATACATCATTGCAGTGATATATTCTGGAGTGTGGAATCCAGAATCTGGCTGGCAGTTAGATGACCATAAAACTATTATAAAAACCATTTGCTCTTGTTCCAAAATGGCATTATAACTGATGGGTCATTTATTTCTGATGGTTATACTTCAATTTTTATGATTCCCTGAAACTTTCAATTGAATGGAATAATACATTGATATGGTAGGCCAGGAAAGTGTTGGGATTGGTCTTTGGCCTGTGCTGAGTTAGTTGATCTCAGCTTCAACACTACAATTGGCCTCAGTGTTACTGTGCTAGGGAGGGCGTGGGGAAAGCAACTAGAGTTCCCAACCTTGATCCTTATGCAGTGATTTTGGAAAGTGCCCTGTGTGGACAATGAATGAAGCAAGGTCAGACTCAGCTGTGATGGTTGCTATGGTTGAATACCTGCCAAAACTCACTGCTCAAGTTTGCATGTGAAGTCAAGAGTATGCTGGAATACTCCCCCACTTGCCTGGATGGGTTCAGCCACAACAACACTCGAAGCTCAAGACCAACTGGGACAGAAGTGCTTGCATGATCAGTGTACCTGCCACTGGACTCAATATCTACTCCTCCCCCCACCTCCATCACACTGGTGATCTACAGGATGCACTGCAGAAAATAAACAAGGTTACTTTGACAGCAGCTCCCTCCCCTATGACCACTAGCACCAAGAAGAACAAGAATAGCAATGTTGTGGGAACATCACCACACACCATCCTGAATTGGACATATATCACCGTTCCTTCATCGTCACTGGGTCGATATCCTCGAATTCCCTACCTAACACCATTGCTGGAGCACCATTGCTACAAGGACTGCAGCAGTTACAGGAGAAGGACCACCACCACCTTCTCAAGGCAACTAGGGATGGGCAATAAATACAGCCTTGCTAGGGTCACCCACACATTTTTTCTTAAATGGCTACTTGTCAGTTACTGGAGGAATACTAATGCCCTGGAGCTGTACTCAACAGATGATGGCTTCTGGAAAAGAGGGTAGAAATGGAGAGAAATCTGGGGAAAAAGTCAATATTTTGAAAAGGGAATCAAAAATAATGTGAAATGTATCTTGATGTCTGTGGTCATTGGTCACTTTCAATGCAACAATTAACTTAAATAGTAATGAACTTAAAAGCATTTTTAACAGATTTACAGTATTGCCAACAATGCTGATATCTTCATATTCTAATTTAAATTTGTCTTGAGTCCTTTTGGAGAAAAATTTCAAAGTAAATATCAAAAGACTAAAGATTTTTTCAAGTTATTTTGTCATGTGTTGTAAACAGCTTCACAATGCTGAAAACCACAAGTTTTGAAAAGGGGCATAGCATCTTTATGGGATAAATGTTGGATATGTTGATTTTCCATACATTGGATAACACGGGGCTATATTTTCTTCTTTGTTCTAAGAAACAGTGGCACAATTTTTAAAAGTACACAAAGACAGTATTATTGTAAAGTACAGTAGCAGCACAAGACATGTATGGACATGAAAGGAAGCCATAGCAGCTAAAACCATTTGTTAACAGACTAGTATGTACCATTTAATCATATGAGCCTGAAAATGCATATTGGTGATGTTATTGTACAAATGTTTAATGTGTTTATATCAAATTCCTGTCTCTGCTATTTTAAGAGAGGCACTTACCCATGTCAACATGTCAAACACACTAAGTGTACACATCTGCATATGTGCATCTAATGACAATGCAGTACCCAAAATATTTGGTGCTCATAGTGCATCTGAAGAGAATACTGTCAATACAGAACCAATCATCACCACTCACATTTACATTAAGCAGCAGCACCGATGCAGATACTTCATGCCAGTTAAATATCGTTATGGCTGAGAAAGCACAGTGCAGGGTGCTGAAGCCAATAAGTACAAGGTAGCGGTCCAGCATGCTGCCTGTTGCTGCTGAGTTGTCTAGTGATACAGAGCTTAAATGGCACGCTTTTCAATGGAGGATACATACTCTGCAGTGGGCAGTCATTGCCTCCATGTGCACGGCAGTGGAAGGTGGTATAGTTAGGTTGGACAAATGATTGTCTACACTGCAGTCCGACATTGGCATGAGAAACCTCAGCAATGTAGGCCATAGACACAGTAGCTGTATCTCTCATGAGTGTTCCGGCTGCTGCTTTGGATAGTTTTGCATCTAAATCCAAAAAGTAATGATGTGCAGCTTCAACTTGTTTTGAAAATTGTTACAAGAAGAGAACTTGTGGATGCCCAGTGTTCTATGCTAAGACAATTCAGGGGACATGATGAGAAAATGGCCTCTAGGAATGGCATCTGTGGAACATCTGGTTGACATTCATGTCAGTGGCAGTTCCGTGCCACCACATAACTCTGCACAAGTGACTGATGATTCAGCCTTTGAGAGCAATGAGCCTACTGCTGCTCCAGCAAAGGAGGCACCTGGGACTCATGCAGGCATCAGTTTAGTCACGCATACAGGTAATGAGTCTTCTCTATCCCATGCAGCTTGCAAGTTGGATAAGCAGCCATCGCTACAGCAACTACCTCACTTAGAAGGAGCATTTAGGAATAATAGACAAAACAAGGCCCAGGTAGAACTTCATTACTAACAAGGTGAAAACACACCCAAAAATGCATTGAATACACTGCATCTACTCCAACACTGAACAAAATTAATTTATTTTTAATAAATCTTGCAGTCTGTCATTCTTTTTTTGTGCAGAAAAGAAAGCATCAGTTGTCCAGAGGTAAACCTAATAGGACATATGGAATTCTTTGCAAAAACTAAACAGGTAAATCACCTGGCAGTTGCATGATTGTAAATATGTCCAATAGAAAGTAATAGTAGCCAATTGCAGATCTCACTGGAAGAACCATTCAATGAGACCCTAACGTACTTGTGTCTTTGGCTACAGTGGCTCCTCTGCTCCTGGTGGCCTTTGTGCACATAGGGCTAGAGTTTTTGCTTTGGGCACAATTGGCAATCTGGGCACAAATTACACTTGAAATAACATGTTTTTTTGAAGTGAAGTTGTGGTTCAGATTTCCACCTAAACTAATTTGCATAATCACAAACGTAAAATCTTCCATGAACCAGCACAATCGGGCAGCGTAATAAAACGTAATAGTTTTTTTCCCCCTTGCATTAAAGAATATTCATTGATGTATTTAAGAGTGGTAACCTGATGCAGTTTTATTAATACAGCTAAAATGGGTTTATCACACAAAATAAGCTTTTTTAATAAGAGTGTCCAGTCTGACACCTTTGAGTAACCTGATTTTAAATCACTCAAAATGACTTTAAAAAACTATACTGAACCATTTACTAGTTTCATTGGTGTACACTAATCAGTTTCTTAGTAAATTAAATATGTTTGAAGTAACTTGCGCTTAAAATTCTGCACTCTTTTATGCTGGTTTGGCTGATTTCAGGTGAATTGCGCTAATGGAAATTCTAGGCCATTGTGTCCTTGTATCCTACTCGTCTCCATGGCTCGCATCAAAGTCCATTGTGAGGCCTCTGTCCACAGCAATATTGTGCAGTGTAGAACGTACTGCTATGATTTTATAGACCTTCACTGAAGCATATTCTAAGGCACTCCCCACCCCCCTGAACAGTACATGCAGCTTAAGTGTTATCTTAGTACCCCACATATCTGCTCAATGAGACCCCAGATGCACCTCATTGTATTGGTTCTCTGCTGGGGTATGAGGGATATACAGGGATGTCATCAGTCATGGTTGCATTGTTAATTACCCAAGTTGCTGATGAGTAAGCCATCCATCCTTCCCTCTCCTTCAGTATCACATTGCTGTTTGTGGGAGCTTGCTGTGGGCAATTTGGCTGCCCCGTTTCCTACATTACAGTAGTGACTATGCTTCAAAAAGTACTTCATAGGCTGTAAAGACCTTTGGAATGTCGGCTGAAAGGTGCTACATAAACACAGAAACATAGAAGATAGGAGCAGGAGTCGGCCATAAATGCAAGTGTTCTTTTCTTTTTTTCAAAGAGCTGTAGAACACGTGATTGCCTCAAAATTAAAGCATCACGTGCACTTCCTAAAAGTTATAGACAGTGGCAACCTTTGCAGCCACTGTTAGTGCAGTGTGGATGGTTGACTGTCCCAGCAATAGAACCGAATAGCACATTCGAGACACAACTTTCGTATCGAACCTTGGCTCCATAAAGTGCTCCTCTGTCATTCCCACGCAGCAGACTTTGTTTGGATAAATCTGCTGCCTGTACATCCTATGACGTCTGTGCTCCTAGGTCGTTGTCACCTACTGCTGTACTGAGAAATATTCGTTACTGGCTGCTGCCCCTATGCTGTGTACCAGAAAACACTGTTCTAATCAATTCTTGCTAGGGTGTTACTGCAAAATCTTACATTTAATTTTGCTGTCCAATGACCAGAGCAGAGTTAAACATGGAAGCATAGTCCATTAAAGCGTTTAATTAGTATTGCGCTATGGTTTGTGTACATGTATTTATTTTGCAGGAAGGGAAGGGAGAAAATTGACGAGAAAAAATTAAATTAGCAGAGGGAAATATGGCTTGTGGTGTTGTATCATCTGCAGCCACTAGATGGACCATTGACATGCAAAATTATGCTCGTAACTACGAATAAAGACAGTTTAATAAACTTTACCCAGCCTGAACTCCACTCCCAACACGCACAGTGGATTTATCAAAAAAATGTATTGCAAGTACTTTCTACAGCTATTTCACATAAAACGCCTATTGTAAATTATGCACATATTTTTATGCACATGATTTTCAGGAAACTTTTGCTGGTTCAGCATTAAACACAGCAGAAGTATCAACACTGCATTGCTTTCCTTTCATTCAAGAAAGACTCAAGCACAAAATATAGCTAACAGCTGACCAGAAGTTCTTTTTGTCTTTTTAAACCACATGTTTGCTAAGTATAGAAGATGCGGTACAGTTTAATAAACGGGTCCAGCACCGTTGATTAAGCAAAAGTGCAGCCCTGAAGAATTTGAGAACTGCTACTAAGCTTTCGGGTTTTTTTTTGTACAGTTTAGAATAACTTGCAGTTAGTTTGCGTTCGATATTGTTGCACTGAATAATAAATATTGGAGCTATGCACCCTCAATTACACTGATATCATTTCAACCTCCCCCCACCCCCCAAACCCACACACAACTCCTACTAAAGTGGCAGCTGTAGCAATGTTTCAAGGAAGAAAAGGTTCATCTGACCGGGCTCTTAATGTTGCCACACGCCAAAAACTCCTCAAACTGCTATTGTTCTCTCTATAGATATGGTAATGAGTAGCGTGTGCCGTGGAGTGCACGCCTGAGACAAAAGAAAAGTTTACTATTAAATAGCAGTCTTTTTTGCTGTCTGCTCTAATAACGACAAATATTGTAATATCGACGAAGATTGGGGTGGCGAATTAAGTGGAAATAATAACCTGCCAATTATACTATATATTCATTCAATTTTAAAAAAGAATGTTTTTTTTTGCAATATGTAAGGTTTAGAATCTGCAATTGCACATTAAAAAGTTGTTGTAATGCAACATTTTACCCCATTTTCTCCTCACTTGCCTTCTTAGCTTAATTAATAATATTATTTTTAAAAAATAAACTGCCTTTACTAAAGCACTTTTCACCTGGTAACGACAACAAAAGACTGCAGAAGCTGAGCCGGAGCCCCGCCCCACGTGGGGAACCGTCTCTGCATAATTAATGAGCCTCCTCTTTGCACCAATCAGACGGGAGCGAGCCGGGCGGCCGCCTGCCACAGCGGCGGCGCGCTATAAAAGGAGCGGCGCCGAGCGGCCAGTCAGAGCAGAGTGAGCCCGCGAGCAACAGTACAAGCAAGTAGAGAGCGCTGGCGTGTCAATCAGTGCAAACTCTGCGCGCAGTCACAGGACGCTGCCTCTACCTTCAACTGCGACTGTTTCCTACAGCCTGGGATAAATATGACCCTGGAGGAATTCAACGGCACTGAGGAGACCCAAGTAGAAAGCACCGAAAAGTACGGATTATTTTTGCAATATATATGTGTGTGTGTGTTGTAAAATCGCATTGTTGAAGCTGCACGGGGGGTGGCTCGGATCGGATGCGGGGTGCAGGCTGCCGCCGCTCTTTGCTGTTTGGAACCCGCCGTCTCGAGTGATGGTGTCGGTTAGTGCGCGAGAGCCGGGTAGCGGCGGACACTGGATCCGTTTAAAAAAACAAAGAGACCAAAAAAAACAAAAGCCGGCACTTTTGTGAGGTGGGGGCTCGCAGCGAATGAACGAATTAATTAAAAACTCCAAACTGCTCCACCTCAGCAACAGGTGAGCCCGGTTGGAGGGGAGCAGCCGCGCTGCGGCGAATAAATCGCCTCTTGGTCACTGAAGCTTTGTATCTCGGTGTGCGGATTTGTTCATTTGGACTTTTAAAAAAAATAATAATTATTATTTCCTCCTCTTCCTTTCAGGATGCAAGCTGCTGGCAAAGCCCTGGAAGAGTTGCTGAGCTCCGCGCAACGGCAGCACTGCCTGACGGTTGGAGTCTACGAGTCTGCAAAAGTCATGAATGTGTAAGTTTCGCGCAAGTCACTCTTCCAAATGCACCGCACCGAGATCCGGCTCTCTCACCAGTTAGTAACAGAATCGTCCGATTTGTGATTTGAGCTGGGTGATGACCGTGTTTTTTTTTTGCAGTGACCCGGACAGTGTGGTGCTGTGCCTTTTGGCCACTGACGAGGAGGATGAAGGTGACATTGCTCTGCAAATCCACTTCACTTTAATTCAGGCGTTTTGCTGCGACAATGACATTAACATCGTGAGAGTGAATGACATCCAGCGGCTGGCCGAGATCGTCGGCAACGCGGCCGACAATGAGGAGCCCAAGGACATGCATTGCATCCTGGTCACGGTGAGTGCCTTTTATGTAACTAGCAGTGGTAACTGCCACTTTAAAGGTGCTTTTTATGTTGGAAACTGTAACTCTACTAATAATTGAAGCAGGTTTGTTTAACCTAGAAATACAGTGTGACTTGGCAATATGACCATGTACCTGACTTTTTGTATTTTTTCACATCTAGAATCCAAGCCAAGACTCTTGGAAAGATCCAGCTTTAGAAAAACTTGGTGTCTTCTGTGAAGAGAGCCGCTGCACCAATCAATGGGTCCCCAACATTTCCTTTCCCGAGCGTTGAAATTGTTGCATAGATTTGGTGGATGCTGGAAATATATTTTGAAGTCGCCTTGTCTAAGGAAAAGTGTTGGCTTCCTGGATCTGTGGATTAGACTGGTATTTTGGTCAAGTCGCATGGACATGTGACCAGTACCTTATGATGGTGTATCGGGAACACAGTGGACCGATAGCCAGCACTGATGACTGCAACAGGTTTCATTAATGGACTGTTGCACAACAGCTTGGACCTGGAGTAGTGAGGAGCGTGAGCAAGAGAAGTATACTGTGCAGCCCTGCACATGCCACAGAGCCCTGTTTCTGTAACTGGAGGAGATTAAATGATGGATCAAGACCTGCATGGAGGCTGTGGGACTCTTTATCTGGTTCTATGAACTTAACTGCATTTAGTTGTGGAACAGTCTAACTTTATATTTGACTGCCACAATGGACTTCAAACATCTATTTACAGCTGTGAGCTCTACACAACTAGAACAGATTTTTAAAAACATGTTTTTATGAAAATGGATACTTGGTTCATATTTCATGTAAAGCTGAATAAATGCTGAAATAAAGCATATAAATGAGTTTTTGCCTGTGGTTTATGCTTGACAATAGAACCCCAACTGCCACTACCTGACTACAAAGGGCACTATAACCTAAAACCATTGATGCAAGAATTTGCGTTAGTTAGCTATCAACAGAGTCAGAGACACTTTGCCCACTTAAACTAGCTGTCAGTCTCTGGAATTAGTAAGACTAGGTTGCAACTGCTTGCATAACTAAGTAGGGCAAGGGGAAATCCTACCTTGGGAAACTTTCAAGCAGTAAAATCCCTAGTCTGTACTTTCTATTATTTCTTTTCAACTTTATATTTAATTATGTCTGGGGAAATGAGGTAATTTAACTGCTAATTACAAAAACAATCACAGAATCCCCACAGTGCAGATAGAGGCCATTTCGGCCCATCGAGCCTGCACCGACACATATCCCACCGTAACCCCACGTATTTAATCCCCCCTAACACTAAGGGTCAATTTATCATAGCCAAATCAACCTAACACGCACATCTTTGGACTGTGGGAGGAAACCCACGCAGACACGGGGAGAATGTGCAAACTCCACACAGACAGTCACCCAGGGCCGGATTTGAACCCAGGTCTCTGGCGCTGTGAGGCAACAGTGCTGACCACTATACCACTGTTGCCCACTTCTACACACTTCTGAAGAGACATTAAAAAAAATCAAGTGCTAAGTGAACTTAACCAGGGATTGGTTCAGTTTGTTATAAATATTTATTATTGTAATTCTAGTGACTGGTTTTGTATTACAATTCAGGACATTACAGTCACTAGTATATCATGATCCATGGTGCTGGGTGGGGGGATTGCATAATATATTAGATTTGGTGTAGTAAACACTTATTTTCAATGTCCATTATGTAGAATAAAGGACATTTAAAGTTGATCTAAACATTTTTTTGACTCTTAAAACCATAGACCCAAGATCCTGCTTGTACCCTTAAAGTAATACCCAGAGTCTATTGGTCCTTTAAGAGTTGGTGTTTTATTCTTAGAAATCCTGTGGACTTTCTGGGTCTTGGCACAGTTGGGATGCCATTAGCATGTAAGAATCTTAATCAAACTACTGAGAAATCCCCATAGATGTTTGTTTGCTCAGTACACCTTTTCCTGGAAGGAACACTACCTCCTTACCTTATTCAGCCAAGGCTTTGCGATGCATAGGTTCTGGTATTTAACAAGCAAAACATTAATAATCTTCCTGCTGCTTGTCCAGCCAGGGCTACCCTATCAGAGCATTGGCTATTAGTATTATCTGGAGCTGCATAGGCAGAATCCCTGGGGACTGACTTGTCTATCCCTCTAAGTTCTATTAGTGAGCTGTACCGTTGATAACTGACCCAACAGTGCCCTGGAGTAGTGTGTGAACTGGCCTGGCTCAGGTATTATAAATTACTGAGTCTACCATACAGCGTTGATTGGGTCAGCTACCTTGGATTTGGCTGTTACTGTAACAATTATACTGGGGTTCTTTCCCTAGTACCCATGCATGATTTTAAATACATAGTTGTATTTTTGGTTTCTATTAGATGATTTGCAACAAGTTACCTGCCAAGTATATCAACTTTTATCACCTTGACTACAAATAAAGGCCACTTATCTTCCCACTTCTCCCAAAAAGAGAATCGTCACCAATTTTTTCTTTGGACAACTGATCACTGTGGGTTTGAGCCTTTGTTACCAGCAGCACAATTCACCAGAAAACATGAATGCATAGCTACCATCCTCCTGATTACAGTACATACACCATACCTTGTTGAATGGTGGTTCCATCAATAGGAGATAATGAGCTTCAATAGGAGATAATGAGCTTCAACAGCACCTTCTTGCCTCTCGGCCCTTAGCCCTGAATAGGTAAGCTTTTGCTCTGATATCTGCCTGGAGTCCACCTCCATAACATTGCCTGTCTCCACCTCTGCCTCAGCTCATCTGCTGAAACCCTCATCCATGCCTTTGTTCCTCGACGCGATTATTCAAATGCTCTCTTGGCTGGCCTCCCATCTTCCACACTTCGTAAACTTGAGCTCATCCAAAACTCTGTTGCCTGTATCCTAACTCACACCAAGTCTCGTTCACCCAGCACCCCTGTGCTTGCTGACCTACAATAGCTCACGGTCTGGCAACGCCTTGATGTTAAAATTCTCATCCTTGTTTTCAAATCCCTCATGGCCTCACCCCTCCCTCTATCTGTAACCCCCTACAACCCTCCGAGATCTCTGCGCTCCTCCAATTCTGGCATCTTGTGCATTGCCGATTTTCTTCGCTCCACCATTGGCGTCCATGCCTTCAGCTGCCTAGGCCCTAAGCTCTGGAATTCCCCCCCCCTAAACCTCTCTATCTCTCTCTCCTTTAAGATGCTCCTTAAAACCTATCTCTGCGACCAAACTTTTGGTCGCCTGTCCTATAATCTCTTTGTGTGGCACGGTGTCAAATTTTGTTTGATAATCGCTCCTGTGAAGCACCATGGGACATTTTACTACATTAAAGGCGTTATATAAATGCAAGTTGTTGTTGGTGAATCACATCCTCCTCCTGTGCTGTTCCTCAAAAATATCCAAGAAAGTAGTTCTTGGCTAATAGACCCTGTGGGCTGGGTAAGGCTTTATACGAACAACCCCCTCACTTGCTGTCATCTAACAGGCCCAGCTGCTGCTTCTCAAGGCTGCTGCTGCTGCACCTCTTCCTCTGACTGTCCATCCAAAGGAGTGAAGCATAAACAGCAGAGCGTTTAATGCGCGTAGGCAAGGCAGGAAAAACAATCAGAAAGAAGCAAATTGGAAGCTCAGAGCAGCCTTGGAAATACACTACTCACAATAGCACACAGATCCTAATAACCTAAGCGCTTGCAGGTGAGTGCTCCTTTAAATCTAGCTTGCAGTCATGTCAGTCACTTTGTGAAGCCAATGTCAGTAAGATTTACTGGGCGGGTTTGTGCTGGACGGGACTTCTGACCTGCCCAGTTAAAATTGCATCAAGGTGCAAATTACGCCTGTGTACCCCTATTTGAATTTATTCATGAGGCACCAGTGGTACGTTGGGACCTGAGTCAGCTCCACAGTAAAAATGACAGTTGATGAGTTTCTGACAGAAACAGGCCGGTATGTTGATTTTCGCGATTTTAACACAGCCTATCCCATTCCCACCGGGTGGGTTAGTTTAAATTCGGGTCTGCCTGTGGTTCATTTTACAGTGTATTTCACAACAGGGTCACTGTTTAATGTTTCAGAGGGGCCATTAAGTGGTATATGGTATCAAGCTCATCTTTGAACGGATGCGAAGAAAAGCAAGGGATGGTGAGGCTAGTCGATGGTTTATGGACTTATCTGCATTCTTGGGAGCAGTTTTACCCCATTATTTTTGTTACAATTGCTTCCACCAATATAATACAGTATTCCTAATGTTGGGCCAGATCTTGCTGTAAAAATAACGCATTAACGACGTACGCCATTATTAATGCACAAATCAGCCAGCAAGTTCAGGGGATTAAGAGATACACCATGAGTTGCAAATCTCCAGGACTAGCTGGTCGATTTATGCTGCACAGTCGATGTTTCACACAAACGGCATCTAGCCCTTAGCCTCCCCGTTATTTTTAAGAACTTACTGCATTTGCACATTAATTGCCCATTAAACTCGCCACAGAAAGTTAAGTCTGGTAATTACCAGCGTAAATAACTTTTTAATGATGTGATAATTGTTAATGCAATGCCAATCAACCTCTCTGGCCCAGAAATTGAACAATTTCAACTGTGGAATTTAATTCCTTCAAGGTGGTAAATTGTTCTTCAAGATATAAAAAATGTAAATTTTAATTTTAATTTTTTTTCTTAATTTTCCATTCTGTTTCTTTATTCTCTATCTCCTAATCCAATCTTTCATTCCCTCTCTTTATTTGTCTTTCTGTGTCTGATTTAACTCTAATTCACCCACTCTAATTCAATCTCCTTCTGAGTCGTTCCTCTGTTTCTTTCTCAATCCTTAAATCTCATTGGTTAAGGAGATACACTGTTGGTTCCACCATTCACTGAGGTCCCAGATGCTCTGTTGCCCTCGCCATGCCGTTATCAGCTCAAGCTTCCAGCAAGTTACGGAGCAAAACATTTTTGAGCTGTAGTGTGCAGAGAAAGGTCTAAGTAACAGGGCACACCGCGAGGTGCCCCAATCCAGCGAGATCCAGCCTGTTATCTCAAACTCGCTGGAGCGCTTCCAAATAGATGGTCACCAAGACATTGTCTTGTACTGGTTTTATGATTTGCCAGCTGCAAGCGTAGCTATTGGGAATCTTCATAACACTTTCATATGGAACACTTTCCCAATTGGAAGGACCATCTACTTAACCCTTCTTAACCAATCTCCAGCTCATTTAAAAACTTTTAATATTTAAGCATCATATTACAGGTTTCTGTTTCACATATTATGTATATGCATGCAGCACAATACGTATGCGTCCGTTATCTTGTAAACCTGTGAGTGCCAAACCTTTGCCACAAACTAACACTGTGGACCCTGCCTTGTAGTACAACAAGGACATGATATTTTAATTGGTGGTAAAATAACATGGCTCAAGTCTTTTCTGATAATATTTATTAATGCTGCATATGTTTTTGAAGGTTATATATATTTATATTGTCAATTTTACTGGTTCATTATTTAAGGTATAGATAATACTTAGCCTCAAATACTGTATGAGCACAACCAATAAAACAAAACTGAAGAGTTCCAGAGCTTCTCTGCCACCACCACCATTTCTCCGAAGTCCTTGCACTTCATTTTTTTTAACTGACAAGTTAATAACTAACCTCCTGCCAAACCTTTGCCATTGTCATTCTTAAGCCAACTTCCATGAGAAATGCAAGTTGACTTGCCCTCCAATTATCCTTCTCTCCACCTGGGGTAATGTTTGCATCTCCAGCAATGCCCAGATGAGATGGGGAAATCTGTTAAGATGAAAGTTACAGATGTAAACCTGCATCCTACCATGCTTGGCATTGGACCGCATAGATTCCTGACTTTTATATTTTATACTTATAAAGACACAGGTAATAATTAGGAAATGGTTAACTTTGTTGGCACATATCTTCTCAGAACTGTAAGACTATGCAATAATTAGCAAATTATATTTGCTGCAGCTGACATCTCAGTTTGCTTTTATCATAAAGTATTGAATGTTCTTTGAACATCAAGTTACTCTATGTGTTAAAACAAATCGTACTTATAAGAAATCAAGGAAACTCAGACACAGCAATTCAGTTTTTAACTGGCTTGGATTTAATGCCTAAATTGGCAGCACTGCCAGATTATATCAGAACAAAACAATGTCCTGCTCAGCACCTCCTGGGCATATAGATCAGGAACCATGTGTACTGAGGCACACAGTCAAGTCTGGAATAGAGTACAATTTGTTTTGCCATGTGTCACCTTTTTGGCAGAGAGCAACTAGGACATCAAGTGGGTTATGATTTTCCAGTACTGTATTACTGAAGTGACTGAAGGAAAAACACATGGTTCCTGAGGTTTAATTAAGTTCTTTCAGGGTAATAAATGAAAAACTTCACCTTTTTCTTCCTACAGAATTTGTGGATGCTTTCTTTTTATGTTGTCATTTCCCATGTTTTGATATTTGGTGCACGGGACATGTTTATTGAGATGATCAAAGCCTTGTATTATAGGTACAGAAATGTTATGTGCAAATCACACCATAAATATAGTTAGAGATTAAAGGTATTTTGTTATATAGAGTCATAGGGGTAGAAATTAGGTCGCGCCCCATTTGGGGCGCAAATATCGTCCGGACGCAAATATTAGCGCCTGGCGCTAATTATCGGCACTGACAGGAAACTTCACTTTTACCGCCCCGGGAGGTGAGTGGAGCGCTAAATCAGGCGCTGCACACCTCTCTTAAGGCGCAAAGGCCGAGCAGTGAGGCGCTAACTCAGAGCGCTGGCGAAGCTCATGTAATGTCAGTCAGCAATGGAACACACACAATGGAACGGGCCAGTTCTTAAAGGGGATGGTTAATCTTGCTTTCCATCCACATCCTGTTCATTGCAGCCTTGAATCTCGGCCTGGAGAGACTTGCACATCAAATGTGCTGGAAAGAACAATGGAGAGTACCAGGCAAAGAGCTCAGAGTGCAGCTCCCACAGTCTCTGCTAAATCGATACAAGGAATGGCAAATCAAAATGAACCTGCAAAGTGCTGCTCAGTACCCAAAACTCCTTCACACAACGTTGAATCTCTCCAGAAGTCTCTCCCTCTCTCTCTCAGAATGCGTAGTTCAAAAATGCCACCAACAATAAAAGACAGGAAGAGGCCCCCTTTAAATAGCGCCCCCCCCAGCCCCACAGCGATTGATAGCGTTCCAGTCTTCTGGTCGTTGGAAGCGCCAGGCGGTAAGGCAGGGGGCGCCACTCAATTTCCGCTACGGGGCGCCACAAGGGCGTTGCACCATGGAATGACGTCACAATCTGCGCGCGCAGGTGGTCGCAGCGGTAAGTTTTAGCGCCGCCGCACAATCTCAAGTTAAGTTCTCGAGCGGCGCAAACATCGCTGCGCCCGGGCGTTAGCGGCTTAACGCCTCATTAGCGCCCTCTTAAGGCGCTAACGGGAGGCGCAACCAAGTGAATTTTTACCCCATAGTGTCATAGAGTTATACAGCACAGAAAGAGGCCCTTCGGCCAATCATGTCCACGCCGGCCATCAAGCCCTGTCTATTCTAATCCCATTTTCCAGCACTTGGTCCGTAGCCTTGTATGCTATGGCGTTTCAAGTGCTCATCTAAATGCTTCTTGAATGTTGTGAGGGTTCCTGCCTCTACCACCCTTTCAGGCAGTGAGTTCCAGATTCCAACCACCCTCTGGGTGAAAAAGTTTTTCCTCAAATCCCCTCTAAACCTCTTGCCCCTTGCATTGAAACTATGCCCCCTGGTTATTGACCCCTCTACTAATGGGAAAAGTTCCTTTCTATCTACCCTATCTATGCCCCTCATAATTTTGTACACCTCAATCAGGTCCCCCCTCAGCATTCTCTGCTCTAAGGAAAACAACTCCAGCCTGTCCAGTCTCTCTTCATAGCTGAAGCGCTGCAGCCCAGGTAACATCCTGGTGAATCTCCTCTGCACCCTCTCCAATGCAATCACATCCTTCCTATAGTGTGGCGACCACAACTGCACACAGTATTCTAGCTGTGGCCTAACTAGCGTTTTGTACAGCTTCATCATAACCTCCCTGCTCTTATATTCTATGCCTCGGCTAATGAAGGCAAGTATCCCATATGCCTTTTTAACCACCTTATCTACCTGTCCTGCTGCCTTCAGGGATCTATGTACATGCACACCAAGGTCCCTCTGATCCTCTGTCCTTCCTAGGGTCCTACCATTCATTGTGTATTCCCTTGCCTTGTTAGTCCTCCCAAAATGCATCACCTCACACTTTTCAGGGTTAAATTCCATTTGCCACTGTTCTGCCCATCTAACCAACCCGTCTATATCGTCCTGTAGCCTGAGGCTTCCCTCGTCGCTATTTACTACTCCACCAATTTTCGTGTCATCTGCGAACTTACTGATCATACCTCCTACATTCATATCTAAATCATTAATGTACACTACAAACAGCAAAGGACCCAGCACCGATCCCTGCGGTACACCACTGGACACAGGCTTCCAGTCACAAAAACAACCTTCGACCATCACCCTCTGCCTCCTGCCACTAAGCCAATTTTAGATCCAATGTGCCAAGTTGCCCTGGATCCCATGGGCTCTTACCTTCTTGACCAGTCTCCCATGCGGAACTTTGTCAAAAGCCTTACTGAAGTCCATGTAGACCACATCAACTGCACTACCCTCATCCACACACCTAGTCACCCCCTCGAAAAATTCAATCAAATTGGTCAGACCTGATCTCCCCCTGACAAAGCCATGCTGACTATCCTTGATTAATCCTTGCCTCTCCAAGTGGAGACTAATTCTGTCCCTCAGAATTTTTTCCAATAATTTCCCTACCACTGATGTTAGGCTCACTGGCCTGTAATTCCCTGGTTTATCCCTACTACCCTTCTTGAATAATGGTACTACGTTAGCTGTTCTCCAGTCCTCTGGCACCTCCCCTGTGGCCAGAGAGGTTCTGAAAATTTGTGTCAGAGCCCCTGCAATCTCCTTCCTTGCCTCACACAGCAGGCTGGGATACATATGTGCATAGTCCAGTCATTTCAAATGGCTGCAAGCTTTTCAAAAATCCATATTGGACAGTAATAAGTTATAAAGAATGCAGCATGCAAATTCACTGCTATGAAATGCTGTTGGCTTTAAACAGATAGGGGGAAAAATTCAGTTGGTTGCGCCTCCCATTAGCGCCTTAAGAGGGCGCTAATGGGGCGCAAAGCAACTAGCGCCCGGGCACGGCGATGTTTGCGCCGCTCGCAAAATTAACTAGACATTTTGCGGCGGCGCTAAACATTACCGCCACGATCTCCTGCGCCGGCAGATTGTGACGTCAGTCGAGTGCGCAATGACCCGGTAGCGCCCCGGAGCGGATATTGAGTGGTGCCCCCTGCCTTACCGTCTGCCGCTAGCAACGACAGGTTGAGGGGAGCGTTTTGAAGTCAGGAAGGGACTGGGGGAGCGCTATTTAAAGGCGACCGCTTCCTGCCTTTTTTTGTTGGTGACATTTTTGAACCACGCATTTTGAGAGAGAGAAAGACTTCTGGAGAGATTCAACACTGTGTGAAGGAGTTTTGGGTACTGAGCAGCACTTTGCAGGTTCATTTTGATTTGCCCTTCCTTGTATCGATTTAGAAGAGACTGTGGGGGCTGCACTCTGAGCTCTTTCCCTGGGCCTCTCCATTGTTCTTTCCAGCAGATTTAATGTACAGGTCTCTCCAGGCCGAGATTCAAGGCTGCAATGAGCAGGATGTGGATGGAAAGCAAGGTCAACCCTCCCCTTTAAGAACTGGCCGGGGCCATTGTGTCTGTGTTCCATTGCTGACTGACATCACATGAGCTTCGCCAGCGCTCTGAGTTAGCGCCTCGCTCCTCGGCCTTTGCGCCTTAAGACAGATGTGAGGCTGAGTTCGGATCGGTCAAGGCCCTGTGGGTGGCGGAGCGGGCCCAGGGGCTGAGTGGCCGGGTCCTGCTTCTACTTCTTGTGTTCTTTAGATTTGAGGTTAGGATCAGATCAGCCATGATCTTATTGAATGGCGGAGCAGGCTCGAGGGGCTTATTGTCCTACTCCTGCTCCTATTTCTTATGTTCTTATGTTCTTATGTGTAGCGCCTGATTTAGCGCTCCAATCACCTCCAGGGGCGATAAAAGTGAAGTTTGCAGTCGGAGGCGATAATTAGCGCCAGGCGCTAATTTTTGCACCCGGCCGATAATTGCGCCCCAAACAGGGCGATACTGAATTTTTCCCCCATACAGTTTTCATGTAGAATGTGGAGTTTCATTTGTTTGCAGTCACATGGTACAGTGGTATAAATTGCATAGAAACACAATTCAATTGTGCAATATGTCATCAAGATGAAAATGACAGAGTTCTTCTCCCTCCTTACAACAACAACAACAACTTGTATTTATATAGCGCCTTTAACATAGTAAAACGTCCCAAGGTGCTTCACAGGAGTATTATAAGACAAAAAATTTGACACCAAGCCACATAAGGAGAAATTAGGGCAGGTGACCAAAAGCTTGGTCAAAGAAGTAGGTTTTAAGGAGCGTCTTAAAGGAGGAAAGAGAGGTAGAGAGTCGGAGAGGTTTAGGCAGGAAATTCCAGAGCTTAGGGCCGAGGCAACAGAAGACATGGCCACCAATGGCGATTCTAATCAGGGATGCTCAAGAGGGCAGAATTAGAGGAGCGCAGCTTTCTCAGGGGGTTGTAGGGCTGAAGGAGATTACAGAGATAAGGAGGGACGAGGCCATGGAGGGATTTGTAAACAAGGATGAGAATTTTGAAATCGAGGCGCTGCTTAACCGGGAGCCAATGTAGGTCAGCGAGCACGGGGTGATGGGTGAATGGGACTTGGTGCGAGTAAGGACACAGGCAGCCGAGTTTTGGATGACCTCAAGTTTACGTCGGGTAGAATGTGGGAGGCCAGCCAGGAGTGTGTTGGAATAGTCAAGTCTAGAGGTAACAAAGGCATGGATGAGGGTTTCAGCAGCGGATGAGTTGAGGCAAGGGCGGAGATGAGCGAAGTTCTGGAGGTGGAAATAGGTGGTCCTAGTTACGCCGTGGATATGTGGTCGGAAACTCATTTCAGGGTCAAATATGCTACCAAGGTTACTAACAGTGTAGTTCAGCCTCAGACAGATGTTAGGGAGAGGGATGGAGTCAGTGACTAAGGAACGGAATTTGTGACGGGGACCGAAAACAATGGCTTCGGTTTTCCCAATATTTAATTGGAGAAAATTTCTGCTCATCCAGAACGGGATGTCAGACAAGCAGTCTGACAATTAGAGACTGTGGAGGGGTCGAGAGAAGTGGTGGTGAGGTAGAGCTGGGTGTCGTCAGTGTACATGTGGAAACTGATGCTGTGTTTTCGGATGATGTCGCCAAGGGGCAGCATGTAGATGAGAAATAGGAGGAGGCCAAGGATAGATCCTTGGGGGACACCAGAGGTAACGATGCGGGAGTGGGAAGAGAAGCCGTTGCAGGTGATTCTCTGGCTACGATTAGATAGATAAGAATGGAACCAGTCGAGTGCCGTCTCGCCCAGCTTAAACAAAAGAAAAGTTTGTCAAACACTTTTTCATGATGCTAGTTCTCCTTTAGAGGAGTTAGAACGCACTACAACATTTAATATTTCAGCTTCATTTATATATGATTCAGTGCCCGTTCTGTTCAGTGTCTTAAGTCCACAAAATCATTCTTTGTTTATTGAAATAAAAAATGAATTAAACATTCTTAAAATGTTATCAACAGCCTTACATAAAATACTTGAATCAGCAATTTAAAAGAATTTCCTCTCTGTGTCAGGCAATGCAGCCATACGTAGGGATAAGAAAAGACTGTGACTCCATTGTTCTGAGCACACACAAGCCATTGCATATTATGGAGGAATTACACCAATAATGAGCAGAACAGTGTTTTCCTAAATTGGCAACCAAATACGTTTCCTTACAATTTCATATGTATTTATTAAATGTGTATTGACATTAACCATTGTTTTGTCTTCAAAGTTTAAAAATTCTGCATTGGCTCAATGATCCAAACAGCTTTGTCATTAAAGTTACAATAACTAGTATTGTCAAACATGCAGATCCAGTCTGCTACAATCTATGGACTTTATGAATAATTAACCAGTGAAAAGTAGTATTATAGCCGCAAACAATCAATGGACCACTGAAGTCTAATTCTGAGAATGTTTACTTTGGTCAGACAATATCTGTCATCTGTAAAGCATTTTCATTTCAGGAAACCACTTTCTGGGCATTCTGGGCATCTTGGCAGCATAGCATGTAGGTGCACCAAACATTGCAGAGCAGTGGGATGTTGGGCTTGTGTCTAGGATTCCTCACAGAACAAATTCATGATCTTGGCGAGGGAGATGTGTCAAGTACAGATAAGACAGTTCTCTTCAGGGATGGAGGAAAGATCAAAAAGGTGAGTCAACTTGTACCAGATTTGTATACACTTCCCAGTGGCTGGAGACAGAGCCCTGCGATAGATCACCTGTCTTATTGAAGATTTATAACCATCTGGGGCTGAACTATGGAAAATAAATTTGACCAAGTTGGCCCTTCTCCAGTTTAACTAATTGCCATGGACTGAAAAAGATTTAAAAATACAGTTGGGAACATAGGATTGTTCATAATTATCTGGGAAAAGGGGAAGTGCAACGAGACCTGGGTGTCTTTGTGCACCAGTCGCTGAAGGTAAGCATGCAGGGGCAGCAGGCGGTTAAGAAGGCAAATGGTATGTTGGCCTTCATAGCGAGAGGATTCGAGTACAGGAGCAAGGAGGTCTTGCTGCAGTTGTACAGGGCCTTGGTGAGACCACACCTTGAGTATTGTGTGCAGTTTTGGTCGTCTTATCTGAGGAAGGATGTTCTTGCCATGGAGGGAGTGCAGTGAAGATTCACCAGGCTGATACCTGGGATGGCAGGAATGACATATGAAGAGAGATTGGGTCGATTAGGCTTATACTCGCTCGAGTTTAGAAGAATGAGAGGGGATCTTATTGAAACTTATAAAATTCTAACAGGACTAGACAGACTAGATGCAGGAAGGATGTTCCTGATGGCGGGGGAGTCCAGAACCAGGGGTCACAGTCTAAGGATAAGGGGTAAGCCATTTAGGACTGAGATGAGAAGGAATTTCTTCACCCAGAGAGTGGTGAACCTGTGGAATTCTCTACCACAGAAGGCAGTTGAGGCCAATTCATTAAATATATTCAAGAAGGAGTTAGATATATTTCTTAAGGTTAAAGGGATCATGGGATATGGGGAGAAAGCAGGGACAGAGTACTGAATTTGGATGATCAGCCATGATCTCATTAAATGGCGGAACAGGCTCGAGGGGCCGAATGGCCTACTCCTGCTCCTATCTTCTATGTTTCTATGTTTCTAATTAGGCCTTTACTAGTTACTATTCTATTCACATTTTAACTCCAGCCTACTACAATTGAACAGTAGTTTAATGATCATGTGTATATATATATATATGTATATATGTATATATATATTATATAACCTTCAATCTCAAAGATATGACATATTTTCTTGACGCACCTTTGGTACTGGAGCCTATCATCTCATTAGACTGGTTGAGTATCTTGTGCATTTTCTGTGCTTTTAAAAAGCAGTCAATTATCCTTCATTCCTCCTGGTGTCTCCTGCATGTGTGTACATGTGTGTAATACTTATGCACCTCTTGTTCACTGCACTTTTAATTCCACTGTTTGAGTACCTCTGCTATATTGCTACCTTACACCCTACTATTTTGTTTCTGCTGCCAAAGCAGTTGAAAAATAACTTTCATTGTATATAAGCATGGGTTTGAGAGTGCCGAGAAGTAGGGTGAAGCATTTCCAATAAAGAATGGAAACAGCCCGAACACAAGTCACTTGTCAATGCACACACATGTGAAAGTGAAACAAAGCAGCTCACATTATTTGTAATTGCACGTGATAAGCGGCACCAGTCCAAGACAGAAATTCAGGAAATAATCAGTTTGTAAAGATTTCAAGTGGGCATTTTACACAAAATTAAAAACAAAATGTTTCTATATAAATGCACTTCCCAAATTGTTCAGAGCCTAAATAATATTTAAGAACACTCAAGTAAATATGCATTCACGTTCCTCCTTTACCTAGAGTTAGGTTTCACATAATACATAAGACATTATGTTGAAGAGAGCAATATCCGTACGTTAGAGGAGGTAGCCTGATGAAGTTAGATCCATTTTCCAGTCACTCTTTAATTTTTGTAATTCTTAGTAATGTTCTTAAATAATGGAGAAGAGAAAATAAAAAGTCATCACAAATTTCTTTATAAAATTAAACATCATTTTTGTGTATGTTAAATTAACAAAAATGCTACAATACATAAAAGCTGCGATTGTTTAATCTGTACTTTGTGTGCCATTGATCAATTGGTATTAAAGATTTGTAAATAGTAATTGTTCTTTATAATGGTGAGTGTTTTATTTCTGTCTGCCTCAAGTTTGTTTTCACTTCCATGTCTGAATTTATAAATACTAATATACATTTTGATTTGGCTACAACTGAGAAGAATGGCATTTCTAGGGCTTTACTGAAGCACTGTCCATCATTCTTTGGCCCTGTGGCAGGCCCATATGCTGACCAGGAAAGAAAAGGCTGCTCTGCAGGCAGTTCCCTATCAATCACTCCACCTCCATCTGGAACTTCTGGCATTTTGTCTCAAACATTCCTCCCAACTCAAATTGGACAGCTCCTCATCCCTGGAGAGGAGAGATTGAGATGTTGGATTTTAATAAATAATTGCTGCACATTCACAGAGAACAATCAGTTATGGTGAAAAAAGTGTGGGAGGGCCAACAGACTGTGATGAGAGAGTTCACCAAGGGGGCCCATTGGGTAACACAATATTTAATGAGATAATAAAGAAGGGGGTCACCTGTGTTTCAGCACCACTAGTGGTGGGAGGACGTGATTACAGCATGTTTTCACAGGTACTATTCATTATAAATGAGGGCATAGGCATTTATAATGGAATGTAAGAACAGAATGTATGAATTAAAATGGTGACTGAATATATCTCCAAGTATCCTCCTCCCTACCACCCATTAACTGCCCTACATCCATTTCACCTGAAGACTATACTTGATCTTCAATCCCTCTGTACAATGCCAAAGATCGACTAGCTTATATTTTAAAAGTCACATGTGTTTATCACACACTTCCTATTTATCACACTTACTTCCTCTGTCATAGTTTGCTACATTTGGGTGTCACACATAGGTGTAACATCTGGATATTACTTTTAACCTTTAATAGACTGTAAGGTTGGTATACTTACCACTTTATGTGTATCTTTCAAGGTCATACAAGCTCCATCTCCAAAGGCCGTTGCTGCTGCAAATCAGTTTTATTTAAATTTTGTTTTTCTCCTCTCTTGGCTGGTTCCTTGTAGATAAGTTTAAATTAATTCAAAGTTTTAGTAGGAGTCTAATTTTTATTTACGTTTAAGTTTATCTCTCCTGGCCTCTGCTCCTCTCTTTTCCTGACATCCTTGGGCCTGCTGCTGGCTGCTCTCCCAATTTTTGCTGCTCCCTTTATTTTGGCTTTTCCTCCGCTCCTTCCCTTCCTGTTGCCCTGGGTTTTCAGACCTCTCCTTAGGCCACTCCTCCCGGGCCTGTTTCCCCACTCTCTCCTGCTCCCCTTCTTGCCACCCTCAGATCCCCTGCTTCTGTTATTGCCTCACTCGGGCCCTCGCTGATCTTTGCTGGCTTACCTGGCACTGAGCTGTGACCTCTCTCTTCCCTCCCTCCACACACCCTGTGATCTACTGGTTCCTTTTCACCTGTTTCCTGGCACTGAGCTGTGACCACTCTCTTCCTGAAGGGGCGTTAGCAGGCCTGGGGAGGAAGAATTGTTTGCAGAAGTTGTTGTGAGGTGGGGGAAGAGAGGTTGAAAGGGGCCAGCAGCAATCGTCCCTCTTATTTTTTTTTCAGTTAACTTTAACTGGCAGCGCCGCCCATTCAAATCTTGGTGTATGCGCGATTTTTTCCCCATATAAAAGCCGGTGAGCGGCCTGTGCATGACCTCCAGACCGCTGTGCGGTCACGCAGCTTAATGGGAACATTGGTCAGCAGGTCTGGGGGAGAGGAGCATTGGTAGAAAGGTTAGGGGTAGGGAGCAGGCCCAGGGGAGAAGAGGGAACTACCAGTAGAAGGTTTTAAGTTGAGGCTGGCGTGGCAGTGAAGAACAGGAAGTTGAGGAAAAGAGGAAGCGGGGAAAGGATGGGAAAAGAGGGGGAAGTAGTCCAGGGTGGTGGGGATATTGCTGTTTCACCCAGAAAGAGTTTTTGGGGCCCTGGATGGCGGGAAGGGAGGAGGTGAAAGTGCAGGTGTTGCATCTCCTCCACTTGCATGGGAAGGTTCTCCTTTTCCCCGACTCTGTACTAGCGTAAAAGCTGTACATCTCTAACATTTCCAGTTCTAATAGAAGATCATCGGCCTGAAACATAAACACTGTTTCTCTCTGCACAGATGCTGCCTGACCTGTTGAGTGTTTCCAGCATTTTCTGTTTTTATTTCAGATTTCCAGTACCCACAGTATTTTGCTTTTGTTTTACAGAAGAAAATAGAAATTGAGTCTGCATAACTTTCAACAGGTAAGTGAGTGCATAGCAGTTCCGCCTGTAGCTAAAATTGACTAAAAGTCAGTATGAAACCATCGCTTGGAGCAGGTGTAATTTTTCTGAAGGCAATGCAAAGTAATCTTATCAGAATTACTGATCACAACTTAATAGTGCAGAGGTGGAAGAAATGACATTAAATGGAATGGATCATATAGAAAGAACAGGAAAATGTTTAAATGACCCCTCTCCAATTTACGATCCCTTTGGTACCTTTTTATATTTCAGTGGAAGACGCAAGTTTCTGTGAACACCACTTTGCTGCAAGCTACTCTGTGTGATAAAAAATGCTTTGTGACATTAAACAGTACGGAAGTGTTCTATTACTGTGAGAGTTCATCTGGCAGGGCAAATTCTAAGATCTGTGGAAAAAGTTTAATAAGCAGAACTTGTCCTTCATTATCAGGGAAGTCTGATAGGAATTTTTTTTTCCTAACGGATATTGGATCCCTTTTTGCTTTGGACCTCTATGCAATACATAAAGTTAAAACTTGCTGCCAGCCCTACAAACTTTCAATCAATTAGTTTTCTTCAAATACATTAATAGAGTAGAATCTTGTTTATCATACTTCATAGGTCATAATGGAGATGAAGCTGTCCATGACTAGCATTACCTACATTACAACAGTGACTACGGCCCTGATATTAATTGGGAGAGGCGCTGTGAGCGGGGGTGGGGGTCCGATATTGTGCGGGAAACCCAAACTAAGTTCAGCGCATCTGTCAATGGCTTTTTAACGCAGCCAACTCATTATCATTTTACTTCTGGGTTTCCCGTCCAATCAGCGGCAGCGGGTGTGATGTGGGCCCAGCTGTCACGATCTCAACTCTAGTATTTAAAGGGACACTCCAAAGATGGAAGTTGGAGGAATTGGAGTTGTCAGGAATAGAAGAGGAAGTCCCACAATGGAGTCCAGACGCTCAACAGCTGTGCCCCGCTTTACTGACGCCGCCCTGGACTTGTGAGGAGAACGAGAGAAATACTGTTCCCTAGCAACGGGAGGGTGAAGCCTGCAACTGAAACCAAGAAGATGTGGTTGGAGGTGGGAGAGGAGGTCAGCAGCAGAAGCCTAGTGCCATGATCTTGGATCCAGTGTAGAAAGCAGTTTAATAACCTAAGCAGGTCAGGAAAGGTGAGTACAGTGGCACATTCACCTACATCCTGCTGTGAGCATCACCCCACCCCCTCACTCTGCCTTCTCAAGCCTACTCCATCACATCGCTCCTCACACCCACTTACCTTGCAGGTGCACCCATCATTCTCTTTCTATGCACTTCTTCACATCCCCATCTATCATCCACCACTCCCACTCACCCTCATCCTTATGAAATTTGATGCCTCTCCCCGATACTCATCCTCAACAAATGCACTCCATCCATCAGGTGAACGCATGCCATTACACTCACTCATAGGTCAGTTCTTTCCCTCCTTGCAGGAGAAGAGAGCACAGTACATGAAGGAGAGGGAGAGAACCGAAGGTGGGGCTCCACACATTTCCCAGCTCACAAGTGCAGAGGAGGAAGCGCTGGAAATCAGTGGAGTTTCAGCATCCCTGGCTGTTGGCGAAGGGGAGGTCCCAGCAACCTGGTGACACAATTAAATAAAAGCCACCCGCATGTCATACGGCACTCAGTCATGTTGACTTGGTTTCAACAGCGAGTGAAATATGATCATCTTCATAATGATAACTTGCAACATATTCTTACCTTACCAGGACTAATTCATGTCTTGTATCTCTGACAGTGCCTTCACGCATGCAGCAGGCGTCGGTGGAGGTCGCCGACGATGAATCCTCAGAGGAGCTGAATTCTTCTGAGGGTGCACCGTCACAGGACTCCTGCAGACCATGCACCAGCTCAGATACTCACACTTTGGTGGGACCAGTAAGGTAGATAGTTCAGTTTTCACCCAGTGACTCACACTTCACCAGTGAGCAAGAGCAGATGGTGGAGACAGGGACAGCAGTGGAGAGTCCTCGTCAGAGGGCACAGGACACTCCAAGCTCTGCTCAGCTGGACACAGATGATGTACCTTGGGGGTCATCAATGAAAAGGAGAATCATTGAGCAGCAGCAGATAATGTGCGATGCACTGACAGGCCTTTAAAGTGGACTCACCATGATTGCAGAGAGAATGGAAGAGTCTGCCTCAAGCATGAGTGGGTTGATGTCAGAGGCCAATGAGATGATGTCTTCTTCCATGGATAGAGTGGCCAGCTCTGTAGAACATCAAAGGCTCCAATCAAATGGGTCTATGCACGTCTTGACTACTGTCGCGCACACTCTGGATGCCAACATGTCTGGCACCTTAAATAGGATGACAGATACCTTAGGCTGGGCCTCACAGGGCCGCACTGATCTGCAGCAAAGTGCTCTCCACCACAGTGGTAGTAGTGAAGTGCAGCTGGGCCATGAGAGGGTTGATGGTGAAAGGGTCATGAAAGTGGGGATTCCACTCAAAGCACATCGTCTTCTCACCCACAGCCCACCTCTCAGTCAGTATGTGTCCCGATGGCCGAGTCTGCCTCTGCACAGGTGCAGGTGGAGCAGTCTTTGGTGGGGCCCTCATGGGCTCCAAAACCCAGAGGACGTCGGCCAGTCAGAGCAGTGATCTGAGCAGCCTGCCTCTACCTCTGCTGAAGCCATAGGGGTTGCACTACATAGGAGTAGCAGGAAAAGGAAGAGTAAGGCTTTGTAATTGCTCAAGGGTATGCACATGGGTGTCTTTGAAAATGTT
Organism: Squalus acanthias; assembly: GCA_030390025.1. Taxonomy (NCBI): domain Eukaryota; kingdom Metazoa; phylum Chordata; class Chondrichthyes; order Squaliformes; family Squalidae; genus Squalus; species Squalus acanthias. Next base: position 206,112,557 of record CM059425.1, read on the forward strand.
ATTTTGATACGTTTCTGTTGTTTATTTAGCTCATATAAATGTTTAACTTTTTCACCACTTTCCCGTCTTCTCCATTCTTGGGTGCTGGATGGTAAGTGGCCTTTTAACCTGTTTGATGATGAATGCAAAGACATGAATTGATGGGGACCAATGGGGGGATGTTCAAGGGGTGGTTGGTTGATTGGTTGCAGGACTGCTTCGTGTCCGTGGCATTGGGGAGGAAGGGGAAAAGTGGTCGTTGCTTTTCCTTGTGACATGGGTCCACTGGTGTAATGTAAGTGAACCTTGCATTAATAAGGGCATCACTGGCATCCTTGGCAGCAACGTGAGCAGCTGAAGCTGCATTGCCCTCGTCACTTTCCTATTCCTCCTCCTCCTTTTCATCCACCTCCCCCTCTGAATTGCCTGAGGAGGATCGGAGCTGTTCACCTTGTTCCTCCTATAGGTCCAAGCCACGCTGCTGTGCAATTTTGTGCAGGGTGCAGAAAACAACAACCATTCTGGAGCCCCTGGCTGGTGGTGATATGGCATTCATTATAGCGCTGTTGGGCTTCAGTGGTCGGGTTTCTGAGAGGTGTCATGAGCCAAGTTTGAAATGGGTATCACTTGTTGCCTAGCAGCCACCTCTTAAGTCTGCTTGCAGGTCCAAAGACATCAGGGAACTTGGACTGCTGCAGGACGAAAGCATCATGGCAGCTTCCCAGGAATCTTGTGCACAGCTGCATAACGATCTTTTTGTGGTTGAACACCAGCTGCACATTGATGCAATGGAACCCCTTGTGGTTGATGAATACTCCTGGTTGTTCTGGGGATGCCTGGATTGCCATGTGTGTGCAGTCGATGATGTCCTGATGTCCAAGCAGAGCTGCAAACCTGAGTGCCTGCTCATTCTGACTGCATCATCGCAGGCAAAGTTCACATAATTGCCAGCCCTGGCAAACAAGCCATCAGTCATCTGTCTTATGCATTTCTGGGCCGCCGACTGGGAGATACCTAGATATGTCTGCGGCAGAGCCCTGGAAGGACCCGGAGGCAAAAAAGTTGAGGGCAGTGGTGACTTTGATAGCCACTGGTAACACATGGCCACCAGGTCCAGCAGGGAGCAGGTCTTCTTCCAGGAGGCTGCAGATGCCTGCCACCACCTAATGTGACAACCTGAGCCTCCTGAGACACTACTGTTCAGACATGTCAAGGAAACTCAGCCTCTGTCTGTAGACCCTGTTTTGCAGGTAGTGCCTCTGACGAGCTGCACCTCTCTGCCGGTCCCCTCTCTGCTGGTCCCCTCTCTGCTGCTCTTCTCTCTCTCCTGTGCAGCTACAGGTCTGTGATCAGCAGGCTTTTTTTTATTTGTTTTTATGGGATGTGGGCGTCGCTGGCACAGCCAGCATTTATTGCCCATCCCTAATTGCCCTTGAGAAGGTGGTGGTGAGCCGCCTTCTTGAACCGCTGCAGTCCGTGTGGTGACGGTACTCCCACAGTGCTATTAGGTAGCGAGTTCCAGGATTTTGACCCAGCGACGATGAAGGATCGGCGATATACTTCTAAGTCAGGATGGTGTGTGACTTGAAGGGGAACTTGGAGGTGGTGGTTTTCCCATGAGTCTGCTGCCCTTGTCCTTCTGGGTGGAAGAGGTCGCAGGTTTTGGAGGTGCTGTCGAAGAAGCCTTGGTGAGTTGCTGCAGTGCATCTTGTAAATGGTACACACTGCAGCCACGGTACGCCGGTGGTGGAGGGAGTGAATGTTTAAGGTGTTGTATGGGATGCCAATCAAGCGGACTGCTTTGTCCTGGATGGTGTCGAGCTTCTTGAGTGTTGTTGGAGCTGCACTCATCCAGGCAAGTGGAGAGCATTATATCACACTCCCTACTTGTGCCTTGTAGATGGTGGAAAGGCTTTGGGGAGTCAGGAGGTGAGGCACTCGCCGTAGAATACCTAGCCTCTGACCTGCTCTTGTTGCCACAGTATTTATGTGGCTGGTCCAGTTAAGTTTCTGGTCAATGGTGACCCCCAGGATGTTGATGGTGGGGGATTCGGCGATGGTAATGCCGTTGAATGTCAAGAGGAGGTAGTTAGACTCTCGCTTGTTGGAGATAGTCATTGCCTGGCACTTCTGTGGCATGAATGTTACCTGCCACTTATCAGCCCAAGCCTGAACGTCGCATGCGGGCATGGACTGCTTCATTATCTGAGGAGCTGTGAATGGCGCTGAACACTGTGCAGTCATCAACGAACCCAGAGGAAAGTACAGGTTCAGGAAGGGGAGGGTGTGACTGCTAGGGAGCCGGGTACCGGGGATTTACAAGAGGTTGAGAAGAAGGTCCCGCAGACACTGGTCCTGTCCAACAGGTACGATGTACTCGCTACCTGTGAGGACAAGGAGAAAGACTGCGGGGAGGACAGCCACAATGCAGACCAAGGCACCGTGGCTCAGAAGGCTGTCCAAGAGGGGGAAGAGCAGAATAGAAATGTGGTCGTGATAAGGGACTCTATAATTAGGGGGATAGATAGCGTCCTCAGCAGCCATGAACGAGAATCCCGAAGAGTGTGTTGCCTACCTGGTGCCAGGGTAAGGGATATCTCATGGCAGCTGGAGAGGAATTTGGAAAGGGAGGGGGTAAATCCAGTTGTCATGGTCCATGTTGGAACAAACAACATAGGTAGGAACAGGGACGAGGTCCTGCTGAAAGCGTTTCAGGAAATAGGCTCTAAATTAAAAAGCAGGACCTTGAGGGTAATAATCTCTGGGTTATTGCCCGAGCCATGTGCAAATTGGCATAGAAGCAGACAGATCAGGATAATTAACACATGGCTAAAGGGCTGGTGTGAGGAAGAGGAGTTCCATTTCATGGGACACTGGCACCAGTTCTGGGACAGGAAGGAGCTGTACTGATAGGATGGGCTCCACCTGAACTGGGATGGGACCCGTGTCCTAGCGGAAAGGGTAAATAGGGAGGGGCATAGGCTTTAAACTAGTAAGAACGGGGGGAGGGATCTACAAGAAATGTAAGCAGCCTAAATATAAAAAAAACAGGAAAAGTGAGCAGAGGAAAGAATAAAATAAGGGAGGACATTGACGGCAAGGGAGCAAATAGAGTTATAGAACAGAAGTCTAAAAAGATGGTTAAACATAAAGTGAGAGGAAATCCTATTAAAAATGAATTAAACTGTCTGTTCAGCAATGCACACAGTGTCCAAAATAAAACAGGGGAGCTGGAAGCAATCATGCGTTGGGAGGAACCAGATGTAGTAGGGATTACTGAGACATGGCTACAGAAAAATCAAGACTGGGAATTAAACATTGCAGGGTATAACATATTTAGAAAAGATGGAGAGGGAAAAAGGGGAGGTGGAGTAGCTGTACAACATAATAACAATAGAAAAAAGAGACGTAGAGATCAGCAAGACAAAAATAGAATCCATATGGATAGAGATAAAAGATAATAAAGGATCAATCACAATAATAGGGGTAGTCTACAGACCAGTGGAAGGGAGGTGGAGGAAGAACTATACAGACAAATTCGAGAAATTAGTAAAAAACATAGAATAATAATCATGGGAGATTTCAACTACCCCGATATTAATTGGACAGAAGAGGTAGGTAAAGGGGATAAGGGAATGAAGGTCCTACAATGTCTACAGGACTCCTTTCTAACCCAATATGTAAAAAGCCCAACAAGGGAGGATTCGCAATTGGATCTAGTTATGGGGAATGAGCCAGTGCAGATAAGAGAAGTAAAAGTAGGGGAACATATAGGCAATAGTGACCATAATATAATACGCTTTAAGATGACAATAGAGAAGGACATAAGAATGACAAAAACCAAGTTAATAGATTGGAGAAAAGCTGATTTTGACGGGCTGAGAATAGAACTTGGGAAGATAAAATGGGCAACAATATTGGCAAACAACGATGTAGAATGACAATGGGAAACATTTTAAACGGTGTTCAACAACGTGCAGGGAAAATATATTCCACTAAAAGGAAAGGAAAAACTAAACACTAATGAGACTCCATGGATGAATAAAGACATAATGAAACAAAGAGGCATACATTAAGTACATAGACAGCAGAGGAGTGCATGATAAGAGAGAATACGTATGGATTAGGAGAGAAGTAAAAAAAAACCAATTAGGGAAGGCAAAGAGGAACTATGAAATTAAATTATCAAGGAACATAAAACTAAATAGTAAAATATTTTACAGGCACATCAATAAAAAAAGGAAGATTGGGATGGGAATTGGGCCATTAAGGGATAGACAGGACAATACCACAGGTAACGATAGGGAGATGGCAGAAATATTAAATCATTATTTCGCTTCGGTATTTACCAGGGAGATAGAACAGGGGGACATGACATTGGATGATGAGATGAGTAATGAGATAAGTGCATTTAAAATAAAAAAAAGGAGAGATATTAAATAAACTAATCAAACTCAAAGAGGATAAAACCCCTGGTCTGAATGGATCGCATCCACGCATTTTAAAATAATCTAGGGAAGAGATAGCAGAGGCATTACTATACATATTTAATAATTTGTTAGAAAAAGGTGCCGTGCCAGAGGACTGGCGGATAGCTAACATAATAACTATATTTAAGAAGGGGGTAGAACATCTCCAGGGAATTATAGACCAGTCAGCTTAACATTGGTGGTAGGAAAAATAATGGAATCCCTACTAAAGGAGAGAATAGAAGTACATCTAGAAACAAAAAGTATAATAATGAATAGTCAGCATGGATTTCAAAAGGGAAAATATTGCTTGACCAACCTTATTGAATTTTTTGAAGTGGTAACAGATAGAGTAGACAATGGTAATGTAGTAGATGTAATTTATCTAGATTTTCAAAAGGCCTTCGATAAGGTACCCCATAATAGAGTAATGAATAAGGTCAGAGAATGCGGAGTCAGGGGACAAGTAGCAGTATGGATTGCTAGCTGGCTTCAAGACAGAAAGCAGAGAGTGGGAGTAAAGGGTAGCTATTCTTAATGGCAGAGGGTGGGTAGTGGTGTTCCACAAGGATCAGTGCTGGGACCACTGCTGTTCACAATTTACATTAATGATTTAGAATTTGGAACCAATGGGTATGATCTGAGATTCTTAGTTCAATTGGTACAACCTATTTTTACGCAATAATAGAAAATAAAGAATACACACTCCAGTGGGTTGTCTTACTTAACCTAAACATAATAATCCCTCTGCATCCTGTCCTACAGCCCAGAGCAGAACCGCTTTCCTTGCAGTTCCCTTTCTTTTGCAGCCTTTTGCTACCTACCAACCTGTGCAGCGTCCTGTTTCCAAAAGCCCAATTGCCTTCTTTGGTGTCTATGTCTTGTTCTTAACAGCCTCTCGTTCTGTGTAAAAAAACCTGTCCCTCGCAAAGACTGAGATCAAAGGGTCTGCCAACACAACGGTGAGAAGTGTATTTCTGAATACCCAGACAAACTAATGAATTGCTTATTATTTAGTTCCTGGGAGAGGCGTTTGCCAATTAGCACCTTTCGACTCGGTGCTTTTAAAAAAAATCTTTTTGTGAGAATATACCTTGCTTTTTAAAAAAATAAAACAGCATTAAAATGAACTCTTTTTCCAATTCAATTTCTTGGAAAAATGGTCAAAAAATCCAGAAACCTGACAGCAACCAAGCCCAACCCTGTCCTCACTGAACATCCAGTAAGGGCACTTTCAGCAAGGGTCAGTGGACAGTGATCAAGAATGGGATTCATGGATGATTTTCCCCTTGATAATCCAATGATGCTGAACCCAATTTGAGTGCTCCCATTTCTGCCCTGACTGAGATCAGTTAACTCAGCACTGTGGTTTAAAACTGGGGCCTTCTGTATGACCAACAATGCATTTACCCACTGAGGCATCAGAGGATTACCAATCTATTCTTAAAAGTGCACCTAAATGTTTAGCATATTGTCCCTGACACCATCCTGAAATTTTTGGGAGCACTCAGAAAATGGAAGCAATGGGCGTGATGTCAAGTTTTGCCACATATATTTATATTTCTAGGTGTTTTCTCTTGGGTTTTTAAATTCCTGGATCAACTAGTTTGCCTTGCACTTTTTACCCCAAAAGACTGCATTTGATAACCATGTACAGCAACATGGATTGTCACTTTTACAATTAAAATGTATTCCTTTCTTTGTTTTCAGCTGTTAGCCTTGCCATCGCTACTTAAGATCTGTTTTGCTCTGATTTGGATCAGTGGTGAGCAAACAATTAAATATTATCCCTGCTTCCAAAGGTTGGCCCAAGAGGTGGAAACAATTCGATAGCAAAATACTGCGGATGCTGGAAATCCGAAATAACAACAGAAAACGTTGGAAAAACTCAGCAGGCCAGGCAGCATCCGTGGAGAGAGAAAGAGAGTTAACGTTTCAGGTCGATGACCTTTCATCAGAACAATTGTCTGCTCACCATTTGGAACAAAGCAAGAATTTGGAAGGCCCTCAATATACAGAATAACAATAATTATATATACAAAATATCATGAGAGTCTCTGCCAAAAGTTTGGTTCAGGAGTCTGAGTGTACAACAAAGCAGACTCCAATGTTCCCCATAAGACTCTAATGGTCAACTAGCTGGTCTCCCCCACTTCAACCTCCGTAAACTTCAGCTCATTCAAAACTCTGCTGCCAGTATCCTATCCTGTACTAACTCCCTGTCACCCATCACCCCTCTCCACACTGACCTACTTTTGGCTTCTGGTACCCCAATGCCTCAAATGTAAAATTCTCATTCTCATGTTTAAATCCTTGAGAGGCCTCCATGCCTTGTAACTCTGAAACCTCATCCAGCCCTGCAATCCTCAAACTCTCTGCTCGTCTGACTGGCTTCTTCTGCTTCCTCCTTCACCCTGCTACTGCTGGCCATGCCTAGGTTCCACCCTCAAAAAGTCTCTCCCTAAACCCATCCCACTCTCCACATCATTCAAATTCTTTAAGACTCTCCTTAAACTCATCTCTTTGAACAAGCTGTTGGTCAAGCCTCCTAATATTTTGTTCTTTGGTTTGACATCAATTTTTGTCTAATTACACCTCTCTGAAGCACTTTGTTATGTATATCTGCATTAAGGCAATGTATAAATGTAAGTTGTAGTAGTAATAGTAGGAGCAGCATGTCATTATGAAACTCCTGAGGAGGCTGCACATGGGCCAAAGACAATAACAACCATGGCAACATAAACACAATGGGGGTCATTTTAACCCCCCCAAAATAGGTGGGTTTGGGTCAGGTGGGAAGTTAAAATTTCAAAAATCTGAAACTGGAACCCAACCTGCCTCGAACCCACCCACTTCCAATTTTAATGGAGGCGGGACGTGGGGCGAGCAACCAATCCATTCTCAGGAGGTGGGAATTATAGACCAGTCAGCTTAACATTGGTGGTAGGAAAAATAATGGAATCCCTACTAAAGGAGAGAATAGAAGTACATCTAGAAACGAAAAGTATAATAATGAATAGTCAGCATGGATTTCAAAAGGGAAAATCTTGCTTGACCAACCTTATTGAATTTTTTGAAGCAGTAACAGAGAGAGTTGACAATTGTAATGCAGTCGATGTAATTTATCTAGATTTTCAAAAGGCCTTCGATAAGGTACCCCATAATAGACTAATGAATAAGGTCAGAGAATGCGGAGTCGGGAACAAGTAGCAGAATGGATTGCAAGCTGGCTTCAAGACAGAAAGTAGAGAGTGGGAGTAAAGAGTAGCTATTCACAGTGGTAGAAGGTGGGTAGTGGTGTTCCACAAGGATCAGTGCTGGGACCACTGTTGTTCATAATTTACATTAACGATTTAGACTTTGGAAACAAAAACACAATTTCTAAATTTGTGGACGATACCAAATTGAGGGGGAATAGTCAATACTGAGGAGGACTGTAACAAATTACAGGAGGACATTAATAAACTTGCAGAATGGGCAAATAATTGGCAAATGAAGCTCAACACAGATAAATGTGAGGTATTACATTTTGGTAGGAAGAATAGGGAGGTCACTTATCACTTGGAGGGTGGGAGTCTAAGTAGGGTAGAGGAGCAAAGGGATCTCGGAGTACAAATACACAAATCACTAAAAGTTGCACCACTGGCTAGCAAGGCCATTAAAGATGCAAATCAAGCACTAGGGTTTATTTCTAGAGGGATAGAATTGAAAAGTAGGGAAGTTATGCTAAACCTGTATCGAACCTTGGTTAGACCACACTTAGAGTACTGTGTTTAGTTCTGATCGCCATGTTATAAAAAGGATATAGAGGCACTGGAGAGGGTGCAGAGAAGATTTACAAGGATCATATCAGAAATGCGAGGGTATACATATCAGGAAAGGATGAACAGGCTGGGTCTCTTTTCTCATGAAAAAAGAAGGCTGAGGGGTGACCTAATAGAAGTCTATAAAATTATGAAAGGTTTTGATAGAGTGGATAGAGAGAGAACGTTTCCACTTGTGGAGAAGAGCATAACTAGAGGCCATCAATATAAGATAGTCACCAAGAAATCCAATAGGGAATTCAGAAGAAACTTCTTTACCAAAGAGTGGTGAGAATGTGGAACTCGCTACCTCAGGGAGTGGTTGAAGCGAATAGTATAGATGCATTTAAGGGGAGGCTGGACAAACATATGAGTCAGAAGGGAATAGAGGGTTAAGCTGATAGATTTAGATGAGGAAAGATGGGAGGAGGCTCGAGAGGAGTATAAACACCGGCATGGACTGGTTGGGCTGGATGGCCTGTTTCTGTGCCGTATATCCTATGTAATCCTATGTAATGTAATCCTATGATTGAGAGCAGACTAGTTTGACAGAAACTGCAAATATAATAGTTAATCTCCTTCATCTTTATATTGGGAGGCTCATTGTTGATGGCACCTGTGATGAACAGCACGGCAATAATAGCAATGTCTGGCAAATGTCATTCCATTCATTGTGGGAGGAAGCTATCAGCATTCTGTTAAGAACAAAAGTCATTGAATGAAATATCAGTTCCAGTTCTATGGCTGATAAAGGAATTCATGTAGACATAAAAATAAATAGTTGTGGTTTCTTCAACGCCTGCTTATACAAAAGATAAGACCAATTATAGTAGTAAAAGAGTCATACTTCATCCCAACTATACAGTGGGGGGTGGGGTAGGGTGAGAATTATGCTAGTGTAATTAAAGTAATATTCATACCTCATTCCACGATCAAAGTTATGTCAAATCCTTGCAGAAGATTTTTATTGTCATTTTTATTTATAATTTTCAAAATAAGAAACCAATAAAATGCACAACAAACAATAACAACAAAGATATAGGCAGCAGTGGCAGTGTCACAAAACACATCGGGAGAGCCAAAATTTTTAAACAACATAACAACATAGGCAAGCGGGGGGAGGAGTGGCAGACCCTCAGGAAATCAGCACGGACTTCATTTATTATACACTTTCTAAACTATTAAACCTAAATAAAAGTTAAATAAGTAAACATATAAATAAATAAATCAGAGTAATTAATTAAATCTAAGGGGATAAAATAAACTAAGTGAAAGATACCAACATTAAAGGGATCCAAATAGCATTAGATTAATATCTGGTATACATAAATAATAAATAAAAGTAAATAATCAGAGTAATAAATTACTAATTAATTAGATATCAAACTAGTCCATCAACTAATTAATACTAGACCTCAAGTGATCCTATTAGCTCTTGAGATAAATTACTGATAACAATAAATTAACAAGTAAAGACTAGAAATGGCAGTGCAGGCTATGCGTCGGGAGTGTAATATGTGAGAGTTTGTGGACAGCAAGACTGTCCTGGATTACTACATCTTTAGGAAATGTCTCTGCCTTGAGTCACTCCAACTCAGAGTCATTGAGCTGGAGTGCGAGTTAGAGGCATTCCGACACATAAGGGCGGAGTGTGGAATTTCTCTACAGTTTACTCCAGAGTGCAGTCACACCTCAGAGGATTGCTCAGGTACAGGAAGGAGATAGTGCGAATGTCAGTCAGCAGGGTAAGGGGAACCACGGGGAGATAGAGAAGGAAGTCCTGCAGGACACTGGTCCTATCCAACAGGTACAATGTACTTGATAACTGTGAGGATAAGAACTAAGACTGCGAAGAGAACAGCCACAATGCTGACCTAGGTACCATGGAGCAGAGGGCTGTCCAATGGGGGGAGGAGCAGAAACGTAGTAGTTATAGGGGATTCAATAATTAGGGGGATAGATAGCATCCTCTGCAACCACGGTCGAGAGTCCCAAAGGGTATGTTGCCTACCTGGTGCCAGGGTAAGGGATATCACGATGCGGCTGGAAAGGAATTTGGAAAGGGAGGGGGCAGATCCAGTTGTTGTGGTCCATGTCGGGATCAGTGACATAGGGAAGAAAAGGGAGGAGGTCCTGCTGAGGGAGTACAAGGAAATAGGAGCTTAATTTAAAGGCAGGACCTCAAGGATAATAATCTCGGGATTATTACCTGAACCACATGCAAATTGGCATTGGGACAAACAGATTAGGAAAGTTAACATGTGGCTAAAGGATTGGTGTGGGAAAGAGGGATTCCATTTCATGGGGCATTGGCACCAGTACTGGGACAGGAAGGAGCTGTACCGCTGGGATGGATTTCACTTGAACCGGGCTGCGACCAAGGTCCTAGCTGAAAGGATAAAAAGGGCTATAGAAAGTCTTTTAAACTAATAGCGGGGTGTGGGGGTAGGGTAGGGGGGAGCTCAGACAGAAACCAAAACATAAATAAAAATAGCCTAAAGACTAAAAAAAGAGATGAGAACGAAGTCCAAGTCACCAACAATGTTAAAGGTAATGGCCCAGAAATTAAAGACGGAGCCTTCGTGCGGGGGTAAGGCTTCCCCGCGATATCTCACTGCGCGCCTGCCTTTTCATTCCGAGCTCGCACGAACTTGAGTTTCTAGACTGCAGCTGTGCAGTGCTTCCGTATCCCACAGACGCAGTTAATTCGTGCGAGCTGTGGGATCACGTGATTCAGTTACAGCCAATGGCAGCACACCATCTTTCATTCATAGTTTTCAGAGCAAGGGCTGTGAAAGCTATGAATCTATACCCCCCCAAAAGAACAGCTAAACCTCAATTAATTTTTTTTAAAAACCATCACATTAATAAAATAAGTATAGTTAAATAAATTAACCACTTTAAACAAAAAATTAAATTTTTGAAAAAATTTAAAATCTTTTAAAAAGTTATAAAAATAAACTTACCTTTCTTTAAAGTCTCTAAAAAAGATATACCTGTTGAAAAAAATTCAAAATAATACTTAATTAACTACTTACCTTGTTAAAAGAGGGTCTTACGCCTCCTTTCTTTATGTGCAAAATCTTCCATGCTTACCTGCGCGTTCAAAGCACTAAGTGCACTGCGTGCGCGCAGCCTGTAGCGCGCACGCGGTTCACTTAGGAACCGCCCCCTTTTGAAATCACCAAGTGCCGGTTTTCAGCGCATGCGCAGTGCATGCAGAAAACCGGCAATTGGAGACAGAATACGCGAGAGTACACAGTGCGTACTCTCGCGTAGCAAGACTAATGTTTGGGCCAATATAAATACTTCAGGTTCAGAAAAAAATATAGGAAATAATCACAAAATACCTGATCAAAATGCAACAGAAGTAATAAAAAACAAGGAATGTGATAAGTTAAAACGTGTTAAAACAGCATCAGAGCATAAAGGCAGGACAGGGTCTATTACCAAATGAAAAGTTCTATATACGAATGCACCTAACGTAAGAAATAAAACAAGTGAATTAGAAGTGCAAATTCAGCTAAAAGGGTATGACATAGTGGCCATAACTGAGACCTGGCTACAAACTGAGCATGACTGGGAGATAAATATTCCAGGTTATAAGGTATTTAGAAAGGATAGGGAAATTGGAAAAGGAGGTGGAGTAGCAATATTGATAAAGGACACGACTACAGCATTGGAAAGCAGGGCTATCAGTCAGGGTGAGCAGGCAGTAGAAACGATAGTGGGTAGAATTGAGGAATAGAAAAGGATGCAAGACTTTGATGGGAGTTGTTTAGAGACCTCCAGATAGCAGTGATAAAGTAGCGGGAAACATAAACGCAGAGATCAGAGACGTTTGTTGCAAAAACAGAGTAATTATAATGAGAGACTTTAATTTTCACATCGACTGGGAGAAGCAGAACAGCTCGAACCCCAAAGGCAGCAAATTTCTTGAGTGTATTCAGGACAGATTTCTGGAACAATATGTTCTTGAACCAACAAGAGAATAGGTCATCTTAGATTTCATAATTAAATCTGAATTAATCAATAATCTAACGGTAAGGGAACACCTAACTAACAGTGACCATAACATGATGGTCATGATGCGGAGATGCCGGTGTTGGACTGGGGTGGACAAAAATGAGAAGGTGTTGTGCGACTTCTCATAACATGATGGTTTGAGAGGGAGAAAGGTGAATCACAAACCAAGGTTTTAAATTTAGGTAAGGCTGACTTTGGAGGAATGTGGCAGAAACTGATCACAATAGACTGGGCAAAACTACTAATTGATAAAACTATGGATGAACAGTGGGAGATGTTCAAAAAAGTATTTGGTAGAATACAAGACCTGTACATAACCCAAGAGCTCTACTAGAGATACAAGGAAAACTAAAAATAAATCAAGGGGAGGAACTAACTAGATTCAATATAACTCAACAAGGGAAGTGAGAGATAGCATCAAATTAAAAGAAAGGACTTATATGAAAGCAAAGAACAGTAGAGATCTAGTGGACTGGGAGAGATATAACGAGCAGCAAAGGATACAAAGAAAGTACTAAGAGCTGCAAAAAGGGAATATGAGAAAAAGTTTGCGAGGGATATCAAAGACAACAATAAAGGTTTTTACAAATAGATTGAGAGAAAGTGAGTAGCTAAGAGTAATGTGGGCCCTTTAATGACAGACACAGGTGATATTATAATTGGAAATCAGGAAATGACAGACTTTGCGGAACACCTTCGTTCAGTCCGCAAGCGTGACCCCGAGCTTCTGGTCTCCTGTCACTTTAATTCACAGCTCCACTTCCACTCTGACCTCTCTGTCTTCGGCCTCCTACACTGTTCCAATGAAGCTCAACGTAAGCTTGAGGAACAGCACCTCATCTTTTGATTCGGCATTTTACAGCCTTCCGCACTCAACACTGAGTTCAACAATTTTAGACCATAACCTCTGCCCCCAATTTTTCGGATGGCAGCTGTTATGATTCTGCTATTCCCATTTACACCTCTTCTAGACCCATCTTTTGTTCCTTTACTTGTCCCATTACCATCTCCTTTTGCCTCGCACCATCATCCCTTTTGTCTTTTAATCTCTCCTGCCTTCCACCCTATCACAGACCTTCCCTTTTGTTCTTTCCTTCCCTCCCTGATTCTCCTGCCACTGCATGCACTTAAAACCATTTATATCTTGATTGGCACCCCATCCAGCACCTTAAACATTCACTCCCTCCACCACCGGCGCACCGTGGCTGCAGTGTGCACCATCTACAAGATGCTCTGCAGCATCTCACCAAGGCTTCTTCGACAGCACCTCCCAAACCCGTGACCTCTACCACCTAGAAGGACAAGGGCAGCAGGTGCATGGGAACACCACCACCTCCAAGTTCCCCTCCAAGTCACACACCATCCTGACTTGGAAGTATATCGCTGTTCCTTCATCGTCGCTGGGTCAAAATCCTGAAACTCCCTCCTGAACAGCACTATGGGATTACCTTCACCACACGGACTGCAGTGGTTCAAGAAGGTGGCTCATCACCACCTTCTCAAGGGCAATTAGGGATGGGCAATAAATGCTGGCCTTGCCAGCGACACCCACATCCCAGGAACGAATATAAAAAAAATTATATCTCTAACTTTTTTCAGTTCTGATGTAAGGTCATCGACCTGAAATATTAACTCTGTTTCTCTCTCCATAGATGCTGCCTGACCTGCTGAGTATTTCCAGCAATTTCTGTTTTTATTTCAGATTTCCAGCATCTGCAGCAATGTAGTAAAAAGCTGTGGCCCCAGTACAGATCCCTGGGGGACACCACTAGTTACGTTCTGCCAATTTGAGTACATGTTTTTACTTATATTAAATATAGTTAGTTCCTCCCCTTGATTTATTTTTAGATTTCCTTGTATCTCTAGTATTTTATCCTCATACTCTACTGTGAAGTCCGGTACAAAGTAGCTATTTAGTAAAACAAAAGCAAAATACTGCAGATGCTGGAAATCTGTAATAAAAACAGAAATTGCTGGAAATACTCAGCAGGTCAGGCAGCATCTATGGAGAGAGAAACAGAGTTAATATTTCAGGTCGATGAAATCTCCCTGGTAAATATCAAAGCGAAATAATGATTTAATATTTCTGCCATCTCCCTATCATTACCTGTGGTATTGTCCTGTCCATCCCTTAATGGCCCTATTAACATAGAAACATAGAAAAATAGGAGCAGGAGTAGGCCATTCGGCCCTTCGAGCCTGCTCTGCCTTTCAATATAATCATGGCTGATCCTCTATCTCAATACCATAATTCCGCTCTCTCCCCATACCCCTTGACGCCTTTTGCATCTAGAAATCTATCTATCTTCTTCTTAAATATATTCAGTGACTTGGCCTCCACAGCCTTCTGTGGTAGAGAATTCCACAGGTTCACCACCCTCTGAGTGAAGAAATTTCTCCTCATCTCAGTCCTAAATGTCCTACCCCGTATCCTGAGACTGTGACCCCTCGTTCTAGACCCCCCAGCCAGGGGAAACATCCTCCCTGTATCCAGTCTGTCTAGCCCTGACAGAATTTTATACGATTCAATGAGATCCCCTCTCATTCTTCTAAACTCTAGTGAATACAGGCCTAGTTGACCCAATCTCTCCTCATACGACAGTCCTGCCATCCCAGGAATCAATCTGGTGAACCTTCGCTGCACTCCCTCTATGGCAAGTATATTCTTTCTTAGGTAAGGAGACCAAAACTGCACACAGTACTCCAGGTGTGGTCTCACCAAGGCCCTGTATTACTGTAGTAAGACATCCTTGCTCCTGTACTCAAATCCTCTTGCAATGAAGGCCAACATACCATTTGCCTTCCTAACTGCTTGCTGCACCTGCATGTTTGCTTTCAGTGACTGGTGTACAAGGACACCCAGGTCCCTTTGTATTCCCATCCCAACCTTCCTTTTTTTATTGATGTGCCTGTAAAATATTTTATTATTTTGTTTTATGTTCCTTGATAATTTAATTTCATAGTTCCTCTTTGCCTTCCTAATTTTTTTTTGATTTTTCTCCTAATCCCTTCGTATTCTCCCTTATCATGCAATCCTCTACTGTCTATGTACTTAATGTATGCCTCTTTTCTTACCTCAATTTTTCCCTTATGTCTTTATTCATCTATGGAGTCTCATTAGTGTTTAGTTTGTTCTTTCCTTTTAGCGGAATATATTTTTCCTGCACTCTGATCGAGCATCTCAGGGCTGGTGGGGAGGGGAATGGTGGGTCGATTGGAAGTTTCATTTAATGTTGGGTCCACATTCAGATATGTTACTTACCTTCATTGTTGCAGGCGATCTCTAGGTCTGCTTTCCCTGACTGCAGGCTGTGATGGCGCTGGCTGCCTCAGGGCAAACTAATGTTTGAGTGGGTATCTCAAGCAGGCATTAGTCCCCTTATTTGCATATGCAATGTGCTAACTCATACTTCAGGATCATGGCTGATCTTCCACCTCAACTCCACCTTCCCGCACTATCCCCATGATTTACATTCTATATTAATGACTTAGATGAAGGGACCAAGTGCAATGTATCCAAGTTTGCTGACAATACAAAGCTAGGTGGAAAAGCAAGATGTGAGGAGGGCGCAAAGAGCCTGCAAAGGGATATAGACAGGTTAAGTGAGTGGGCAATAAGGTGGCAGATGGAGTATAATGTGGGGAAATGTGAGGTTATTCACTTTGGTAGGAAGAATAGAAAAACAGAATATTTTTTAAATGGTGAGAAACTATGAAATGTTGGTGTTCGGAGAGCTTTGGGAGTCCTAGTACAAGAAACACAGAGTTAGCATTCAGATACAGCAAGCAATTAGGAAAGCAAATGGCATATTGGCCTTTATTGCTAGAAGGTTGGAGTACAAGAGTAAGGAAGTCTTGCTACAATTGTGCAGGGCTCTGGTGAGACCACACCTGGAGTACTGTGCACAGTTATGGTCTCCTTATTTAAGGACGGATATACTTGCCTTCGAGGCGGCGCAACGAAAGTTCACCAAATTGATCCCTGGGATGAGAGGGTTGGCCTATGAGTAGAGATTGAGTAGATTGGGCCTATACTCTCTGGAGTTTAGAAGAATGAGAGGTGATCTCATTGTAGCATATGGGATTCTGGGGGGGATTGGCAGGGTAGATGCTGGGAAATTGTTTCCCCTGGTTGGAGAGTCTGGAACTGGGGGGCATAGTCTCAGGATGGGGGACCGGTCTTTTGGGAGTGAGATGAGGAGGAATTTCTTCACTCAGAGGTTTGTGAGTCTTTGGAATTCTCTGCCCCAGGGTGCTGTGGATGCTCAGTTGTTGAGTATATTCAAGGCTGAGATCGATAGATCTTTGGACTCCAGTGTAATTAAGTGATATGGGGATCGGGCGGGAAAGTGGAGTTGAGGTCGAAGATCAGCCATGATCTTATTGAATGGCGGAGCAGGTTCGAGGGGCCGTATGGCCTACTCTTGCTCCTAATTCTTATGTTCTTATGTTCTTCAGGACACTTCTCATTTGTCCTTAACAAATATGGTGGGTGGCGCACTTCTGGCCGGAATTGTGTGTGCACTTCCTGCCTGCCTTTTTGGGGCTGTAAGTGCCTGAAAAATGGGCGCTACACAGCCCAATTTCTCGACCCTTGTTTTTAAACTCTGCTTTCCCTGTCCATTATTATCCTTCATAAAAGGCGGCAGGTTGAAGCTGAATTCTGAGAGTTGTATTCCATTAGGGTGATATGCACATCGTGTTAGTGGGGCATTCTGGGAGTCTACTGCTTGATTGAGCCTTTTCCAGTGAAGCTGAATATGGCAGCCCTATTTTAAGATCCAGACACCTTTGTGGGGAAAACTATTTGGAGGCATTTTTAGCTTACAATCGCTGACATTGTGGGCAAGGGAAGTTCTATTTTAAGAAGTATTTAATTTTTTATATATTTATTACATTGTAAATATTATGTATAAGGCTATGTATAGAAGTCAAGATGGCAGATGACACTAGTTTAATGTTATAAATAGAGTGATGTGATCAGTTTGTGTGCATTAGCTGCTGTTCCCTGATTGGCATATTTGGAAAGCATTTGTGTGATTGAATTAATTGGTGTTGTGTGGATTCCAAGGCCCAGAAATGTGGGCGCACTGAGGCACTGAGATCATTTGTAGAGCTCTTAACTCTGTCTGTGAACAACTAACTCAAAACACAGACCAAGATTGAATCTGGAAAATTTATGGTCCCATTGAGTCAACAGGGGAGATTGGAAACTTATTTTTGCTGTGTAGAACCAATAATAAGCACAAAAATTGTTGCCAGAAAGTAAACTTTACAAGGTGGTTTAGGACCTATAATTGCTAAAAAAATACAACCTTCAGTAATATTACATGGCATCCAATTTTTTTGTTTGAATCTACCAAATAATTTGTTTAATGAAGTTAAAAACAAGTCATACTTTTGTAAAGTAAAACACTTAAACTATGTAAAGTATTTGCAAACAGGATGTAGAAGAAGCCTTGTGGCAGGATCCCAGTACAGCCAAATGTGAGGGAAAGACTGAGGTTTCTTTAGCCTTGCACATACATTGTAAGATCCAGAATTCATATGAATAATAAGGAAACAATACAATTTTAAATTGGTTTCACAAGTGTTCTTTGTTCTTACAATAATTACTGCACTTTTAAGTAGGTGCAAGGAATGCTGATAAAGATTGATTTATGATTCGAATTGTCAATTTGTGTCTTGGTGGATAAAATACAATTTTACCAATAGACTCAGCAATAATTAGTCATCGCCATGGAAATCAGGAGCAGCTAGTTGGAAAGTCAAAGCTTGATAACTTTTTAAAAGTACCGTTTCTCCTGTTTGCTTCCTGCTGATTTATGCTCTCTTCATACCACAAATTATTCCTTGTCTATGAAGGTAGTCAGATGACCATTTTCAACTTTGGCCAAAGCTGCTCTGGAAGATACACAAGAGCAGCCCATAGTTATCCATCCTTCAATTTTCCTTCAAACTCTATACAGAAGTGCTTGGCTTTCACTTGGCACCTGGCCAAGATTGGGAACTCACTACATGGAGATAAAATGCATACTACCAGTCAATGGTTCAGCATGGCTTGATGGAGGCAACACCAAATGTCGGAGCTAAAGAGGATGGCTTTTGTTTTGCCAATATTAAGCTCGGATCTTAATGTTGCACAGACAGTTGGAAAGAAAGAAAAACTTGTATTTTTATAGCGCCTTTTACAACCTCAGGATGTCCCAATGTGCTTTACAGCCAATGAAGTACTTTTGAAGTGTAGTTACTGTTGTAATGTCGGAAACATGGCAGCCAATTTGCGCACAGCAAGCTCCCACAAACAGCAATGTGATAAAGACCAGATAATTAATCTGTTTTAGTGATGTTGATTGAGGGATAAATATTGGCCAAGACACAGTGTAGCAACAGCCTTGGGATCCATGGAACAGGCACAGAAGTAAAGCTGGTTGTCATTGATGCACATGTGGAAGCTGACCCTTGATTCCAGATGATATTGCAGAAGGGTAGTGTATAAATGATGAAGAGGACTGTACCTGGGGGACATTGGAGGTGCTTGAGCAGGTATGGAGGCAAAAGCATTGGACATAATGGCCCAGAAATTAAACAGTGAGTGTTCACGCGGGGGTAAGGCTTCCCCGCGATATCTCACTCCGCGCCTACCTTTTTCCTCCGGGCCCACACGAACTTTAGTTTCAAGGCCAGTCCCACATGCAGCTGTACAGTGCTTGCGTGATCCAGAGACGCAATTAGTTCGTGCGAGCTCTGGGATCACGTGATTCAGTTAGAGCCAATGGCAGCACACCATCTTTCATTCATAGTTTTAACAGCAAGGGCTGTCAAAGCTATGAATCCTACACACCCCCAAAAGAACAGCTAAACCTCAATTAAATTTAAAAAAAAGCCATCACATTAATAAAATAAGTATAGTTAAATAAATTAACCACTTTAAACAAAAAATTAAATTTTTGAAAAAATTTTAAATCTTTTTAAAAGTTATAAAAATAAACTTACCTTTCTTTAAAGTCACTAAAAAAGATAAACCTGTTGAAAAAAATTTAAAATAATACTTAATTAACTACTTACCTTGTTAAAAGAGGGTCTTACGCCTCCTTTCTTTATGTGTAAAATCTTCCATGCTTACCTGCGCATTCATAGCTGCAAAAATAACTAAGTGCACTGCGTGCGCGCAGCCTGTAGCGCGCACGCGGTTCACTTAGGAACCGCCCCCTTTTGAATTCACGAAGTGCCGGTTTCCCGCGCATGCGCAGTGCATGCAGGAAACCGGCAATTGGAGACCTAAAACGCGAGAGTACACAGTGCGTACTCTCGTGTATTAGGTCTAATTTTCGGGCCAATGTCACGTCTTTGTTGCACCAGATGTGAGTAGAACCAGCAGAGAGCAATGTCATAGAAATAGACTTCAGTTGGAGAAAGGATGGAGCAGTCAATGGTGTCAAAGGAGGCGGTGTGGTCAAAGGGAATCAGCCTAGATTAGACAACTGTTTTTGTTTTTAAGCTTTCTTTCTCTTCCCAATATTTCCTTACCACTTCTTCTTCAAAAGATAATGGCCTGGATTTTGCTCCCATTGGCGGGTAAGTGGCAGAGCCGGAACATCGTCCGCTCACGTGACTCTGCTACTAATCTTCTGCAATTTCTTCATTTGCTATGCAGGCGGGTTTTGAGTAGTAAGACTGCTCCTGATAGGTTTGTCACTGCTGGGATGGAGGGAAATACAGTTTAAAATGCTGCAGCCAGTTAAAGGGCAGCATCACTTTGCTGCAAGAAAGGCAGAAGCTGCAACAGCATCAAAGGTGTCCGCAGCTGGAAGGGGTCCCAGATTCTTCGATGTATCCCTGAAGGTACTTTTGGGAAATGTCAGGACCAGAAGAGCAAGACTGTTTGGCACTGAGGGTAGGAAGCCCCACAATAGATGGTGCAGGCTGTCTGAAGAGAGGTGGCAGAGGCAGCACCTGAAGAACCGCCACATAGCACAGGAAGAGGTTCAATGACCTCACAAGGGAAGCTAAAGTAAGACTAGGCACTCTTGCCAATACACTTCCTCTACCACTCACACAATATTTGCTCACCTCCTTATCTCTCATAGCCCAGAAAATTAAGGAAGTAGGTGGAGCAAGGGCGCAACTTCCGTATTTAATGGGTTCCATGCAGTTGAAGGCTGAACGGGAAGAGGGACTGAAATAGCTGGACCTAAAGAAGGGAAAACTTTTCAGAGGCTGTTGTGGAAGCGCTGATGAATGAATGACAGAAGGAATGCAATAGTTGGAGGCAAGAAGCTGGAAGGCCACGTGGAAGGGGGTGGATATGAGTTGGACCTCCAGAACACCCAAGGATCCCCTTGCAGTGTTGGAAGATGTTTAATGACCTCAATGGATCAGCAAAGGTAAGAGCGTTTTCAGATGAATAGCAGGACACATAATAAGGGGACTAGAACAATAGTCAGGCATTGCCCTTTACATGGCACCATGTTCTTTGTCCTAGAAGCAAAGACACTTGGCAGCATTCATGTAATGCATGCTAGCACACTGAAGTTTCACAACCTGAGTCCTTAATCCCTTACACTTACTACCTTCCATTATACAGATCCTGACTAAATGTGACTGCAGGATCCGGAGATTGCAACATACATTTAGCACCATGCATTCCTTCTGAAGGAGATGACATCACACAATGGTAAGGAATGCTACGCCACTGGGGAGGTCATGCCAACATCCAGCATTAAACATCACATGAAGAGGAAGCAGTGGCCTTAATTAACTTCAATTCTGGCCTGGCAGTTGGGGTTGGAGAAGTGGGAGCTTCTGTGGGTTTGTGAGAATGTACATCTTTTCCTATTTAATGCTTCTCTGTATTCTTCAATCACTTCACCAGCTACCGGTTTCCTCATAAGAGATCCACAAATCAGCTGATTATGATAGAACGCTGCTCAAGCACACCCAATTTAATGATACTGTTCTTTCCTCCAGAGGCAGCAAGCCATGCAGTGGAGAATATTGCTTTGTAGCACTAAGGACCATTCACCCACCCCATCATTCACCCTCTTGCTTGCACTCAGTAGCTCAGAGATACCCACCCGTGGATTTACAGGTAATATAGATAAGGAATTAACACACAGTGAACCACAGAACAGAAGGACGCCAGAGGATGTAGGTGTGGAAGTTGAACCTGATGTAGTTGAGCAGGGGCATAAGACGTGTCAGCCCCTGGCTGCAGAGAAAAAGGATTCTGGAGAGGTCCCAGTGGAATGGAAAACCGCAAATGTAACGCCCCTATTTAAGAAAGGAGGGAGACAAAAAGCAGGCAACTATCGACCAGTTAGCCTAACATCTGTCATTGGGAAAATGCTGGAGTCCATCATTAAGGAAGTGGTAGCAGGACATTTAGAAAATCATAATATAGTCAAGCAGAGTCAGCATGGTTTTATGAAAGGGAAATTATGTTTGACAAATTTGCTGGAATTCTTTGAGGATGTAACGAGCAGGGTGGATAAAGGGGAACCAGTAGATGTCATGTATTTGGATTGCCAGAAGGCATTCGATAAGGTGCCACATAAAAGGTTACTACACAAGATAAGAGCTCACGGGGTTGGGGGTAATATATTAGCATGGATAGAGGATTGGCTAACTGACAGAAAACAGAGAGTTGGGATAAATGGGTCATTTTCAGGTTGGCTAACTGTAACTAGTGGGGTGCCGCAGGGATCAGTGCTGGGGCCCCAACTATTTACAATCTATATTAATGACTTGGATGAAGGGACTGAGTGTAATGTAGCCAAATTTGCTGATGATACAAAGATAGGTGGGAAAGCAAATTGTGTGGAGGACACAAAGAATCTCCAAAGGGATATAGATAGGCTAAGTGAGTGGGCAAAAATCTGGCAGATGGAGTTTAATGTGGGAAAATGCGAGGTTATCCACTTTGGTAGGAAAAATAAAAATGCAAATCATTATTTAAATGGGCAGAGATTACAAAATGCTGAGGTACAGCGGGATCTGGGGGTCCTTGTACATGAATCACAAAAAGTTAGCAAGCAGGTACAGCAAGTAATCAGGAAGGCAAATGGAATGTTGGCCTTTATTGCAAAGGGAATGGAGTATAAAAGCAGGGAAGTCCTGTTACAACTGTACAGGGTGTTGGTGAGACCACACCTGGAGTACTGCGTACAGTTTTGGTCTCCTTATTTAAGGAAGGATATACTTGCATTGGAGGCAGTTCAGAGAAGGTTCACGAGGTTGATTCCGGAGATGAAGGGGTTGTCTTATGAAGAAAGGTTGAGCAGGTTGGGCCTATACTTATTGGCGTTTAGAAGAATGAGAGGGGATCTTATTGAAACATATAAGATTCTGAAGGGGCTTGACAGGGTAGATGCAGAGAGGGTGTTTCCCCTCGTGGGGGAATCTAGAACTAGGGGGCATAATTTCAGAATAAGGGGGCACCCTTTTAAATTGGAAATGAGGAGGAATTTCTTCTCTCAGAGGGTCGTGAATCTTTGGAATTCTCTATCCCAGAGAGCTGTGGAGGCCAGGTCATTGAATATATTTAAGGTGGAGATAGACAGATTTTTGAACAATAAGGGAGTCAAGGGTTATGGGGAGCAGGCAGGGAAGTGGAGTTGAGGCCAAGATCAGATCAGCCATGATCTTATTGAATGGCGGAGCAGGCTCGAGGGGCTAAATGACCCACTACTGCTCCTACGTCTTATGTTCTTATGATGATCCTAGGGATCCTGCTAAGAAGGATGCTAGCAGAGCATTAGACACATTTCAGATAAGCGGCAAATGGCATGGGATAGCAGTGGAGTCTACTTCTTTGCTTTGTGCCGACATCTGAGACGGGTTCAATTCACTGCAGGGCAGTCCAGAGAAAGTGACAGTTGCATAAGCATTTGCAGGCTTTCCTCCACTTTAATGAGGGATCCAGGCAAGTCAATCTACTCAAAATTTAAGCACTGAATGAAGGACTGCAAGTATTGGGGAAACTGTTTGAAGTGGTCAATATGAACCTGATTGCAAAGTATACAACAACAATAACTTGCATTTATATAGCGCCTTTAATGTAGTAAAATGTCTCAAGGTGCTTCATAGGAGCGTTATCAAACAAAATATGACACTGAGTCACATAAGGACATATTAGGACAGCTGACCAAAAGCTTGGTCAAAGAGGTAAGTTTTAAGCATGGTCTTAAAGGAGGACAGAGCTGTAGAGATGCAGAAATGTTTAGAGAGGGAATTCCAGAGCTTAGGGCCTATGCAGCTGAAGGCATGGCCACCAATGGTGGAGCGATGAAACTCGAGGATGCGCAAGAGGCCAGAATTGGAAGAGTGCAGAGATCTCAGAGGGTTGTAGGGCTGGAGGAAGTTACAGAGATAGGGAGGGGCGAGGCCATGGAAGGATTTGAAATCAAGGATGAGAATTTTCACATCAAGGCGTTGCCGGACTGGGAGCCAATGTAGGTCAGTGAGCACAGGGGTGATGAGACTTGGTGCGAGTTAGGATACAGGTAGCAGAGTTTTGGATTTGCTCAAGTTTACAGAGAGTGCAAGGTGGGAGGCCGCCCAGGAGAGCATTGGAATAATCAAGTCTAGAGGTAACAATGGCATGGATGAGGGTTTCAGCAGCAGATGAGCTGAGGCAGGGGTGGAGATGGGCGATGGTACAGAGGTGGAAGTAGGCGGTCTTGGTGATGGAGAGGATATGGGGGTCGGTAGTTCAGTTCAGGGTCAAATAGGACACCAAAAGAGGGCAGAATCTCGGAGGGAGTAAAAGATATTTGGTTGACTCTCTCAGGAATTTTGGGATCTTTCGGATTCTGTGAGGTCTGTTCTCTTGCTCATTTCTGATAACCATAATCTTGTTCCCAGTACAGTGGAGAAGCTGGTGTGCCTGCCTCAGAGTTTGCATTCCCTCATGGCAGCAGCACAGAGAAGTAGTGCATCAGCTCCCCACAGAAACCTTCAACGTTGCAGGACCAGACTGCCAAGTAGACAGCCTTGTTCATCTCAGGATTTGACGGTCCTGAGAGAAGAGCCACCTCCATCCTAAGAGACTCATAATAGAGTCATAGAGTCATATGGCACAGAAGGAGGCCATTTGGCCCATCGAGTCCGTGCCGGCTCTCTGTAGAGCAATCCAGTCAGTCCCATTCCCCCGCTCTATCCCCGTAGCTTTGCAAGTTTATTTCCCTCAAGTGCCTGTCCAGTCTCCCCTTGAAAACATTGAGTGTCTCTGCTTCTGAAAATCCATGTAGACAACATCCATTGCATTTCCTTCATCAATCCTCCCTGTTACTTCATCAAAAAATTATATTAGATTAGTCAAATGCGATCTGCCTTTTACAAATCCGTGTTGGCTCTCCTTAATTAGCTTAAATTACCTCCCCCGCATCTAGGGAAGATTGGAAAATTATGGCAAGCCCTTCTGCTATCTCCTCCCCCAATTCCCTTAGCAACCTGGGATGCAAGCCATCTGGACCAGGCGACTTATCCATTCTAAGCATACCCAGCCTTTCTAGTACATCCTGTCTCTCAATTTTCACCCCTTCCATTGCTTCTACCTTTTCCACTTCTACCGATATTTTGTCAGCATCCACCTCCTTAGTAAACACCGATACAAAGTACTCATTGAGTATTCTAGCCTTGCCCTGCGCCTCTAAGCATATATCACCTTCTTTGTCTCTAATAGGCCCCACCCCGCCTCTTACTACCCACTTACTGTTTACATGCCGGTAGAAGATTTTTGGGTTCCCTTTTATGTTAACCGTCATTCTACTCTCATATTCTCTCTTTGCCAATCTTACTTTCATCTTCACTTCCCCTCTCAACTCATTGTATTTGGTCTGGTTCTCCCTTGAAGAATTCACCTGACATGCATCATACACCCTCTTTTTTTGTTACATCATCTTCTCTCTCTCCCTCATCATCCAAGGAGCCCTTGCTTTGGTTCCCTTACCCTTCCCTCTTGTTGGAATGTACCTAGCCTGTACTTGAAACATCTCCTCCTTAAAGATCACCCATTGTTCCGTTACAGTTTTTCCTGGTTCTATTTTACCCTGGCTAGATCCTTTCGCATCCCATTGAAGTTAGCCCTATTCCAGTTTAGAAGTTCCACTCTAGATTGTTCCTTGCTCCTCTCCATTGCTCATCTAAATCTTATGATATGATGATCACTTGTACCAAAGTGTTTTCCTACAGACACTTGGTCGACCTGGCCCACCTCATTCCCCAGCACCAGATCCAGCAATGCCTCCTTCCTAGTTGGGCCAAGAACATATTGGTCAAGGAAATTCTTTGCAGCAGCTGTCTACATCTCAGATTCCAGGTGGCATGTGTGTTAGAAGAAGTGTTAGAATAGAGCAGAGGAAAGCTTGCGTGTTCACAAGGGTTGTGCATGGCAACAAACCCAAGTAATGTTTGTGTAAATAGTGTAATAACTCATTGGAATATTTGGTGTAAGGACAATGAGGAACAGATAAGTGCTGATGTTGAGGCTCAGTATTAGGATGCGATGGCTACTTAGACCAGAGAGAGGTTGTTGAGGTGAGGCTGATCTTTGATGGACTGAGACTTCCAAATAGTGCTCTATTCATCTGTGAAGGTGTGCTGAATGAGTCCCTCAACTGTCTGGCAGTCATTGCCACTACACCTGCTCCCTGTTCATCATAGGTCCGGTCTACAGCATCTGCAGTGTAATCATCAGGCTCTCAAGCATCCTTGAGGACATCTAACTTCCATCCTTTTCTGATTTCAAAGTTGTGAAATACATATCATGCCACCACAATTCGCGAGTTGGTGCTGAGCGCATTCTGCAAGGCACCCTCGGACCTATCCAGACACCAACACTTTCCTTTCAGCATCCTAATGGCTTTCTCAATTCTTATCCTTGTTTTCATGTGTATTTGAAGCACTGAAGATCAGAAAAGTCAAAGTAAGACCATCTCGGTCTGTGGACTTTAGTGGGTATGAGTGTAGTAAGTGATGCTTTCAATATAGCCATTTCCATTTCCTCTACCTTCTCCTCTTCATAGCATAAGAATAAAGAGATTACAACCAGGAAATCCGTGTCCCCAGTGCAAAGTAGTATTTTGAGCAGAGCTGAGCAAAAGTAGCAATAAAAGTGCTGACCGAACCTCCAATGTACTAACGAGATTAATATGCAGGCAAAGTAACACCAACCTTGAGTAACAGCAAGCAAAATAGCCACTTCAATGTGGCATTCATCTCAGGGATACCTTCCTGCAGCTCATCCGTCACTTATATATCAGCAGTAAATACTAGGGGCAGAAGTTGTGGGGAAATGGGTTGGAAGGGTGAGCCATGCCCCCTTGTCCCAGTTCTATGAGACAGGGTCCCTGCAGGCCTTAATAGAGACTGGCGCTTTTGTTAGGAGGATTATTCAGGTGCAGATTTGTTGTAGTGGATTTGAGGAGGTAGTCTCTAAGAACCCATTTTACTTTGCTTTCCACCCTAAAACCATGGTAATGCCGAGGAAAATCCAAATTTAAATAATATAAATTATAAGTGAAAGCAGGCAAAGAAATGGACAGATACTTTGTAAGTTGATCTGGGGAGTGGTATTATGTGTATTTAATTACATAACATTGGCTTTTAATTTAATTCGGTAACTTTGCTTTGGGAGCTGCTTTTATGTGTAGTCAAGTTACACAAAACAAATTTTTTATTCGGCTGAGGTGTTTAGTTGGAGTTTATATTTAGCACAAAGAGCTCTTTATCTGCCTCTAAACATTCCACTAAAATAAAATGTTTGGACACCCATGAGCTAGACAGGGAATGCTATCTGGCTGATCAACTATGAACGGCATCACAGTTGCACTTACTCACTGAACTCAGTTCCGTTCTTACCAGATATCAACACAGGTATACTTTCCAACAGGAGTTGCTGGAAAGGAACTCTGGCTGATTTTTACCTCTCTTCTCCCCAATCCAGGGATGGTTAGGTCAGGCCAAATGCAGGAGCCCTTTTGCAAGCCCAGCAAACTTAGTGCCGGCCGGGAAATGAACTTACAACCTTCTTGGGTTATATGACTCAGTCCATTAAAGAAAGAATTTGCATTTATATAACACCTTACATAACCTCAGGACATCCCAAAGCGCTTCACAGCCAATGAAGTACTTTTTTGAAGTGTAGTCACTGATGTAATGGAAACACGGCAGCCAATTTACACACAGCAAGATCCCACAAATAGCAATGAGATAATGACCAGATCATCTGTTTTAGTGATGCAATGTAGTAACTCAGAGTACCATCAGGGGAACATCCAAACCAGTTTCACAATGTGTTTCCACTCAATCCACTGTACTATCCCTGGCTAATTGCAACTATACTTACAATGATGGTTTGAAGTTGGATCAGACATCAAATCAGCCAGAATCCAGCCTCTATTAAATAGTACAATGTATCTGAACTGTGTGTGCTGATTTAAAGCAGACTGTGAGTTTCATTCCTGGTACCGGAGGGTACGCCGCACTGTGGAGCTGTATCTCATCCAGCAGTCAACCCCTTTAGGAGAGGAGGGGTGTGGAGAGAAAAACATTCAATGTGCAGCTGTTGTTTAACTTGCATGATACAGCTTAACTCCATGTAATTCAGTGAGTGCTATACAACAAGGGATAAGGAGACTAAATGGACTGCATTGTGTGTGACTAAAGGTCATTTGTCTGCGTAATGGTTACTGGAATCAACTTGACACACATCAAGGTGATTCTCTTAAGAGGATTAGCCTGTGCTTGCCAGACCAAAAGATTATCAACTATTAGCAGATAGAGGATGCATTTTAGACAGTTGGGTTGGCTAACTAACAAAGACTAATCCTAAATATTGTTCTATATTCAAAGATGTTAGTTTATAGTGGTAAAGGCAAGCCAAATCAATGGGAAAAAATGAGAGTAGGCTCCTCCAAAGGCTCAGTTGGTAAATGTCTTGCCCAGTGTGGAAATGAACCAAATAGAGTAGGAAAGTCTCAGAATTGATCTCTGGTGGGTGCTGGCATGATGCGGAGATGCCGGTGTTGGACTGGGGTGGACAAAATTGAGAGGTCGCACAACACCAGGTTATAGTCCAACAGTTTTATTTGAAATCACAAGCTTTCGGAGCTATCGATTGCCCCTTCCTCAGGTGAAGTAAATAGATACAGAATCGCCAAAGCATATATAGATAGAGAACAAAGCATGTGTACCTTACAATGGTGCTGGCATAGCAGATCTCAATTGGTTCAGCAATCAGGCAGTGCAATTGGCCTCAGCAACTTGAGCTAAGGAGGGCAAAAACAAAATCAGGAGTTCCTGCTCCTGATCACCATCAAATGATCCCACCCTGGAAAGTGCAGATGTGTGTCTGAGGACAAGATTGGGGTTTGCTGTGATGCCCCTGGAGTCAAACAGCCTGACAA
The DNA here is from genome assembly GCA_030390025.1 of Squalus acanthias. Classification (NCBI taxonomy): domain Eukaryota; kingdom Metazoa; phylum Chordata; class Chondrichthyes; order Squaliformes; family Squalidae; genus Squalus; species Squalus acanthias. The sequence goes on from CM059425.1 coordinate 206,141,243, forward strand.
CACTCGCTGTCCAGCTCGCACCTGAAAAAAGACCACTTGAGCAAGATACTGGAGGGCTACCTGTGCCTGTGGAACCACATCAAAGCATAAGTCAGTGCCTTCAAAAGAGATGGGGAGGAAATTTGGGTGATTTCGGTATTCTTTTTTCATGGGTTTTGTTTATTTTGAATTTTGTACGGGTTGAAATTTGCAGCAGCATAAACATTGCAGGAGGGGCTTTGCGCATGAACTTGTGGCAATGAAATAACTTAGCTAATAGCAGCTACCTCCCATTATACAGGTTCAGTCCAGGTGTTGGCAAAAGGTGTTTCGAATTTAAAAATGGAATTAAAAAATAGTATTTACAAAACGCTGGCCACGTGTACACTGTTAGCTTTCTTTTTTTAGTTCTCATTTACAAATGGAATTTCCAAGAGGAGTGCTATCTCCGGTAGATCCTGCAAAAACCTTTTAATTGCTTCTGGGAGAGGGAAGCTGGCTGTGGTGGCTGTTTTATTTCGGTATTATCTTTTTCTGCCTGTAGAACAAACGAAGGTTTCACCACCACGCAGGAGAAATTCCAAATGGCCAGCTGCAACATAAACAAGACATGAGATAACATTAAATAAATAGCGTTAAAGGAATGAAGTATCGAGATTGATTTATCTGTTGATGGCTACTGTGGACATCTTTTCTGGAGTAGGGGCCTCAAACACGGTTAAAGCAGTCACCTATTATCGCTTTAGATTACGTTCAACTCACTGTCCCCTATTCCAGCACTGGACCTGCTGGAGACCGAGGCTTAGAAATTCGTAGTGTTAGCGCTGGCCGTTAATGCCTGTTTCGTGAAAAAAATGGCGTAGCCATCGGGAGGAGCCCTCCAGTACTCGGTGAAGCGGGTGTCCCATTTCGCGGTGGTCTGCTGCATGCTTCACAACTTGGCCATCATGAGGGCGCAGCCCTTGCCAGCAGGGATTGCGGGACCACCTCAGGAAGAGGACAAGGGAGAGGAGGAGGACGATGAGGCAGGGAGCAAATCCCCCTTCGGCACGGGCTGTCCATGAACGCCTCATCAGACTTCGATGCTCACCACATTCTCATCAACCACATCCCCATCATACCAGCCCTCTGTCACAGCGTCCTCCTGGGCACAAAGCTGAAATGAGAGCCATCGCAAAACAAAGATTCCAATCAAAATTAATAAATTTATCACTACTCAATTAACATTACAATATCAACTAATCATCCTTGTGCAATCACTTAGTGTCTGTTGTTCGGGTGCCCTTTCCTGCTCTGGTGCTCCTATGCAGTGCTCCCCAGTGGCTGCAGCATGGCTGGTGGAAGGCTGCTGAGTTTCTGTGGGGGAGACTTCAGATGGTCTTGCAGGATGATCTCAACCAGCTCTGGACCTAGAAGGCTCGGCTGTAGACTACACCACCTCGGCATGGGCAGCAGCAGTCTGGGCTGGCTGGCTGACAGGCAGTGGCAAGGGCACTGGTGGAGTGGCAGTGGTGGGAATAGGAATGCTGTCATCCTGAGAGAGGACAGCAGGTTCCTGCTCCACAGACCCACTGCCACTCCCCCAGGAGCGGTGCCTCAGCATTCCTAGCAATTTGTTGGAGGTCAGATTGCTGGGCTGCTGCGACACTCTGCAAGCCCCGTTCGACTGTGGTAAACCCAGCCATGATGGCAGCAGTCTGAGCTTGGGTGGCAGCAAGCTGAGCCTGAAGTAGAGCAGTCTGTGCTTCCACTGGAGCACTAAGATGTTGGTTTGCTTCCGCCTGTGCTGCAATGGCAGCCGCGACATCGCCCATCACATGCAGCATCATATCTGGGTCAACACGGTCTCTCCTAGAGTCCACCATTTCCAGCCTGGAAATCATGGGCTCCAAGCTCTGTGCAAAGCCCCATCCAATGTTGGAGCTGGACTCCTCCATGCTCCTTGACATTGCCAAGAGGCTCTCTGGCAGGCTTACCATTGCACCTAGCAATTCTGTGTTTATGCCCATCACCCTTCTTCTGAAGGCCGCCTCATTGAGGTCCTCTTCTGAGTCGTGTGCAGAAAAACTCGTGTGTGAACTACCTTTTCCCCTGGCCATGCTGCAGCCCACTCATACCCAGTGCCTCACCACATCTAGATCCCGCATCTACACTACCCTCTAAATTCCGCGCAGTGCCAGTTTCTGAGCTGGTGTCTGCGAGTGTCAGATGCAGTGATGGTGTGTCTTCTTCTTCTCCTTCACTCTCCTTCATGGCTTCGGGGATAGGCTCTGTGGCTGGCAGTTCTTGGTTATCTGAAAGCAGAAAGACACAAGAGACGGGTTGTGGTGAGGGAAGTGGGGGTGGAGGGGCGGGAAGCAAGATATCCATGCATACAGCATCAGCAGCTTGTAAGTGAGAAGTGATTGTGGGATGAGGGGAAAGTGGGATGTGAGAAGAAGAATTAGGAATGGCCATATCGTTATTGTCACCAAGGGCTTCAACATCGCCCGTTGCCACGGCCTCGGTGGCCTTCCCTCCAATGATGTCGAGCACCATCTCCTCCAGTTGGCTCAAGGCCTGTATTGCAGCTTGCCCCCCGCCTGTCGACTGCTGCATCCGGCGATTGTGAGCGACCTTGGCCTGCAGGAGAAAGGGAAGTGTGTCAGTGAGTGTGATGCAATGTGTTTGGGTGACGTGCCTGTCATAGTTGAATAGCTGTCAGTGTGTGCAAGGTGTGAGATGTGGGTGTGAGTGTTGCAGCAGTGGTAAGGTTGTGAGGGTGAAGTGAAGCCATGATTGTGAGGTATAAGTGGTGATAGCTAGAGATTGTTGGTAGGTGAGTGATGGGGGTGTGGTGCATTGAGCAGTGTGTGAGGCTTGTGGTGCAGATGGTGGGATATGGCATTTGCTGAAGCCTTCACTCACCTTAACCTGCCGTGTGAAGTCATTAAACCTCTAGCGGCATTGTATCCATGATCTGGGGACCACACTGTTGGCCGTCTTGTATACAGGTATCTCCTGCCAGAGTCTTCTAGATGTATGGGCAGATGGTTTCCTGCCAGTCTGCAGGAAGAGGACAGCCTGCCTCCTCTCCACGGTCACCACCAGTGCCTCCAGAGCCGCATTGAGAACTGTATAGCTCTTTCCCTCTGCTGCTGCTCAGCTATCTCTTGCAAGTTCACTACTGAATCCAAGTGGAGCGCGAAATAAAATGACAATGAGGTACTGCTGCATCAAAGAACCTCCCCTTTAAGTAGTGGAGAAAGCCTAGGCCAAACATTACTTGCAATTAGACTGCACCCGATATTGGCCCACCTGTTGAGCGGTAAGCCAATGAGCAGCGCGTTTAGCGCTGAGATCAGCACTATAATCATGTAAATGAGCTCTCATGAATTTTGCGTGCTACCTAGATCACTTTGACCCGGCGCAGCTAAATAACGCCTATATTAAAACTAGAAAAATCCTCACTGAGTTAGTGGCAATAATTTTACACATAGATTTACCTAGTTTAACTAGCTGGTAATGAATAAAGAAACAACTCTACTGATATCTGCAGCAGAAATGTGGATTTAATTTTTTTTTAAATCCAAAGTAATATAACATGTACAATAGATCTCTTCCAAGGTCTCTCTTTCAAGCTCAACAGTTGTCAGGGGCTGCAGCGGGTTTAACAATGTATTTGACATGAGTATAGCCGGGGTTACCCAATTACAGTTGAACTTGCAATGTGACTCCTAGCTTCTGCCTCGATAACAGTGCTGCCAATACACGTGTGCAAATTTAACATGTGTTTGCGTGAGTGGCCTTTGCATTTGAAGCACAATATTTTCCGAAAGCACCTTTATTATTAGAGATGCAAATAGGGAATGTATTATCTCGCTAGATTAATTAGTCTATGTGTAGCCTATGCTTTTCAGTGGAGCTATTGCTGCTACTTGCCTTCTTGTCTTGTCTGCAGCTGCACAGAAAACACTCTTCATTTCCTTGTTCAGAAAGCTTCCTTTCAGAGTGCTTTTATTTGTTTGTGGCGTATAACATTATCTTTCATTCTGTTGAATTGGCAAAGAAGGTATCCTTCCATTTTACACCTGTTTGCTTTCATACGTCCTGATTATTTTTCTGGCATAGCTCACAGCCAAAGCACTTTCTGTACTGAATGAACTGGGTATATAGTTCCAAGAAACAGAGTAAGTCAACACAAGGTACCGGGGGAGGGCCCGAACTGGGAATTCAGTGAAACATTTTTTTTTAAAGTCTATACATAGATGGAATGTGTCAGGAGTTGTGTGGACCACAGAACTTATGATTGACACATGCACTTGTGAATTATAATCCCTGTGTCACGAGATTTTGTTTTCAGCGATTCATCGTTGTCTCACAACCTTTTTGGCTCGTGCCATTTGCTTATACCATTATTCTAAATGTCAAAGCAGTCCCCCTTTATTTACAAAACTGCAATATTACCTAGTGACGTTTTTTACATGGCGGTGTGATGATTTACTAAAATCGTCTTGTGGTCTATCAAAGGTCAATAAGACCTCAGTTTACATTCAGACAACCTGCTGTTCACAAAGCTCACCAAAGGAAATGAAAAGTGATAGTAGGTGGGAGGGGAAAGAGATAGAGTGGTAGTGGGCAGGGACAGCAGAAAGACAGAAGTAAACAGAAGAGGAGCAAGATGAGACAGAGATAGAAAGCGCCAGATTGCAGGTTGAGCAACTACCGGCAGACATGTGGCTTGGAGATTGGCAAATGCACAGAGAACAATGTTCCAGCTTGCCTCAACAACTTTTTGGAGGAGAGAGTTCCAGATTTCCACTAACTTTTGTGTGAAGAAGTGCTTCCTGACATCATCCCTGAACGGCCTAGCTCTAATTTTAAGGTTATGCTGCCTTGTTCTGGACTCTCCCACCAGAGGAAATAGTTTCTCTATCTACCCTATCAAATCCTTTAATCATCTTAAACACCTCAATTAGATCACCCCTTAATCTTCTATACCACCTTAGCATAAAGTCACATTGTTTCAAATAATATTTCACCCTTGGAGCTGGAGAAAGGGCTGCTTTCTTTCATGCAATGGAAATATAAGGATCAAGTGTTAGTATAAGGACCACTGAGAAAAAGAGCAGATTTAATTTTTCATGTTTTGATTTATAGGCTTTCTGAAAAATGTAAACATAAATGTATTATCTAATACGATTTGTTTTCCCTGATTTTCTGTCCTTCTTGAGTGGTGACTTGTGCTAGGATAGAGTTCTATATTCACCAGGAGTTTCGGTACCTTGCTTAAGCTGCCATTCTTCATGTGTCAGCCTAGATGGTGAACATCAGCAGACTGTCAAATGTGGTATGGAGGGGGACGGGTGAGTCTCAGCCAAGTGTGATCCTGTCCTTGTCTGTTATCCACACACAGCAGGGATCACTGGATAGTGACCAGGAGTGGTAACCATGGCTGATACTTTCACCCCTACTGGGGAACATCAAGGCCAATTGTATGTTAACTCCATCCTAACAGATCAAGTAACCAGCATAAATCTAAGGATTAGACTGGGTACTTTCTTCATCTTTCGACTCTTTATCACACCATGTGATGCATTTACTCACTGAATCATCAGGGGAGCAACAAGCAATTTTTGCTTTTTTCAGTGAATGGTTCAGAAATACTTAATTGGCTCCATCTGGATTCTTTTGAAAGTGATATTTCTTATTACATTTTGTTTATTCTGGCAAACAGTACATGATGAACTGATTTTGACCTCCTTTGTTTACTGGTAGAAGCACATGACACGGGCTATCACACGGAAAACACCTAGTAAGAGCCAATAACAGCAGCAAGTCACTCGACATCCTTCCTATTAGTTTACTCTAACTATTGGCATGCTGTGCAGATAATTTTGGCTTTAATACAATAACCAAATGTGAACATGTGCTGTCTTTTTACTACATTCTCTGCCATTCCAATCCTATTACTAACAAGAAGGACAACACAATGACACTGTAATAAGTAATTGGACAACAGCAGCCAAGCAAAGAGTTAAATTTAGAGCTGCCTAATATGGGCAAAGGTAGTTTCTGATTAAATGACAATACTTCTCTAGCTCATCTTAATTATTTCCAGACATGAAAAGCAGGGATATTACTTCCATTTACCTACACGTTGCATCACCCTGCTTGTCTCCGGGGAACTTGCTGTGAAGTGTGCCAGGTATTTAAAAAAGCTTGAATTCCAGTAACACACCAAGCAGAGGAAAAGTCCCTCTCCGGGTGTTCATGCCGTTAATAGAGGGCTTCGCCTGAGGAACAGGTGGTTTTCTGTCCACTCAGATAGTGGGAATATTAGTGATTCCACAAGACGGCCTTGCTGCAATGTAATGATTCAGGTAAATACTGGAGCTTAGGCTTCAGGTTCTAGCAATGAGGGGGTAATTTTGACTTTGTGCTATAATGTAAAATGGGCAATAGTAAGTCAGCAGCCTGTTTTACATCTCTCCCAATTTTTATTTCTATTGAAGTCAATTTATAGCACAGAAGCAGGCCATTTGGCCCAACTGGTCTATGCCGGTGTTTATGCTACACACGAGCCTCCTCCCACTCTACTCCATCCAACCCTATCAGTGGGCTGCCGAATCGCTATCACCCGTTTTACACTATTGCACAAAGTCAAAATATCCCCCAATGAGTGACTTAGTTATAGTTCCAGCATGAATGCAGAAATCAGTTCTTGAAATTTCCCTAGGATTCCATGTCCTAGCACAAAAGTGTTCAGGCTGAATACGGGAGTTGCTTTCCTATTCCTTTGACAACATTTTTGAGGCCATTTCCCTCCATTCCTCCCCAAATGAAATAGTTTCCAGACGCTTACTCCTCCTCCCCATCTGAGATAGTATTCAGGGTGGTAACCCCTCTCCACTGAGATAGTATTCAGGGTGGTAACCCCTCTCCACTGAGATAGTATTCAGGGTGGTAACCCCTCTCCATTGAGATAGTATTCAGGGTGGTAACCCCTCTCCATTGAGATAGTATTCAGGGCAATCCCCCCACCCCATCTCAGGTAGTATTCAGGGCTCTCACTCTTCCTCCCCCACTGAAATAGTGAATTGTGTCACTAATTCCACTGCCATGGATGGGTCACCATTTATTATGAATGTAGCTGGAATATATTGCGTCCTGGCGATTGCACTTTCCAGCTGAACTGCAGGCCAAGGCTGGATGCCTCTTGGTCAAAGATTTGTCGGGCTTTGATGAGGGTGTTCATAGTTTCAGCCAAGGCTGGTATGTTGGAAAGACCAGATCTATTTTTATATCTATTTAGTCAATGCCCAGGCTTATTTTTTAAAATAATTCTTGGGATATGGGCGTCGCTAGCAAGGGCAGCATTTATTACTGATCCCTGGTTGTCCTTGAGAAGGTGATGGTGAGCTGCCTTTTTGAACCTCTGCAGTCTGTGTGTTGAAGGTACTCCCACAATGCTGTTAGTTAGGGAATTCCAGGATTTTGACCCAGTGATGATGAAGGAACGGTGATATATTTCCAAGTCAAGATGTGACTTGGAGCAGAATTTGGAGGTGATGGTGTTCTCATGTGTCTGCTGCCCTTGTCCTTCTAGGTGATAGAGGTCGCGGGTTTTGGAGATGCTGTCGACCACAGATGCTGGTCCCACATCCACTTTTTCTGTAGTTAACTTCATGTCAACACATGGCGAGAGTAAGGTTGGGGCTGCCCTGCTGTCTTGCCTGGATTTTTCAAGTAGCATAACTGGTGCAGAACAGGGACTTTTTGTGTTGGCTACAGCATGGTGTTTTTTCCTTAACACATTTCATGGACCACAGGGCAAATGCATTGACATGGCTTAACTATAGAATGCTGTGCTTAAAAATGGGCATGCTGTTCATTTGGAATGCACGTGAACAATTATCTAGCTAATTTTGATGCCGCTTGTCCCTGGAAAAGTCATGAAAGTATTTTCCATGGTGAACAAAGCATCAGTGCTGCATTTGATGCATAAGTGCTGAGGATTGGCTGACATTGCATGTGTCCGCTGAGGTAGTTTGAAAAGTTCAGTGCTGCAGTCACCTACAGGGCCAGTGGCAAGGCCATTGCTGTTGTCTGCAGGTCAGATTCCAGCAGATAGCAGAACTCAGTCATGGGCCTCGATATTTACAGGGAGGCGGGGAGGGTACGAGGCAGGCATAAACGGCCGGGGAATGCGTTGAGGCTGGGGGTCGCAGAGGTCCTGTCGAATTTAGAATATTCAGGGGTATTTGACATTTTGGAAGGATAGGCAGAAAGGAAAAGGGGGTGGGTTGTCCTGTTAATAAAGGATGAGATCAGTACAGTAGTGAGAAATGATCTGGGCTTGGAAGATCAAGATGTAGAATCAGTTAGGGCGGAGATAAGAAATAATAAGGGAAAGAGTAGTCTATAGGCCCCCTAACAGTAGCTACACTGTGGAACAGAGTATAAATCAAGAAATAATGGGGGCTTGTAAGAAAGGTACTGCAATAATTGTGGGTAATTTTAATCTTCATATAGATTGGACAAATCAAATTGGCAAAGGTAGCCTTGAGGACGAGTTCATGGGGTGTATTCAGGACAGTTTCTTGGAACAATACGTTGTGGAACCAACCAGGGAACAGGTTATTTTAGATCTGGTAATGTGTAATGAGACAGAATTAATTAATGATCTCATATTAAAGGATCCTCTAGGGAAGAGTGATCATAACATGATAGAATTTCACATTCAGTTTGAGGGTGAGAAATTAGTGTCTTAAACTTAAGTAAAGGCAATTACAAAGGTCTGAAGACAGAGTTGGTTAAAGTGGACTGGGAAAATAGATTAAAAGGTAAGACGGTAGATAAGCAGTGGCAGACTTTTAAGGAGATATTTCATAACTCTCAACAAAGATATATTCCAGTGAGAAAGAAAGACTCTATGAGAAGGATGAACCATCCGTGGCTTACTAAGGAAGTTAAGGAGGGTATCAAATTGAAAGTAAAGGCATACAATGTTGCAAAGATTAGTGGGAGGCCAGAAGATTGGGAAATATTTTGAAATTTGCAAAGGATGACTAAAAAAATAATAAAGAGGGAGAAAATAGATTATGAGACTAAACTAGCAAGAAATATAAAAATGGACAGTAAGAGCTTCTACAAGTATATAAAAAGGAAGAGAGTAGCTAAAGTAAACGTTGGTCCCTTAGAGGATGAGACTGGAGAATTAATAATGGGAAACAAGGAAATGGCAGAGACTTTGAACAAATATTTTGTATCTGTCTTCACAGCAGAAGACACTAAAAGCATCCCAATAATAGTGGATAATCAAGGGGCAAAAGGGAGAGAGGAACTTATAACAATCACTATCACTAGAGAAAAAGTACTAGGCAAAGTAATGGGACTAAAGGCTAACAAGTCCCCTGGACCTGATGGCCTGCATCCTAGGGTCTTAAAAGAAGTGACTGCAGAAATAGTGGAAGCATTGGTTGTAATCTTCCAAAATTCCCTAGACTCTGGAAAGGGCACCACCGAATTTTTCCCTCATAAGATTCTGAGGGAGCTTGACAGGGTAGATGCTGAGAGAACGTTTCTCCTCATGGGGGAATCTAGAACTAGGGTTTCAGAATAAGGGGTCGTCCATTTAAGACGGAAATGAAGAGGAATTTCTTCTCTCAGAGGGTTGTGAATCTTTGGAATTCTCTATCCCAGAGAGCTGTGGAGGCTGAGTCATTGAATATATTCAAGGCTGAGATAGACAGATTTTTGAACTACAGGGGAGTCAAGGGTTATGAGGGAACAAACTGATAAGTGAAGTTAAGGCCAAGATCAGATCAGCCATGATCTTATTGAATGGCAGAGCAGGCTCGAGGGGCCAAATGGCCTACTCCTGCTCCTATTTCTTATGTTCTTATGTTGTTCTTATGTTCTTTAACAGCAGGACTTCATTAAAAAAAATTATTCCATTTCACGCCTGGCAGCCGGCTGAATTGACAAGCTGGCCGGCTGCCAGGCGGGAAAACCAACAGCAGGAGGCTGCAGCCTGGGACCCTTGGGGATGGCCCAATCAGGAGGTGCGAAGGCTGGAGATCAGGGCTTGGGGAAGGGGGGAGAGAGGCCATCATGGGATAGGGGATGACAATTGGGGCTTGGATTGGGGAGGTCGGCTGCGATCGCAGCACAGAGATGACATCGGTGCTTGGTATGGGGTGGGGGGAGGACTCTGATTGCAGCAGGGGGGAGAGGGAGGCTGCGATTGGCACAGGGAGGCCTTCTTGAGAGTCCGGGCCTACAAGGAGTGCTAGAAAAGGCACTAAGCTTCTTGAGCCGGCAGCTCCCACCTCCCTTTCACTGTTGGGTTTTTGGAGTCAACCCATGGGAAACCCGTGCAACAACTGTTAAATTTAAATCAGGCTCGCAATTGCACTGTGGGAGCCTGATTTAAATACTTTAATGAAGTGTCCTGCCTCTCCACGGGACACTCACACATCACAAAATCCATCGCTGTGAAAATGGCAGCAGATGCGTATGTGGCGGGTTAGGGGTTGCATTCCCTTTTTTTTCATGTTTAACCCCCGCGCCCAACCCGCTCTTGCCCATTGTGGGGGATTTAATATCAAGGTCACTGCCTTTCTGGTGAAACAGAACCTGCAAAGCCAGGCTTCTTTGGACCATCCCAGGTAGGTGTGCCAGGGTCTGTACACAGGTCTGCATGGGTAAGGACAGATGTAGACAAGCCACCTCCGTCCCTCACCCATTCTGCACCAGCTTCAATGATCCCACTGGCTGCAAAATCGAGCAGCAAGTCTTGAATCGGAACTGCCCAACCGGAACAAGTTGGATCAGAGTGAGCAAGCTTTGTTCACATCAGATTTGGATTAATCTCCCTTCCCCCATACCAATTAAAACATATTAAAAAAATCTCCCACTGAACCTTTTTAATCTTGCATTGAGTTGCAGGTGGGTGCAAGCTTCTCATTTCAGGATTTAACTCAATCAACTGGCTGTAGATTGGATCAACTCAAGCCATCAACCTGAGGCTGTCAGTCTCTTCATTCCCAGTGCACATTTCTTTCTCAAAGTTGTCTTTTGGCAGTGAAGTACTAAAATATTGATTTTTGCTTTTTAATTTTTGTTTTGATTGCAGTTCATGTCTATAATCTGCCAGGAGAGTTGTTTTCTTTCGGCTTGAAAGATCTGGTTTCTGTAATTCAGTAGTTGTGTGATTACTGACAGCAGACTATTACATAATTAGATTCAGTAGCTGTGTGCACCAAGCCTTTGGCAATGGCTTGAACTGAGCCAGTGCCAACTAGGTCTGGAGCAAAGATTAAAATTATTCACGAGGACGTTCATTAACGAAAGCATGTTTTCGTCCAGTGATGGAACATTTGCTGTAAGGTGTTGACATATTCTGGGTGATCCGTACATGGAGCATAACAACATTGCTGAGGCAACCAGCCAATTCAAAGTGCAAAAACAGCCCTCTACGCACCCCTGCCCCTTCCCCTTTCTCTGAAAGTTGTTAATGTAAAACTAGATGAGGTAAAGTGAAGCATGTGCCAGAGTTATCTGATCTGTTGCTGATGGTGAAGCTTGTTTGTGTACAAATTATTTCATGTTTGTGATACTTCATGGTCTTAGAGAGAGATAAAAACACACCGCTGTTTATAGTTCACAATCATAACAACGTCAATCATGCATGGAATGTAATCAGGCCTCTTTCCCAACATGCTCGTCAGCTTAATTTTGCATAGTACTAGCTTTTAAACAGCACCGCATAACCAAGGCCATGCATGACATTATATACATGAGTGAGCAGCTAGGCTCCCCCTATATGCCTAGCTAGGAGTGGCAGGGGGATAAACCTGCATTTCCAGGGCAGAGAAGTCTCTGATCCCATCAGATGAAGGGTAACCGGACCCTCCTCAGTCCAGGAATAAAACTTATCCTGGGGAGTTTGACTTTATGTGCAATCAATTCGGGAGGATTCCAGCAAATAACTTAAACACAGCCAATTAAATAGGTATGAGGGGCGAGTTGGCTCAGGTCGATTAGTAAATTGGATTAAAAGGTATGATGGTAGATAAGCAGTTGCAAACATTTAAAGAAATATTCTAAATTCTCAACGAATATGCATTCCATTGAGAAATAAAAAGTCCATGGCTATCTAAAGTTCAGGATAGTATTAGATTAAAAGAAGAGGCTTATAATGTTGTGAAGAATAGTAGTAAGCCTGAGGACTGGGAGAGCTTTAGAAACCAGCAAAGCATGACCAAAAAATTGATAATAAGGGAGAAAATAGAATGAGAGTAAATTAGTAAGAAATCTAAAAACAGATTGTAAAACCTTCTACAAGTATGTAAAAAGGAAGAGAGTTGCAAAAGCAAGCATTGGTCCCTTAGAGGCTGAGACAGGAGAAATTATATTGGGGAACAAGGAAATGGCAGAGACTTTAAACTTTGCATTTAAATTTAAATTTTGCATCTGTCTTCAGAGTAGAAGACACAAAAAGTATACCAAAAATAGTGCGGATCCAAAGGGCTAATGAGAGTGAGGAGCTTAAAGTAATTAATATCAGTAGAGAAAAAGTACTTGAGAAACTAATGGGACTAAAAGCCAACAAAAGCCCTGGACCTGATGGCCTACATCCTAGGGTTCTAAAAGAGGTGGCTACAGAGATAGTGGATGCATTGGTTGTGATCTTCCAAAATTCCCTAGATTCTAGAACGGTCCCAGCAGATTGGAAGGTAGCAAATGTAACCCCGCTATTCAAGAAAGGAGGGAGAGAAAACAGGGAACTATAGGCCAGTTAACCTGACATCAGTCGTCGGGAAAATGCTGGAATCCAATATTAAGGAAGTGGTAACAGGGCAGTTAGAAAATCATAATATGATTAGACAGAGTCAGCATGGTTTTATGAAAGGGAAATTGTGTTTAACAAATTTATTAGAGTTTTTTGAGGATGTAACTAGCAGGGTAGATAAAGCGGAACCAGTGGATGTAGTATATTTGGATTTTCAAAAGGCATTCGATAAGCTGCCATATAAAAGATTGTTACGCAAGGTAAGGGCACATGGGGTTGGGGGTAATATAGTAGCATGGATAGAGGATTGGTTAACGGACAGAAAACAGAGAGTAGGGATAAACGAGTCATTTTCAGGTTGGTAGGCTGTAACTAGTGGGGTGCCGCAAGGATCAGTGCTTGGGCTTCAGCTATTTACAATCTATATTAATGACTTAGATGAAGGGACCGAGTGTAAGGGCAACTTCTTAAGGGCAACTAGGGATGGGCAATAAATGCTGGCCTTGCCAGTGACACCCACATCCCATGAACGAATACAAAAAAAACGTTTGCTGACGATACAAAGCTAGGTGGGAAAGTAAGCTGTGACGAGGACACAAAGAGCCTGCAAAGGAATATAGACAGGTTAAGTGAGTGGGCAATAAGGTGGCAGATGGAGTATAATGTGGGGAAATGTGAGGTTATTCACTTTGGTAGGAAGAATAGGAAAACAGAATATTTTTTAAATGGTGCGAAACTATTAAATGTTGGTGTTCAGAGAGATTTAAATGTCCTAGTACAAGAAACACAGAAAGTTAGCATGCAGGTACAGCAAGCAATTAGGGAGGTAAATGGCATGTTGGCCTTTATAGATAGGGGGTTTGAGGACAAGAGTAAGGAAGTCTTGCTACAATTGTACAGGGCTCTGGTGAGACCACACCTGGAGTACTGTGCACAGTTTTGGTCTCCTTATCTAAGGAAGGATATACTTGCCTTAGAAGTGGTGCAACGAAGATTCACTAGATTGATTCCTGGGATGAGAGGGTTGTCCTATGAGGAGAGATTGAGTAGATTGGAATTGAAGGCAAATTATTGACCTGGTTGGGAAATTGGCTGAGCGGCAGGAAACAGAGAGTAGGGATAATGGGCAGGTACTCTAATTGGCAGGTACTCTAATTGGCAGGATGTGACTAGTGGTGTCCCGCACGGATCTGTGTTGGGGCCTCAACTATTCACAGTATTTATTAACGACTTAGATGATAGCATAGAAAGCCACATCTCCAAATTTGTCGATGTCACAAAGATAGGCAGCATTGCAGGCAGTGTATATGAAAGTGTAAAATTACAATGGGATATCGATAGATTAAGTGAATCGGCAAAACTGCGGCAAATGGATTTCAATGTAGGGAAATGTGAGACCATCCACTTTGGACCTAAAAGCATAGAACAGGTTACTTTCTAAATGGTGAAAAGCTAAAAACAGTGGTGGTCCAAAGAGACTTGGGGGTCCAGGTACAGAGATCATTAAAATGTCATGAACAAGTACAGAAAATAATCAAAAAGGCTAATGGAATGCTGGCCTTTATATCTAGAGGACTAGAATACAAGGGGGTAGAAGTTATGCTGCAGCTATACAAAGCCCTGGTTAGACCACACCTGGAGTACTGTGAGCAGTTCTGGGCACCACACCTTAGGAAGGATGCCTTGGAGAGAGGGTAGCGTAGGTTTACCAGAATAATACCTGGACTCTAAGGGTTAAATGGAGTGAGGTCACAGATCAGACATGATCTTATTGAATGGTGGAGCAGGCTCAAGGGGCCGTATGGCCTACTCCTGCTCCTAATTCTTATGTTCTTATGTTCTTATAACTGGACCAACAACAACTTGCATTTATATAGCGCCTTTAATGTAGTAAAATGTCCCAAGGAGCTTCACAGGAGCGTTATCTAACAAATATTTGACACCGAGCCACATAAAGAGATATTCGGACAGGTGACCAAAAGCTTCGTCAAACAGGTAGGTTTTAAGGCGAGGCTCAAAGGAGGAAAGAGAGATAGAGAGGCGGAGAGGTTAAGGGAGGGGATTCCAGAACTTAGGGCCTAGGCAGCTGAAAGCATGGCTGGCAATAGTGGGGCAATGGAAATCAGGGAACAAGTATATAGTCTACACCGGTGTTGCAGGACTATCACCTGTCATCTGCCCAGCGTTGTAGCACAGCCCTGGCACTAGGCCGTGGTCACTTTGGCCATAAATGGGTTCAGTCCATAGACTTCCATCTGGCTCTTTGCAACTTTCTGCATCACTGCCTACTAGTCCTCTCATTGAGGTGCTCCTCACCAGTCGACAATGGTCTGTACAGACGAGAGAGTGAGACCAGCTACTGCACAGAGCCTCACTCACTATAATCCACTCTGTGTGCAGGTTTCTCTGTTGTCGCACAACTTGTACATCGTACTAACCCGAACATTGGGAAAACACAGCCACTGAGGGCAAATTATTATTTAAATGGCAATAAATTGGGAGAGGGGGAAGTACAGAGAGACCTGGGTGTTCTTGTACACCAGTCACTGAAGGCGAGCATGCAGGTGCAACAGGCGATCAAGAAGGCAAACGGTATGCTGGCCTTCATAGCAAAAGGGTTGGAATACAGGAACAGGGATACCTTGCTGCAGCTGTACAGGGCACTGGTGAGACCACACCTCGAGTACTGCGTACAGTTTTGGTCGCCTCATCTGAGGAAAGATGTTCTTGCCATGGAGGGGGTGCAGCTGCGATTCACCAGGCTGATACCAGGAATGGCGGGATTGACCTATGAGGAGAGACTATGTAGTTTAGGGATGTACACACTGGAGTTTAGAAGATTGAGAGGGGACCTCATAGAAGTGTATAAAATTCTGACAGGTCTAGACAGACTAGATGCAGAAGGAATGTTTCCCTTGGCGGGTGAGAACAGAACTAGAGGACATAATTTAAGGATAAGGGCTAAACCATTTAGGACAGAAATGAGGGGGAATTTCTTCACTCAGAGGGTGGTGAACCTGTGGAACACATTGCCACAGAGGGCAGTGTACGCCAGCTCATTAAATATATTTAAGAGGGAATTAGATATATTTCTACAGGCAAAAGGAGTTAAGGGTTACGGAGAGAAGGCGGGGACGGGATACTGAATTGGAGGATCAGCCATGATCTCATTAAATGGCGGAGCAGGCTCGAAGGGCCAGATGGCCTACTCCTGCTCCTATCTTCTATGTATGTATCTATGTATCTATGTATGATGGCAGCATGTCTGTCGAATGGTTTGAATGAATTTGAGGTTGCGAGATTGTGAGATCTGTCTGCCAGGCGCCTTTACGCAAGTCAACTCATTTATCTGCCTCATCAAAGCGATATGTGTGGTCATATATGTGCGTCCAGGATTGGGCTCTTCTCCCATCAGTGTATCCATAACAACTGAGACTCATCCGTCAATTTGGCGGGAGACTCCACCATTATATAACCAAGGACCAATAGGCAAAATATTTATTGCAGGTCACAAAACAACAATTTATTCCATATGACTTTTGTAAGGTATACCAAATACTGTAGTTTATTTATCTGTCAGATCATATTACAGTTATGTATTACAGTTCACACCACTTATACCGTCCCGCTTATCACGAGCACCCGCCTATATTGGGAAAATAGCGCTAACCATTTGCCATTTCCACTGAAGTCAATTGCAAACATGTCACTTATAACACATTAAGCAGACAGCTACTTCGGGGATATGGGAGGTGGAAGCTTTGTCAGCTTAATGTTCACAAGTTGCCAGCAGCCCTTTTTAATGCTTTTGAACTGATTCGCTCTATAACAAAGACACACAACGCTTACTGAATTAGTCCAATATGTTGTAATGGCACTAGGGAGAGTCGCAGTGATCCAGAGATGGAGACCCAGAGACAATCCACAATTTTGCTATACATCGCGTGGCAGTTTTACTGTCCACTTCTTATAGTATGTATTGACTGAATAGGATTCAACCACGAAGCTGTTACTTGATGCAAACAGCAATGTTATTATGTTCAGAGAGTGAAAACTGAACAGACATATTTTGCACTTTTAATAAACTTGTGATGTCAGAAATATAGTATCAGTACATGGTAAAACATAGATGGAGAAACATTCTAGGCCAAATTTTGGAGAGAAATAAATGGTGTCTGAATGACACATGCTGTTATTAATGCGTAAATTGGCCAGCAACTTGTAGCGGGGAAGAAATGCTCCCTGAATTGCGAATCGCCACAAGTTGCTGGCTGATGTGAGACACTCCGCCGTTAGCTTCACGAAAACGGCATCTTGCACTTAACCTCCCTGTGATTTTCATGGGCCAGATTTTGCGGTGAATAATGACGGCGAACTGTCAGCGTTCGCCGTCATTACCCCTCTGAACCTGACCATAACTTCAGGATTTATTCCATGCGCATCTAAACACAGAAATCCTGAAGTTGCAGTCAGTCATTCACTGCTCCAACACTGGCTGCGCTGTGGACCCCCGCCCCCATAGCCAGCAATCGGTGTAATCAGTGAAATCAGTGGAACTAATGAAAACTTGAACTTTTCTGCGCTAACATCGCCGTTAAATACCCCATTAAATGTTAAGCCTTGTTGGATCAGGTGTATCTGGGGTTTTAACAGCATATTGACTGCTAAACAGCCATTCTGCCCCTGAAAAACTAAGTTTTATACTTGTGGCATGTCAAATTTCTCCATTATGATAGAAATGACAATTTTTTTTTAAAGTTTGTTCATGATATTTCAGCTTTTACCTTAACCCCATGTGTATGTCCCAATCTTTTATTTGTCTTTGTAACATTTTTAAAAAGTGCAAATAAACAGTGCTATTTTATTTAAATAATCAAAAAGACTAATGGAATGCTGGCCTTTATATCTAGAGGACTAGAATACAAGGGGGTAGAACTTATGCTGCAGCTTCACAAAGCCTTGGTAGACCACACCTGGAGTACTGTGAGCAGTTCTGGGCACCACACCTTGGCCTTGGAGCGAATGCAGTGTAGGTTTACCAGAATGGTACCCGGACTTCAAGGGTTAAATAACGAGGCGAGATTACACAAATTAGGGCTGTATCCCCTAGAATTTAGAAGGTTAAGGGATGATTTAATCAAAGTTTTCAAGATATTAAGGGGAACAGATAGGGTAGATAGAGAGAAAATATTTCCACTGGTTGGGGATTCTAGGACTAGGGGGCATAGTCTAAAAATTAGAGCCAGACCGTTCAGGAGTGAAATTAGGAAACACTTCTACACACAAAGGGTGGTAAAAGTTTGGAACTCTCTTCCGCAAATGGCAATTGATGCTAGATCAATTGTTAATTGTAAATCTGAGATTGATAGATTTTTGTTAACCAATGGTATTAAGGGATATGGGCCAAAGGCGAGTATATTGACAGCGCTCCAATCAATTACATTTCGAGAAACACCGTGAAATCTCTGTGGGCAGCTTTCTTCGAGGTCAGCGGCGATCACTGTCGCATCACCGCTGACCTTAAATTACGGGCTCATGAAGTTACTGCATTTGCACATTGTTTGCCCATTAAACTTGCCACAGAAAGTTAAGACTAGTAATTAACAGTGCAAGTACACTTTTAATGATGTGATAATTGTTAATGACTGCCAATCAACCTCTCTTGCCCAGAAAGTGAACAATTATAAATGTGGAGTTTCATTGCTTCAGGTTGTGAATTGATTTAGGAGATTTTAAAAATGTCAAATTTTAAATATTTTGTACTTTTCCTTTCTGTCTCTTTTTTCTCTCTCTTAATCCAATCTTTCTTTCCCTCTCTTTATTTCTCTTTCTGTACCTGATTTTACATTGGATTCACCCATTCTAATCCACCCTCCTTCCTAGCCCTTCTCAATCCTTTAATCTCATTGGTTAAGGAGATACACTCTTTGTCTCATCGTTCACCAAGGTCCCAGATGCTCTGTTGCCCTCGCTGTGCCGTTATCAGCTCGCACTTCCAGCAACTTTGTGGACAAATTTTTTTAAACCTATGCGAACAAGTCTAACAGGGCACGCCACGAGATGGCCTATTAAGCCCGCCCTGTGCATTACCCGGCCCAATTAAATGGTGTGGGTCTGTTGATGTCATTGATGACGCGGGTCCAGCAAAATCTGACCCTCTATCTTTTAACACTTACTAAGAATGCAAAAATAAAGATTAATAAATTGGATTCGAACTTCATGTTACAATAGGTTTTTGGAATATTGATGTGGTTTGATGCCTAACTTGAGGAGCACCCCATCCTACAAGCAGGGAGGTCATCTTCCCTTCTAATGGGTGGAACAGACGTCCCCAGGACACCAAAACAGTCTGGTTGGAGTTTGCAGAGGAGGTCACCAGCAGGGATGTTGTCAAGAGGACCTGGGTGCAGTGCCACAAATGTTTCAATGATCTCATTAGATCAGGAAACGTGAGTACAAAGCCACACTCAACTTCATCCTGCTGTGCCTCTCATCACATCCCCATTACTCTGCCTTCCCAACCCTACTCCTACACATTCTTACTCACACCAACATACCTTGCACATCCACCCATCCATGTGATAATGTAGAGATATCTACATTATCACATCCCCATCTGACTAGCCACCCCTCACACTCACCCTCATCCTAGTGCAATCATACCAACTAACAACACACAAGGAGGCCACTTGGCTTTGGCACCCCACTCCATCATAGTCTCCCTCTAAAGATCTAACCCATCCATTCCTTACACTCATTCCATCACTCTCACTCAACCTTCTCTTCTTTCTCTCCTTGCATGAAAAGAGAGCCCACAATAAGAGGGAGAGGGGGAGAACCGGCGGTGACCCTCCATCATTTACAAACCTTACAACAGCAGGGGAGGCTGCTTTAGAAATATCTGGAGTTTCCGAGCAGCTGGAGGTGGGAGACAGGGAGAGGGGGACATCTCAGCAACCTGGTGACAGAATTACATATCATACAGCCACATGGCATACAGCAGTCACTTATATGAGGACTGATGTCATCAGCCAGTGAATGGTCATCATGTGCATAATGGTATGTGTAACCATTCTTCACATGACATATCTAACACATCTCTTTACTCTCCCACAGGTCCCCGCCAACCCCCGGCACTGTCCAGGAGAAAGAGGAAGACGACTCCTCATAGGAGCCTCCAGGCTCTGAGGGTGAACCGTCACCAGACATAATTGCACCCAGCACCAGTGCAGATACTTACACCTGGATGGGTGCCACGCGAGATAGAGTAGTGTTGTCACCTGGTGTCTCACAACTCACAATTGAGCAAGAGTAGATGGTGGAGACAGGGACAGCAGTGGAGAGTCCTCGCCGGAGGGCGCAGGACGCTCCCAGCTCTGCTCAGCTGCATGCAGATGCTGAGCCTCAGAGGCCATCGAGAAAGAGGGCAATCCTGGAGGTGTAGGAAGAAGTGCAGGAGGCTCTGACAGGTTTTGTGAGCGTGATGTCTGCAAATGTTCAGAGAATGGTGGAGTCCATCTCCAACATGAGCACCACCGTGTCGCAGGCGATGGCGACTGTAGGCTCTTCCATGGCTAGGATGGCCACCTGCATGGAGCAGTTAATGTGCCACTCACAGGAGCACATGGTCTCTATGGAGAATAGATGGCAGAGGCTCATGGACCTCCTCTCTAGGAGTGGTGTGGGTCCTCATGGCCCCACTGATGTGCAGCAAGGTGCTCTCCAGCTCCTTGGCAGCAGGGAAGTGAGCAGGCTGCCTCTACCTCTGCTGAAGCCACAGGGCTAGTATCTCGTAGAAGCACACAGAAGAGAAAGATGACACACAAGTAGATTCACAAGGGTAGCCACTTGAGTGTTTTATCCAATGTTTATGTAAAGTTTCCGTTAATGTGCGGTCAAACATAAAAATCTTTATTTTCAACACTTTCCGGTCTTGGACAGATTTGTGTGTATCTTTGTAAGTGGCTTAATGAGTTGCAGTGAATGGTGAGACATAACGATATCCCCGCAATGGTGGTGAGTGTGAAAGCAATGGCTTGGTCATTGTAGGGATGCTTTATGGTGTTGCTGTGGGGTGGTGCCAACATGGCGACTCATGTGGCAGCCAGGGTGTACAGCGTTAAGTGAAGTAAATCTGGACTCCCGGGCAGCAATGTGGTTGGGTGCTGATGCCCTCTGTCCTGTGCAGCATCAGGTGATTGCAGAGAATGTTGGTGTTGTTGCTGTTGGTGCTGTTGGTGTTGGGGCTCATCATGGTCAGATTCTGAGAACCAAGGTGAGACAGTATAAATGGCATCCATGCTGATGGAATAGATGGCAGGTGAAGTAGAGATGACAGAAGCAATCTGTCAATGGTGACAGAGGTTCTTCCAATGAGGTGACACTGGATCGAGACTTTGCTAGAAAGACTGCAGCCTGCAGAATCTGTGCTGAGAATGCAGTGAGAAACAGCTTCTGCTGAGGAAAGTGATCATCTGTCAGGTGGGAGCTTTTATAATACATTTGATGCTGTCAACTAATCAGCTGGAGCAATGGCCACTGAACTCATGCCTCAGTTTGACAGGCGTGGTTCCCGAGCCTCGTGTGTCCTGTGGCCATCCAGTTAAATTTAAAAGGTAAGGTTAAAATCACTCTTAAGGGCCTGACAACAAGCTACTAATACTTTAAATTGGGTCGCCTGCCTCTGCCGGTTGGGTCGGGTCCGCCTGGGGGAAAAGTGCGTGGGAGCGGGATGACAGCGGGTTCCCGACCCGCTCCCAAAAATAATAATTTTCTCACCCGACCTGCCTCCAATCGAGCCTGCTACCACCCTAGAAAATTCCAGCTATAGAAACAGAAGCATGTCATTCAGCCCCTCGAGCTGAATTTCACCATTCAATTAGATCATGGCTGATTTGTTCCTCAACTCTATTTACCTGCCTTTAGTCCCTATCCCTTGATATCCTTACCTAACAACAATCTATCGATCTCAGTCTTGAAATTGTCAATTGGCCTAGTCTCAACAGCCTTTGGGGAGCAAGCTCCAGATTTCTACTACCCTTTGTGTGAAAAAATGCTTCCTGATTTCACTCCTAAATGGCCGAGCTCTAATTTTAAGGTTATTCCCCCTTGTTCTGGGTTCCCACAACAGAGGAAATAGTTTCTCTGTTTCTACCCTATCAAATCTCTTTTTAATTTTAAACACCTCAATTAGATTACCGCCGTAACCTTCTAAACGCAAGGGAATACAAACCAAGTTTATACAACCTGTCCTCATAATTTAACCCTTTAAGCTCTGGTATCTTTCTGGTGAATCTGTGCTGTACCTCTTCCAAGGGCAATATACCTTCCCGTGATTGGATACCCAAAATTGAACATAGTACTCCAGATAGGATCTGACCAAGACTTTGTACAGCTGAAGCATCACTTCCTCAACATTGGAATTCCAACCCCCTTGAGGTAAAGGTCAACATTTCATTAGCCTTTTTGATTACTTTTTGTATCAATGCACTAGCTTTTAGTGATTTGTGTATCTGGACACCTAAATCCCTTTGCTCATCCACAATTACTCGTCTCTCACCATTAAGAAAATATTCCGATGACCTCACACTTCCCCACATTGATCTCTATGGCCTAGAAATTCAACTGCACAGAGTCCATTTTTCGAGCGCTAAATGGTTTCCTAGGCCAGGAGCGCATGCCCATTTCAGGTTGGAAGTGCGCCGCCTGCCATATTGGAAAAGGTAGATGCACTTGCGGCAGGAGTGCACCTCAGGAATATTTTCACTACAGCATAATTTATGTAAATTAGGGTCCTACGCTTCTTGCAGGACTTTTTCCGATTTTCGAACACACCAGCACTTCACTCGCTACATGCTGAACTCGCACAGTGCAATATGGCATTAACCGGCAGGAAGGCCCCCTTACTGAGCTGAATGTGGAGCCAGAAGGAGTGAGAGTGCTTCTCCCGACGCCACATTAAAAAAATGTGGGCCGCTACGTTTTCATAGAAATTACAATGCGGAAATAGGCTGTTCGGCCCAACCAGTCCGTGATGGTGTTTATCATTCACACAAACAGTAGTCCTAATGTCATGTGATTGCTCGCTTCCCATATCCTTTCATCCCCTTTCCTTTAACCACCTAACTAACCGATTCTTAATTGTTGACACAGTCTCTGCTCTGGTAATGCATTCCATGGCTTCACAACTCTGTGTCAACAAGTTTCTTCTGTTCTCTGCTTTAATCTTAAAGTTTAATCTTAAATGCCCAATCCCATCATTATTTTAAACACCTCTATCAAATCGCCCCTCAATCTCCTTTGTTCTGATGAAAACAGCCCTAGTTTGTAAATTTGTAAAGTCTTTCTTTGTATTTGTATTTCCTCATACCAGGCAGCATCCTCAAAATCTGCACTGCACCCTTTCTATTCCATCGACATCATTCCTATAATGCGGCGCTCATAAACTGAACATAGTGCACCAACTGTGATCTTAGTAAGATTTTATATAGATTCTGCATTTCCCGTTCCTTTTCGATTGATAAAGATGCCAAGCTGGTGACAGGGAGCATGCAAGGCAATGTATGTGCAGTCTATGGCACCTTACGCCCTGGGGGAGCCTGCCATGCGGGTGAAACCTCATGCTCTCTCGTCCTGCTTTACTCTGCCCATAGAGAAGGAGATGTAGATGTTCCTCATGGTGCAGAGAGCCTCGGTGACCTCCCTGATACAGTGGGGGACTGCAAAATGTGAAATGCTGCTAATGTCACCAGTTGCATCCTGAAAAGAGCCCGTGGCATGAAAGTTAAGGGCCACCTTGACCTCAATAGCCACAAGCAGTGTTGTCCATGCCGCAGTTTGAGGCTTGGGTTGTGGCTGCAAGAGAGGACATAGCCCTGTTGCCCTCGCCATGCCGTTATCAATTCACAGTTCCAGCAATTTGGGGTGCAAAAATATTTTGAACTGAATGGTGAGGGAAATTCTGGGCCATTGTTCCTGAGTAAAGTTAATGTAGGAGAAGTGCTCCTTGAAGACGCTCTGTGAATATGGCTTCCTGTGCAGTGCCCTCCTCCTCCCTCCTCTGGCAGCTGCTCCTGCTCTGCGGTGGTTTCCTTGCCGCTCCCCCTTGTCCCCCAGCCCTATGAGACCACTCATGACTGCAGCAAAACTATTTCTGAGGCAGCCAACAACAGTGCGAGATCAGCAAAATCTTTCAGTATTTACACAAAGTGAACTATTGGGTGATACAACACACCAAAAAACATCCAGAGGTCAAGCAGCAGCCTGAAATGATAAACCAGCAACTAACCTGTAAGCACTGCATAATCAAAATATCGCTGGTGGGGGGGCCTTCCTGCCGGTTGGCACCATATTGTGCTGAGTGAGTTCAGCACGTGACGAGTGAAGTGCTGGGGCATTCGAAAATGGAGAACGCGCCCTGCAAGATGTGCAGGACCCTAATTTGAATAAATTATTCTGGGCTTTAAATGTTGCCGATGCTCTCTGCTTCCACCAGCACATCTACCTTTACCAATGGGGCAGGCAATGTTTCCTGTAATTTTTTTTGTGCGCCACGCGGCCCCTTTCAGGGGCTGTGCGGGCCATTCAAAATACTGCGCACGCGCGGTTTTTACATTGGCAAGCCGGCTGCACAGGATCACTTGGTGTCAGGTGGATCACTTCCAGACGGAAATGTGCGCACACTTCCGGCCCACCATATAGGGAGCTTAATAGGCCGTTAGCGTCCAAAAAATGGGCACTGCGCGGCCAAATTTCTAGGCCCTAGACTTTACATACTAAATGGTAGTAACATAAGAACATAAGAAATAGGAGCAGGAATAGGCCACTTGGCCCCTCGAGCCTGCTCCACCATTCAATAAGATCATGGCTGATCTTGGGCTCAAAGCCACTTCCCAGCCCGCTCCCCATAACCCTTCACTCCCTTACCTTGCAAAAATCTGTCTATCTCCACCTTAAATGTATTTAATGACCCAGCCCTTTGGGGACGACAAAGGCATGCTCATTCCTAATTCTTCTTCTCACATCCCACTTCCCCCTCATCCCACAATCACTTCCCACTTTCAAGCTGCTGATGCTGTACGTATGCATATCTTGCTTCCCCCGCGCTCCCTTCATCATAACCCGACTCTTGTGCCTTTCTGCTTTCAGATAATCAAGACCAAGCACCCGAGCAGCCTGTCCTTGAGGCGATGCAGGAGAGCGAGGGGGGAGAAGAAGAAAAAGAAGAAGATAAAAAGAAGAAACAGCATCACTGCATCTGTCACTCACAGACACCAGCTCAGAAACTGACACTGAGCGTACTTTAGAGGCTACTGTAGAAGCGGGATCTGCACAGGGTGAGGCACCGGGCATGAGTGGGCTGCAGCAAGGCCAGGGGAAAAGGATAGCCCCAGAGGGCGAGTTCGTGCGCGAGTTCTGCTGCACAGGACTCAGATGAGGACCTCGATGGGTGATGGGCATGCACACTGAATTGCTAGGTACAATGGTAAGCCTGCCAGAGAGCCTCTTGGCAATGTCAAGGAGCGTGGAGGAGTCCGCCTCCAACATTGCACGGAGCTCTGTGCAGAGCTTGGAGCCCATGATTTCCAGGCTGGAAATGATTGAAATCTCCCGAAGAGACCGTCTCAACCCAGACATGATGCTGCGTGTGATGGGCGATGTCGTGGCTGCCATTGCAGCATAGGCAGAAGCCACCTAACGTCTTAGTGCTGCAGCGGAAGTGCAGACCGCTCTCATGCAGCCTCAGCTTGCTGCCACCCAAGCTCAGACTGCTGCCATCGTGGCTGGGTTTACCAGTGTCGACCGGGGCTTGCAGAGTGTCGCAGCAGATTGCTAGGAATTCTGAGGCATCGCCCCATGGGAGTGGCAGTGGGTCTGTGGAACAGGACCATGCTGTCCTCTCTCAGGATGACAGCATTCATGTCCCCAACACTGCCATTCCGCCAGTGCCCTTGCTGCTGCCTGTCAGCCAGCCAGCCCAGACTGCTGCCGCCCATGCTGAGGTGGTGCAGTCTACAGCCGGGCCTTCTAGGCCCAGAACTGCTCGAGGATGTCCTGCAAGGCCACCTGCAGTCTCTCCCATGGAAATTCAGCAGTCTTCCACCAGCCATGCAGCAGCCACTGGGGAGCACTTTGTAGGAGCACTAGATCAGGAAAGGGCACCCGAACGACAGGCACTACGGAATTGCACAAGGGTGATTAGTTCATATTGTAAGTGCAAATATGTGTCAATTGATTTTGGATAAATTTATTAATATTGTTTGGAATCTTTTGTGGTGGCTCTCATTTCAGCTTTGTGCCCCGGAGGATGCTGATATTCCGTAACAGAGGGATGGTGTGATGGGGATGTGGTGAGCTGGAGTTTCATTCATTGGAATCGGAGTCTGATGAGGCATCCACAGACAGCCCATCCAGAAGGGGGACTGGCTGCCTGCCTCCTTCCTCCCTCCTCATCCTCTTCCTCTTGCTCCTCCTCCTTCCTGTCTCCCTCATCCTCCTCCTGAGGTGGTCCTGCAATCCCTGGTGACAAGGGCTGTGCCCCCATGATGGCCAAATTGTGGAGGATGCAGCAGACCACCACCAAATGGGACACCCTCTCTGGCATGTACTGGAGGGCTCCTCCCGAGTGGTCAAGGCAGCGGAACCGTTACTTCAGTAGCCCGATGGTCTGCTGAATGAGGTTACTGGTGGAAGCCTGGCTCTCATTATATGAGTGCTGGGCACGAGTTGTAAGGTTGCGGAGGGGAGTCATGAGCCAGGTGCAGAGCGGATAGCCCTTGTCTCTGAGCAGCCACCCTCGTGTTACATGTGGTGGCTGGAAGATTGCGGGATGAAGGCATCAGGAAGCACTGGGTGTGGTCGCACACTAACTGCACATTAAATGAGTGGTAGCCTTTGCAGTTACAGAAGATCTCAGGATTATTATACGGTGCCCGCAAAGCCACGTGGGTGCAGTCAATGGCAGCCTGCACCATGGGGAAGCCCGCTATCCTGGCAAAGCCACATGCGCGCTCGTCCTGGTACTTTCTGCTCAGAGAGAAGACAACATAGTCCCTTCTCCTGGTGTAGAGAGCCTCAGTGACCTCCCAGGTGCAGCGATGGACGGAGAACTGTGAGATGTTAGCTATGTCTCCTGCTGCAGACTGGAAGGATCCGCTGGCAAAGAAATTGAGGGCCACGGTGACCTTGAGGGCCACTGGGAGAGCCGTGATCGCCCTGTTCTCAGGCTGCAGGTCTGGTTGCAGGAGGTGGCAGAGTTCTATGACCACATCCTTGGTGAAGCATAGCCTCCTAATACACTGCTCTTCACTTAAGTGGATATAAGAGAAGTGCTCTCGGAAAACCCTAGGTGCGTAAGGCCTCCTGTTGAGAGCCCTCCTGGCCCTCTGCGCAAATCTACTCATCTTCTTCGCTGCCTCCGCTCCCTCTCCCTAAGATACTCGAGCGCGAGGGGGACTGCCAGCAGAGCCCCCATGACTGTGAGCAAGTATTGTGAGCAGAAACCTTTAAATAAGAACAAAAGCGGTCTCCACTTGCCCCAATACTCCCTGTTACCTTAGAACCTTGAAAGAAGTTTGACATGAATCTTGTATGAAGTAATACTGGGCGGCCTGCTGGTGGCGCTGTCCAGGGAGAGTATAAATACTCGGGCATGGGCCCAGCTTGCTTTGGACATTCCTCAACAGGAACTAGTGAAGGACACAACTAGATCTCCATGTTGGAAAACAGTTGATTAAAGCTTTGTTTAACGCTTAGACCAAGTGCCTAGTAGTTTTCTTACGTCAAAGTTATTAAAGCTGCTGGAGTTGCAAGAAGTTTCACAGAGCCAGTCAAATTGAACAAACATGTCAGCTGGAAGTAGTTGCTGATGATCCCTTTAAATACCGCTGCTGGAGCCTCCTCCTGCTTGACAACGCTTGCTCAGCTCGTCGCACTTAAGGCATGCCGATAAGTTGAGTGACAAACTCCAAAATGGCAAATCGGGCGTCAGATGAATGTTGCACACTCAGAGGAGGCTAGGTGGCTGGAAACTGGGTCCTAGTTACGAGATCATTGTTATAAGGAATCACGGACTTTGAATGGCGCATGGTTAATGCAAGTATCAGGCATTGAATCCAAGGGATGACCTGGACACCACCTGGGGACCCAGGCCAGGACTGTAGCCTGGACACACGATGATTGGGGTCCCAATTTTTTTTTTTTACATTTTGAAACCAGATTTTCCAACATTGCTGCGAAGGCAGGCACCCTCAATATGCCACCCATCAATGGTAAGCAAATGAAGAGGCCTTCCCTGACCGTACGAGCTTTGGCAGGGTCAGTGCTGGAGGTTTGGGGAGGACACATCTCAGCATTTATGTTCAGATACCCCACTTTTGGATTTTTGATGTCAAGCATTTTAACTGATCAATGCTGATATTAAATAGCACAATTTCAACTCACTTGTATTTATTTGGGAACCACAGACCCCAGGGCCACTAATATTTTTGGTAAGTGGATCTCTTGTCAAAATAGCACTGTGGGAGCACCTTTTACTACGTGGACTGCAACGGTTCTAGAAGAAGGCTCCCCACCACCTCCTCAAGGGCAACCAGGGACGGGCAATAGATGCCAGTCTTGCTAGCGATGCCCATATCCCGAGAAAGAATTAAAATTAAAAAATTGAATGCTTCTGCATGAATCCTTCGGGGTTAAATGATCATTAGGTACCTCCACTCCCTGCCCCAGTGCAGTACCCCAGCTTCACCATTGATTCAGGCTGTCTTTTGGCAATTAATCTGGACTTTGCTTGAAAGTACACAACAGGACCAAGTTGAACTCAGTGAGACCTCTGCACCACAGTAATAGTTGGGATTGTGGAGCTCAGAGATCTCGTGCCGTTGTGTTTATCAGGTTTTCTTGATGCCACCATCCCCTTCCCCAGCCCCTGTGCAGGAACACATTGCAGCTGCAGTGTGGACCAGGGTTCACAAGTGCTTCCAGTGCTCTGCCTTGTCAGCATGTTATCTGTCATATATCAACTTTATTAAAGGAGGCTTTCACTCTTGTCAGTCCGCCAAGCTGGCCTGAAAAAGGTCCCAAGCTACAACAGAACGGCTTCAAGGGTCACTTCGGAACACAACCGGGAGGTTCATTGGTCTTGTCAGCAGTATGACTGTTAGCTTTTACCACATAACCCGAAAGATGTCATGTCAACTCCACTTCATAATTATATCAGTACACTGTGTACCGCACTAACAGCCCACTAACAGCTCATTAATGGCATTTTTTGCATTTTGTTCTTTTACATTTTGTACTATATTAGTTTGCATTTTATGGCCTTTAAATGTAACATTATTTAACTTTCTTTTCAAGCAAATGCTGTAACCATTAATCTGGTGAGGGTCTCTAAAACATAAGCTGGCTCTTTCATTTGGCTACATGTTTACTGAGAGAAGACGAGGGCCTGAAAGAAAAACTGTAAAGTCCAGAAATCAGAAGTAAAAATAGAAAATGTCAGAAATGCCCCGTGGGTCAGCAGCACCTGAAAGAGAAAGAAAGGTCAAAAATTTTCGGTGTAACTCTTCATCAAAACTTATTTGAAAAAGTTAGGAATACTTGCATCATCTTATCTCATCTTTGAAACGTCTGAAGGTGCTTCACACAATGAATTACTATTGGAGCACACTTGTGTAAAAAACCGTGGCCACTCTTTTGCGCCAGCAATGTCCCACAGCCTGCACCAAGATCAATGATTAGTTAGTCTGTTTACCACCCTCTAGAAGAGGGCTGTCTGATGATTTGTTCTTTATTAAAACGTGGCATTCTAAAAATAAGTGCATGTATTAAAATAAAACGGCCACCACAAAAAGTTACCAATATACTTACGCAGCATTAACAAGGAATGTAATCTACGTGTATTATAAATATTTTTTGTTCTTTTTAAATTTATATCACAGTTCTGTTGTTATTTCTACAAGCAGACCTGTTTAAAGTGCCGTGGATCTTTTCGAAATAATATAACTATAAATTGCTCCCTTCCTCTATAAGAATTCTTTAAAAAAAATTATTTCAAATGACTGAAACGGACCTGACAAAATAATAATAATAAGAGATGGATGCCGCAGAACAAGAGAGGAAATGTCAGAGCTGCCTTCATGGTACCTCCACAGCAACATGTGTGGTACTTTCATTGTCACAGCCATACTTTCAGAAGCGCAGTCTCCTTTCTCTACCCAGCTTTAAAAAAAAAGCAGCTTTACCCAGCAACAGGGGCACACTCCATCTGCTGTCTAGTATAATCAGACGGGCCTGTAGCTCTGGCACAAGCTGACTTTCATTCTTCCATTCACTCCAGAGCTCCCTTTCAGCTGCCTATTGTCTGCTGCTAATGGCCTTACAATGGCACTGCCTGTTGCCGTCGGAATTAGAATAGGCTAGGATGGGGAGAGAGCTCTAATCTCTGTATAAAATTAGAGAGGATCTGAATTAGTAATGGAGTGGGTTAGGAGGAATGCACTGATTGATAAGGGGACGTGCAGCCTTCCAGCCGTCAGCTGTTCAGATTAGTAGGGGCTTTAAGTGCTGAGGCACAATATTTTATTCTGCACGCTTCTAGTCTGCAGGGTGAGCGAATGGCTCAGCTCATGCAGCCTTTTCAAGGCTCCGTAAATCATGCGGCAAAAATGCCCAGATACAGTGACAGATGGAAAGGAGGTTGGTGGACCCGGAGCCTCAGGCACACCCACTCGAACAAAGATAGCTCAATTCACTCAGAAGTGTTCCAGTCCTGCTTACTTTCCACGAAAGGCCAAGATGTGGCCCCTCCCCCACTCCACCCCGCTCTGCCATGTAAGCACATTACCTGCCACATAGTTGCCTACTAAAGGCACATTCACATGCAAATGCCGGAGTCTCTCCCCTCAGTCCAGGCACGTGGCCACAGCCTAATGCAGAAATAATCTGAAATGTTTCTGCCCTCTGGCCTGAAACACAAGAGCTGACAGGATGAAACTCACCACAGGGCAGGTGCAAGGCACAGGGCAGGTGTATACTAACCATATGCTGCACAGGGGGATAATGTTCCCTCAGATCTCTACAAATTACTGCCCAGGTGAGGAAAACTAATCAAAAGCCCACATGACATAATCAGAGGCATGCGTTAAAAGCAACAAGAGTGGGTGGGGGGTGGGGGGCGGTGGTGGTGGGGGTGGTAAGGCCTCAGTTCTGGTGTTTGCCTTCAAGAAGCCTGTAAAAGCTTTGACAGACAGCTGTAAATAATAAATCAAACCTTTACATTAAATAGCCTCTAACGAGACAGAGCTAACATTACCTGTGTAAACACACTGCACAGAGCTGGGGTGCAGTATATTTATTATTCTGAAAATCAAAAAGAAAAAAAAGGTACATGCTGGAAGTCTGAATACAAAAATCCCCAGGAAATGCTGAAAATGCACAGCAGGCTGAGTTAGAATCGGAAAGAGAATAGATGGATTGGTATCTGGGTATGGACCCTTCGTCAGAGTCCCGGCCGAAACGTTAATCCATCTTTTCTTTCTAAGATGCTGTGCATTTGCAACATTTCCCTTTTTTGTTTTTAAAGAAAGAAACCTTTGCAAAAATGGCTTTGAAAAATTGAACTGCGCTAGAGTGCTTCCAAACTTATAAGGGTAAATTTTACCAATTTGTACTGATGCAGAGTTAAATAAATATTTTAAATAGAAGGAAAATGTTGTGGTGCTGACTGACTTTTATTCCTCAATTCCCGACATGCACCCCCAGCAAGCAAACCTCTGTACCTAGAACGTAAAGCTGTGCCTTTCCCCTGTAGTGGGCTGTCTGAACACACGCTAAAAGCTCTTTGGGTCTTTTTTGTAACAGCAAAACATTGAAACCCAAGTATCAACTTCCTAAAAGTCTTTCAAGGAACAATGTCTGTTTCCTTTAAGTAAATACTCAAAAAAACACTTTTCTTTAATCTTCCATACAATAATTAATTTGGAATAAAAAAGAAATCTGGGGTTTAAGTAGTTAAAACAGAATCTTTCAATGACTCCCTTTTGATGTTGAAGTTTTGTTCTGCTTGCTGTTTTCAATCATACCGCAAAGTGTGATCTCTGGGGGATTTTTGTAAAGGCAGCATTTCAGAGCACGTGTTGTCAACTGTTGCAGAAAAAAAAGTGCTCCTGCAAAGCCCTTTCAGCATTGTCTTGGAGGAGCTGGTGGGCAGCAGGCGATTCCTGACAGCTGTGGATCGCGTGTATCACAAACAGCTGCCTTGTCCTGGGGTGAAATTAAAAGATTAGGTGGATATGGGCACGTGCGAGACAATGCTCGAGCGGGGTGGAGCATGTCTGCAGTCTTTGACAAAGGGAGCTTCACTGAAGCAGAGAGGTCAGGAGGGGAGCTGAAGTTTAACACCACACAAAAGGCTTAAAAGCAGTTTGAAATGAAACTCAAAAGGCAACAGCGCGGCTCTGAAAAGACTCACTAGGCCCAGCAACAGCTGCCTCAGCGCAAGTCATTTGAGACAGCTTTATTCACAGACATAACAGATCCATAAAGAAAAGGTTGCAGCATGCTTCTTCTGCAAAGAAGTGGGCCAGGCTTACTGAGTTCATGTGCAAATGAGGGAAATGTTTGAAATCACTAAATAACACCATTAATGACCTACATCAAGATGTCTAGATGTAATTCTTTGAGTCCGGAGATTATGTGCTTCACTTTGTTTTTTTTTACTGTCTTCCACATTTACATAATTGAAACATTACTGGAGTTGCCGGGGGCATTTTTCAACTTCCGACCACCTGTTTCTAGCCTGAAAAACGGATGGCCGCTAGGTGAAAATTTGGGAGGCACCCCAGCTGCCCCATTGATGCCCAAGGCTCACCCTGATGCAAACTTCAGGTGGGCCTGTAAATGGGCGAGCACCAACGTTCCAGCTAAGCTGCATGGCTGCACGGCCGCACACTGGTCTGGAGGTCTCGTGCAGGCTGGTCACCGGCTTTGGGCCGCGCACCCAAACAAAAATTAGAAGGAACATTGGCGAGCACGCCTGCTTCCAACGAGAGGCTGCTTAAATACGCAAGTCAGATTGTAGGACCCCATTTGCAATTTTCAGGTACAAATATACGGAGTGGGCACCATATGTCGGGCGGGTGGCACTCTGCCAACTTCTCACCTGCTTTGGGCAGAAGTCGAAAATTGCCCCCACTATCTCATTCCACACTTTCATTTCACCAGAAGAGGAAACAATAATGTGAGAATGCAACACCATAATGACATCTTCACTGAGCACTGACCTCGGCCTCTAAATCTAAGGCCGCAAATTTAATGGAAGAGGCGGGAGAGCTGGTTTCCTGGTTCCGGTCCTGCTCCTGGCTGCAGCTGCTCTTTAAAAGTGATTTTCCCTTGATTGATCTTGTTAAGCCCGCCCTGCGGGCTTCCCGGCCAATTAACAGGAAGTGGGTCTGATGATGTAATTTGATGACACGTCATCAGCCGGTTTCCTTAAAGGGACCACGTCCACATGGTGTTTGACAGTTGTTCTGTCAGTGTTTGACAGCTTTGAGGTGCTGCAAACACTGACAAGCACTGCACAAAGGTGAACACTTGCACTCAGGCTCTCCAATGACTACCTCCATACACTTATGGAGGGAGTTACAGCACACAGGGAGGTTCTCTTCCCTTCCAAGGGCGGAAGAGACCTCCCCAGGAAACCAACTCAGCCTGGTTGCACATTGCACAGGAGGGCAAAAGCAGGGATGTCGCCAGGGGTCCCTGGCTGCAGTGGCGCCAACCTTTCAATGATCTCAGTGGATCACGAAATGTTGCTGCAAAGCCACACTCAAATTCACCCTGCTGTGCCACTCAACACATCCCCATCACTCTGCCTTCCATACCCTTCTCCTGCACATCCTTACTCACACCAACCTACCTTGCACCTCCACCCAACCCTCTCTATCTAAATTATCACTTCCCCATCTCACTAGCCACCCCTCACACTCACCCTCATCCTACTGCAAGCATACCAACTAACAACACACAAGGGTAGGCACTTGAGAGGTTTAGCCAATGTCCATGTGAAGTTTCTGGTAATGTGTTGTCATACAGTGAAATCTATTTTTCCAAAACTGCCCCTTATTGGACAGATCTGTGTGCACCTTGAGAAGTGTCTTACTGAGTTCCAGTGAATGTTGAGACATAACTTCCCCACCACCCCGCTATAGTGATGAGTGTGAAAGGAATGGCTTGGACATTAAAGGGATACTTCACGGTGCTGTTGTGGGATGGTGTCAACCTGGCGCATCATGTGGCAGCCAGGGTGTACAGCGTCAAGTGAAGAAAATCTGGCCATGGTGATGCCATCGCTGGCCTCCCGGGCAGCAATGTTGTCAGGGGATGATGCCCTGTGTCCTGTGCAGCATCAGGTGATGGCGGAGAAGGTTGGTGATGTTGTTGGTGATGTTGGTGTGCCTGGTGATGTTGGTGTTGGGGCTGATCGTGGAAGGATTCAGAGGACCAAGGTGTGATTTTTTCAAGGGCACCGATGTTGCTGCAATTGATGGCAGCTGCAGGAGAGATGACAGAAGCAATCTGTCACTGGTGAGAGAGGTTCTCCCAATGAGGTGGCACTGGATAGAGAGTTGGATCTAAAAACTTGTAAGCTAAAGAAATCTCTATATGTAAAAAAAAATGCAGTAACCAACATTTTCTACACTGTCAGCTTATCAGAAAAATCAGAGCAGACTCAAATCACGCCAGGTTGAGCTGGCGTGTTCCCTGAACAACGGGTAACCCGTGGGGGAGAACATAGAATTTGAAGGGAGCCTCAAAATAGTCTTAAATTGGCTCTTGACAAGCCATTTAATGAGCTCAATTGTCTCCCCCACCGCTTGGTGTCGGGTCAGTTCTCCACTGACAGACCCGACACCTGGGAGACTCGCGTGGAGGCGGGTTGACAGCGGGTTTCCTACCCACTGTCAATCTTTGCTATTTTGACAGTCGACCCGCCTCCAAACCTGCCCTCTGAGCGCCATTAAATTTGCGGCCTAAATATCAGTTGTGAGGGAAAGGGGAGATGTGGGTGATGTAAGAAGGAAGCAATCCCTATTAGGAAAGGTAAGAGCTTCTAACTTAGCATTTCATAACTGCTTCAACTGAGTGATGTAACAGCCCAGGGACTTTTTCCTGTCCTCATTTCTCCTCTCCTCTCTTCTCCCAAAGGCAGTGCCTCATTTGGGGTACAACGCCAGAGATTCTGGAAATTCTGTGATGCCTCGCACAATTGGCCATTCTTCATGCCTGACCTCAGATAATTATTATTGGTAGATTACTTGACTATTGAGGAATTAAAATTTAGCCCAATCTGCCCTCACATGCATTTTAATGCAGGAGTCACAGGTTAGTGATCAGTAGTAGAAACTCTAACTGAATTATCTCCTCCCTAGCTTAATTGTGGTACCTCTATTACAGTTTACTATGATTGATTATTTCCACAGATTGTACTCCAAGGTCAAGTCATGGTTCCCCATTATGTTTGTTGAATGGATTAATGATAAAAACTTACTTGCCATACCATCATTTTCGACTAAATGTAGTGCCCTTGTAAGTATTGCGTTAATCACCCAGGAATGCTTACTATGTGCAATTACTGACTGTGACGCCATCCCCAGAGAATCTGAGTCGCTGACAAATTTAATTTTCCAAACTTCCTGTCTTTCCTTGACACTCCTTAAATGTTAAAGTTGGAGGGAGGATAGAGAATGAACTTTAAATTCTCAAATATTTTTTACAGCCCCTCTCATTAAATCATCACAGAACTGTTAATAGTTCACAGGTGTGGTGGTTTTGGTTGCTGTTTGTGATTGCTGCATTATATTATAATTTACAGGTAATGTGCTGATTGATATGGCATGTATGTACATGCAGTGCTGAATGAATCAAATGCCAATTTTTAGTGCATGCCCAATCTCAGCATATTGTGCAACCCATATTTATTAAAATTGGATCCACGTGCCTTTTAAAGTGACGTTGCCTTTATTGAATGATATTTGGCAAATTATATGTGACGAGCAGATCTCCTGTGGCATGGGTGACAATGAGTTGGAGGATACACTGTCTTATAACAATAGGAATGTTATCAACAAAGTGTGATGGGGAAAGTGCTACATGAAGTAAGTGTGACATTATATGCTCAAATATTAATATATCACTAGAAGATCTCCTGTGATGTTGCTCACGGTGAGTTGGAGGTTTTTATAAGAAGTGGGGTGTTATATGAAACATATGAAAATGGACAGGAAAAGATCAATTGGTCTATCAAGGCAGTCCCTTCCCAACATACACTATCAATTCAAACCCACCCCACCTTCCCCTTCACAATTCATATTATTAGATACGTTGATTTATTGGCAATGGGGACATTCCTGGGATCTGGAAACAATGGGAAGAGGGCCCAGTGTCTGGCAATACTGCGATGGGTCTGTGGATCTAGAAATACTTTGAAGGGGTTCCAGGGTGGAGGAGCACTGGGAGTGTAGTTCTGGGAATATGGGAGAGGGGGGTTCTGGCAACACTGGGGCAGGTTCCTGGGATCTAGGAACACTGGGAGAAGGCTCCTGGGATAGAAACAAAGAAACATAGAAAAAAAGAAAAATAGGAGCAGGAGTAGGCCATTCGGCCCTTCGAGCCTGCTCCGTCATTCAATATGATCATGGCTGATCCTCTATCTCAATACTATATTCCCGCTCTCTCCCCATACCCTTTGAAGCCTTTTGTGTCTAGAAATCTATCTATCTCCTTCTTAAATATATTCAGTGACTTGGCCTCCTCTGTGGTAGAGAATTCCATAGGTTCACCACCCTCTGAGTGAAGAAATTTCTCCTCATCTCAGTCCTAAATGTCCTAACCCGTATCCTGAGACTGTGACTCCTCATTCTAGACCCCCCAGCAAGGGGAAACATCCTCCCTGCATCCAGTCTGTCTAGCCCCATCAGAACTTTATACGTTTCAATGAAATCCCCTCTCATTCTTCTAAACTCTAGTGAATACAGGCCTAGTCGACCCAATCTCTCCTCATACAACAGTCCTGCCATCCCAGGAATTAGTCTGGTGAACCTTTGCTGCACTCCCTCTATGGCAAGTATATCCTTTCTTAGGTAAGGAGACTAAAACTGCACACTGTACTCCAGGTGTGGTCTCACCAAGGCCCTGTACAACTAGTAAGACATCCTTGCTCTTGTACTCAAATCCTCTTGCAATGAAGGCCAACATACCATTTGCCTTCCTAACTGCTTGCTGCACCTGCAAGTTTGCTTTCAGTGACTGGTGTACAAGGACACCCAGGTCCCTTTGTACATCAGCATTTCCCAATCTATCACAATTTAAATAATACTCTACCTTTCTGTTTTTCCTACCGAAGTGGATAACTTCACATTTATCCACGTTATACTGCATCTGCCATGTATTTGCCCACTCACTCAACTTGTCTAAATCGCCATGAAGCCTCTTTGCATCCTCCTCACAACTCACAATCATACCTAGTTTCATGTCGTCAGCAAACTTGCAAATATTACATTTGGTTCCCTCATCCAAATCATTGATATATATTGTGAATAGCTGGGGCCCAAGCACTGATCCCTACGGTACCCCACTAGTCACTGCCTGCCACCCCGAAAAAGACCCATTTATTCCTACTCTCTGTTTCCTGTCTGTTTACCAATTATCAATCCATGCCAGTATATTACCCCCAATCCCATGTGCTTTAATTTTGTACACTAACCTCTTATGTGGGACTTTATCAAAGGCCTTCTGAAAATCCAAATACACCACATCCACTGGTTCTCCCTTATCTATTCTATCAGTTACATCCTCAAAAAACTCCAGTAGGTTTGTCAAACACGATTTCCCTTTCATAAATCCATGTTGACTTTGTCTAATCCCATTGATATTTTCTAAGTGTCCTGTTATCACATCCTTTATAATAGACGCTAGCATTTTCCCTGCTACTGATGTTAGGCTAACCGGTCTGTAGTTCCCTGTTTTCTCTCTCCCTCCTTTTTTAAATAGTGGGGTTGCATTTGTCACCCTCCAATCTGCAGGAACTGTTCCATAATCTATAGAATTTTGGAAGATGACAACCAATGCATCCATTATTTCCATGGCTACCTCTTTTAGTACTCTGGGATGCAGATTATCAGGCCCTGGGGATTTATCAGCTTTCAGTCCCATTAATTTCTCCAGCACTATTTTTTTACTAATACTAATTTCCTTTAATTCCTCCTTCTCACTAGACCCTTGGTTCCCTAGCATTTCTGGGAAGTTATTTGTGTCCTCTTCTGTGAAGACAGAACCAATATATTTGTTTAATTGCTCTGTCATTTCCTTGTTCCCCATTATAAATTCTCCCGTTTCTGACTTTAAGGGACCTACATTTGCCTTCAC
Organism: Squalus acanthias; assembly: GCA_030390025.1. NCBI lineage: Eukaryota > Metazoa > Chordata > Chondrichthyes > Squaliformes > Squalidae > Squalus > Squalus acanthias. Next base: position 206,179,422 of record CM059425.1, read on the forward strand.
TAATCTTTTTCTTTTTACATACTTGTGGAAGCTTTTACAATCGGCTTTTATGTTCCTTGCAAGTTTACTCTCATACTCTATTTTTCCCCGCTTAATCAATCTCTTTGTCCTGGGAAAATCTGGGAAACTTGTAACGGGAGGACTCCGGTCTTGGAGAATTCATTGTTTTCTTGTCTAACTCTCAACAAATAAAGCACAATCACATTTGCTGCTAATCACAGGTGCTGTCTGTCTGAGCAGTTCAAAATAAAAATAGCATTTATTAAATCACGTGCTTGAAATCAAGCTTTGAGAATTTCAGCCGGAATTTTCTGTACCTGGGCGGGTTGGGTGCAGGCAGTCGGTGTGTCGGGTCGCGACCCCGTTGTTGCTTCCATCCCACTGCAGAAATCAACTTTGCGATAATGGGGCCTATTAAGCCCGCCCTGCGCGTTACCCGGCCCAATAAAATGGTGCGGGTCTGATGACGTCATCCATGGCGCATTTTCAGCTGGTATATTTAAAGGAGCCATGGCCGCATTGCATTTGAAGGTTCATCTAGGAGTGTGCAGGCAGCACACTGGAGGTATTCATTGCTCCAAACAGTTGGGGAGATGGCTGCACAGAGGCAGAGGGCTGCACCCAGGTTCTCTGATGACTTGTGGAGGGAGTCAGAGCACGCAGGGAGGTCCTCTTCCCCTGGAGAGATCTCCCCAGGAGACAAAAGGAGCCTGGCTCCAAATAGCTGAGGAGGTGAACAGCAGGGATGTGTTCAGGAGGACCTGGGTGCAGTGCCGGAAACATTTCAATAATCTCATTAGATCAGGAAAGGTGAGTACAAAGCCACACTCAACTTCATCCTGCTGTGCTTCTCATCACATCCCCATTACTCTGCCTCCCAACCCTACTCCTGTACATCCTTACTCACACCAACATACCTTGCACGCCTACCCATCCCTCTCTCTATCTACATTATCACATCCCCATCTGATTAACGACCCCTCACACTCACCCTCATCTTAATGCAATCATACCAACTAACACCACACAAGGAGGCCATTTAGCATTGGCACCCCACTCCATCATAGTCACCCTCTAAAGATGTAACCCATCCATTCCTTACATTCATTCCATCACTCTCACTCAACCTTCTCTTCATTCCCTCATTGCAGGAGAAGAGAGTGCACAATAAGAGGGAGAGGGAAACAACTGGAGGTTGTGACCCTCACAACAACAGAGGAGGCTGCGTTGGAAGTCTCGGGAGTGGCCGAGCAGCTGGAGGTGGGAGACGGAGAGAGGGGGACATCTCAGCAACCTGGTGACAGAATTACATATCATACAGCTACATGGCATAGAGCAGTCACTCATATGGGGACTGATGTCAGCAGCCAGTGAATGTTCATCATGTGCATCATGGTATCTATACCTATTCTTCACATGAAATATTGAACTCATCCCTTTACTCTCCCACAGGTCCATCAAGAACCCTGCCCCCCTTCCCCTCCCCCGCCCCCCCCCACCCCACTGTCCAGAAGGAAGAGCAAGACAAATCCTCAGAGGAGCCTCCAGCCTCTGAGGGCACAGTGTCACCAGACATGAGTGCACCCAGCACCAGCACATAGACACACACCTCGGTGGGTCCAACACGAGATAGAGTAGTGTTGTCACCGGGTCCGTCACAAGTCACAAGTGAGCAAGAGCAGATGGTGGAGACAGGGACATCAGTGGAGACACCTCGCCGGAGGGTGCAGGACGCTCCCAGCTCTGCTCAGCTGCATGCAGACGCTCAGCCTCGGGGGCCATCCAGAAAGAGGGCGATCCTGGAGGTGTAGGAAGAAGTGCTGGGGGCTCTGACAAGTTTTGCAAGCGCAATGTCTGCAAATGTTCAGAGAATGGAGGAGTCCATCTCCAACACGAGCACCACCGTGTCGCAGGTGATGGTGACTGTAGGCTCTTCCATGGATAGAATGGCCACCTGCATGGAGTAGCTAATGCACCACTCACAGGAGCACATGGTCTCTATGGAGAATAGATGGCAGAGGCTCATAGACTTCCTGTCTAGGAGGGATGTCAGCGTAGACGTGGGTCCTCATCACTCCACTGATAAGAACACAAGAACATAAGACAAAAAGAAAATACTGCAGATACTGGAAATCTAAAATAAAAACAACACATGCCCTTATACCTCTCCCATTCCCACTGTCCAGGGCACCAAACACCCCTTCCAGGTGAAACAGCGATTTACTTGTACTTCTTGCAATTTAGTATATTGTATTCGCTGCTTACAATGCGGTCTCCTTTACATTGGGGAGACCAAACGCAGATTGGGTGACCGCTTTGCAGAACACCTCCGTTCAGTCCGTAAGGGGGACCCCGAGCTTCCGGTCGCCTGTCACTTTAATTCTCCGCTCCACTCCCACTCTGACCTCACCGTCCTCAGCCTCTTACATTGTTCCACTGAAGCTCAACGTAAGCTCGAGGAACAGCACCTCATCTTTCGATTAGGCACTTTACAGCCCTCTGGACTCAACATAGAGTTCACCAATTTCAGATCATAACCTCGGCCCCTATCATATATATTTTTTTCCACACTTCTTTTTCTTCTCTCCCACATGGCAGCTGTCTTTCATTCTGTCAGCGCAATTTACACTTCATCTAGAGCCATCTTTTGTTTCTTAACCTGTCCCATTACAATCTCCTTCTGCCTTGAATACCTCTTCATGTCTCTTAACCTCTCCTGCCTTCTATCCTATCACAGACCTTCCCTTTTGTTCTTTCTTCCCTTCTGCCTTTCCCAGCCCATACACTTGCTTAAAACTCTGTTCCATTTCCTGCGTTTTTCCAGTTCTGATGAAAGGTCATCGACCTGAAACGTTAACTCTGTTTCTCTCTTCACAGATGCTGCCTGACCTGCTGAGTATCTCCAGCATTTTCTGTTTTTATTTCAGATTTCCAGCATCTGCAGTATTTTCTTTTTGTATTAGTGTTTAATTCACTGCCACCTCTCTTCCAGGAATGCCCACCTCGAAGAAGTTCTGCTCTTCTCTCCGAGGGATTTCCATTTGTCTCTTTTACCTTGTTCATCTTCATTGCTTTCTGTCTTCTTTCTCGTGTTTGATCAGGTATCTACCAAAACTTGCTTTCACAGCCACATTTCTTTCCTCAGCAACTGTCTCCGGCTCCGACTTACTCCACGTGGATTCCAACTGAAATTCCACGCTTCGTGTTTTGGATCCACCCAGGACTACAGATATCTCCAAGATATTCAGCGTTCCTCGAACCACTGCTCTCGCCGTATCCTGAGATCCACGCTGAATGCCATGCGCCGCCACATGAACACGCTCAACCTCTCTCTTCAACAGCACCGACTCACGCTATCTCAAAGCTGATCTGGTCTTGGCCTCAACTCCACTTTCCTGCCTGCTCCCCATAACTCTTAACTCCCTTATCGTTCAAAAATCTGTCAATCTCCACCTTAAATATATTCAATGACTCAGCCTCCACAGCTCTCTGGAGTAGAGAATTCCAAAAATTCACGACCCTCTGAGAGAAGAAATTCCTCCTCATCTCCGTTTTAAATGGGCGACCCTTTATTCTGAAACTATGCCCCCTAGTTCTAGATTCCCCCATGAGGGGAAACATCCTCTCTGTATCTACCCTGTCAAGCCCCCTCAGAATCATATACGTTTCAGTAAGATCACCTCTCATTCTTCTAAACTCCAATGAGTATAGGCCCAACCTGCTTAACCTTTCTTCATAAGACAACCCCTTCATCTCAGGAATTAACCTAGTGAACCTTCTCTGAACTGCCTCCAATGCAAGTATATCCCTCCTTAAATAAGGAGACCAAAACTGTACGCAGTACTCCAGATGTGCAGCAAGGTGCTCTCCAGCTCCTTGCTATCAGGGAAGTGCGGGTAGCCCATGAGAGGGATGACAGTGAGAGGGGAGAGGGAAGTGGGGGCTCCTCTCAAAGCGCTCACACTTCTCGCCAGTTGCCACCCCCTCAGTCAGAGCCCCAGATGGCTCCTCGGATTGCGATGGCCGAGTCTGCCCCTGCACAGTCGGGGCCATCACAGGCTCCAAAACCCAAAGGACGTCTGCAAAGAATGTCTAAGCAGTCGCAGCAGGGAGTGAGCAGGCTGCCTCTACCTCTGCTGAAGCCATAGGGGTAGCACCTCGTAGAAGCACACAGAAGAGAAAGATGACACACAAGTAGATTCACAAGGGTAGGCACTTGGATGTTTTATTCAATGTTTATGTAAAGTTAATTGTCAATCACTAAAATCTTTATTTTCAACACTTGCCCATCTTGGACACATTTGTGTACACCTTTGGAAGTGGCTTAGCGAGTTGCAGTGAATGGTGAGACATAACGGTACGCCCAGCAATGGTGGTTAGTGTGAAAGGAATGGCTTGGGCATTGTAGGGATCCTTTATGGTGTTGCTGTGGGGTGTTGCCAACCTGGTGCAGCATGTGGCAGCCATATGTCCTCCTCACCAACATCTGGGGATTTGTGCCAAAATTGGGAGAGCTGTCCCACAGACTAGTCAAGTAACAGCCTGACATAGTCATACTCACAGAATCATACCTTTCTGCCAATGTCCCAAAATCCTCCATCACCATCCCTGGGTATGTCCTGTGCCACCGGCAGGACAGACCCACCAGGGGTGGCGGCACAGTGGTATACAGTCGGGAAGGAGTGGCGCTGGGAGTCCTCAACATTGACTCCGGACCCCATGAAGTCTAATGGCTTCAGGTCAAGCATGGGCAAGGAAACCTCCTGCTGATTACCACCTACAGCCCTCCCTCAGCTGATGAATCAGTACTCTCCATGTTGAACACCACTTGGAAGAAGCACTGAGAGTAGCAAGGGCACAGAATGTACTCTGGATGGGGGACTTCAATGTCCATCACCAAGAGTGGCTCAGTAGCACCACTACTGACTGAGCTGGCCGAGTGCTGAAGGACCTAACTGCCAGTCTGGGCCTGCGACAGGTGGTGAGTGAACCAACACGAGGGAAAAACCTACTTGACCTCGTCCTCACCAATCTACCTGTCGCAGATGCATCTGTCCATGACAGTATTGGTAGCAGTGACCACCGCACAGTCATTGTGGAGACGAAGTCCCGTCTTCACACTGAGGACACCCTCCATTGTGTTGTGTGGCACCACCACCGTGCTAAATGGGATAGTTTCAGAACAGTTCTAGCAGCTCAAAAATAGGCATCCATGAGGCACTGTGGCCATCAGCAGCAGCAGAATTGTATTCCACCACAATCTGCAACCTCATGGCCCGGCATATCCCTCACTCTACCATTACCACCAAGCCAGGGGACCAACCCTGGTTCAATAAGGAGTGTAGAAGAGCATGCCAGGAGCAGCACCAGGTGTACCTAAAAATGAGGTGCCAACCTGGGGAAGCTGCAACACAGGCTACATGCATGCTAAAAAGTGGAAGCAGCATGCTATAGACAGAGCTAAGCGATCCCACAATCAACGGATCAGATCAAAGCTCTGCAGTCCTGCCACATCCAGTCGTGAATGGCGGTGAACCATTAAACAACTAACTGGAGGAGGAGGCTCCATGAATATCCCCATCCTCAATGATGGTGGAACCCAGCACGTGAGTGCAATAGACAAAGCTGAAGCGTTTGCAACCATCTTCAGCCAGAAGTGCCGAGTGGATGATCCATATCGGCCTACTCCTGAGGTCCCCACCATCACAGAAGCCAGCCTTCAGCCAATTCGATTCACTCCACGTGATATCAAGAAACGGCTGAGCTCACTGGATACAGCAAAAGCTATGTGCCCCGACAACATCCCAGCTATCGTGCTGAAGACTTGTGCACCAGGACCAGCCGCACCGCTAGCCAAGCTGTTCCAGTACAGCTACAACACTGGCATCAATCCGACAATGTGGAAAACTGCCCAGGTATGTCCTGTCCACAAAAAGCAGGACAAATCCAGCCTGGCCAATTACCGCCCCATCAGTCTACTCTCAATCATCAGCAAAATGATGGAAGGTGTCATCGACAGTGCTATCAAGCGGTGCTTACTCACCAATAACCTGCTCACAGATGCCCAGTTTGGGTTCTGCCAAGACCACTCGGCTCCCGACCTCATTACAGCCTTGGTCCAAATATGGACAAAGGAGCTGAATTCCAGAGGTGAGGTGAGAGTGACTGCCCTTGACATCAAGGCAGCATTTGACCGAGTGTGGCATCAAGGAGCCCTAGTAAAACTGAAGTCAATGGGAATCGGGGGGAAAACGCTCCACTGGCTGGAGTCCTATCTAGCAGAAAGGAAGATGGTTGTGGTGGTTGAAGGCCAATCATCACAGCCACAGGACATCGCTGTAGGAGTTCCTCAGGGCAGTGTCTTAGGCCCAACCATCTTCAGCTGCTTCATCAATGACCTTCCCTGCAACATAAGGTCAGAAATGCGGATATTCGCTGAAGGCTGCACAGTGTTCAGTGTCATTCACAACTCCTTAGATAATGAAGCAGTCCATGCCCGCATGCAACAAGACCTGGATGACGTTCAGGCTTGGGCTGATAAGTGGCAGGTAACATTCGCGCCACACAAGTGCCAGGCAATGACTATCTCCAACAAGCGAGCATCTAACCACCTCCCCTTGACATTCAATGGCATTACCATCACCGAATCCCCCACCATCAACATCCTGGTGGTCACCATTGACCAGAAACTTAACTGGACCAGCCACATAAATACTGTGACAACAAGAGCAGGTCAGAGGCTAGGTATTCTGCGGCGAGTGTCTCACCTCCTGACTCTCCAAAGCCTTTCCACCATCTACAAGGCTCAAGTCAGGAGTGTGATGGAATACTCTCCACTTGCCTGGATGAGTGCAGCTCCAACAACACTCAAGAAGCTCGACTCCATCCAGGGCAAAGCAGCCCGCTTGATTAGCACCCCATCCACCACCTTAAACATTCACTCCCTCCACCACCGGTGTACCGTGGCTGCAGTGTGTACCATCTACAAGATGCACTGCAGCAACTCGCCAAGGCTTCTTTGGCAGCACTTCCCAAACCCGCGACCTCTTCCACCTAGAAGGACAAGGGCAGCAGGCGCATGAGAACACCACCACCTCCAAGTTCCCCTCCAAGTCACACACCATCCTGACTTAGAAGTATATCGCCGATCCTTCATTGTCGCCAGATCAAAATCATGGAACTCCCTCCCTAACAGCACTGTGGGAGTACCTTCACCACACGGACTGCAGTGGTTCAAGAAGGCGGCTCACCACCACCTTCTCAAGGGCAATTATGGATGGGCAATAAATGCTGGCCTTGCCAGAGATGCCCACATCCCATATACGAATAAAAAAAATATGGGAGTACTGCGTAAAGGTAAGTAAATCTAGACATGATGAGGCCATCCCTGGCCTCCCGGGTAGCAATGAGCTCCGGTGCTGATGTCCTCTGTCCTGTGCAGCATCAGGTGGTTGTGTTGAAGGTTCGTGGTGTTGTTGTTGGTGCTGCTGGTGTGCCTGGTGCTGCTGGTGTTGGGGCTCATTGTGATGGGATTCGGAGGACCAATGTGAGACAGTATAAACGGCACCTATGCTGATGGAGTAGATGGCAGGTCAAGTAGAGTTGACAGAAGCAATCTGTCAATGGTGAGAGAGGTTCTTCCAATGAGGTGACATTGGATGGAGACTGTGCTAGGAACACTTGCAGCCTACATTGTGCTGGCAATGTAGTCAGCAACAGCTTCTGCCTGAGGAAAGTGATCAACTGTGAGGTGGGAGCTTTTATAGTACATTTGATGCTGTCAAGTATTCCGCTGGATTAATGGCCACTCAACTCCCGCCTCAGGTTGACAGACATGGTACCCGAGCTGCGTGAATCCCATGGCCATGCAGGGAAATTTGAAAGGTAGGGGAAGAAAGCCTTTTAAGTGTCTGACAACAAGCTGATAATGATTTCAATTAGGTCGCCCGCCTCTGCCGGTCGGGTCGCTGCCGCACCGGCAAACGTGCCCAAGAGAAAGGCGCGTGGGGGGCAGGATGACAGCGGGTTCCCGACCCACTCCGACTTTTTTCAAATTTCCCACCGACCCGCCTCCAATCACACCCGCACGGACCCCAGAAAATTCCGGCCTCAGTCTTTAGTTTTTTTCAAAGTCTTTTGGAAAAAGTAAACAAACTCTCAGATCCTCAAAGGATGAGGGGACACACCTTTCAACAATTGGTGCACAGATCACATGTTGGGAAATTCTGCAAACTCTACATGCTCAGAATGCACAGATGTGGTTAAACCCTCTCTCTAAGTGTTATGAGATAAAATATTTAGGGGAAGCTCAGGTTTTTGTTACAGGATGAGACCTTGAAATAAAAACTTCAATGACGGTATTAAAAGACTTGAAGGACAATTTAACGGGTGTTTTTTTAATCTTGTTAAAAGATTACTTTGAACGTTATAAATTTTGGTTACTGAGGAAAAAAATGGCAGTCAGAATTATTTTCAAAAAGCTTTTTTGAGTGATTCAATTGGATCAAAAAACATAATAGACAATTGTTTACACAAGGCTTTCCTATTATAGAATGCTTACTAGTGGTTTTTCATCATAAATACTTGCATACAGCTTTCCCATCATAAATGCCGACAGGAAAAGTGTTCCAGGAAATAACATCTGTGGATAGGAAGTATGCACTGAAAGTGACATGATCGTGTCACCATGTTGTTTGTTTATGACATCATCAGGACACAATGATATGTTACGGTGACTGTTCTGCCCCAACATGAAGAGTGTATTTCTTTAAGTGTAACTCTTCAGTCCTTTAAAACTTTTCTAAACTTGGCCGGCATGAATAAATGGAGTAAAATATTGCTATTTCGATCATTAAAAAGATTGACAATTTCAACATCTTCCTTATTCTTCAAATATTGTATATTATTGAATATAGAATACTACTAATGTAACACAGTTTGATATTACCACATATATTACATGACTACCTCTTTCTGCAATACAAAAAAACCCACTCTTTGTGATCTTTCCAACCTTTAGTTCTTTTCCCCCAATAATTTTCCCTTTCATTCTTCATCTCATTTGAAAGCCAGAATTCCCTCATGGCAGAATGGTCCATACAGATCAGAGATGCGATAATCCTTGGAGTGTATAAGCCAGTTGAGCACTCACCCTGTTCACAGCCAAAACCAGCAGCACGCTGCCTTATTGCAGGCAGTGCTTCTATTGCTGTCATGGTGACACTGCCTCTATGGGTACAGGTCCTGAGATCTCTAGAAGCAGTATCCCTATTCTATTGAGCTTGGGCTCCTGTTGAGTGCAGTATTGTGTGGCAAGTACATTATTAATTGATGCAGTTAGCATCATTCAACAACCTGGACATATCCATTCATAAGGAGCAGTAACAAATATCTATTTCTCTACTTAATCAACTTTCCGTCAGGACTCTACTTCAATGTGCTTCATCCATCACTGAGTAGGTTGGTGTTGTCAAAAACAAACTTCAATCCACATATCATAAGTCCCTTTGATGGCCCAGTAGGTTAATGCACTGCTAGGTGTAGTACTGTGCCATATAGATCAGGTATGGAGCAGTACTACACCTGGCCTGTACTGAGTTTGATGATCTCAGACAATTGACTTTGGTGTGGTTGGACGTTGGGGGTGAGGGGCGGGGGGGACTTGGGGAGTGGGGGCGCGGGGGGCCATGGGGGGAGTGGGAAGTCAGCCAGGGTTTAAGCTTCTGCTCACTCCCAGGTTGCCTGCAGGAACTGAAAAGCAGTCAATAGCAACTCCCAATAAATGGTCAGTGCCTCACAAATCTCCCTTGTCCCTTTCAGCGCTCTGGGATAAATCTATTCCTGGGGACTTACTCTTTTTGAGTGCTGTTAGCCTGCCTAGGACTTCCATACTAATTTATGATGGTTATTAATTTTACTTGGCATACCTTTGTTTGGAGCGGGCATGTTGCTCATGTCTTCCCTAGTAAATACTTGGAGGAAGCGATCATTTCGAGCATTTGCTATTTTGTGCTCATCCTCAGTTTCAAGTCCACTTGGATCTTTTATGGTTCTCACCTCTTATCTGACTTGGTCGCACTGAAATAATTTTTTAACTAATATGTTTAGCCCCTGCTGCTATGCTTATTTTTCTAGGTCCCTCTTTGACCCTCTAATCACCCTCTTGATGTGTTTCTGCATGCTCCTATATTAATCCCAAAGAATTCCATCCCCTTTCTCCCTGCAGGATTTGTTAGAGGTCATTTCTCCTCTTTATTTCACTTTTCATTTGTGTATCAAACCATTTAAGGTGATGCTCCTTTTGTCTGAGCTTGTTGATTCTTGGTATGCATTTGTCCTGCATTCTCATCATTATTCCTTTATGTATGATAAATTTACTGCATCAAGCTGTTCCATAATAAATAATTAACAAAATATCTTCCACAGAAATGTGTAATAACTTCCTCAAGCAAGACGTAGACACATGCCTCTAGCATTGCAATCTGGCTGACACCGCCCTTGGATTTCCCTATAGAGATCTTTGACATAGGAACAGGAGTAGGCCATTCAGCCCCTGGAGCCTATTCCGTCATTCAATTAGATCATTGAAAGAGAGCAGATCTGTGCCACTTCCTGTACGTCTAATCTAGAAAGCACTGAGCTACTATTATGGATTGCAATTTAAATTGCCATTAGTCTGATCTCAGTCAAGACAGAGAAACCCCTGTAAACCAACTGGAAATAGAAAGAGAGCAAAAATAAATTTTAATCTGGACTAAAAATATGTTGCTTTAAACTGCACTGGACTATTTGTTAGCGATTACAGTTTCTAGAAAGTGAGTAGGCCACACTCAGTTTCTAAATCTCTCTTTTGTTCTCTTTGTTTTTATTTTCTTCTGCAATTCTTAAACATCTGAAACATTTCTGAAGTGCAGAGTCTAGTCATCTTCCTCTTATCTACATACATTATGATTTGCCCCTTAATGACATTAATCTCACCATAGATCCTCTGAGGAGCACAACACTTGACTCAGCATCTTTAATCTTAACTATTGGGTTTTTCCATTTGAAGTGGGTTGGGTGGAGGGGGACATTGTATTAACATGATATCAAATAAGATGTTGTTGAGGTATTGCCATTTTGTTTGAAAATTTAAACATCATTATTATCAAAGTGAACAACAAAGTGACTTTTGGATATCAATCATGTGATGTTCCCTTTAAGTGTTTATAAAGGCTGTATGTTCAAACTATAATATGGTGAAGACTCAAATCTGAACAACTTTCCCTTTATCGTACCGTAGTCTTTTGAAGTTCAAATCTTTCATCTAAATTCAAACTCCAATGATGCTGTCTGCAGCAGTGAGATGCTGCAATGCTGGTAGCCTTGGGGTGGTAACAAATTTTACATTAAATCTTCCCTCATGATTTCTTTTAACTTCCTCTCTGCTTTAAATGCTTAGGGCTGGATTTTGATACTGGGGCGGGTTGGGGTCGTGTCATCCACTTTTCATGTTATCCACCCGACTGCAATTGGATGTGGGAGATTGATGCAATTTTCACCTAATTGGGCAATTGAGTTCCAGCATGTGGGAACCCATGAACCAATTAGTGTTTTCAGTCTGAAAGTCGCCTCTGTCTGCTCCCAGATATTTTTACACCACCACTTCCAGATATGTCTCCTCTCCATCCATATATACATCCATCCACATAGCCATCCATATATGCATCCCTATAGCCAGCCAGCCAGCCAGCCAGCCAAATGTGCTCCCCGCCAGGTTTCACAATCGTGGTTCAGAACAGGCGTGCTTCACGTAGAACAAGGGTTAAAATCACAAAGGCCTTTCAAAATGGCATTATAGAGGCAATTTAGTGCTTGTTAAGGGCCTTAACAGCCTATCCCGCCTCTTATGGAGTCGGGACCAGCAGACACGATTTAATGAAAATTGCGTGGAGGCGGACTTGTGCCCGCCCGCCAGTTTTCGCAATTTTAACCCCTCACACGCCTCCAAACCCGCCTCTACGGGTCAATGAAAATCCAGCCCTTAGGTTTTCAAATAAATAAGGAGGTGGTTAATATGATTCTGATAAGCTGTGATTGCCTAAGTTATTGTAAAATCTTGGGGCATTTGTTTTTCAGAGTATAGTACAGAACCTGTCACTTTTTAACCAGCTTTTCACATTTTCTTCAAGTGCATTTATGTGTTTTATACACCTAAGAAATGTTTTGCACAGAAACAAAGGCAAATGAAGTAGAAAAATGATTACATCTGCCTATATTAAAAGTTTTGTGTCTAGAAGGATTATGATTGCCGGGTCATTATCCATGCCATTATCAGAAGCCCCTCTGTTCGAAGAAAAGCTCAGGATGCGGTGGTCAAGGCATTACGATTACTTGTAGCACGTTTACAACCATAGTGTACCTGCAGTTTCTTACAATCACTTGCCTCTATGTGGTTTAAAGCTTGTGGTTCACCAGCAGAAATTACAGCTCTGGTATTAGTGGAAGACAAATTATATGAAAGAGGAAACAAGCATTGTAAAAGGAAGTGCCTACTGTGTTCTGTTTCATTTCAGAAAAACAGCAACCCATTCAATCTACAAAAGTGGAATCTTCCATTGCCAGGTTTCATTTCCAGAAAGAGGTTTTGATCTCTTTCTGGTAACAAAACTCTGGTGCCATCAAGGATAGTTTGAAGTAACAGTGCTGTCATTCTATGCATTAGCTCAACACCCTGTATCAATAACAAAATGAACTGTTGATAAAAAGAATTGATAATCCAGATTGTTTTGTTTTGTGTGTTTGGGGAACTGGTTTTCATTGGAGTAGCGTTCTAAGCATCAATGTAATCTCAGGTATCACCCAGGGTAGTTGCACATACTGCTACTGGTTTATTTATTTTCTCTCCAAACAATCTTCCTTTTTACTGCTATCATTATTCTAATCAAACGTTTGTATCACGGTTCTGCATTTACTGAAAGTTAAAAAAAAAACTGCATTTTTTATTTAACTGCAAGTTCTCTTAACATGCAGGAAGGACATTCTTTACTATTGCCACACAGTCTTTTCCTGTGTGTTGCACAAGTATACGGACAATAGCAATTCACTTATGATAACAAACATCCAGTCTGAGGGCAGCCTACCAGTTTTGACACCACAAAGACATCTTTGTGTAAAAGTGTATAAATAAAGACACTTTTGTGCTTAAAGCCTGTAAGATAGGTGCATACGCAGACTACGGTTGCCAATCCTTCAAGATTGTCCTAGCGTCTCCAGGAATTAAAGATTAATCTCCTGGACACTGTTTTGAGCAACCCAAGAGAAAAATCATAGGGGCATTCGAAAAATTGTGGTTTTTTTCATTTTCTTTGAACACTTTTGTTTAATGGTTATAAAAATATTGGAGATGGGAAAAAGGCTGTTTGACTGGGCGGGGCAGTTGGAGGTGGGAGGGCTTGTGATGAATCCTCCAGGAATGCATCCACCAGAGTTGGTAACCCAAATGCAGACAGCCCAACTTTCAAGCCTTATTTTCAGGGACATGTTGCCAAAGCCATCCTTCTGCCTGTTGCTAGCCAAAATTTTCCATCTAAAGCACATATTCAGTGAGCATGCGTGCCTTTGTTGAGCATTTTTCACTAAGGTCAGTCTGAACCCATAAGATGCAGCACAATTCTGAAAATTCAGTGAAAATCCAGGAAATTCAGGGAAGGTTGGGACATGGGACATGTCCAACAGTGATAGCTACACAATACTGATCATTCGAAACGGTCGGCATCAAATTTTAACTTCTGGCCTCATTTCCATTTCCAGATCCCAACTCCCACCAGGAATCACTGCCTGGCTGGCGGGCGAGAGCAAAAATTCGGACAGCACTGTTGGGGACCCACGGAAACGGTCCTCGCCAGTCAGGTAACTGGTGAGGGAGCAATAGTGATCGTGACCGCTCCTCCTGGCCCACAAGGAAACCTAAATTTTTTTTTAAATTTCCTGCCTGGGCCTTTTCTGGCCCATGATCCAGCTTCTAATATAGCAGATTGGGGCCCCGATGACGTAATTGGAAGCTGATCTGCATATTTAAAGAGGACTCCACAGGCTTGAGGCAGGTGTCCTTGCGGCCAATTGCAGGTAGTCAGATGGAAAGGAGTCGGTAAGTCCCCCACTCTTTTTTAATGGCTCCCTGCCTGGTTTCCGCCAAGTGGGGGTTAAAATTGGGGCCATTGTGGTTATAATGGGAGATTTTAATTTTCTCATTGATTGGGAGGAGCAGAATAGCTTAATTAGAAAAGGACAGTTTTATGGAAAAATGGGGCGGAAATTCCTTTTGGCCCATTATCAGGCCTGAAATGGGAGGCACGCTAGGAGCTGTGCCAGAAGCCAGAAGTGGGGGTCCTGGCATGTAGCAGTGGGCAAGGAGCACACAATTTTCTGATACGTTGTTTACCACAGGGCCTCGGATTATTCGGCCCATATTTTCCACTGGAGTTTGATTTTTGACAACAGAAAACGCTGGAAAAACTCAGCAGGCGAGGCAGCATCCGTGGAGAGAGAAACAGAGTTAACGTTTCAGGTCGAGACCTTTCATCAGAACTGGAAACAGCAGGAAATCAAATAGATTTAAGGCAAGGATAAAGCTGGGAAAAGGGGGAGGGGATGAAAGAACAAAAGGAGAGATTAAGAGACATTAAGAGATATTCAAGGCAAGAGGTGGTGTTAATGTGACAGGTTAAGGCTGAAAGAAGTGTGAAATGCACTGGCAGAATGAAGCTGCCAGCTTCTAGGAGGGAAAAAAAAGGGGCGGGGCAAATAAAAGGGTGGATGAAAAAATAAAATATAAATGTGATTGGGGCTAAGGTTATGATCTAAAATTGTTGAACTCGATATTGAGTCCAGAGGGCTGTAGCGTGCCTAAATGAAAGATGAGGTGCTGTTCCTCGAGCTTACGCTGCGCTTCCGTGGAACAGTGTAATAGGCCGAGGACGGTGAGGTCAGAGTGGGAGTGAAGCGGTGAATTAAAGTGACAGGCGACCGGGAGCTCGGGGTCCCCCTTACGGACTGAACGGAGGTGTTCCGCAAAGCGGTCACCCAATCTGCGTTTGGTCTCCCCAATGTAGAGGAGACCACATCGTGAGCAGCGAATACAGTATACTAAATTGCAGGAAGTACAAGTAAATCGCTGTTTCACCTGGAAGGGGTGTTTGGGGCCCTGGACAGTGGGAAGAGGGGAGGTATAAGGGCATGTGTTGCATCTCCTGCGCTTGCACGGGAAGGTGCCGGGCGAAGGGGAAGGGGTGCTGGGGGTGGTAGAGGAGTGGACTAGGGTGTCGCGGAGGGAGCGGTCCCTGCGGAATGCTGAAAGGAGAGGTGAGGGGAAGATGCATTTGGTGGTGGGATCACGCTGGAGGTGGCGGAAATGGCGGAGGATGATCCGTTGAATGTGAAGTTTTTGACAGTTTGATTGGTCTATAACCCCAGATAAACCATGTTAATTTGTGAACTGAAATCTTTACATCACACACCAACATTACTACCATATTGTATTGTGTTCTGCCTGCAGAAGACAAAAATGGCTCACTATCACATCCGTCCCTGCCTGGGCCCCATTGCAGCACAGGGACAGGTGAGAGTTTCATTGGATTTAATAAGTCAGAGGATGAGAAAGACCATTCTCTCACTTAAGGTTCTCCATCTGCTATTCTAACTGTCCTAGCCTCGCATACAGTTAGCTTGAATGCCCTAATTCTGCATGTCTACCACTCAGCTTGGCAGATTATTCCTTATACAATATACCTTGCTTCTGATCAGTTCCAAGCATTTGGAAACTGTTCAAAGCATTCGGAAACAAATCCAAGCATTTGGAAACAGTTGGGTAGATTTTCGCCTTTACCACATGGGCGGTAATCTTGCGCAACAGGTCAACCGCTCATTATAGAACCTGACTAATCTTCATACCTTCAAAATTAATGGTTAAAACAATCGGATGGGTTCTATAACTAGACAGCCAATCCGTTCCGCCAGATTAATGGCCATCGGGTGAAGATGAAGATTAACCTTACTACCTCCTGTTTATACAGTAAATCGATTTCACTAAGGGAACCAACAAAAAATAAAAGTTGATTTTGCCCTAGCATAATAAAATCAATCTCCAGCAGCCTGCCTGTCAGTGGTTTTAATTAGGTACAGATTGAATCTAGCTCCCCCTGCTCATCACTGTCAAATAGAACTGAAATGAAATGTTAACAAGTGTAGGAGCATCAACACGTGTGTATTATCTTTGGAAAGTTGTTACGTTTTTCAGCTCTGCTTTATAATGAAGCAAAGAGTCTGTCTGCAGAGATGATCTGGATCACTCAGACGGTAAATTAACTGGAAGGTGTGGTACTGGGTCATACATATCAGGAAGGTCCCAGGTTCAATCCTGGTCTGTGCTGGGTTAGATGATCTCAGCTGGGTGGCAGTAGTAGTGCTGCAATTAGCCTCAGTGCTGTCATTCTTGAACACTTGCACATTGAGCACTTGAACATTGATCTCTGTTGGAACCTGCACATGTATGAACATCAAACGATGATAGGATTGGGCTTGGCTATGATGTCCCTAATGTGGAATAGTTTACCAATATTCTTGCTGGGTTTTCTTCTGCCGATCTTCGCTGAAGTTACAGCAGCAAATCGGAACAACCCCTGGCAAAATTCCCAGCAGCTATGTCTAGGCTCAAGAATGGTCAATGGCTGAGTTATCACAGGGCTGTTGGTGTTCATAGGGCCACATCCCAGTGTCAGTCCCCACCACAAGCAGAGGAGAGGGAGAAAGGGAATACATTTCAGAAAAAAATGAATAAAACTCCTGAGATGAAGGGCAGGTGGCAGCTGTGCTGGCAGCAGCAATGGTTTTTAGCTACTACGTATTTGGTTATAGAGGTCAGTGTTTATACTGACAGGAAATCTGCCTTTCAGTCATTCATAATAAATGAAACTCAGCAAACCAGATATAATTTGAAATTTTTATGTGCTTTTTCCAGTTATTTGCTTCCATTTACAACTATACACAACACATTAGTTGACATGGAATAAAGACTTCTAGCTTGGAATGCTGGGTTCTCCAAAAGAATTAGACTATGAATCAGACTGGTACAAACAGCATGATTTGAATCCACTGTGTATGCATCAGTTGGTTTACTCGTAATAGTAGTCATATTGTGTCTCTTTAAAACAGATCTTTTTTGTTTTATTTATTCATTCACAAGATGTGGATGTTATTGGCAAGGCCAGCATTTATTGCCCACCCCTAGTTGCCCTTGAGAAGGTGGTGGTGAGCCGCTGTCTTGAACTGCTGCACTTTGTGCGGTGAAGTTACTCCCACAGTGCTTTTAGGTGGGGATTTTAACCCAGCGATGATGAAGGAACAACGATATATTTGCAAGTCAGGATGGTGTGTGACTTAGTGGGGAACTTGGAGGTGATGGTGTTCCCATGCGCCTTCTGCCCTTGTCCTTCTAGATGGTAGAGGTCGCGGGTTTGGGAGGTGCTGTTGAAGAAGCCTCGGCGAGTTGCTGCAGTGCATCTTGTGGATGGTACACATTGCAGCCATGTTGTGTTGGTGGTGGAGGGAATTAATATTTAAGGTGGTGGATGGGGTGCCAATCAAATGGGCTGCTTTGTCCTGGATGGTGTTGAGCTTCTTGAGTGTTGTTGGAGCTGCATTCATCCAGGCAAGTGAAGAGTATTCCATCACAATCTGACTTGTGCCTTTTTAGGTGGTGGAAAGGCTTTGGGGAGTCAGGAGGGGAATCACTCTCCGCAGAATATCCAGCCTCTGACCTGCTCTTGTAGCCACAGTATTTATATGGCTGTTCCAGTTAAGTTTCTGGTCAATGGTGACCCCCAAGATGTTGATGGTAGGAGATTTGACGATGGTAATGCCATTGAATGTCAAGGGGTGGTGGTTAGACTCTCTTTTGTTGGAGATGGTCATTGCCTGGCATTTGTGTGGCATGACTGTTATCAGCCCAAGCTTGGGTGTTGTCCAGGTCTTGGTGCATGTGGGCACAGACTGCTTCATTATCTAGGGAATTGCGAATGGAACTGAACACTGTGCAATCATCAGCGAACACCCCCACTTCTGACCTTATGATGAAGGGAAGGTCATTGACGAAGCAGCTGAAGATGGTTGGGTCTTAGATCTTGCCCTGAGGAACTCCTGCAGCGATATCCTGGGGTTGAGATGATTAGCCTCCAACAACCACAAACACCTTCCTTTGATTGTAGCATGCTGCTTCCACTGTTTAGCATGCAAGTAGTCCTGTGTTGTAGCTTCACCAGGTTGGCATCTCATCTTTAGGTATGCATGGTGCTGCTCCTCTACACTCCTCATTGAACTAGGATTGGTCGCCTGGCTTGATGGTAATGGTAGAGTGAGGAATATGGTGGGCCATGAGGTTACAGATTGTGCTGGAATACAATTCTGCTGCTGCTGGTGACCCACAGAATCTATTCCATCTTGCATCATAACAAAACATTCTTGCTTCACAGCATTGCAAGAATCATATTGTAATTACAGCCAAACTTGAATCTGAAGGTGGTAGTCTCATATGGCTTTTGCTTTGGACTGTGTGTGATACTATTGTAACAAGTGCAAAGACATCTTTTTAAACTTTTATATTACCAAAGTTTAAAAAGAGTGCAGAGCTGGACAACTTTTAAGTTTCTAACATTAGAAGAGAATTGTCTGCCCCAATGGCCCAGATTTGAAAGCTATCCAATAAATATAGTCATGTTGCAGTGTGAATTTTAACTGTCCTCTCTCTGGCAGTCTTTAAAACTGCAATTGAAATGATTTTTAATGTTATTAACGCAATGTTTTCTCTTTCATTAAGCCACCTCCATATCCAGTCTTTTCTTCTAGCTTGGCAAACTTTGGCATGTTGTATGTGTTTCACCCTGATCTTTTTGCCCAATTTAGAGGTTTTACTCTGCCAGTCTATGGCACTGAAAAGGCTACGGCTTTTTCATGCAAGAGTCTTTCTAATTTCTGTTCCGCCAGCCTTCATTAACTTTGCTTCACATCTTCTTTCCACATCTGTTACAGTTTGTTCTTCTTGCAAAATTGACATTTCCAAATTTTTTATCTGACATATCACCGACATCTTTTCCACTAGCAAGAACAGGAAAAGGCTGCCCAAATCAGGTGGCATGGGAGACATACTGTCAAGTCTCACCACTTCACCACACAGTGGGTGTCCCATACTAGGCACAGCTACCTGGCAATGCCAGGAGAGATATGTCTAATGATGCAGAGGAATAGCAGGGATGCATTGACATAGCTGTCCCACCTCCATCAGAAAAAACATCCACACAACATCCAAATGGTATTGCCAGTGACCAAAGTCAGCAATGTTTATGCGTCGGCCTCTTTCCAGGCTGGCATTGAGCACATCTGTAGTTTCACTCAATATGCTGCCCATAGATGTATCAAGGAAGTCACAGATGCATTATTCACCAGAGTCGTATTTATCATTTTTGCCACTGAGCAACATTAGCAATGTGAAAGCAACTCCATTTTATGGAACTGCTGGCATTCTCAGAGATCACTCATGTTGCCATCCGGGCCCCTGTGCACCACGCTCTGCCCAAGGGATTTTTTTTTCTCATGGTGGAGTGGATTTTCCTCCGCAATATCGTGTTGGATTGAAGAGGAATTTTGGACAAAATTGGAAGGCAAAGCATTTCTGCTGAAGCTGTATTCTCCCCCCTCACTCTGCCAGGATCACCGCCAACTGTGCCTTCCCTGCCTGCCACATGTAAATGCCTGGTTTGGGGGTGGGGTGGGGGGGATGTAGGGAGGCGGCTTGCAGATCAATTTCCCTCCCATTCCCTCTTTTTACCACCACTCCCCTGGGACCACCTAGTGAAAAGTGGCAGAAGGCCCAGGGTAGGGACAATAAAGACCTGAACTGTTTAAAGAGAGGTCTCCTCTCCCTCCAATTTAGCCCCCCAGCACTTACCTTTGTAGGCCTTGGTCTCTGTTGAAGTCCTGCTGCAGGCACTGCTGGGATTTTCTCCCTCACTGGCTCCCTCTTGGCAGCGACAATCATGCCGATCACCTGCCCTGCTTGGGAAATGGGTTCCAGTGGTCTTGGGGTGGAGTGCAAAAGATCACAGTTATATAGTTTCTGCTAGGGGCAAACCACGGGTAACCATGCCTAAAACACCTTGCCCTACTCTTTAAATACCATCTATTGCCTCTTTATGCTGGGCTCCTTTTATAACATAGCCAATGATATACTCAGCACAACGTTCAAGTCGAGTTCAGAGCATTTACTTCCTCTGTTATGCTGTTATGAATGTTAACAGCTTGGGTTGGTTCAGTGCTGCCTCTTGGTGCTTGTGCTTTATCTCAGATATAGTGATAGCGTGGATATGTGGTCGGAAGCTCATTTCGGGGTCAAATATGACACCAAGGTTGCGAACGGTCTGGTTCAGCCTCAAGCAGTTGTCAGGGAGAGGGATGGAGTCATTGGCTAAGGAACGGAGTTTGTGGCAGGGACCAAAGACAATGGCTTTGGTCTTCCCAATATTTAGTTGGAGGAAATTTCTGCTCATTCAGTACTGGATGTCGGGCAAGCAGACTGACAATTTAGAGACAGTGGAGCAGTCGAGAGAGGTGGTGGTGAAGTAGAGCTGGGTGTGGTTAGTGTACACGTGGAAACTGACGCTGTGTCGCCAAGGGGCAGCATGTAGATGAGAAATAGGAGGGGGCCAAGAATAGATCCTTGGGGGACACCAGATGTAACGGTGCAGGAGTGGGAAGAGAAGACATTGCAGGTGATTCTCTGGCTACGATTAGATAGGTAAGAATGGAACCAGGCGAGTGCAGTCCCACTCAGCTGGACACCCAGCATTGGAGGAGGATGGAGTGGTCAACCGTGTCAAAGGCTGCAGACAGGTCGAGAAGGACAAGGAGGGATAGTTTACTTTTGTCACTGTGGCAGGGGCAGAAACCTGATTTGAGGGATTCAATCATGGAGTTCTGGGAAAGATGGGCATGGATTTGGGAGGCGACAACACATACAAGAACTTTGGAGAGGAAAGGGAGGATGGAGATGGGGTGGTAGTTTGACGGCAGATTTGAAGGAGAGGGGGACAGTACCTGAGAGAGAACCGTTAACAGTATCAGCTAACATGAGAGCTAGGAAAGGAAGTTGGGTGGTCAGCTGTTTAGTGGGAAAAAGGTTGAAGGAGCAGGAAGTGGGTCTCATGGACAAGATGTAACCAAGCACTTCTGGGGCCATAAATTGTGTTTCTCCTCTCTCTGAGTCCTTGCAGGTGGGCTTGCAACTCCTGGCCTGTAACATTGGCTACCCTCAATCAGCAAAGCTCAATTCAACAGCAGAAGTGCAAAGTAAACAGCTTGCTTTGCTTTCCCAGTGCTATTTCAGGTGTGTAACTGGCTCTTAATTGCAGAATTAGAGGATTTGTGCTGCTTCTGTCTCATTGGCTGGGAGAGAAAGCTCGCACTTTAGCTCACACACTGCAAACTGAAAAACCATGTGTAAGCAAGCAGAAAATTCTCCCAGAAACTTTTAGTAACCCATAATTAATACTCCAATACCAACAGTAGTTTCCAGGCTAAGATGTTTAAAAAAAAGGTGGATAGCATTTCCAAAAATGGCCATTGAGGCCCTTTCTATGGGAAGAAATTACAGTGGGAGATCAGGAGAGCCCTTGCAGGAATTCAAGGTCAAGTTGTGTAACAGTGGGTAGGAGGATGTGGCACTGCTTAGCAGGAATATTACAGTAGTTTGAAGGGTGCAACAGTGGCAAGCATGCGTGTAATAGTAGTTAACATTAGCTGTAACAGAGGTGTAACAGTGGTTCGGAGAGGTGTAAGATTGTATAACTTTTTTTGTCCTCCCTGTGATTTTCTTTTACTTTGGAAAAATGCCCATTTTTTGAGTGCGGTACTTGTTCTAAGCACGGCTGAGATCAGGAACTCACGTGCTGGGTATCTGTGTGGTACCGTTTGTACAATCCCACTTATTGGTATCATCTGACAGTCGCAATTTCTTTTGCGTTTTATATTTTTCCTCCAATGCTGTTTACTGCCACCAGTGGTGGCCACAGGATGGGCTTCTGTTATCTTTGCCATAGCTACCACTAATGTTTCTCTGTGATTGGCTGACCAAATGTACTTCTGCAGTGCAGAACTAAACCTACTAAGTTCTACCATCTGCCCGAGACAGACTGTTTGCTACTTTAAAGCGTTGCATCCAACAATCCAGGGCTAAATTGATGCAAGTTAAAATATTAGTCAAGACTGGGATTTTAGCTCAAAGCTTCTAGTTGAGAGTCAACTATTCCATCACTGCAGCTTGGCTTGCTTAACAAAATTGTCCATGTTTACTTGTTAATCGTAAATACCACATCACACTAACAGTTCCCTGTTCTAATTCTGGAATCTGTGTTATTATGCCTAGTATTTAATTGCCCTTAAAAATATTCCACCATCTTCTAGACCAAGGGCTGATTGTTTCTTGCACCTGCATGAAACGCATGTGAACAATCAGTCAACACACTGACGCAGTCACAACTCTGCTCTGCAAAACAGGCGCTCTCCTGAAAAAAAAAACCTTTTGCAAGTGAAAGAAATGCTCATAGATTCAAAAATAATAAAATGTCAATGTGGTGAGTGAGTATTAATATGTTGGCAATGTCTTTGAAACTGCAAGACAGATCCACAAAGTATTTCATATATATATGTATCTTAAAAACCTAATTTATTAAAATAACGTGTGAACGCTTTGGAGTTCAATCAAGTCATCCTGCAAAATTGTACAACACTTTGAACATTGTGCAATAAGGGTGTTAATAGCATAATTGAAAAAGGGCAACAAAGATAGCAAGATAGCAAGCACAATTCACAATTCATACAGCACGGCTAGAATAAAATGTGAAAACATTTGGCAATACTCTAAACCCTTAAATGTTAGCCTTGATAGCAATCAAATAACATACAGAGAATCTACAAAGCACATTCAGTAAGGGGCTTAATACAAGGTACACAGCTACTGGTTACAAATAATCATCTTATCCTAATTGTGTTTTATTTGTACATATTCTTATATATGCATTCAGAACACACACAATACAAGTGAATACTCAAAGTAAAAAGACATTTAGCTTGAAATGCATATAAAAAATTAACACTAAAAACCACAGTTTCTTGTTTTGTGAAATGTAAGTGAGAAGTATAATTTAGTTGGAACACAGGAGTATCATTAGCTACCGAGAGGTCGTTAGGAGAGCTCGTATGCACAAAGCGCACACTTAGCTGCTGCCATTTTGGAAATTGTTCCTCCCACTACAGATTCTTTTTATTTTTGTCAGTGTAATCCTGGGTATTTCAGATATTTATTATGTAGATTAATCAAATATTTAATTGTAACTGTTTAAAATACAATTATGGTCTGTTCAGGAACATTAGATGTAAATATTTTCATTCACGGGACATTCATTAGAACCGAGCTAAAAACATGGCTTGGAAAAAAGGAAATTTCTTCCACAGTTCAAGCAACGTGATTTGTGCCTTGCGGTCTCCGTAAGAATATTAATTCTGTTTCACTCAGAGCTTGGCTCTGTGTCCACATTCAAAAGAATGGCAACAATGCTTTCATAAGAATGTTTAATTGGTAGAGTAGGTCAGTATTCTGTGTAGAACGACAATTATGACTAACATGACCCGACTCAAGTACGTATGGATAACGGACTTTTTCTGAATACTCAGGGCCCTTATTCTCACGTTCCACTTGTTGGGAAACACAGGACTATGTTATTGCATGTCACATTAAACAGTGGTGAATATCCTTAAGTTTCAGATGGCAGGGGTTGATTATTGGACCTCAGTGATGTGTGCATTATCTGAGAAAAATGTACTGAATGAGATTGGGGTTGATTTTCACTGCCTTCACCTGGCATTAACCTCAAAATGGGGTCGGTAGCCTTACCGTCCTGTCAATACCAGCAATGCAGCCAGCTCTTGGGTTTTCGGACATTTTATTACAGTAAAGACGCTATATAAATGCAAGTTATTGTTGTTGGCTCCATTTTGAAAGAGGCCGCTGGGTGTCCAATGTGCCTGCCTGTTCCAGGTGATATGGAAATCGGAGTCCTATGATGCAAATAGGACCCCCAATTGCCATTTTTGGATGGAACTGGTTGGAGCCTGCTGCATGCAAGCTCCAACCAGTTCCATGGACATTGCAATCAAAGAGGCCCGGCAAAGGCAAGAGTCAAAGTATTTTTGTGGGCCCCAGAGGAGCAGGGCCGCTGCTGCCCCGGGACCCCCACCCTCCACAGTCGTAACCCCTCACAACATACCGTGCTGGGGGCCGCCCTGGCCTAATCTTGAGGCCTCAATTGAGGTGAGCTGAGTCAGGATGCCTGTTTGGCGCCCCGCAGCTCGTCTGCCAAATTGAAATAAAGGGACTCAAAATCACGAGGGCTTCTGCTGATCGGTCCGCAAAAGGCAAAATTGACCCCATTATAGCTACATAGTAGGCCTATGGCTTCTCCTCATTGTCTTTCTAGAATCACATACAGTTTATCCTTGTGTGCAATATTCACAACTAGCAGCACAGATAGTCTTCGTCACTGTTTATTATATCACAATGTGTACACCAGGCCATCAATCACAAATATAAAGTTTAACTGCAAGATACAGTGAGTAGTCAAACTCATTGTACGACCCCTAGCTGATCTTCTTTCTTACTTATAATTAGATTATGCACACTGCTTAAAATATTTTAAAACATAACTTCTTCAAAGAGCTTAGTGTATTTTTTGTGGTTATTTTAAGATCACATGTTAGATACACCCATCAATTTGCACAAATAACTGCTTACACTGTAAGTCAAACAGAGAGGGTACTTCTGAGAATGTTCACTGCAGGCTACACTTCAATAAAACTTTCAAATCAAGTTTTATTTAGCGTGTATTTTTGTGTTCTGTAATGAAATCCAAGATAATTTGCCTGAGTTCAAATATACAACCTAAGAAAACCTTCTTTAACAAACACCTAGTCTGAGATAGATTGAAAATTCAGGTGCATTGTGTCTGCTGCAGTTACTAGAGTCTGAAGTATAAATCCACACCAATAACAGATGACAATGGCCTGATCCCAGAAACTGGACATAAACTGTTGCAAGAGCATTAAAAACTGAAATTAGTTTTGTTGCAATTTTAACCCCTGCATCAGTCTTCCTGCCTCCACACTGTTCTCCTACCACCATGAGGGTGGGGTGGCTTTCATCCTATAGTTCTCCACGGTTACCATCAATGTGACTCCACGTTAAAGCAACAAAAGGAATGATTATCTGGGCAGGTTACACCTTCTTGGTTTTAAGGTGCTTCCTCCAGTAAGCTGTCCAAAATCCAGCTAACTGGTGTCTAAGGGTCATTGACTTTGAATGCCAGTTAGGACTGGGATAGTGGCTCTAATTGAGCGTGCAAAGCTCCACCATGCCATCTGAATTGTAAAATGAAATAAATGATAGAAATTGCCTTGTTGTTTATCCAAAGTTTGAGAAACCAAGTGTCCCATCTTCATTGTGTGTTTTCCCGATGAAAGTTGATTTGATTTTGTTAACAATTTAAATGCTTGTACATTTTTTCCTTTCTGAAGCTCTATCACTTTTACTACCTTGAATCTCCAGCCATGAAAATGAACCAAGCAGAGCCATGAGCAACTATTCTAACTTTCAACAGTGTGACTGATTTACTCCTTAGTCAATATGTGATTTAGCTGACCTGTTTTTTTCTGGAGCAGAGTCTTGCACACGCAGACACATGAGTTAAATCTATACCTGTACAGAGAAGCAGAACATTAAACACTGGATGCCCAGTTCACTAAGCTTGTACAAACTATGTCCATAAGGATACTTTTGATTCTAAGTGTTGATGAGCTAAATAAAAGCTACTGAGGAAGAAAGAGAAACTGGGTGGGTTGTGTTGAAGAACCTAATTCAGAGGCCAGAGTCAGGCTTTTCACATGGCAAGATTCCCAAAACAGTAGGACTGTGATGAATGTGATTCCCCTCCCCCAATTGGAAATCACAGATCTGCATTGGAAACCAGTTCTGTTAGGATCTTCAAGTCAGCATTACTGCTTTTCACCAATCCCATCAAAGCCACTTCAGTAAGGATTTGCCCTCTCAGGTGACCTGGTAGCATATAATAGGATAGCATTTGAAATTAAAATAAAACGCAAATGGCAGTTGTAACTACTTCTAAAACTGCCTTTCCAAATGTGGTCTGACCAGCAAGGTTATTTTTGTGTTTGGAGAGTATATGCATGGAAGTACAACTAAATTCTCATATATTCTAATAAAACTACAGCTGCCATTGGAAATGAAGAAACTGTCCCTCTGGCAGAGAGTTTTATCTACCAACTGATGTTGGTTGATAAAACTTAGCAATCAGGAATTATATTAAGGAGATCCTGACAGCCACTGCTTAGTGATGGCACAGTCCACTTTGTTTTCTTTATGGTTTTTTTTTAACTTCTTTGGCTCTCAGATGTGAATGGATCAGGAAGGAAATTCTGTAGAATCGTAAAATAACTGATCACAGTGGAATAAAGTTTATAGATAAGATAAAGGACAATCTGACCTTTAAGAATTTGTGTAAATTTGAAATAAAGAGCTAGAATTCGTAGTTACTGAAGCATTTCGCTGATGTGATGGCTAGAAGCAATGCTCCTTTCCATGAAATTAACTTAGTATCAAATTTCATCACTGATCTGGTGTTGAACAATATAGAGTTTAGATTTCATGCTGGTTGGACGGGTTTGACTGGCACACTTAAAAGATGGGTGTTTTTTATAAAATGTTGAGTTCTCAAGTGCCAAATGTTTTGGTGAAAAGCAGACAGAACCTGACAGAACTGATCTTCAGTGTAGATTCACAAAGTCCCTGAAGGCACAAAAGAGAAGGTAGTGAGTAGATTGTCAAATCAACAGATGATTCAGAGCACCAAATACTGAATCTTTTCTACTTTGCATTGTCAAAAGAAAGCTTTAGTGTAATGGCACGAAGAAGACATTATTGTGCTGATGACTGAGTCTGAGAGATCTAGGTTGCTGATCGACAGTCAAGATGTCAGGGATAGATAATTCAGGATCAGCTAGGGTTTCCATCCTTTGGAGAAAAGTTCTAACTCCAGTAGGCTTCCACAAACTGCTGATGGCTAGAATCTTGAGATCCAACAATAACACTGTCCTGGGCAATACTCATCTGAACATGATAAACCTCTTATACAATAGCAAAATACTGCGGATGCTGGAAAACTGAAATAACAACAGAAAGCGCTGGAAAAACTCAGCAGGCCAAGTAACATCTGTGGAGAGAGAAACAGAGTTAACGTTTCAGGTCGAAGACCCTTCGTCAGTTCTGACGAAGGGTCTTCGACCTGAAACGTTAACTCTGTTTCTCTCTCCACGGATGTTGCCTGGCCTGCTGAGTTTTTCCAGTGCTTTCTGATGATAAACCTCTTGTTAGTTTTGTAGGTGTCAGTCTTGGCTGAGTGGTAGCACTCTTGCCTCTGAGTCAGAAGGTAATGGATTCAAGCCCCACTCCAGAGACTTGAGCACATAATCTAGGCTAACATTTTAGTGCAATACTGAGGGAACGTTGCACTGTCGGAGGTGCTGCTTTTCAGATGCAATGTTAAACTGAGGGGGCTCGACGGGCTGAATGGCCTCCTTTCATGCTGTAACCATTCTATGATTCTATGGCACTATTCGAAGAAGAGCAGGGGAGTGCTCCCAGTGATTTGGCCAATATTTATCCCTCAACCATCACTAAAAACAAATTATTTGGTCATGATCTCACTGCTATTTGAGGGATCTTGCTGTGCACAAATTGGCTGCCGCATATCCTTATATTACAACAGCGACTACACATCAAAAGTACTTCATTGGCTGTAAAATGCTTTGGCACGTCCTGAGGGCATGAAAGGCACTATATAAATACAAGATCTTTCTTTCTTGAGCAATCAAATGACTGGCTGCAATCATGGATGTCTTAATCTAGTGAAGGATCCAGAAAGGATTAGAAACTCTGTTCCTCTCTGCCCATTCAAGAATAACATGATCATCATGTTGTTTATCCAGAACAGAACAAGTTTTTACTGAAGAATATGCAAGAATTCCATAAAGTTAATGTGAAGTTTGTTCTCCAGACATACTGGTGACCAAGATGCATTGCATATCCCCTCAAGAGAATTACTAATATTAAGTTATTAATGGTGAAGAGAAATTCCTGCCAGACATAAATGACAGAATTTATATACCACAGGTGGTACCAGAAAGTGTGATCCAGGAATATTTTCTTATGAAGCAGATATCAATATTGGCACCAGGGATAGTTATTAAGGTCAGATGACCTTAGTGTCAGAAGGAAGGTCGATGGATAAGTCTGAAGTTTTCATAGGAGACGGTGGTAACATGCCATATAAGTCTGGCAACAGGGACTCCTAAACTGTAAGATGCTTCCCGAATACATTCATAATCAATGTAAGCCATATTTCCATCCCCATTCTTTTAGAGGATCACCAACATGCTGCATATTTTTATGCAAAGCGCAGTTTAACAAGAGTTTGACATAAGATTGTCCGGAACTATCAAACCAGGAGGATGAGTTCGATTTGCTGAAGAAAGAGTTGACTTCTGAAGCCTGGTTCACCTGACACTGTAGGGTTCACATTCGGCCAGGTTGCCCTATTTCTTTTGTTTTTTGCCTAAATTGTTCTCTTGTCTCAGATTTGATTAGAAAGCAAAAACTCGTACTGAAACAATGCTGGGAGATTGGGGTTTTACAATGAAATTCCCAAGTGGGAATGCAGTAGAAGGTAGGCATAAGGACAAGTGCTCGAGTGACAATTCAATTACAGCCTTGCTGTAAAAGCCAACACTAATGATGCATTTTCCTGCAATATTATTAATACATATTTTCCACATCATAAGGGTCTTGTCATAGCAGATTGTAATGGCACCAGTGGTGTGAATGAAACTCCATCACCCCACTCTGCTGAACTAGAGCAAGGAGGAACATCTGAAGAAATAAGAAAAACAAGGAAGAGAAAATGATGAAAACTGATGGGAAAATGTTATCCTATCATATTTTGTCATTGAATTGTTTAAGAAAGTCAAGAAGCATCAAAGAATTTTCAGAAGAACATGTCTTGACTAGCTGTAGCCAAGCAGAAGAGTGCCCTCATGCTAGGGAGATAAGCTATCTTGTTAGCGTGTTATGTGATTTTAAAAACTCAATTTTGGGGAGGCAGAGGTATGCCATTTCAAGGAATCTTTTTCCTCTGCTTTTTGTGCCCCTATGCTCTTTATCATTCCCTGTACAAAAGGGAGGGAAGGTGATCCACACTGAGTTCTTTCACTACTGCTCTTGAGCAGGCAGCTGAGAGGTGTGTGAGAATGTCTTAGACGTCTATACCTCCAGATTACCCCCGGGAAAGAATCTGGCATCCACTTAGAACCTTGTTGCTGGACCATTTTAGAGATTGGGACTGCATCAGAATTCATGAGACATAAGCACCCATCCTATCACTCCATGCCACAGTATATCGGAGCACCAATGTATCATGTCAATTGTGTACATATAAAGTTAATTCATGAGTCTGTATTTGCAAGATTAATTTGAATGAAAGTGTAGTGACATGAATCTGCAATCACAAAGATGGGAAGATATACTCTCAACAGTTTTTTTTAATCAAATGTCAGTTTAAAGGACTTTGGAAAAAAATCTCACTCAACAGCTTTATGAAATTAGTTAATAGATATTCAAATTTAATCTTTATTTCAGTTAAGTTTCTCTGTGTGGTGCTCTTTCAAGGTATAGGTATTCAATTCATGATAAAGGAAATATTGTAATTTTCACAGCTAACAAAACTTATCAAAGGCTTTTCTGTTTTGTTTTTCCTAAATAAAAAGGCACTGTAAAAGAAAGAAAAAGAGTTAAAAGAGGAGAGAAGCACAGGTGGCAGGGCTGACACGTCACTGCAAGATTATTATGTGTCACAAAAATCTGCAGTCCATCACAAACCACACGTTTCTGCTTCCAGTTACTTAAAGAACAGCTTTCAAGAATTTTCTATTGCACAACTATGTTTTCAAGTGCTTTAAGAATTTTAATATGAGAAATGATTTATTCCGTTGTGTACTCAGACATCTGTAAATAGCGTTTCACCATACAGTAACTTGTATTGAAATTTATGGTGGTGTTCTTGGTGCGACAATACGGTTCTTAAAAAAAGGTTTTAATTATAATTATGGCAGGCTTAACTAACACTTAACAGCTGAGAATAAAAAGGCAACAACGCAAGGCAGCTGAAAGAACAATGCGCATGCAACCTGTTTAAAGATGTTAAACAGAAATGTCTTGACAAATGTTTTTAACACTTGTCTTCTAAAATAATAATAAATGTTTTTATTTAAAAAAAGCTTGTGGTTTCTAAAGTTTTCTAACACTTCTCTATGACATAAATCACTTGGCATTTTGATGGTTTTTGGCACACGACTACTGTTTGCAATCCTCAGGAGGTTTGCTGTAATGAACAAGGACACGTGAAGGGCTGCAGCTCATTTGACACATGGTCAAACATTTCTTTCTTAATCTTTGTTTTAGTTTTTAACTGACATTTCCAGAAGTTTTATCAATCTGCAGCTGCTGATATGCCACTGAGCAGATTCTTCTCTCTACATGGCAAGTGCATACTGTAGGTAGGAGTAATATACTGCAAATAATGGATCAGAATTTTAGCATCAAATAAAAATTCAATAAGCATGATTTCTAGGAGTTATAAATTAACAATTTGTAATTAGTGAAACATTTTATGTTGAACTATAATACAGTTTAGTTTAGGAGCTTCAAATGTGATGTGCATACACTCTCATGGCAATAAAGTAAGTGTTATGCTCTGTCTTGTTGGATAATTTGTTCACTTAAAGTGGAGTGAAGAAAATTTATGTTCAGATGGATAGACAGAACAAGTTGCCTACATCCACATGCACATGCCATGGGTTGTATGGGGACCCCTGGTGTTGCTTTTGAGGGAATGAAATATTTGCATCTGCTGAACACAAGATTTTCAATTTTATGTAATACTGTTTAGCACTGACAACTGTGAATCATCCTATAGTTTGGGCTGTTTTTTTTTGGTTAGGTTACAACCACCAGGTCTTATTAAGAAAAACAGATGAAGAAAGAATGAATAAAACATCGATTATTTACATCAGTTTCCCTTGGCAAGTACTTTGGTAGTGTAAATGTGGAATTTAAAAGGCAGGGGAAGGAAAACTACACTACTACACCATCACATAACTAATTGCTAATGACAATAAAGATGAACAATGTGACATTTAAAAATGCAATGGAAGCAGTCAATTGCTCCCCTTCATCTAATGTGTTATTGCCCAAACTGTATTATCATCTTCCAAATGTACACTCTTTACACATACACTTTTCATTTTTTTAAAGAATTTTTAGGCAAAAATATTATTCTTGCCAAGTTAGTTTTTTTAAACCTAATATCTTAATATTACAATCAGAAAATCTATCATAAAAGTCCAAAATAGCAATCCTTTTTCATTGCTCTTCCCCATAACATCTTCTTTCCTTCACTTCCAGAAACATGCTTAGTTGACAAACAAACAGAATCCAACTTTTTTTTCCTATTTTTTTAAACACATTTCCACAGCAGTCCTGCATTTCAGAAGCTGCATATGCTTCTCAAGGTCTGATTACCAATAGAAATTCTTGGCAGGTTCTCTGATGCTGTGGTCAGTTTGCGAAAGGATGGCTGACAGCAGCTATAGGATGGTGCAAGGTTTTTTATCCTTGAAGGGGTTTTCAGAGGCTGGCACTCCGACGAGCAATGGGTCATTCCGTGCATGCTGTTCACAGTAGTTCATCAAATCTACAGCTGCCTTTGATACCTGTCAAGGTTAAAGAGTCATCAATGACATTGACTACCCATGGCAATGATGTAAGAGAGCACAGAAAAACATGGACTGCTCGCAGTGTTTTGCACATTCTGCAGCTTTAACCTTGGTGTTACAGCAGTGAAAGCATAAACAAAGCATGTTTTGAAATTACAAAATTAATACTTTCTTCAAAAAACATTTTCCCTCTCATTTATGTGTCTAGTTCACTCCCTCATTAGTCCCCAAGATTGGAAAGTGAGATTAAAATCCTCCAACAAACCTGAATTATTGACGTAAATTAGTTGGCTATTTTTCTGAGAAGTGTTTATATTCCTTAAGCCATAACATCAATAAAGATCTGATAAGTAAGGTGAGAAGCCCAGGACGGAGGAGGCCCAAGATTTTCTTGTTGGACAGCAGGAGCACTTCTGCTCTTCCTGGGCCACAAGGAACCTTTCAAAAATTTAAACCTTACCTGGATCTCTTATGGCCTGATGTTTGGGGGCTGTGCACGATTCCCACATCTCTGAGTTATAATTACGCAGGGGTCTGAATAGTGTAATCGGATCCTGACATTTCAATATTGATGAGGCTCCTGCGTCCCTGCGATGGGCAGCATCCATGCTCCCAAAAACCCGGGAGTTAAAATGGCTGGGGTGGGGAGCAGAGTCGGGAATGCAGCGGCTCCCACCCAGCCGCCATTTAATTCCACCCGTTTGGCTGCCATTTAACCTCCTCACCCGGCCGCCATTTAACTCTCCCCCCCGCCCCCCACCGTTCCCACCAGGCGGGCTGGGATGAAATGGGGACGACTGTTTTTTCCCATACATATGCTGTGAAATAAATCAGCGAACCACAGGCAACTGGCCATTGACTGAATCTTCCTCGGAATCTGAACAACTGAAACAATATTTTCATTCCAATGCAAAAATATAAGTGAAGCTTTTTAGAAATATATATTGGCCCAGAAATTGATCTCGCTCTGTTCCCGCGGGGGTAAGGAGCAGGCGCGATCTCTCACTCCGCGTTGGCTTTTTCAGATCCAGCTCGCACGAACTTGATGTTCCAGACATCAGCTGGGCAGTGCTTGCGTATCCCACCGGCGTAGTGAATTCGTGCGAGCTGTGGGATCACGTGACTCAGTTAGAGCCAATGGCAGCACACCATCTTCCATTCATAAGTTTCACATACGTGCTGTGAAAGCTATGAATCTTACACCCCCCCAAAATAACAGCTAAACCTCAATTAAATTAAAAAAAAAAACCATCACATTAATAAAATAAGTATAGTTAAATAAATTAACCATTTTAAATAAAAAATTAAATTTTTGAAAAAATTTAAAATCTTTTAAAAAGTTATAAAAATAAACTTACCTGTCTTTAAAGTCTCTAAAAAAGATATACCTGTTAAAAAAAATTCAAAATAATACTTAATTCACTAGTTACCTTGTTAAAAGTGGGTCTTACTCCTCCTTTTTCCATTTCTAAAATCTTCCGTCCTTACCTGCGCGTCCAAAGCACTAAGTGTACAGCGTGCGCGCAGCCTGTAGCGCGCATGCGGTGCACCGAGGACCCGCCCCTTTTTCCAAAGACCAAGTGCCGGTTTTCAGCGCATGCGCAGTGCATGCAGAAAACCGGCAATTGGCGAGAGAATACGCGAGAGTACGCAGTGCGTACTCTCGCGTAGCGGCATCAATTTTTGGCCCATTATTATTGATACATCCCTAACATGAAACCACAGAAAGACAAAGGACGAGGGGGAAAACAATAGAAAGGTTGAGAAGCTCCTATTTGTTTTGCTAAATGTTTGTAAGATCATAGAATGATACAGCACAGAAGGAGGTCATTCGGCCCATCATGCCTGTGCCAGCTCTTTGAACGAGCTATCCAATTAGTCCCATTCCCCTGCTTTTTCCCCATAGCCCTGTACATTTTTTCCCTTCAAGTATTTATTCAATTCCCTTTTGAATGTTACTATTGAATCTGCCTCCACCACCCTTTTAGGCAGTGCATTCCAGATCACAACAACTCGCTGTGGAAAAAAAAAATTCCTCAGGTCGCCTCTGGTTCTTCTGCCAATCACCTTAAATCTGTGTCCTCTGGTTACCGACCCTTTTGCCACCGGAAACAATTTCTCCTTATTTACTCTATCAAAGCTGTTCATGATTTTGAACACCTCTATCAAATCTACTCTTAACCTTCTCTGCTCTAAGGAGAACAGCCCCAGCTTCTTCACATAACTGAAGTCCCTCACCCCTGGAACCATTCTAGTAAATCTCTTCTGCACATTCTCTAAGGCCTTGACATCCTTCTTAAAGTGTGGTGCCCAGAATTGGACACAATACTCCAGCTGAGGCCTAACCAGTGTTTTATAAAGGTTTAGCATAACTTCTTTACTTTTGTACTCTATGGGCTGGATTTTGATACTGGGGCGGGTTGGGGTCGTGTCATCCACTTTTCGTGTTATCCACCCGACTGCAATTGGATGTGGGAGATTGATGCGATTTTCACCTAATTGGGCAATTGAGTTCCAGCATGTGGGAACCCATGAACCAATTAGTGTTTTCAGTCTGAAAGTCGCCTCTGATGATGTCATCATTGCTGCTGCATTGAAGGTCTGCAAAGACTGCCTGGCCTTTGCTGTGAGAGGACCTGGATGCAAAATGAGCAGCAGCAGCCCTCCTAAGTCTGCTCCCAGATATTTTTGCACCACCACTCCCAGATATGTCATCCATCCATCCATCCATCCATCCAGCCAAATGTGCTCCCGCCAGGTTTCACATTCGTGGTTCAGAACAGGTATGCTTCATGTAGAAAAAGGGTTAAAATCACAAAGGCCTTTCAAAATGGCATTACAGAGGTAATTTAGTGCTTGTTAAGGGCCTTAACAGCCTATCCCGCCTCTAAGAGGCGGGACGGAGTTGGGACCAGCAGACACGATTTAATGAAAATTGCGTGGAGGCGGGCTTGTGTCCGCCCGCCAGTTTTCACAATTTTAACCCCCCACACGCCTCCAAACCCACCTCCACGGGTCAATGAAAATCCAGTCCTATGCCTCTATTAATAAAGCCAAGGATCCCATATGCTTTTTTAACAGTGTTCTCAACTTGTCCTGCCACCTTCAAAGATTGGTGTACATACGCCCCCAGGTCTCCTTGTTCCTACACCCCCTTTAAAATTGTACCATTTAGTTCATATTGCCTATTCTCATTCTTCCTACCAAAATGTATCACACTTCTCTGTGTTAAATTTCGTTTGCCATGTGTCTGCTCATTTCACCAGTCTGTCTATGTCCTCCTGAAGTATGTTACTATCCTCCTTACTGTTTACTACATTTCTGAGTTTTGTGTCATCTGAAAACTTTGAAATTATGCCCTGTGTACCCAAGTCCAGGGTAATATATCTGAAAAGAGCAATGGTCCTAATACCGACCCCCGGGGAACACCACTGTATACTCCCCTCCAGTCTGAAAAACAACTGTTCGCCACTACTCTCTGCTTTCTGCCCCTTAGCCAATTTTGTATCCAAGCTGCCACCGTCCCTTTAATCCCATTGGCTTTAATTTTGCTTACAAGTCTATTATGTGGTACTTTGTCAAACGCCTTTTGAAAGTCCATATACACATCAACTGCACTACCTTCATCAACCCTCTTGATTACTTCATCAAAGAACTCAATCAAGTTAGTCAAACACGATTGGCCTTTAACAAATCTGTGCTGGCTTTCATTTATTAGCCCAAAGATATCTGTGTTGGAAGATTCTCTCCCTGCCAACCCCTTCTGAATAGTCTCTAAATTACTTATATTATTGCTGCCTGCCTTGTACTGTATATGGAAGAAAGAAGCTGCATTTATACAGCACTTTCCATGGCCTCAGGACATCCCAATGCACTTCATAGCCATTGAAGTACTTTTGAAGTGTGGTCACTGTTGTAATGTACGGAAACACGGCAGCCAAATTTCCCACAGCAAGGTTGCACAAACTTCA
The DNA here is from genome assembly GCA_030390025.1 of Squalus acanthias. Lineage (NCBI taxonomy): Eukaryota > Metazoa > Chordata > Chondrichthyes > Squaliformes > Squalidae > Squalus > Squalus acanthias. Next base: position 206,215,373 of record CM059425.1, read on the forward strand.
ATTTCACTCTGAAACAGGAGCCCATAACAAGCGCAAAAGTAAAACCTCTTTGAAACTATTATCACTTTTCCCCCCAAAATAGCCAGTGGGTTTAGTATTCCATTTGCAGATTAGAAAAAAGCCCTGAATTTACCTTTACTAGTTTTATTTATGTCCTTTTGACTGGCAGTTGTGATTTAACTTGAAACAGTATCCAGGATTAAACTTTTCTATTCCACTTAGTAGCTTACATACTTTGATAAGGTCTCTCTTATGTGTCTCTTATATATTGACTGTGTTGAAAACTTGCTCTCTTTTTATTCCTGCCACTCAGATTCTACAACAGCATTCAGAACTATTTAAGATGAGGGTTATGGGGTGGGGTGGGGGGAGTGGAGAAGACCACATGTGTAAATAGGGAGCGAAGTTAAACCATCAGTCAGCCACAGTGAATCTCAGAGGGAGAGAGAGAGGAAGAGGGCATCCTACAGTACAGTTGGTAACAATGTCGATTTGACAGCCTCTACCATAGAGTCCTGTAAGTACTTCCTTGAGAGCATAAAAGATACCAGTGTGTGGAAATAAAGACATACACATATTCAAATAGTCCATCGATCCACAAATGAATGGGTTGCTGAAGAAACTGGGCCTGCTGCATATTTGGAGACTTGCCCTGGAGAAAATTGAGATTTTTTTTCCCCACGCTTTTCTTAATAAATGAGCATATATTGGAAGTGTGTAAGTGTAGCCTTGTCTAATCATAACATAACTCAGTTCTTAATTTTTTTTTGATAACGCTCCTGTGAAGTTCCTTGGGATGTTTTATTATGTTAAAGGCACTATATAAATATAAGTTGTTGTTGTTATTGTTCATTTCATTAACCTTTTTAGTGTTAAGGGTGGAAGTAATTTGTAGTGGTGTAACAGTGATGTGTAGCATTAGATTTTTATGATGGTGAGTGTTTCATTGCAACTCCTTACTCAATTGGTGCCTGTCATCACACTATTTTGTCTTAAGCATGCTATTTTATCCTTGTACAAGACCTTGGTTAGGCCTCAGTTAGAATACTGTGTTCAGTTTTGGTCTCCTCACATAGTGAGGCTTTGGAAAGGGTACAGAGGAGGGTCACGAGATTCATTCCCAGTTTGAAGCATCTTAGTTATCAAGATAGGCTCAAAGGACTGAGACTCTACACTTTAGAGAAGCATAGACTATGGGGTAATTTGATCGCGGTTTATAAGATGATGAAGAGAATAGGTTGTGTTTGTGTAGACAGTCTGTTTCAACTAAATAGGTTCGGGAGGACTAGGGGTCACAATCTCAAGTTATGTAGGGCCAGAACTAGGTTAGATGTCAGGAGGTGGTTCTTTTCCCAGAGAATAGTGGATCTCTGGAACAGGCTGCCCCCTCGTGCGGTGGACGTCGATTCGCTGAATTTCTTTAAGCAAGAGCTGGACCTGTTTCTGGCTGAAGCGGAGATCATCCCGTTCAAGAGGCAAGTCCTGTATAACATTAATCAGGGCTTGAGTAGTTTCCTGGACTAATTTTGATCGCCTAAGGGCAGGGGTGGGCAATTATTTGGGCTGGAGGGCCACTTAACAAGTTTTGGTGAGCTGTTGAGGGCCACACACCAATGTTCCCCCTAAGGTGCTCGGCCGTGCTGTCGCGCACCAATCGCGAGGTCCCACACAGGCCGCTCACCAGCTCCTGCTGCTGGAAGAAATACTGCGCATGCGCGGCCGCGCAGCAAATTTAAAGGGACCGCGCATAAAAAAAAGTTAGAGGGAACACTGCATAAACATAAATTCAGATAGTAGTCAGATACTATCTTAAATACACAAAATGTAGTGTAAAATAGTAAAATCTTCCGTTATTAAATGAATGAAATGATTAATTGATCGATTACAGGTTGTACTGAAAGTCTACGTGGCTGAAATCTGTGGGGCCTCCAACGCGAGATGTGTTCTTTTTTAGTGTGCTGAGTAAGAAGCCCGAGGCTTTGCAAGGCCTGAACTACATTTGTGTTGCCTGGGGTCCTTGTGCTCTGGGATCTAGTACCGTGTCTAAAACGATGATGAGAACTCCCCTGCCGTTGTACTCTGAGTACCGGGAGAGGAAAGACATAGCGCCGGTCTCTTCCTTCGGATAAACTAAGTCGTCAGGGTTCGGGGTGTGGCTGGTTCAGGGCTTGGAGCGTGGGGTGAGTTCAGGGCTCGGAGTGTGAGGTGAGTTCGGGGCTCAGAGTGTGGGGTGAGTTCAGGGCTCGGAGTGTGGGGTGAGTTCAGGGCTCGGAGTGTGAGGTGAGTTCGGGGCTCAGAGTGTGGGGTGAGTTCAGGGCTCGGAGTGTGGGGTGAGTTCGGGGCTGGGAGTGTGGGGTAAGTTCGGGGCTGGGAGTGTGGGGTGAGTTCAGGGCTCAGTGTGGGGTGAGTTCAGGGCTGGGAGTGTGGGGTGAGTTCAGGGCTGGGAGTGTGGGGTGAGTTCAGGGCTCAGTGTGGGGTGAGTTCAGGGCTGGGAGTGTGGGGTGAGTTCAGGGCTAGCAGTGTGGGGTGAGTTCAGGGCTCAGTGTGGGGTGAGATCAGGGCTGGGAGTGTGGGGTGAGTTCAGGGCTCGGAGTGTGGGGTGAGTTCAGGGCTGGGAGTGTGGGGTGAGTTCAGGGCTCGGAGTGTGGGGTGAGATCAGGTCTCGGAGTGTGGGGTGAGATCAGGGCTGGGAGTATGGGGTGAGTTCAGGGCTGGGAGTGTGGGGTGAGATCAGGGCTGGGAGTGTGGGGTGAGATCAGGGCTGGGAGTGTGGGGTGAGATCAGGGCTGGGAGTGTGGGGTGAGATCAGGGCTGGGAGTGTGGGGTGAGATCAGGGCTGGGAGTGTGGGGTGAGATCAGGGCTGGGAGTGTGGGGTGAGATCAGGGCTGGGAGTGTGGGGTGAGATCAGGGCTGGGAGTGTGGGGTGAGTTCAGGGCTCGGAGTGTGGGGTGAGTTCAGGGCTCGGAGTGTGGGGTGAGTTCAGGGCTGGGAGTGTGGGGTGAGATCAGGGCTGGGAGTGTGGGGTGAGTTCAGGGCTGGGAGTGTGGGGTGAGCTCAGGGCTGGGAGTGTGGGGTGAGATCAGGGCTCGGAGTGTGGGGTGAGATCAGGGCTCGGAGTGTGGGGTGAGTTCAGGGCTCGGAGTGTGGGGTGAGTTCAGGGCTGGGAGTGTGGGGTGAGTTCAGGGCTGGGAGTGTGGGGTGAGCTCAGGGCTGGGAGTGTGGGGTGAGTTCAGGGCTGGGAGTGTGGGGTGAGATCAGGGCTGGGAGTGTGGGGTGAGTTCAGGGCTGGGAGTGTGGGGTGAGCTCAGGGCTGGGAGTGTGGGGTGAGCTCAGGGCTGGGAGTGTGGGGTGAGTTCAGGGCTGGGAGTGTGGGGTGAGCTCAGGGCTGGGAGTGTGGGGTGAGCTCAGGGCTGGGAGTGTGGGGTGAGCTCAGGGCTGGGAGTGTGGGGTGAGCTCAGGGCTGGGAGTGTGGGGTGAGCTCAGGGCTGGGAGTGTGGGGTGAGTTCAGGGCTCGGAGTGTGGGGTGAGTTCAGGGCTGGGAGTGTGGGGTGAGTTCAGGGCTGGGAGTGTGGGGTGAGTTCAGGGCTGGGAGTGTGGGGTGAGTTCAGGGCTGGGAGTATGTGGTGAGTTCAGGGCTGGGAGTGTGGGGTGAGTTCAGGGCTGGGAGTGTGGGGTGAGTTCAGGGCTGGGAGTGTGGGGTGATTCAGGGCTCGGAGTATGTGGTGAATTCCGATGGAGGAAAGATGCAGCGCCAGTTTCTTTCTTCGGTAAAACCAAGAGCCATCGAGATGAGCAGCCATGATTATACGGAGCAGGAGTGTCGAATGCACACACGCAGCCGCGCCCCCCACCAGCCTGCGATGAGCGGCGGATTTGGCGGGTTTTTGAAAAGTGGTTCACGGAGCCAGAGCGGGAGAGAGCCGCAGACAGACGTTAGGCCGGCTCCGAGACACAAAAGGGAAGCAGATCTGCATCAGGCATAGAGCAGCAGTCCCGGCAACTTTATTTTATTTTAAATTTCCCCGGTTCAGGGTCGCAGCCCACTCCCAGGCCGTAGTAACCATGAGCGACCTCTCCTCAGGCACCCCCTCGCAAGACGCCGATGAATGTGCAGCTCGAGCTCCAGCGGGCCGACAGAATGGACTGTATTTTGCCCACCCCTGCCTAAGGGCATCGGAAAGGAAGTTTCAAGTTTTGTTTTCCCATAATTGGCCTGTTTTTTGTTACCTGGTTTTTTGCCTCTCCCAGAAGATTACATAGCTTTCGGATGGTGTAGGGAGTGTATATAAAAGAAAGAAAGACTTGCAATTATATAGTGCCTTTCATGACCTCAGGATGTCCCAAAGTGATTTACAGCCAATTAAGCACTTTTGAAGGGTAGTCTCTGTTGTAATGTTGGAAACGCAACAGCCAATTTGCATACAGCAAGTTCCCACTAACTGCAATGTGATAATGACCAGATAATCTGTTTATTAGTGATGTTGGTTGAGGGATAAATATTGACCAGAACACCCTGCTCTTCTTCAAAATAATGCCATGGGATCTTTTACGTCAACTTGCGAGGGTAGATGGGGCCTCGGTTTAATGTCTCATCAAAAGACGACAGCTCCGACAGTGCAGCACTCCCTCAGTACTGCATTGGAGTGTTAATCTAGATTTTGTGCTCAAGTCTCTGGCGTGGGACTTGAACGCACACCTTCTGACTCAGAGGTGAGAGTGCTACCACTGAGCCATGGCTGACATCTGCAATATATATATATTGTGATGCACAAGGCATCGCAGTTGTGTGGGACAGGCTGTATGGCTCTTTTCCTGTCCGTCATTGTTCATAGGATCGTATCAGTGCTTTGTGGGAGAGCAGCCTTGGGACACAAGCTGTAGGCAACCTGCTCCATTATTTAATTGTGTAACTTCCCATCTTTCCTCCACATTCTGTATCACTTTATAAAGCTTTGTCGAACTGTCTGGGGATTAGGTATCCTAGGACACTTATAAGGTGGTTCCCTCGTTCTAAGGAATGTTTCTTTTCCGGTACCCAGCAGTTCTATTTCACTGGCCGCAAAGGGGGCACTACCCAATTTTTACCCCACTATGTCTAATCTAATTGGGGACTTTAATCAGCCAAATAAAAATAAATTTACCTAAGTGTTTTGGTGCTTGAGTTGGTAATTGTGAAGCATGATTGCTTCATGCCTCAGTGTATCATGAAAACCATAAGAGGCAATGCACAACTTTACCTGGTAATGGTAAACAACCCAGACAACATACAGGAAGTTGTGACACCCCTGGGGAATAGTGACCACAGATTGGTCAAGCTCGACGTGATCTTTAATTCCGAAATACTGAGGACCAGCAGCTAACTTCAAAGAAGCAAGGGAACAGCTAAAACAAATTGACTGGGGAAATTTGTTTATCAATGCCTCAGTAGAGGCCCTATAAAAACATAATGCTGAGCGCCCAGGATACATACCAAGAATCAGCAAGCATAGACTAGACAAAGTGACCCTCAATGGATCAATAAACTAATCAGTCGCAAAATAAGGAGAAAGAATGACCACTACAAATCCTCCAGGGAGAAAATGAAGAGGTTCACTGGAATAAATACAACAAACAGATATATATTAAAAGGATGGTCAGAAATGGATCTGAAAGAAAGCATAGCTGCAGACATAAATCACAAGAATGAAACAGGGGACAAACAGAAGATAGTTAATGCGCTAAATGATTACTTCCTCCAAGTATTCATGAGGGAAGATATGAGCAACATGCCCTTCCTAAGGAGTGATAACCCAAGCAGAATTAATGGGCTGGATTTTGCTGAGCGGCGAACGAACGGCACCAGTCGATCAATAGACTTGTACTTGCTCATAGACTTTCCATGGGGTTTTGCATGGCAAGTTCCTGTCAGCCAACAATCCAAAAAGCGTAGCGCCCTCTACAGGGCATCTGGGACCTGTGTGAACAGGACAAGCAACTGTATATCTCCTTAACCAATCAGATTGAAGAATCGTTAAAGAGCAGTGCAGAGTCTGAACAAGGAAGTGTCAGTTAGAATATTGTATTCAATGTCAAATCAGGTACAGAAAGCATAATAAAGAGATGGAAAGAAAGACTGGATTAAGAGAGAGATAGAGAGAGAGAAAAGAGACAGAAAGAAAGTTAAAAAAGGCATTTAATTAAAAAAAAAATCTCCAACAATAATTAAAAGCTGAATGAATGAGACTCCACACTTATAAAAGTTAATTTTCAGTGCCAGAGAAGTTCTTTGGCAGTAAATAAGACTTACCATACCGTTAAAAGGGTATTAGACGGGAACGGACAAGCCCTAATGTTTTTTGGCGAATTTAGTCCGTATCTATAAGGTAAGTACAGGAACTTCATACTGTTCAATGTATTTAAATGGGGAGCCAGACAGCAAGCTGCAGTTTTCAGGAAGCTTTTGGAGGAGCAGGGCATTTTGGACAGCAACTTCCTGATTTCTGTGTTTAACTGCACATGTGCAGTCGCCGGAAGTTGCTGTTCGATTTGCACGTAAATAGCTGTTGGCTTCACCGTTATTTTTACAGCAAAATCTGCCCCAATGACTTTGATATAAATGAGATAAAAGTCCGAGACAAACCATGAAAAATTAATTTATGTCTGTGCTGAATTTTAACTTGAAAAACTGTATTGCTAGAAACACCAAGTAAGGGGTTAACACCCAAGCTCACACAGAGGATTTCTCAACAAATAGGCCATTAGCTTAGATCAGGCAGACTGGCTGCATAGAGCTCCACAGGTGTGGGTTTCTAAGGAAAGCACACTGGATTGTAAGTATTAATTGGTTAATTAACTAGAGCTATTATATTAAATCACAAACGCTTTTGCCATTTTCAAAGATTGGATATCCTTTCAATGTTGAAGAATGGCTATTACCCTAATATAACTATGAGAGCTGCCCTTTGTTTTGCACGACTTTAAAGAGGTTTGGGTAATATTTCTGTTTGTAAGCATGTTTGCAGGGGTGGTCCCAAATGACCTTGACATAAATCAGAGAGTCAGGCCCCAGCTTGGGGTAGTGAGTCTGAGATCTTCGAGAAAGGGACAGAATTACTGACTGGCTGTAGTCTTCATTGGTGGACAGCGTGGTGGCCAGGGGAGTCTCATAGAGTCATAACGGCACAGAAGGAGGCCATTCGGCCCATCAGGTCTGCGCCGGCTCTCTGCAGAGCAATCAAGTCAGTCCCACTCCCCTGTTCTATCCCCGTAGCCCTGCAAGTTTATTTCCCTCAAGTGCCTATCCAGTCTTCCCTTAAAGAGAGGGGAGTAGAGAAATGCCTGGTTCACTGTTTTAAACCGTTTACTGTTCATTCATTTACTTTGTATAAATAAATCCCTTATTAGTTGAGTGGCTGAGTTTCGGTCTGGTCAGAGCTCATATTCAATCTACTTTTCAAAAAGAGAAGAATCATGTAGTGGCCCATGATGCATTCCAATAACTGGTGTACAGAGGTAGGCTTTTCTGTTACAATCCTTGGATGCTCATTATTATTTACCTAGATATTGGGCAGAAAAAGTCATGCTCTGGATTGTAGATGACATGAGGTCCACTCATGGGAGTTGCTGGTGATGATGATAAACCTGAGAAAATATCTAGTGTAACAACCCAAAAATATGACAGAGGCTAAAAAAAGCTGCAAGCAAATAAAATAAATAAATCTCCAGTTATAAATAGCATTTATGACAGAGGTCGAAGAGAGACTAGTGAGATATTAACATTCCTTATGAGGAAGTCAACAAACAATGTAGAGGTCCCAGTAGATTGAAAATAGGCTAACATGGTGTTAATTTTCAAAAAGGGTGACTGGCCCCTAGCACCAAAGACTGAGTTATAAAGCGACGACTAGGAGGAGACCTTAAAGGGGCATATAAAAAAATAGTTTAGAAGAGGTAGACTGGGTAAAGTATTTCAAACTACCTGGAAATTTAAAGGTAAGAGATGTCTTTTCTGGTTTATTGTTGGTCTTTGGTAGAGGTAATGATTTCATAAGTAGAACTACAAGGGTAAAGGAATGGCTGACTAGTTGGAATAGCAAGTAAATTCAGACAAAGTAATAAAACATAAAGAAGCTCAAGTATGCAAAGGAAACAACAACTAATTTACCCAAATTCTAGAAGCATTTGGAATAAAATGCTAGCTTTGGAAGGATATGTAGTGGAAGGAAATTATTGAGCTCACTCCGCTCTCCCAGCGGGAGCCACACTGGCTGGGAGTGATAGTTGGAGAACTGGGGATACAATATTGTAGTCCTATCTTCAACCCATGCTCCCTATGAGTGTGGCTTTCCTGCTGTGATTGTGAAAGAATAGTTTTCCTAAACAACCTATACCCTTGCATATTCAATTCAATATGCAAGAATAGGGGGTGTTTAGGAGAGAGAGATTACAGGAGGGGAGAACAGATAGCTATATATGTTCAGGATAATTTGGCAGCTAAGGAACTTGAGAAAGGTTGGAAATTGGAGCCTGGCAGTCCTCTGGGCCCGAAATTTTTTTGGGTCAGGATGTCACTAATCAAACCCAGTCAGCAGGTTGGCTGATTACGAGGGTGAAGGTACAGAAGTCCACAAATGTTGCACCCAGGTGAGACCGAATATTGCCTTTCTAAGTCCTATATCTAGGAAGGAGTCGAGATATATGTCAGAGCTGGGAATCCCAATAATATAGAGTGCCAAAAAACTACTTTCTCTGTGGAGATTGGCTGCGAGTGCCCTGCCTCCTATCTATAGGGGATTCTTCCTGTGCTTGTGAGTGATTGCCTAGACTTCCACTACAGTGGCATTTATATCTACTAGTACATTGCACTTAGGCTGATCTTCTGAAGTCTGAGTCAGCGAAGACACTGGCCCAGAATTTGTGGTCAGTGGCAAAACAAAGGCGCTTGCCACTGGCCCAAAGAGAGCTACCCAAGAAGTTTGCATTTTTTGACGTTCAAGTGATTTCAGCGCTCTGTAATGGAGAATCCCTAGTGCAATGCTGCTGTGATGTCAACAAGCTGTCTAAGCAGCCAATGACATCGCAGAATTCTCAGACAGGAAACCAGGAAATGAGAAGCTGCTTTTCTCCAGACTTTAAAAAAAAAATGTTACAGAGAGTGATACAAAGATTGGGATTCTCATGTGGGGATAAGGCAGAACCTGAAATATCATGAACAAACTTTTTTAAAAAGAATGTTTTTTAAAGTTTTTTAAAAATTGTAATTTTTATCATAATGGAAAAATTTGACACTCCACAAATATAAAATCAGTTTTTCAGGGCCATAACGTTTGTTTAGCAGTCAATACACTGTTAAAACCAGTTACACCTATTCCAACATTTAATGGGGTATTTAACAGCGATATTACCAGGGAAAAGCCCAAGTTTTTGTCAGTTTCACTGATTTCACTGATTTTTGGCTATGGGGGGGTGGGTCCAAAGTGCAGCCAGTGTCGGAGCAGTGAATGACTGACCGCAACTTCAGAATTTCCATGTTTAGATGCTCATGCGCTAAATCCTGAAGTTGCGGTCAGTTTCAGAGGGGTAATAATGGCGAATGCTGTTAGTTTGCTGTTATTACCCACCGCAAATTCCGGGCCACTGTGCACCACGCTTTTCACAATGATTTAATTGGAGGTCTTCTTGAGATACTTCATTTATGAGTTGGTCAGTGCTGATGGGTGTCAGTGAGGCACAGTGCAGGTAGCTTTTCGAAATCCACCAATGTTAGTGGGACAAGAGTGTCATATGGCAGTAGCTTGAAAATGCTTTTGGGTGGTGCCAATTTGGAACTGGTATCAGATGGTGCTGATTTGGTCCCGGTGTCAATTCCTTTAATTGGTTCCAACTACCCTTGGATACTGAGGTGCTGCCAAGGCCAGTGAGATGCTGATAGCGCTTGGTGCCAATAAAGAGTTGGCACCACGGTACTACAGGTCAAAGTCTCTAGTCCTTTCTTTGGCATGTTCATTATGCTTTTCTAGTTTCTCCTGTTTCATGCAGAATAAGTGGAGTGTTCTGTCCTTGTAGGTATGTTTACAGATGATACAATTACTGATGTTGTGTTATGGCAACAGACATTTTTATAAAAAGTGCATACCTATCTGCTATTACAATTTTAACAATATTTAAACCCCATCACCGGCTTCAAGGCTGCCATACTCTATTGAATATAAAGGTGAACAATGTTGGCAGAGAAAACAAAAAATCAATGCTGGAGTAGGGGAAAACCAGTGGCAGGCAGGCACAGTGTCTGCCTTTACAAGGAATGGAAACAACAGCTCACATGTCAGCACTGGCACACATGATGTTGTGAGAATTTTGCATGCCAAGCAGATACTGCCTGGGAGCCAACTGGAAGATGTCTGGATAAGTATTAGCATAAGTAATTGGCTGCACAGATTACCATACCATAAACACTAGTTTTGCACTTTACGCTCTAAGAATTCGTATTGCATTGACATGACATTAATAGCCGTAAATTAATTGTGTCTAGGTGTCAGATAGACATGCATACAGTGCTCTGCCCCCCACCAGCATCTGTTTATACAATGGCATTGACACAGCACCAGAAACAGTTTAGCTATCCTAGCTCTAAATCACAGAATGAAGGCAATATGTTTCCCCTAACAGAAGGGCAGAAAATTACCCTCCCTTACTGTGCTAACTTGAATACTCTGAAAATCAATAGCAGTATAGCCACCCCTTTTATGAGGAGGTGGAGCCTTTTCTGTCTGTCTTCACTGTGCACTGAGAGGCCTGTGAATAAGCTCCTTGGTTGCCCTCTGTCTGGGAATGCTGTATACTGATACTTGGAGGGGGTTAAGGCAGGGTTGCCAACCCTCCAGGATTGCCCTGGAGTCTCCAGGAATTGAAGATTAATTTCCTGGACATTGCTTCCAGCAACCCTGGAGAAAGATTATACAGACACTAAGAAAATGTTTTTTTTCCCATTTTCTTTGAACACTTTAATTTATTAGTTACCAAAATATTGGAGATGGCAAAAAGGCTGTTTGACTGACAGTCAGAAGGATCCAATTAAAAAAGGAGAGTCTGTTCACTTTCCAATTGGCGTGGGAAGGCGGTGTGCCGTGAGGATGGGTGTGTCGGGCGACCAATAGTAGGAGCGTGAGGGCACGGTGGTTGGAGGTGGGAGGGTCAACCAGAGTTGGCAACCTTAGGTTAAGGAAGCAGAACAAAATAAGCAATAAAACGCTTGAAAAAGTTAAATAAAAATTGTGGATCAGGTTTCTTTATTGCCTTCCCTTCCTACCTTATTCATACACAGCACACAGAATCTAATTAAAAGGTAAACATTTCTACAAACTCCACAATACACTAAGTTAAAAAACTACCTATCAAGTTTCTGACAGACGTTTTACAAAAACATGATGCATATCTCTATCAATGAAGATTTGCTTAACCATAGATGCCAGCTGGTGACATCCACATTCAGCTGCAGACGTGCGTGTCCACTCGTATTGAAGATGCTTCTTGAGCATATTGCTGTATCATTAGATAGGTTGCATGGCAAAGGATACATTGCTGCACAGTACAGCAGCAAATTCACTTTAAAGAAAAAAACAATAGATTCACTGCTACTCTAAAACATGGTTTAACAGAACTCTGAAAAAACAAGCAATCCCTCTCATTCCTAACACTTGTCAATGAATATCCACTAACCTAATATTGTAATGGCATCTCTTTTTTTTATTAATTATACAATAATCCAACAAATACCATTAAATAGAAAGATACGGATCTGTTTGAGAACCTACCATATTATAGGAGTAGCAATTCAAACACCCTAAAGTATAATACAAATGTTCCACTGCACAGCCATTATAGAGGAACGGATATGTTGGAGTAACATAGAGAACATCTGTATTAATGTCAGCAATAGGATTGGTGCGTTTGCAGTCTGCGAGGAGACTGATTGTGGGCTGATGCCCTCCGTTTCTGCTGATCCCCTCCATATTTGCTGGTTTTGGAACATTTAGGTGACCAATAAGTAACCTAAGCTTTCCTACTTTCTGTGTCATTTAATAGGTTTTCTATAAAGGTACATCAGTATTTTGAAAGCTATTGAGCCAAACCTTCCGGGAAAAATCACGGTGTGTTAAGGAAGCATGCTGTTATTAATGCCGTAAATCATCCAGGAAGTTCAGGGGATTGAGAGCTACACCGTGAGTTGTGAATCTCCAGAACTTGCTGGTCAATTTACGCCGCTCCACCGTTTGTTTCGCACAAACCGTATCTTGCCTGTTGCCGCACCGTTATTTTTAAGAACTTGCTGAATTTGCACATTGATTTTCTATTAAACTCGCCGCAGGAAGTTAGGGCTCATAATTAACAGCGTAAGTTCCCTTTTAACAACGTGATAATTGTTAATGCAATGCTAATCAATCCAGCCCAGAAAGGAACTCAATAAAGTATTGCATGCAGTAAATTCTTCTTAGAGATTTTAAAAGTTTGAAATTTTAATTTTTTTTCATACTTTTCCTTTCTGTCTCTTTTCTCTCTCTCTCTTAATCCAATCTTTCTTTCCCTCTCTTTATTTCTTTTTCTGTACCTGATTTGACTCTAAATTACCTACTAATTCACCCTCCTTCTCAGTCCTTCCTTCCTTCCTTCTCAATTCTTAAATCTCATTGGTTAAGGAGAAACACTGTTGGTCCCGTCATTCACTAAGGTTCCAGATGCCCGATTGCCCATGGCACACCGTTATCAGCTCGTACTTTCAGTAACCTACAGTGCAAATTATCTTCAAGCTGAGGGGTGCAGGAGAAATTCTAACAAACAACGCATACCGCGAGATGTCCCGCTACAGCAAGATTTGGCTCATTGTCAAGAATACCTTACTTCATTCAATGATATGTTTCATGTGTAAATGTTGTGAAAGCATACGAAAGGCAATAATGTTATCACACATATTCTTTTCACAGTGGGGCCAATGGAGGATCTTGACAACACTGTGGGGGGATGAATTTGTATGAGAAAATACAGAGGAAACACAGAGTGGCAAATGATGCAGAAAGTTTAAACAGCCTGAAATATGAAAGGACTACAAAGTAATGTGAAATTTACCACGACCCAACAAATAACATTTTAAGTGGGGTGTGTCAGTGTAGGGGAAATTTCATCTTCTATAAGATACTGAAAAAATGATGGAAAATGTGTGAATAGGATGTTACAAAAAAGGGATGGGGAATAGCAAGAAGTACTGTGCAGTAGCCTCCTCATTCCCACTGAGCTCCACTCCACAGTAACTGGAGGAGGGGGTAATTATTTGCTGTATAAAAGCAGATAGGAACAAAAGCTGTCCTAACTTTTTATCTCAGGCAAAACTTTTCTCCCACACCCTGAGGAGAAAATAATAGAAACATACGTCAACTTTCAGCTGATAGTCACAGTAGGACCTCAAAATCTTATATATTTCTAGTGGTTAGGTAAGTCTACCAGAACGCTCTGACAATTTTGAAATTTTTATGAAAATGAATATAAATAAAAACAGCTTGATCCATAGTAACGTCTATGAAGTATGGGCTCCTGGCTCTTCTCCCTGGTTACCACTATGCTGTATGTGTGTCAGGTCCCTTCCCAGCGCACTCATGGGGGTGAAATTCCATTTTGGCGTGGGCACTAAAACTCACTGTCAAGGCTCACAAATTAACAATGGCAAAATTGGGTGAGATATAAAAGGAATGAACGGTGCTTGTGGAACATTACATCAGGAAGGAGTCAACATCTTTAAGAAAGAAGAAAGTGGTGAGGACGGGGTGGGGGGAGGCGTGGTGGGTATGGTGTGCTCATCTCAACAACTGCCTTGTAACTGTCTGTATTTGCTATTCTTTATTAATTGTTACAGCCAGTCAAATAAGGAGTCCTGGAAGATGAGGCAGATTTGTCTGTTTGTGTGTGTGGGCATATTGGATTGCCTGGGCACAATGCATAGTGGAAAATCGGGCAAGGAGGACTGCGTACCCGTATGGAACCCACCTGATTTTCTGTCCTTTTAAATGAATGGATAGGAAATCAGGTTCCTTGTGGGGGTGCTCTCCACCCCACTCGATTCGCAGTTACGTGTTGGTCCCAGGTGATCCAATCCAGCCAGGCACAAGAGCAGGAAAATCTGCCCACATTCTCAACCAGATAGCATTCCATTTTCCATAAAAATGCTCAGACTTGAGTCCTCAGCCTTGCATTCCAGAGCTCAGGGGCATTTTTCAAGATTTTTGACTGAATAAGGTTTACAAGAGAAAGGATTGTAAAATTAAATCTAATGTGCACAATTCAATAATACTTTATTGGCTTGTGTCATTTGCAAGTACTTGGGTTTTCAATATTGCTCGAAGTATGGGCATCATAGCACAACCATGGGTGTGATATACTGTAGACATATAGATGAAAAAGGTGCAACATTCGACAGCATTTCAATTTGGTACTTTATATTACTCAAACGAGTCGACAGAAATGTGCACATGAACATGATTAATTTTGCAGTAATTCTAAAATTTCTGTTGTGTGATCAAAAGGTACGCAACACGATTGGGATGTCATTGTAAATTCTGATAGCTTAGGATACTGCGTAGGAAAAAATGTCGATAACGAGTCATTACAAGGCCATTTCTTTCTAAAGGAAGTATAATAGAACATAGAACATAGAATCTAGGAGCAGGAGTAGGCCATTCGGCCCGTCGAGCCTGCTCCGCCATTCAATACGATCATGGCTGATCATCCAAATCCAGTACCCTGTCCCTGCTTTAATCCCCACAGTACACATATCCCACCCTACCCCCGTAACCCCACGTATTTAATTCCCCCTAACATATCCCATCCTATCCCCATGATGGTATGGTAAAACCCCGATGTGGCAGGGTGCAGTTTGATGCAGCTTTTCCACAAATTCTAAACACATACAACAACACTGTCTTCAAGAGTCCATGCCCGATGAACTTCTCTGTTCTCTCCACAAATGCTGACTGAACTGCTGAGTGTTTCCAGTATTTTCTGTTTTGTTTCAGATTTCCAGCAACTGCAGTTTTTAGTTTTGTATTTATACTGTCTTGTAATGTAGGATTCACTCTCTCATCTCAATCTTATGCTTCTACAGTAATTGGTTTCTGTTTTTTTTTTAAGTAAAGTAGCTTGTTTGGAGGAATCTAACAATGGAAAACACAAATTCTTATTTTGTGTATTTTGCTTTGTGTGAAAAGTTAAAGCAAAATTCTGCTACTACACGGAGAGGTTTATGATAATGTAGTAACAGAATTTTTCTTTAACTTTACAAATTAGCAGCAAATTTTTGCACCATTTACTAAAAGTTATTATTGGAAAATCACCTCGCCTCACAGTCTGTTGTGTTTCGTTAATTATAATTATTAAGATGCATTTTAAAGATCCATTTGTTTCAACATTTACCTTTCTATAGTAGTTCAAAAATCAAGGTTTGGGAATTCTAAAGATGACAAGGTTCAGAGCTGTTCGTACTTTATTTGAATGACGGTTAAATTCATAGGGATTTGTACTTTGTGACATTTTTCTGTGGTGTGGCTTTAATCCCAAACCAACATCCTACAGAAATCTTCAGTTAGTGCATAGAAATCAAGAATCTGTTTGGGCAATCAAAATTTGCATATCCAGTCAATGATCTGATTAAATATTTTGAGTGTGAAAGGAAAGTTCTCTACTGCCAGGTGAGGCTCTTGCAGGAAACAATTCTCAAGCAAAACAAAACTGAAGTTGAAGTACAGAAACGTTGTAACTTGTTCCTGAAGTTTATCTAGTAAATGGCTGAGTCATACAGATCAGGAAGGACCCAGGTTCAATCCAACATCTGTGCTGGGTTGACTGATTTCAGCCAGGACAGCGGTAGGCACATTGTAACTGGTCTCAGTGCTCCTGGGCTAGCAAGAGGAAAAATCACCTGGGGTTATTGCTTCTGATCACTATCCAATGGCCCATGCTGTAAGTCCATATTTGTGGAGAGTAGGTGAGGACAGAATTGGGTTTGGATGTGATGCCATGCAGTTGAATAGCCTGCCTGCATTCAGTGTCAAGGATCATACATGAATAATGCCTACTTGGAGGACTGGACAGAGGGACAGGGAGATGACTGGAGAGGTTTTCTGATGGACGGAGAGGTAACAGGGTGCTAAGTCACTGGAAAGGGATGAGGCAATATGGGTTGTTGCTTTGGGAGAACTAATTGTGGCAGGTACAGTAGGTGCAGTAAAATTTAGTAAAATTGAGTGTGCAACTTCAGTGTGGTGGGACCTCTACCCACGGCAAAGATGCAATCCTCGCCCAGGACGATATTCAGTCTCTTTTGTGATTAGCTTAATTTTGACAGGCTCACTAGTCTCTGCCAAAGAGTCTGCCTGAAATGGGGTGGGAGAATGGCTGTAGAAAGTCTCAGAAGCTGCAACTTAAGGTAGGCATTTTTCATGTATGATCCTTGACACAGAATGGTGGCAACTCTGAATGGTTGCTGAAGAAGTCTTCAACCTTTCTTAAAAATTAAGAAGTAAGCGCAAAAAGTGCCCTCCACTACCTCTAGTAACACTGGACATCAGGGATGAACAGGTTTTCCTGGTGTCCAGTGTTGCCATGGTATAAATTATGGGAAATATTTTGGATGCCATATTTGTCATTTGCATATTAATACACTACACCCTCTCATACTTGGGCGGACATATTCTATGTCCTCCATCATGTCTGGCAGGAAGTCCAGAAAGCAGCAAGATTGATTGGGGAGCTATCAGATTGACTGCACCAGTCTGCTGGAAATGAGAGTAGATAATCTCGGTCTTAATTTGTTTTTGCCTCCCATTCATAGTAAATGGTTGGATAATCTAACACATATAAATGTTATAATTTTTAGCACCATTAGGCAATTCAAAATAATATACTTCCTCTTTTTCAATATTACTGAGAAAATGAAACACATTTGCAAAACTATCTTTTAAGCTGCATTAGAGATTTAAAAAAAAAAACCTGGAAAATGCTGGAAATTTGAAAATATTACAAAAATGCTGGTAATACACAGCAAGTTCATTAGTTTTTAAAAATTCATTCATGGGATGTGGGCATCGCCGGCAAGACCAGCATTTATTGCCCATCCCTAATTGCTCTCGAGAAGGTGGTGGTGAGCCGCCTACTCGAATACAACTGAGTGGCTTGGTAGGGCCATTTCAGAGGGCAGTTAAGAGTCAACCACATTGCTGTGGGTCTGGAGTCGCATATAGGCCAGACCAGGTAAGGACGGCAGATTTCCTTCCCTAAAGGACATTAGTGAACCAGATGGGTTTTTATGACATTATGGTAGTTTCATGGTCACCATTACTGATACTAGCTTTTTATTCCAGATTTATTTAATTCAATTTAATTTGATTTGAACTCATGTCTCCGGATCATTAGTCCAGGCCTCTGGATTACTAGTCCAATAACATAACCACTATGCTACCGTACCTGATAATGTGAAAAGAGAAAAGAGAGGTTAATATTTCAGCTGTAGTCCCTTCATCAGATGCTGATGAGCCTGTTGTGTATTTCCAGCATTTTCTGTTCTTTACTGCAACTAAATTTGTGGAGAATGAGACTCTATTTTGTCCCCTTTATTGGGTCTCCCCCAGCAATACACATACCCCAGTTGAATGAACTGTAATTAAATAGGACTTAATCCAAGGTCTCCACCAATGCTGCTATGAAATGCCTATGGATGACCTGGGATGATAATTGTATCGCCCTCCCCACCAATATGAAAGCAAGTGGCCTCCACTATGGTAGCACTGAGAATGGTAGCTTGCCATATGTGGAGGAGTCCAGGTGTGCACCACTTCCCTACTATTCTGCAGCATGACAGGGCTCTGATATTTAGTGCCGATGTGTGCTGTGGAGCTGCCTCTTCTATCTATCATTTTAAATATAGAAAAGTATTAAAATGAGGAGAAATCACAAACCACACATTGCAAGATCAAGAGCTTGCTGAAACTCAAAATCTGACCACTGTAAACAAAAAAAGTTTCATCAATCTCAGTTGGCTGAGATTACTATTAATATTAATGGTATTAAAGTACTAAAATGACCAACCGCATGGAGGAGGAAGTTGTTTGTTGGGCATGCGATTCCTCACACAGAGAGTTTTCAATCTCCATCTGATGGGGTGGTGATCAAATGGGGGTTGGGGTGGGGGGGAATTGAAAAAGGTAGCAACCTAAGCCAGTTTTGTAGATGTCCAAGCATCTGGTTACAGAGCACCATCAATCAGGGGCCTGAGAACGTTTTGTATCTGTCCTCCAGACTGAATAATAATGTGTGACCTGTGGGTTGGCCGAAAATAATTTTCTTGAGTGGAAAAATAAAAATGTGCACAACTTTAGTAAACAGGCACATTTAGAAATCTCACCTTGATCCTTTCAATACCAGCTTCAATCCTTAATTGTTCCACCATTTTCCTTGCCTGAGCTATGTTGTTCGTTGACATTGTCACTGTTTATTCAGCAGGCCAACTCTCTGGATAAGGAAAAACAAATAGTTAATTATCATAAAAGGCATAAACACAAAAAAGTATTCAAGACAACAGAAAATCTGATATCATCAACTTGCATGGCAGGTTTTAGTGGTATTCCCCAAAATAAGCAACAGTTGCAATTGAAATCCTTTATGGGCTAGGGTGGTGAAAAATTGCTCCTGATAGCTATCATCCAGTGATTCTTGATGGAAAGTTAATGCTTGCGGATGTCAGATGAGGACAGATTGGCCTCAACTGTAAACCCCCATGGTCCGGTTGTACTCGGAGTTTTGGCTCATGCACATAAAATGGCCACTTGGACAAGGTAATGCCGGTGGAGCCGTACCACAGAGTAAGCTAGCATCTTCAGAAGAGGGGAGAAAATCAGAGGGAAACGTTATTCAAAAAATCTTCTTTTTTTTTGAGATACTAAAACAGAATGTTTTCGGAACTGAACTTCAATTGTTACTTGTAATTTTGCGCTGCTCACTATCCCACTCTCAATCATAATGCAACTGGAATCGTACATGAGAGAGGAGAGAATGGAGCAAACAAAGTACAGGTTAGACAAGCTGGAATTCTTTTGTGTAATTTGTAGCTGTGATGAAGTGGCTCTGGGCGTGACTGTAAAAAAAACTTTGCAAACAATGAATTAACTTCAAAACCTCTCTGAAAAGTATTTGATAGTCTTTTGTGGAATATTTAAGTAGTAATTCTGGGTTAATAACATCCTTTCATAATACAACATTTTGGCGCTTCGAGCAATTATAACAGAAAAAGAAAACAAACTCACTGTGGAACAATGCAGCATTAAAAGCTTCAGAGAAAGTAGATACAAAATTAATACTAGCTGCAACTAGTAGACTGATGTTAGGATCAGCTATCATATATAACTGTGCTCAACCCACCAGAATTTAAGTTCATACATCTAGGATTCAGATCACTGTGACAAACCCTGATTAGAGTGAGTTTGTTGTTAAGTACATTGATGCATCAGTATTTTGTAAAAAACAATAATGGGTCTTAATGGCACAGGCTGTACTTGGACACACCTCTTACTTGCAGTTTTATCCGGGTGAAGCAATAACTCTTCATTGTAGCCTACTCATTGTATGATTTGTGTTAGTTGTATAAACTAATAAAAGTCAATGTTTGGATCAGATATAGTCTTATTAACTCGATTAAATTACAATATGAATGAACACCTTTATACATGACCAAAATACTATAATAGTGCAAGAAAACAATGGCTTGACCATGGTAACATATAAAACTTTGCTTTTCTGCGTTACTCTGAATACAACATATAGGGGGAAAAATTCAGTTGGTTGCGCCTCCCGTTAGCGCCTTAAGAGGGTGCTAATGGGGCGCAAAGCAACTAGCGCCCGGGCGCGGCGATGTTTGCACCGCTCGCGAAATTAACTAGACATTTTGCGGCGGCGCTAAACACCACCACCACGATCTCCTGCGCCGGCAGATCGTGACGTCAGTCGAGTGCGCAATGCCCCGGTAGCGCCCCGGAGCGGATATTGAGTGGCGCCCCCTGCCTTACCGCCTGCCGCTAGCAACGACAGGTTAAGGGGAGCGTTTTGCAGTCAGGAAGGGACTGGGGGAGCGCTATTTAAAGGCGACCGCTTCCTGCCTTTTTTTGTTGGCGACATTTTTGAACCATGCATTCTGAGAGAGAGAGAGAGAGAGACTTCTGGAGAGATTCAACACTGTGTGAAAGAGTTTTGTGTACTGAGCAGCACTTTGCAGGTTCATTTCGATTTGCCCTTCCTTGTATCGATTTAGAAGGCTGCACTCTGAGCTCTTTCCCTGGGCCTCTCCATTGTTCTTTCCAGCAGATTTGATGTACAGGTCTCTCCAGGCCGAGATTCAAGGCTGCAATGAGCAGGATGTGGATGGAAAGCAAGATCAACCCTCCCCTTTAAGAACTGGCCGGGGCCATTGTGTCTGTGTTCCATTGCTGACTGACATCATATGAGCTTCGCCAGTGCTCTGAGTTAGCGCCTCGCTGCTCGGCCTTTGCGCCTTAAGACAGATGTGTAGTGCCTGATTTAGCGCTCCAATCACCTCCAGGGGCGATAAAAGTCAAGTTTGCAGTCGGAGGCGATAATTAGCGCCAGGCGCTAATCTTTGCGCCCGGCCGATAATTGCGCCCCAAATGGGACAATAGTGAATTTTTCCCCCATAGTGTACGCAGCTTATGCTTTACACATTTCTCAGTCACTCTGTGGGTATTTTTAACTCTGGCCGATGGTGTAATATGGGTGATATTGAATTGGCTGCCTATTATGCGCCAGCCCGATTTTTCCTTCCATTGACATCAATGGAAAGAAAATCAGGTGTTGTGTATAATGAGCGGCTAATTCAATATCACCCATTTTACACCATTGCCCACAGTTAAAATGACACCCGTTGGATGGATTCAAGAGAACAAATCAATGCATCTGTTGTCCTACTTTGCATGGCCAGTTAATCAATCATCAAAACATATATGAAACATAGATGACGTCTGGTCAAATAGAAACATAGGAACTGGAGTAGGCCACTGAGCCCTTCGAGCCTGTTCCACTCTTCAATGAGATCATGCCTGATCTGCGACCTAACTCTATTTACCTGCCTTTGCCCTATATTCCTTAATACCCCTGGTTAACAGAAATTTATCAATCTCAGGTTTAAAATTAACAATTGACCCAGCATCAACTGCCGTTTGCGAAAGTGAGTTCCAAACTTCTACCACATTTTGCATGTAGAAATGTTTCCTAACTTAACTTCTGAAAGGTCTGGCTCTAATTTTTAGAGGTCGCACAACACCAGGTTATAGTCCAACAGTTTTATTTGAAATCACAAGCTTTCGGAGCGTAGCTCCGAAAGCTTGTGATTTCAAATAAAACTGTTGGACTATAACCTGGTGTTGTGCGACCTCTCAATTTTGTCCACCCCAGTCCAACACCGGCATCTCCGCATCATGACCACTATCTAATTTTTAGACTATGTCCCCTAGTCCTAGACTCCCCAACCAGTGGAAATAGATTCTGTCTATATACCCTATCTGTTCCCCTTAATATCTTGAAAACTTCAATCAAATCACCCCTTAATCTTCTAAATTCTATGGAATACAACCCTAGTTTGTGTAATCTTTCCTCGTATTTTAACCCTTGGAGTCCAGGTATCATTCTAGTAAATCTACGCTGCACTCCCTCCAAGGCCAATATATCCTTCCTAAGGTGTGGTGCCCAGAACTGCTCACAGTACTCCAGGTGTGGTCTAACCAGGGTTTTGTATAGCTGCAGCATAACTTCTAACCCCAATGTATTCTAGTCCTCTAGATATAAAGGCCAGCATTCTGTTCGTCTTTTTGATTATTTTTTGTACCTGTCATGACATTTTAATGATCTATGTACATGGACCCCTAAGTCCCTTTAGACCTCCACTGCTTCTAGCTTTTCTTCATTTAGAAAGTACTTTGATCTATCCTTTTTAGGTCCAAAATGGATGACCTTACATTTGCCTATATTGAAATCCATTTGCCACAGTTTTTCCCATTCACTTAATCTAATAATATCTGCTTATAATTTTATGTTTCCATCTACACTGCTTACAATGCTGCCTGTCGTTGTGTCATCAGCAAACTTGGATATGTGGCTCTCTATCCCATCATCTAAGTCGTTAATAAATACAGTGAATAGTTGAGGCCCCAACCGATGTTCCCTGTAATTTCTTTTTGGCCCTCGCGGTACATTTAACGGGCTGCGCGGGCCATTTAAAATTCTATTTAAAAGCCGGCTTACCGGCTGCGCGGGACCTTCAGAGTGCTGTGTGGCCGCGAAGCTTAAAGGGTGGCAGATTAGGGAAAGGGGAGGTGCAACGAGACCTGGGCGTCATGGTACATCAGTCACTGAAGGTGGGAAGGCAAGTGCAGCAGGCAGTCAAGAAAGCAAATGGCATGATGGCCTTCATAGCAAGGGGATTTGAGTACAGGAGTAGGGAGGTGATGCTACAGTTGTACAGGGCCTTGGTGAGGCCACACCTGGAGTATTGTGTGCAGTTTTGGTCTCCTAACTTGAGGAAGGACATTCTTGCTATTGAGGGAGTGCAACGAAGGTTCACTAGATTGATTCCTGGGATGGCCAGACTGACATATCAAGAAAGACTGGATCAACTGAACTTGTATCCTCTGGAGTTCAGAAGAATGAGGGGGGGATCTTATAGAGACGTTTAAAATCCTGACTGGTTTAGACAAATTAGATGCGGGCAGAATGTTTCCAATGTTAGGGAAAACTAAAACCAGGGGTCACAGTCTAAGGATAAAGGGGAAGCCATTTAAGACTGAGATGAGGAGGAACTTCTTCACCCAGAGAGTGGTGAATCTGTGGAATTCTCTTCCACAGAAGGTTGTTGAGGCCAGTTCGCTAAATATATTCAAAAGGGAGTTAGATATAATACTCACAACTAGGGGGATCAAGGGGTATGGCAAGAAAGCAGGAATGGGGTACTGAGGTAGCATGTTCAGCCATGAACGCATTAAATGGCGGTGCAGGCTCGAAGGACCGAATGGTCTACTCCTGCCACTATTTTCTATGTTTCTATGGAACGTTGGCTCCAACACAGATCCCTATGGAATGCCACTAGTCACATCCTGCCAATTAGAGTACCTGCCCATTATCCCTACTCTCTGTTTCCTGCCGGTCAGCTAATTTCCTAACCAGGTCAATATTTGCCCTCTATTCCATGAGCTTCAACTTTAGCTAACAGTCTCTTATGAGGGACTTTATAAAAAGCCTTCTGGAAGTCCATATAAATAACATCCATAGACATTCTCCTGCCAACTACTTTAATCATCTCTTCAAAAAATTCAATCAGGTTCATCAGGTATGACCTACCCTTTAGAAATCCATGCTGGCTCTCTGATTAGCTGAAAATTTTCAAGGTGTTCAGTCACTCTATCCTTAATTATAGACTCAAATAATTTCTTGACAGCAGATGTTAGGCTAACTGGTCTATAATTCCCTGGTTTCCCTCTCTCACCTTTCTTAAATAGTGGCATGAAATGTGCAATTTTCCAATCTAAAGGAACAGTTCCTGAATCGAGAGAACTTTGGAAGATCATAGTTACGGCATCTGCAATATTCTCATCTACTTCCTTTAAAACCCTGGGATGAAAACCATCTGGTCCTGGGGATTTGTCACTCTTTAGTACCATTATTTTCTTCATTACTGTTAATTATGGGGAGTCCTCATCCCTGATTCAATATTTGTTTCCTTGGGATGTCCGGCATGCTATCCTCTTCCTCTACTGTAAATATTGATGCAAAGTCATTATTTAACATGTCCGCCATTTCCTTTTTTATAATAATGAACATTATCAGTTTTGAAGGGGCCCATATTGCTCTTAACCACCCTCTTTTGCCTAATATAATTGTAAAAGATTTTTGTGTTGATTTTGATATCCCTTGCGAGTTTCTTTTCCTATAGCTCTTACTGTCTGATTTTCACCCTTTGCTGTTCTTTGTATCTCTCCCATTCGTCAGGATCTGTGCTATTTTTTGCATTCTTGTATGCTTTTTCTTTTAGTTTTATGTTGTCCCTTACCTCTTCAGTCATCCATGGCTTTTTTTTTTGGCAAGTAGAGCTCTTGCCCCTTAGGGGTATAAACTTACAGTATGAATGCTCTTACAGTAGTATGTCACTGCACCTGGATTTAGTATTTTGTAAGCACAGAACCAAATAGCTTAGTTACCTGTAGTCTGAAATAAATCAGATGAATGTTACAGAGCATGCACTACTTGTTAAGGTTAAAATCATCTCTAAAAATATTAATATGAAACTGGTCTTCGAATATTAACAGTGGGATTACTAAATAGCAGATCGTGTAATATGCAGAATGTCTCTTATCTCTCACACATACTCCATCCACGGGAGACACTCTTCTTATTTCTATTTTTATATGTCAATGTTTAGCTCAATATAAAACACAGAACTTTTGCATACCTGCACAAATCTGACTTCCTACCTCTTTGAACAGTCTATGGAGTTTTGCTTGATCGGCAGTAATCATTCAAACAGTGGATTTGCAGAAATGCTTCTTAACTTCAGGATACTACAAACAAGTTTGTGCTATTTACTAACTCTTGCCCACTTGCAAAATAGCACTTAGCAGGAAACTGAAATTCCATGTCCCTTCCATTACTCATGTTTACCAACAAATAATGCAACAACCATGCAGCACTATCACAGTGTTCCCTTTTGACAACACTAGCAGCAAGGTGGAAGATCTTAATTTTCCAGAACAGTGTACTTATTCAGGTCTACCTTCTCAGTAAAGGAAAAAGCACAGGCCCTCTGGAGGTACAGCTAACCAGTGCTGGATTGCTGCAATGAGCTTAGTCCGGGGATGTTCTGATGACGGCAGTACATCCAAAACAGTAGCCTGTCTTTTTTCTTTGCAGACGCTGACAGACATGCTATTTATTTCTAGTATTTCCCGTTTATATTTAAGGCTGAAATGTTTGTCTTTACTGATTTTATGGAAAAAGTACATGCAAGTATCGCGGAATACCACTTTATATTTGTGCCTACCTGTTTGCTAAAATTTCAGATTGCCACAAACTTTAGAAATACAGGACAACGCCACAAGCTTAGAAGAGGGAAGGTGCACAAATAGTTTAGATTTAACTATTTCGTGCAGAGGGTGGTGAACATATGGGATAGACTAGCCAAGGAGGCAGTGGAAACAGACAGTGGAATTATTTAAGGGCGAATTGGATAGCTATTTGAGTGAGTGGGTGTTTGGGGCTGGCCAGATGGGCTGCAGAGCTTTTTCCAGTCCTTCAATTTCCTATGAAAGTGTTCAGACTAGATAGCTGGGTATAAGGATACATTTTCTGAGTTGAGGCTCCCAGCACAGAGCCTTGCCTGATAGGAGTGAGGAAGCTGGTGCTCCTGATTTGCACCAGCTCACGATTTTCTGGTGACTAAAATGAATCATTGAAAAATTGGGTGTCCCGCAATTCGAGTGCAATGACATCCTTACTATAGACACAAACCTTTTTTCTATACATATCAGCACAGAAATTCAATTGCAATGATGAAAGGTCATCGACCTGAAACGTTAACTCTGGCCCCGATCTTATCTTTGGATCTAGCAGCTCAAAACTGGGCATCCATGAGGCGCTGTGGGTCATCAGCAGCAGCAGAATTGTATTCCATCACAATCTGTAACCTCATGGCCCAGCATATCCCTCACTCTACCATTACCATCAAGCCAGGGGACCAACCCTGGTTCAATAAGGAGTGTAGGAGAGCATGCCAGGAGCAGCACCAGGCGTACCTAAAAATGAGGTGCCAACCTAGGGAAGTTGCAACATAGGAC
The DNA here is from genome assembly GCA_030390025.1 of Squalus acanthias. Taxonomy (NCBI): domain Eukaryota; kingdom Metazoa; phylum Chordata; class Chondrichthyes; order Squaliformes; family Squalidae; genus Squalus; species Squalus acanthias. Next base: position 206,241,278 of record CM059425.1, read on the forward strand.
CACATGCATGCTAAAAAGCGGAAGCAGCATGCTATAGACAGGGCTAAGCGATCCCACAATCAACGGATCAGATCAAAACTCTGCAGTCCTGCCACATCCAGTCATGAATGGTGGTGGACCATTAAACAACTAACGGGAGGAGGAGGCTCCATGAATATCCCCATCCTCAATGATGGTGGAGCCCAGCACGTGAGTGCAAAAGACAAGGCTGAAGCGTTTGCAACCATCTTCAGCCAGAAGTGCCAAGTGGATGATCCATATCGGCCTACGCCTGAGGTCCCCACCATCACAGAAGCCAGTCTTCAGCCAATTCGATTCACTCCACGTGATATCAAGAAACGGCTGAGTGCACTGTATAAAGCAAAGGCTATGGGCCCCAACAACATCCCGGCTATTGTGCTGAAGACTTCTGCTCCAGAACTAGCCGCGCCTCTAGCCAAGCTGTTTCAGTACAATTACAACACTGGCATCTATCCGACAATGTGGAAAACTGCCCAGGTATGTCCTGTCCACAAAAAGCAGGACAAATCCAATCTGGCCAATTACTGCCCCATCAGTCGACTCTCAATCATCAGCAAAGTGATGGAAGGTGTCATCGACAGTGCTATCAAGCGGCACTTACTCACCAATGACCTGCTCATTGATGCCCAGTTTGAGTTCCGCCAAGACCACTTGGCTCCCGACCTCATTACAGCCTTGGTCCAAACATGGACAAAGGAGCTGAATTCCAGAGGTGAGGTGAGAGTGACTGCCCTTGACATCAAGGCAGCAGTTGACCAAGTGTGGCATCAAGGAGCCCCAGTAAAACTGAAGTCAATGGGAATCGGGGGGAAAACTCTCCACTGGCTGGAGTCATACCTAGCACAAAGGAAGATGGTTGTGGTGGTTGAAGGTCAATCATCACAGCCCCAGGACATCGCTGCAGGAGTTCCTCAGAGCAGTGTCCTAGGCCCAACCATCTTCAGCTGCTTCATCAATGACCTTCCCTCCAACATAAGGTAAGAAATGGGGATGTTCGCTGATGACTGCACAGTGTTCAGTGCCATTCACAACTCCTCAGATAATGAAGCAGTCCATGCCTGCATGCAACAAGACCTGTACGACGTTCAGGCTTGGACTGATAAGTGGCAGGTAACATTCACGCCACAGAAGTGCCAGACAATGACTATCTCCAACAAGCAAGAGTCTAACCGCCGCCCCTTGACATTCAACTGCATTACCATCGCCGAGTCCCCCATCATCAACATCCTGGGGGTCACCATTGACCAGAAACTTAACTGGACCAGCCACATAAATACTATGGCAACAAGAGCAGGTCTTTGACTAGGTATTCTGCGGCGAGTATCTCACCTCCTGACTCCCCATCTACAAGGCACAAGTAAGGAGTGTGATGGAATACTCTCCACTTGCCTGGATGAGTGCAGCTCCAACAATACTCAAGAAGTTCGACACCATCCAGGACAAAGCAGCCCACTTGATTGGCATCCCATCCACCACCTTAAACATTCACTCACTCCACCACTGGCGTACCGTGGCTGCAGTATGTACCATCTACAAGATGCACTGCAGCAACTCGCCAAGGCTACTTCGGCAGCACCTCCCAAACCCCCGACCTCTTCCACCTAGAAGGACAAGGGCAGCAGGCGCATGGGAACACCACCACCTCCAAGTTCCTCTCCAAGTCACACACCATCCTGACTTAGAAGTATATCGCCGATCCTTCATCGTTGCTGGGTCAAAATCATGGAACTCCCTCCCTAACAGCACTGTGGGAGTACCTTCACCACACGGACTGTAGCGGTTCAAGAAGCCAGCTCACCACCACCTTCTCAAGGGCAATTAGGGATGGGCAATAAATGCTGGCCTTGCCAGCGACGCCCACATCCCATAAACGAATAAAATAAAGTACAGGTTTCCTGGACGTTCGGCAGTTTTTAACTGGAGGACATCTTTTAATTTTTTTTTGTAGGTTTCCTGCCCACAGCCAGCCTGATTGACACAAGGCTGCAGCCGAGCTGAGAGCAGGTAGGTCTCGTGGGGTTGTGGGGGAGGGTGGTCCGATGGTGGGAGGTAGGGGGCAGGTGCTGATTGTGGGGGGTGGTGAGATGGTGGTCGGGGGGGTTACGATTGCGGTGGTGGGGGGGGAGGGTCCGATTTTGGGGCGGGTTGTCCGATTGTAGGGGGTGTACGATCACGGGGGGAAGCAGTCAGATAGTGGGAAGGTGGTGATCAGGGTGGGGGGGGTACGATCACGGGGAGGGGTGCAGATGGTGGTCGGGAGTGGGCCGATCGTGTTGGAGGGGGCAGATGATGGTCAGGGGGGGCCGGTTCGGAGGGGGGAACTGATCGCGGAGGGGGGAGTAGACAGATTGCGGGGGGGTTTACTGGTTAGCTTGTTGAGTCATAGAGTCATTATGGCACAGAAGGAGGCCATTTGGCCCATCGAGTCCATGCCGGCTCTCTGTAGAGCAAACCAGTTAGTCCCATTCCCCCGCTCTATCCCCGTAGCCCTGCATGTTTATTTCCCTAACCAGCGATTTATAAAGGTTCAGCATAACTTCGCTACTTTTGTACTCAATACCTCTATTTATGAAGCGCAAGATCCCATATGCTTTGCTAACCACTCTCTCAATATATCCTGCCACCTTCAGGGACCTATGCACATTAACTCCCAGGTCCCTCTGTCCCTGCACACTCTTGAAACTGTGCCATTAAGTGTATATTTCCTCTCCCTGTTCATTCTGCCAAAATGCATCACCTCACACTTCTCTGTATTAAATTCCATCTGCCACTTGTCTGCCCATTCTGCGAGCCTTTCTATGTCCTGTTGCAGTTGATTGGTATCATCATCACTGTTTGCCACACCCCCAAGTTTGGTGTCATCAGCAAATTTAGAAATTTTACTTTGTATTCCAATATACAGGTCATTTATATATATCAAAAGGAGACCAAAACTCATAGAGTCATAGAATTATACAGCACAGAAAGAGGCCCTTCAGCCCATCGTGTCTGCGCCGGCCATCAAGCCCTATCTATTCTAATCCCATTTTCCAGCACTTGGTCCGTAGCCTTGTATGCTATGGCATTTCAAGTGCTCATCTAAATGCTTCTTGAATGTTGTGAGGGTTCCTGCCTCTACCACCCTTTCAGGCAGTGAGTTCCAGATTCCAACCACCCTCTGGGTGAAAAAGTTTTTCCTCAAATCCCCTCTAAACCTCCTGCCCCTTACCTTGAAACTATGACCCCTGGTTATTGACCCCTCTACTAAGGGGAAAAGTTCCTTTCTATCTACCCTATCTATGCCCCTCATAATTTTGTACACCTCAATCAGGTCCCCCCTCAGCCTTCTCTGCTCTAAGGAAAACAACCCCAGCCTGTCCAGTCTCTCTTCATAGCTGAAGCGCTCCAGCCCAGGTAACATCCTGGTGAATCTCCTCTGCACCCTCTCCAATGCAATCACATCCTTCCTATAGTGTGGTGACCAGAACTGCACACAGTATTCCAGCTGTGGCCTAACTAGCGTTTTGTACAGCTCCATCATAACCTCCCTGCTCTTATATTCTATGCCTCGGCTAATGAAGGCAAGTATCCCATATGCCTTTTTAACCACCTCATCTACCTGTCCTGCTGCCTTCAGGGATCTATGTACATGCACACCAAGGTCCCTCTGATCCTCTGTCCTTCCTAGGGTCCTACCATTCATTGTGTATTCCCTTGCCTTGCTAGTCCTCCCAAAATGCATCACCTCACACTTTTCAGGGTTAAATTCCATTTGCCACTGTTCTGCCTATCTGACCAACCCGTCTATATCGTCCTGTAGCCTGAGGCTTCCCTCCTCGCTATTTACCACTCCACCAATTTTTGTGTCATCTGCGAACTTACTGATCATACCTCCTACATTCATATCTAAATCATTAATGTACACTACAAACAGCAAAGGACAGCAAAAAACTGTACACAATACTCCAGGTGTGGTCTCACCAGGGCCCTATATAATTGCAGCAAGATTTCTTTTTACTCTTATACTCAATTGCTCTTGTAATAAACATAGAAAAAACATAGAAAAATAGGAGCAGGAGTAGGCCATTCGGCCCTTCGAGCCTGCTCCGCCATTCAATATGATCATGGCTAATCCTCTATCTCAATATTCCTCTGTTAACCATGGCTTGTGATTTCAAATAAAACTGTTGGACTATAACCTGGTGTTGTGCGACCTCTCAATTTTGTCCACCCCAGTCCAACACCGGCATCTCCGCATCATAGAATACAAGAGCAGGGGGGTTATGCTTCAACTGTATAAAATACTAGTTAGGCCTCAGCTAGAGTACTGCGTGCAGTTCTGGTCACCACATTACAGGAAAGATGTGATTGCACTAGAGAGGGTACAGAGGATATTTACAAGGATGTTGCCGGGAGTAGAGAATCTTAGCTATGAGGAAAGACTGGCTAGGCTGGGTCTGTTTTCCTTGGAACAGAGGAGGCTGAGGGGAGATCTTATTGAGGTGTATAAAATTATGAGGGGTATAGATAAAGTGGATAGAAAGGATCTATTTCCCTTAGCAGAGGGGTCAAAAACCAGGGGGCACAGATTTAAAGTAATTGGTGGAAGATTTAGAGGGGATTTGAGGGGAAATTTCTTCACCCAGAGGGTTGTGGGGGTCTGGAACTCACTGCCAGAAAGGGTGGTAGATGCAGGAACCCTAACCACATTTAAAAAGTACTTGGATGAGCACTTGGGATGCTCTAACCTGCAGGGCTACGGACCAAGAGCTGGGAAGTGGGATTAGGCTGGATAGCTCTTTGTTGGCCGGCGCGGACACGATGGGCCAAAATGGCCTCCTTCCATGCTGTAACTTTCTATGATTCTATGAATACCATATTCCCGCTCTCTACCCATACCGCTTGACGCCTTTTGCGTCTAGAAATCTATCTATCTCCTTCTTAAATATATTCAGTGACTTGGCCTCCATAGCCTTTTGTGGTAGAGAATTCCACAGGTTCACCACCCTCTGAGTGAAGAAATTTCTCCTCATCTCAGTCCTAAATGTCCTACCCCGTATCCTGAGACTGTTCAAACCCCCCCCAGCCAGGGAAAACATCCTCCCTGCATCCAGTCTGTCTAGCCCTGTCAGAATTTTATACGTTTCAATGAGATCCCCTCTCATTCTTCTAAACTCTAGTGAATACAGGCCTAGTCGACCCAATCTTTCCTCGTACGACAGTCCTGCCATCCCAGGAATCAGTCTGGTGAACCTTCGCTGCACTCCCTCTATGGCTCCTCCTCCTCCTGGCCCACAAGCAGTGCTGTAAAGGCACTTACCTCATGGAGTCAGCCCTTCTCGCCTCCTTTCACCTGCCGGGTTTCCTGAGGCCAGTGAAACCCGGCCAACTGTGGTTAAAAATAGAATCACTGTTAAAATGAAGGCACGCAGCTTCATTAAAATAATTAACTGACCAACTCGCCTCCTGAGAGCAGATTGATCATCCGCCCCTCGTCCTGCCTCCGTTAGAACCGGAAGTGGGCCTGTTCAAGGCGGGTTGGGTTCCTGTTTCCGATTTTTAGCTTTTAACCTCCTAACCAAACCAAACTCACATGTTTTTTGGGAGTTAAAATTACCCCCTCTGCTGCTTCCTCTGCTGGTGCTGCCTAACCTGCTGAGTATTTCCAGCAATTTCTGTTTTTAATACAATTGTAATGTTTAATTCCAGTTTATTTTAAATTGCATTATACTTGTATTAATGTGATACCAGGCAAAGAAAACATGACATTGAGGACTATGACAGCATTTACATACCATATCTACAATTTTCATTGCCATTCAAAGAACACTAGCATAATTGCCAAGTGTCAGCTTTTGATGTGGACATTCGTATTTCCAGCCCCCATTCGCATTTGATTACTTATACATTTATTTATCCCTTTAAGCTTGTTAGTTGCTGAGCTGAGTCTTCCTGAAATGAAGTCAATATTTATCTGACGTTCTGACGAAGGGTTATCAACCTGAAACGTTGGGGGCGATTTTGTGAATGGAGGCAAGTTGGAGGCGGGACTGCTGCTTGTTGGGTTTCAGTCCCGCCTCCATCGAGTTGTGGCCAACCCACGCTATTTTCCCTTGATTGACCTTGTTAAGCCCGCCCAGCGGGCTTAGCAGGCCAATTAAGAGAAAGCCGGTTGCAGAGCACGTCAACGTGTGACGTGTCATCTGTCAAAAATTTTCATCTAAGGTTCCCCCCTGCCCTAGCCCTGAACTCACATCTTTCTCCAATTTCTCTCCGATCTCCCCTCATGACCTCTCCGCGCTCATTTTGTCCCTGAGACCCACTTCCTGCTCCCTCAACCCTATTCCCACCAAACTGCTGACCACCCAACTTCATTTTCTGGCTCCCATGTTAGCTGAAATTGTTAACGGTTCTCTCTCCTCAGGTACTGTCCCCCTCTCCCTCAAATCTGCCGTCATCACCCCTCTCCTCAAAAAACTAACCCTTGACCCCTCCGTCCTTGCAAACTACCGCCCCATCTCCAACCTCCCTTTCCTCTCCAAAGTCCTTGAACATGTTGTCGCCTCCCAAATCCGTGCCCATCTTTCCCACAATTCCATGTTTGAATCCCTCCAATCAGGTTTCCGCCCTTGCCACAGTACCGAAACGGCTCTCATCAAAGTCACAAATTACATCCTTTGTGACAGTGATAAAGGTAAACTATCCCTCCTCATCCTTCTTGACTTGTCTGCAGCCTTTGGCACGGTTGACCACCTTGGCCCCCTCCTATTTCTCATCTACATTTTGCCCCTTGGCGACATCATCCGAAAACACAGCGTCAGTTTCCACATGTACACTGAAGACACCCAGCTCTACCTCACCATCACTTCTCTCGACCCCTCCATGGTCTCTAAATTGTCAGACTGCTTGTCTGACATCCATTTCTGGATGAGCAGAAATTTTCTTCAATTAAATATTGGGATGACCGAAGCCATTGTTTTTGCTCCCTGCCACAAACTCTGTTCCCTAGCCACTGACTCCATCCCTCTCCCTAACATCTGTCTGAGACTGAACCACACTGTTCGCAACCTTGGTGTCATATTTGACCCTGAAATGAGCTTCCAACCACATAACTAAGACCGCCTATTTCCACCTCCGTAACATCGCCCGTCTCTGCCCTTGCCTCAGCTCATCCGCTGCTGAAACCCTCATCCATGCCTTTGTTACCTCTAGACTTGACTATTCCAACGCACTCCTGGCTGGCCTCCCACATTGTACCCTACGTAAACTTGAGGTCATCCAAAACTCGGCTACCTGTGTCCTTACTCGCACCAAGTCCCGTTCGCCCATCACCCTTGTGCTCACTGACCTACATTGGCTCCCGGTTAAGCAACGCCTTGATTTCAAAATTCTCATCCTTGTTTTCAAATCCCTCCATGGCCTCTCCCCTCCCTATCTCTGTAATCTCCTTCAGCTACCCCCCCCCAACCCCGAGATATCTGCACTCCTCTAATTCTGCCCTCTTGAGCATCCCTGATTATAATCATTGAACCATTGGTGGCCGTGCTTTCTGTTGCCTAGGCCCTAAGCTCTGGAATTCCCTGCCTAAACCTCTCCCTCTCGCTACCTCTCTTTCCTCCTTTAAGACGCTCCTTAAAACCTACCTCTTTGACCAAACTTTTGGTCACCTGCCCTAATTTCTCCTCATGTGGCTCGGTGTCAAATTTTTTGTCTTTTAATACTCCTGTGCAGCGCCTTAGGACGTTTTACTACATTTAAGGTGCTATATAAATACAAGTTGTTGTTAGCAAGGATTGAAGTTCTGAAGTAAAGTGGCAAAATTGAAGGAACAAGTCAAATAACAATGAAGATCTTCAGCACAGTTGTCAACCCTCTACTTTTCGAGTAGCCATCAGCTTTTCCGGTTTATTTATTCTGTTGACATGGGAGCCGAGGAAACAGCTTATTTCCAGGCCCCGGCAGAAACAGCATGACCGAAAACTGGAAAAACTGATGTCTATGCGAAAAGCAGACGGTTGGCAGTTACGTGCATTTTTCATATTTGTTACCTGGCTTTCGCTTATCTACCAGCTTTAAATCTCTATCCATCCAAATCCACGTGGAGGATTCAATACATACTGAGTAATAGTGGGGAGAGTGAGAGACCATTCGGGTGGGGATGAATGGAAAGTGACATTTCACAGAAAAACAAACTGAATTGTTGAATGTGATCCCAAACCACTATTAAAGATCCTGAAGTCCAATGGAATAAAAAGGAATTAATTCATTTAGCTGCCTTGAAATGGTGGTCTTGGTCCTAGGGCTTCAGGGCTATTTTTCAGCCAAATGTTCCGTTTTGAGTTGTCTGCTTTTTTAAAGCTGTTCATCAGCTTTTCTCAGTTCTGTAGGTTGGCATATATGCACCAGAAATTAAAAACTATTGTAAGGGAAGTGAGGCAACCATTTGAAAAATCCCATTGGTAGAGGTATGTGAGCAGGTGGGCTCTCTGACTTCTTGGCCAGCGGAGAAGGGGGTCATTTTCCACTTTGCTGCCTGGGTGCTAACCTGACAGGGTAGACTGCACGCCCATTGTAGAGCCTGCCCGATTTTTTACCATTGATTAAATGTGAAGAAATGACAAGATTCGGAAACCCTTGACGTGTCTACCTCTCCATAAACTGAATAATGATGATTAGTGACATGAAGTGTTAATAAACAAAACCTTTAAATGCTGTACCTGGATGGAAGCACCGATCGGCGTGTTATGTTGCCAAAAAAAACCTCAGATGTAGTAAAATTAATTTGCGTGTGTCAAGTTCTTTGTGTTCAAAGGTCTAATGACGTGAGTCATGCATGAAATGCCGTCTCTGACTGCACTAATCTTTTTTTAAACTGTAATACGAGTCTCTGCATCACTCTCTTTTTAAGAGATGTTCCCACAGTGGTATCTGGGGCCTTGAATGTAGTGCAATTTATTTTATAATGCTTCTGTGCTTTTCAGCAATACCCGGTTCCTCTTTATGAATATGAATAAATAAAAATAAGTGCAATTAAACCACCGAGTTATCAAATCCTGCAGCACGATGTCACCTTCATTGATAATTACTAAACTCCTCGTTTCTGGTATGTAAGTCACTGTTGAAATAACTTGCAAATTGATAAACTGTCTGTAGTTTACTTGATGGTTTACATCAAGCACTGACAGGGGGCAGGAATCAGGCACACAGTTGCAAGGCTGAAACATCAATTCTTTAAGATTTATAGGACTAATGCAACACGCCTGAAGCCATGTTCTACAGAGTTAATAAAGATTAAACAAGCTGTAAGTGGACAGTAACCATCAACGAAAACATAAGAATAAGGCCTCGAAATTTCGGAGTCCCATCTCTGCTGCCAAAAGTGTGATGTCGCAAGACTCCCACGCACCAACAGCCAAAGCTACAGACCCCATCCCAATTTGTGGGGCCAGGGTCACTTCCATAGTCTGATGTGCCCATAGGTGCTTCAGTATTTTCTCTCCTATTTTCTGATGTGTTCTCTTTCACATTTAGAGTGGCATTGGGCAAACCCAATGCTCCCAAGACTTTTAAAACTAACCCCCTCACCCCCGAGAAAGAAGGTACCAGTAATAAAGAAAGATGCACTTCCAGATTTAAAATTGCATGCATAGTACAATGTTTGTATCATAATTTGGGAGTTTAACCCAATTAAACAATCAGTACACTACAGCGCCCACTGGTCGCAGAAAGCTTTCAGTGAACCGGTGGGCACTGCGTGGCCATATTCTGTGGCCACCTGGGCAAACACCTGGGGCAAAACATGGGCAAGCAGTCCAAGAGACCCTCCCTGAAAACCGCACACATCCTGCATCTCAAAACGATGAACATCTCCAGGTCCAGGAGCAGAGCTACCAGGAGGTCCTCTGATCTGCTTGACCTGCACGCCAGGTGACCAAATAGTGAACGAGGAGCTCCAAACTGACATTTCAGAAACATGTGGTAAATAGTTTTGTCCCGGCTGCAGAATGGACATGTGCGCAGGCCATCATAAAGTGGCTCCAATAAATATTCAATGCCTTCAGGTTGTGCCGTACTTTCTATCACGCTCCCAGTGGTGCCAGGAAGGATCCCAACTGCAGAGATTTTCATTGGGGATACCTGTCCATGCTAGATAGTAAAATGCTCTGCTAGGAGGTATTCCGATAGATGAGGAAGTGGGGAGTGTGCAGCAACAAAGAATAGAGACATTTTTTCCATGTGGAGCAGAATAGAATGTCGGAAATGTCCGAGAGATGGTGCAAGTTGTGAGACAGAGATATCCAATGGGGAGTTTGGGGCCTTGTGCCAATGAGCAACTCCATTTAATGAGGGTGAAGTTGGACAGACTGTTCGCCACCCTTGATCCATTTAAATAATGCCTAAAAGAGTCAGGTCTGAGTGCAGATCTTATTTCTACATGAACAGGAGGAGGCCATTCAGCCCCTTGAGCTTGTTTTGCCATTCAATTAGATCATGGCTGATCTGAAGCCCAACTCCATTTAATCGCCTTTGCTCCATATCCCTTGATTACAAAAATTTATCGATCTCAAGTCTGAAAATGTAAATTGTCCCAGCATCCACAGCCTTTTGGGATACCGAGTTCCAGATTTCCACTACCCTTTGTGTGAAAAAGTGCTTCCTGATTTCACTCCTGAATGGCCTAGCTCTAATTTTATTATGCTCTCTTGTTGTGGATTCCCCCATCAGAGGAAATAGTTTCTCTTTATCTACCCTATTGAATCCCTTTATCATTCTAAACAGTTTGATTAGATCACCCCATAACTTTCTAAACTCAAGGGAATACAAGCCATGTTTATGCAAAATGGCCTCACAATTTAACTCTTTAAGCCCTGGTATCATTCTGTGGCACATACACCAATATATATTTTCTGAGGTTTGGTGCCCAAAACTGAATGCAATACCCCAGTTGAGGTCTGACCAAGGCTCTATACAATGGAGGCATCACTTCCTCACTTATGAAATTCAACACCTTTGAGAAATCGCCAACATTTCATCAGCCTTTTTGATTACTTTTTATGTTTGTGCGCAAGCTTTTAGTCATTTGTGTACATGGATACTTTACTCCGCTACAGCTCCAAGTCCCTCACCATTAAGAAAATATTCCAATTTGTCTTCCTTAGAGCCAAAGTGGATGACCTCACACTTCCCCACATTGAACTCCATCTGCCATGGTTTTTTGATTGTCTTTGAATGGAGGTATTTTCAGAATCAACACAGGCACCTGAAGTGAATCAGCTAAGGTAGCAGGAGGAGTACAAAAGTAGGAAAGCAGCAGAAAGTCAGGAAAGATAGCAGAGCAACTCTATCTTTCTATGTTAAGTAATCGCCCAAATGGGCTAATATACACCTGCTCATTTTTGTAATGGTATGTTGAATTGATTGTACCAAGTGACTTTCAGCATACTCAGTGCACTACATGTTTTGGCTACCGTGGAATAAAGCATTTTACAAACTAAACCAAATAATGCCTCAGCTAGTGTTAATTCAGCCTGCCTTCGTAGAGATTAAAGCAGCACATGTGCTTAAGCAAGTCACATTGTCCGCATGCCCGATACAAGACTCCCAAAACAAGCGCTCTACTCGGAGCTCCGGCACGGCAAGAGAGCCCCAGGTGGGCAGAGGAAACGCTTCAAGGACACCCTCAAAGCCTCCTTGAAAAAGTGTAACATCCCCACCGACACCTGGGAATCCCTGGCCCAAGACCGCACACAGTGGAGGAGAAGCATCCGGGAAGGCGCCGAACACCTCGAGTCTCTTCGCCGGGAGCAAGCGGAAGCCAAGCGCAGGCAGCGCAAGTAGTGCACGTCAACCCAAGCACCCCACCCACCTGCTCCTTCAACCACCGTCTGCCCCACCTGTGACAGAGACTGTAGGTCCCGCATTGGATTCATCAGTCACCTGAGAACTCATTTTTAATGTGGAAGCAAGTCATCCTCGGTTCCGAGGGACTGCCTAAGAAGAAGACATGTGCTTAAAGCACAGAGATTGGGTCCAGATCACTGTTATACTCCCAGTACTACACGAGCAGATACAGAGCAGTGGGGTCAACTCCCGTAAGAAAATAAACAGGCAATCAGACTACTTAAGGGAGCAACTGACACCACTGAACCCAAGTAGATACCAAGTAGGAACCCAAGTAGATACCAAGTAGGAACCCAAGTAGATACCAAGTAGGAACCCAAGTAGATACCAAGTAGGAACACAAGTAGATACCAAGTAGGAACCCAAGTAGATACCAAGTAGGAACCCAAGTAGATACCAAGTAGGAACCCAAGTAGATACCAAGTAGGAACCCAAGTAGATACCAAGTAGGAACCCAAGTCGATACCAAGTAGGAACCCAAGTAGATACTTTTTCTCTCTTCACAGATGCTGCCTGACCTGCTGAGTTTCTCCAGCATTTTCTGTAGATACCTGTGGCACCGAGCATGCAAATCACTTCTAAAAGTTGATCAAATCAGAAAATTCTGGAAACACTCAACAGGCCAAACAGCATCTGTGCAGAGAGAAATACAGCGATTAACATTTCAGGTCGATGACCTTTTGTCAGAATCCTTTGACGAAAAACTCTCTGAGTCAGAAGGTTCACATTGCACTACGGACTTGAGCACATAATCTAGGCTGGCACTTCAGTGTAGTATTGCCACGGGGGAGGGAGCACTGAATTGCTGGAGGTGCCTTTTTCTCCAGCAAATATTCTTCCGTCAGCCACACTGTAGAATTCGCAAAATTATCGCGATTTTATATAATAAGGAGGAGACACATAGTTTCGTACAAACAGCTTTATTTCAGCAGAATGCTGTCAGGTTTTCAAAGTGGACACAAGCAGCCTGTAAAATGGCCGCCACGCCTCGTGGCAGAACATTCTAGACTTTTCGATAAGCAGACAAGATGGCGTTCCAATAAACATTTGTGCGAGATCGGACAAGACTCAGCACATTTGAGATAATTCACAAGACATAATGGGTTTGCATTTTACACATAAATACTAGAATCGGTCTCCCAGGTGCAAATAAGGGCTATTGTACCGAGCGATCAAGAACCCATCCAAAGACATTAATATGCAAAATCCCCACGACTCTACGATGAGAGAGCCGTTTGCGGGTAGTTACAGAAACATTTGGAAGCCCCAAAAGCCCTCCAGGGAGAATACTGACCGGTTACACAATGGGAGAAGTATTAACGGGTACTCAGGCAGTTACAAGTATCACCGAAACCCATTAAACGGAGATCACCCTATACAAGAAGTTTGAGCGCCAAAACCCTGACAAAAGAAAGACATTAAGATTGGGCGGGAAAAGAGGAATTACAGCACTATAACTGTAAGGTACAACCGTCCATCTTTCTCTTGCCTCTTGACTCTTGTTGCTCTTGCCTCTTGACTCTTTGCCGCTTGACTCTTGACTGCTGTCTCTGCCTCTTGCTGCTCGACTTGCTGGAAGACTATTGAACTTTCTGATCCGCCAGGATCAACCTCGTGGCTTGCCGCGAAGATCTGTGTGGAACTGGGCTGTGAGGCCTTGAAACGGGCACACCATCCCGAGAAGTCGGTAAACGGTGTTGGAACCGAAGGCCCGAGATGAGATGAGATGAGATGAGATGAGAAGAGAAGAAGACGACAATACGTATCGCCACGGTCAGTAAGCCCCGACCGCGCCTGTAGGTCGAATAAACACTTTCCTTGCCCAGGAAGACCATTCTTTGAGTTTTATCGCATCGGTGCGAGGGCACAGGAAGACTATTTTCTGAGTCGTGTCGGAACTCCGAGGACAACACAGATCTTCATGACAGCAGACGGTCCAGCCTGCTAGCCGGAGCAGAAACGAGTAAACAAGTGGGGTACAGAGACCCCTGATCAACACGTGGGTGGTCAGGTGCTGCGGTAAAAACATCCGAGCAGAGTTTCGGAATTCTCCGAGTTATCACGAGTGGTGAGCATGAGTCTCGATCCTACAAATCTAGTTTAGGACAGGTATTGATAGGGGAGGGTTTAAGTTTTAAGGATAATTGTAATGTGTGCCCCCTTTTACGATGTGTCGTGCGCTCCTCGTTTCCCTAAAATTAGTTACATAACTGCGTGTAAGATTGTACTGTCATTAATCTGTGCTTATGACATGTATTTCGTAATCTTGAATAATATGCAATAAAGATTTTCCATTTCGCACTATTCAACCGGGTCTACCTGAGTTTTCTCTGCATTATTGCTCTCGCACCTAAGTCCAGTGTCAGAACCGTAAGGGCGAGTGGGTCGAACCACTCACAGGTGTCTAGTGTTACCCGGCTGGCTGGAGACCAGAACAGGCAACAAGGCCTAACCTCGCACTAGCACCCAGGCTAAGCACAGAGCCACAGGCGTTTCACCCCTTACAACACCACCACCAAAAACAGGTTATTTGTTCATTCATTTGCTGTTTGTGGGACCTTGCTGTGTGCAAATTGACTTGTTGTGTAAGTCTACATAACAACAGAGACAGTGCTTCAAAAAAACCTATTGCTCATAAAGTGCATCAGGGTGTTCTGAAGTGTGGTGAGACGCTATATAAATACAAATTCCTTTGTTCTTTAACTGCTCCTTATTTGGCACTTGGTGCTTTGCGAGAATAGCTTGGATGACTCAATCTGCACCTTTCCCATCCTGTGGAATTAGGAACTTGCCACGTGGGGCAGTACAGGCGGGAACCTACATCTTCCATGGCAAAATGATGCAATTGCTCTGCTGACTATATATATATTTAATTATACCAGCTGCTTGAGAACTTCCCTCCACGTCAGCTTCTTCCTGTCGACACGGGGAACTCCCCAGACAATTTTGCTGCATATATTTCCAAATCAGTCACAGACTTTACCAGCATGAAACATTTCTGTGTACTTGCATGGATTTTTTGATTGGTCTATCATATCTCTGTTGGCATTTGAAATATAATTCTGCAAGTCACACATTTTTTCAGTGTAAGTGAAGATATGACAAAGTTGTGGAAAAACTACACATTTCTAAAAAATGGGCCAATAGACCTCACTGAGTCAGTACACTTTTTATACTTCCCTGAATATAGTTTTCCCTTGCACTATACTTTTTTGATTTTCCCCACATGTTTGATTAGCTCTTGCAATGAATTTGAGGAGCATTTCACCAAAATAACAACTTGCATTTCTATAGCACCTTGAACATAGTAAAATGTCCCAAAGTGCATCACAGGAGTGTAATCAAACAAAAATTGACACCAAGCCAGAGAAGCTTGGTCAAAGCTTGGTCAAAGAGGTAGGTTTTAAGCAAAGTCTTAAAGCAGGAGAGAGAGGCAAAGAGGTTTAGAGAGGGAATTCCAGAGGTTAAGGCTTAGATGGCTGAAGGCAGAGCCGCCAATAGTGAGGCAAAGGAAGTGGGGGATGCACAAGAGGCCAGAGTTGGAGGAATGCAGTGTTCTCTGAGGGTTGTAGGGGGTTACAGAGATAGGGAAACTCACAGGATGATTCAAAGTCTTTTAAGAGAAAGGGATCACCCGATTAGGCCAGATGTACCATATCCTTCTACCAGTTTTCTGACACATTTCACCTCTGCCAGCATGAGTAATATTGCTGTCTTCAGATGAAGCATTGAACTGTGGAATACTTAGCAGACTTAAATATAAGACAACCCTGTGGATATTTTCCTCCACTTCCCAACAGCCTCCAGCTGACACATAGGGGGAAAAATTCAGTTGGTTGCGCCTCCCGTTAGCGCCTTAAGAGGGCGCTAATGGGGCGCAAAGCATCTAGCGCCCAGGCGCGGCGAAGTTTGCGCCGCTCGCGAAATTAACTAGACATTTTGCGGCGGCGCTAAACACTACCGCCACGATCTCCTGCGCCGGCAGATCATGACGTCACTCGAGTGCGCAACGCCCCGGAGCGGATATTGAGTGGCGCCCCCTGCCTTACCGCCTGACGCTAGCAACGACAGGTTGAGGGGAGCGTTCTGCAGTCATGAAGGGAAAGGGGGAGCGCTATTTAAAGGTGACCGCTTCCTGCCTTTTATTGTTGGTGCCATTTTTGAACTACGCATTCTGAGAGAGAGAGGGAGAGACTTCTGGAGAGATTCAACGTTGTGTGAAGGAGTTTTGGGTACTGAGCAGCACTTTGCAGGTTCATTTTGATTTGCCATTCCTTGTATCGATTTAGCAGAGACTGTGGGGGCTGCACTCTGAGCTCTTTGCCTGGTACTCTCCATTGTTCTTTCCAGCACATTTGATGTGCAGGTCTCTCCAGGCCGAGATTCAAGGCTGCAATGAGCAGGATGTGGATGGAAAGCAAGATTAACCATCCCCTTTAAGAACTGGCCCGTGCCATTGTGTGTGTGTTCCATTGCTGACTGACATTACATGAGCTTCGCCAGCGCTCTGAGGTAGCGCCTCGCTCCTCGGCCTTTGCGCCTTAAGATAGGTGTGAAGCGCCTGATATAGCGCTGCAATCACCTCCAGGAGCGATAAAAGTCAAGTTTGCAGCCAGTGGCGATAATTAGCGCCAGGCGCTAATCTTTGCGCCCGGCCGATAATTGCGCCCCAAATGGGGCGATACTGAATTTCTCCCCCAAAGAGTCATAGAGTTATACAGCACAGAAAGAGGCCCTTTGGCCCATCGTGTCCACACCAGCCATCAAGCCCTATCTATTCTAATCCCATTTTCCAGCACTTGGTCCGTAGTCTTGTATGCTATGACGTTTCAAGTGCTCATCTAAATGCTTCTTGAATGTTGTGAGGGTTCCTGCCTCTACCACCCTTTCAGGCAGTGAGTTCCAGATTCCAACCACCCTCTGGGTGAAAAAGTTTTTCCTCAAATCCCCTCTAAATCTCATGCCCCTTACCTTGAAACTATGCCCCCTGGTTATTGACCTATTCACTAAGGGGAAAAGTTCCTTTCTATCTACCCTATCTATGCCCCTCATAATTTTGTACACCTCAATCAGGTCCCCCCTCAGCCTTCTCTGCTCTAAGGAAAACAACCCCAGCCTGTCCAGTCTCTCTTCATAGCTGAAGCGCTCCAGCCCAGGTAACATCCTGGTGAATCTCCTCTGCACCCTCTCCAATGCAATCACATCCCTCCTATAGTGTGGTGACCAGAACTGCACACAGTATTCCAGCTGTGGCCTAACTAGCGTTTTGTACAGCTCCATCATAACCTCCCTGCTCTTATATTCTATGCCTCGGCTAATGAAGGCAAGTATCCCATATGCCTTTTTAACCACCTTATCTACCTGTCCTGCTGCCTTCAGGGATCTATGTATATGCACACCAAGGTCCCTCTGATCCTCTGTCCTTCCCAGGGTCCTACCATTCATTGTATATTCCCTTGCCTTGTTAGTCCTCCCAAAATGCATCACCTCACACTTTTCAGGGTTAAATTCCATTTGCCACTGTTCTGCCCATCTGACCAACCCGTCTATATCGCCCTGTAGCCTGAGGCTTCCCTCCTCGCTATTTACCACTCCACCAATTTTCGTGTCATCTGCGAACTTACTGATCATACCTCCTACATTCATATCTAAATCATTAATGTACACTACAAACAGCAAAGGACCCAGCACCGATCCCTGCGGTACACCACTGGACACAGGCTTCCAGTCACAAAAACAACCTTCGACCATCACCCTCTGCCTCCTGCCACTAAGCCAATTTTGGATCCAATGTGCCAAATTGCCCTGGATCCCATGGGCTCTTACCTTCTTGACCAGTCTCCCATGTGGGACTTTGTCAAAAGCCTTACTGAAGTCCATGTAGACTACATCAACTGCACTACCCTCATCCACGCACCTAGTCACCCCCTCGAAAAATTCAATCAAATTGGTTAGACACGATCTCCCCCTGACAAAGCCATGCTGACTATCCTTGATTAATCCTTGCCTCTCCAAGTGGAGACTAATTCTGGCCCTCAGAATTTTTTCCAATAATTTCCCTACCACTGATGTTAGGCTCACTGGCCTGTAATTCCCTGGTTTATCCCTACTACCCTTCTTGAATAATGGTACTACGTTAGCTGTCCTCCAGTCCTCTGGCACCTCCCCTATGGCCAGAGAGGATCTGAAAATTTGTGTCAGAGCCCCTGCAATCTCCTCCCTTGCCTCACACAGCAGCCTGGGAGACATCTCGTCAGGGCCTGGGGATTTATCCACTTTTAAGCCCGCTAAAACCGTTAGTACCTCCTCCCTCTCAATACTAATTTGTTCAAGTATATCACAATCCCCCTGCCTGATTTCTATGCCTACATTGTCCTTCTCCATAGTGAACACAGATGCAAAATATTCATTTAAAACCTCACCTACATCTTCCGGCTCTACACACAGATTGCCACTTTGGTCCCTAATGGGCCCTACTCTTTCCCTGGTTATCCTCTTGCCCTTAATATACTTATAAAACACCTTGGGATTTTCCTTTATTTTGCCCGCCAGTGTTTTTTCATGCCCCCTCTTCGCTCTCCTAATTTCTTTTTTAAGTACCCCCCTGCACTTTCTATACTCCTCTGGGGCTTCCACTGTTTTTAGTCCTTTGTATCTGCCAAAAGCCTCCATTCTGTGCACTGTGTTCACCTCTATGACCAAGGATGGAGAGAAAGCCTGAGGGAAGACTGGAACCGAAAACCTAGGCCAACTGTAAATGAAGAAGGAGTAAAGAAGGATATGGAGTAATAACCTAAAGCAAAATACAGGGAAGAGCAATTCAAAAATCATACATTGCAAGTACCACACCCCGCACAAATTTTACAAATTTCACCCTTCCAGACCAGGAGGAGCTACAGCCAGAAGGGCACCCTCCTCCACATATTCTACTCATGCCCCCGCATTTAGCCATTCTGGATAGAATTTCTCACAATCTCTGAAGACCTAGCGTAGTGCTTACTGCTTGACCATTGAAGAGGAAGGGCCTACTACAATGAGCAAACTAGTGCAACTCTCACAGCGAGCTGTGAGAAGGTGCAACCCTCCTCTGTGGTGAAGCACAGACCTCCCCACAACAAATATGGGACATACACCAATCAGAGCAAATGATGCTCAGCCTCTGCTTGGCAAGCAGTCTGGGGCCTGTACTTGGAGACACTCAACACAAAAATGAAAAATTGCTCCCTCAGCACAGCAACACACCCACTGATCACGAAGGACAACAACCCCAACTAACATGACCATGAGCAAACCCATTCCCAGGCCTAACCAGCTCCCAGAAACCAAAACCAAAACAAACTGCTTCAACCCCTGACCTACACTGCTCCAAGTATGAGGAAAATTATGCCTAGAAACTTGAATGTGCCAATGCATTCTTCCCACACGCACCATTTAAGCAAAATGTATCCAGACTTCATAACATATTATTAAAAATCTACATTTAAATATAACTTCATTAAATATATAGGAACATAGGAACAGGAGTAGGCTATTCGTCCCCTTGAGCCTGTTCCGCCATTCAATTAGATCATGGCTGACCTGTATCTTAACTCCATTTACCAGCCTTGGTTCCATATCCCTTAATACCCTTATCTAACAAAAATCTATCAATCGCAGTTTTGAAAACTTCAATTGACCGACCATCCACAGCCTTTAGGGGAGAGAGCTCCAGATTTCCACTACTCTTTGTGTGAAGTGCTTCCTGACATCACCCATTCACATTCATATTCATACATGTGAATGTACACCTATATGCACAATGGCTTCATAAAATACATATAAAATGTACTTTTTGAGAATCCAATAAAAAAAAGACATGCATTTATATGCAACTGATTAATGATTCTTTGCATTAAGTAATTTAACACAGCCAAGGTATTGGTATACATTCAACTTCTGCATTGTTTAATGTATATAAATTGCCATATTTGCCTACTTAATTTGGCAAGAGAAAATGTGCTCAGAAAAAATCTAATATGCAACAAGGCACATCTAAACAGGAATTTTAGTGAGAAAACGCAGTAAGATTAATTCTACAGAGAGACAAATTAGGGGATTAGTGATCGGCAGACTAGTGAAAAAGAGGTCACTGCAATGGGAGAAATTATAAATTTGTCGAAAATTCAGAAATTAAAAAAAATTGCAGATGTCTTTGGGCCAAGTTGGGATCAGCAGTTTGCTTACTTCCACGACAGCAGTGGGCAACTTGGGATGCATCAGACCAGGTTAGGCCAGTAAAAGAGGAAGTGCTGGTAA
Organism: Squalus acanthias; assembly: GCA_030390025.1. NCBI lineage: Eukaryota > Metazoa > Chordata > Chondrichthyes > Squaliformes > Squalidae > Squalus > Squalus acanthias. The sequence goes on from CM059425.1 coordinate 206,261,474, forward strand.
ATTTTGGAAAACTGGTAAAGCGTGGATAGTAGAAATTTGATGAGTTTTCTGGTGTGGAGATTCAATGCTCCAGAAGGAAATGTAAAATGCTTGCTTTTCATTTTCATTACCAGTCATCATGCCATGCCTCACAAAATATACAAGCACACTAACCCAAAACTGCTTTCAGTTTCATAATCCTGCAGACACCATTGGTTCGAAGATAACAACAGAGATGACCAAAAGGTAAAAAATATTCACACGTGTGGCTGACAATATACAGTGATTCTAGTCTCATTAGGCAGAGGCAGCCTGTTAGTACAGTGTGCGAGTGCACTAGCACAATGAGTTACAGATTCTCACTACAATGCGTCTGAAGGTAAGTTCCCAATCTTAGGCAGGCCATCGGTGCAACCTGCTGAGCAGAGGTGAAAGATTTGCTGACAGGATTGGAGAGAAAAACAAAGATCAGGTCAATTGTACCACACTTATACGCCTCCAAGTGACAGTTATGGCACGTCATTAGTGGAAACATGAATACAAATCATATAACCGACCTCTTGGCTGAAGGATGCTGTTTGATGATCTAAAATATAAGAGAACAGAATCTATTGATTAAGATTAAATTTGTTTTATTGGTCCTAGCAGTTAAATACTTTCCTCAGGGAGCTGAATCTCCCAGAACCTCCCTACAACTTGCCCACTTCCAGTTTTAACGGAGGTGGGACGGCGGGGGTGGGGGGGGGGGTCAGCCAACCCACTCCCAGGAGGCAGGACACCCATTTAAACATTATAATGAGGCTGCTGTGCCTCAAATCCAACCTCCATTTTAAATTTAACAGTGGCTGGTCGGGTTTTGCAGGCCTTGTGAAACCTGCCAGCTAATGGAAGGCGAGGACTGCTGGATACAGGAGTTAAGTGCCTTGACACTTACCTTCTCGATCCAGCGTCCTTACCTAACCTACCTGCTGAGATCGGAGACCCCCCCCCCACGAGGATTCCGATCCCACCCCCCAGGCCTCTGATCCCCCCCACGAGGCCTCCCTCCCCACATGCTCCTCCGGCCCTCCCGTGCTTCTCTGGCCGCCCCCCAGCCCCCACACGATCCTTCCCTCCTCTCTGCAGCTTAGTGCCGCAGCCTCTCACTCTGGCTGGCTGTGGGTGGGAAACAGAGGTTTCCCTGAAAATCAGGTCCTTCCGTTAAATTCGGCAGGGCCTGCGGGAAACCCGTTTTCCGGAGTTTCCAGACTGCTTCTAACCCGCTTTCCCCATTAAAATTCAGGCCATGATTTCCCTCACAGTCAGAAATCTGGAATCTAAATATTGATATAGAGTATGTAAGTATTGACTGAATCTATAGGGGTGATTCCATGACTCAATGCCCCCAGTGAGGAGTCATGCCCACAGGAAGTGCGTCGTAGGAAATTGCATTCACACAGCGCATGGTTTTCCATCCACGTATGCCTACAATTTTCCAAGATGCTCTCCCTGCAAGTGCCGCTCTCTGCTGTCTTGCCCTGGGCCAAAGAGTTGACAATGTGTGCAATTTCCCACCCCGCCATCGGGCAGCTCCAAATGCCAGTCCCAATCTAGCCTGGGAGCTCACCACACACGGCTAACTAGGGCTGACCACAGGGAGTCCCAAGCGGTCAGGCCTGGTGCGATATCCGCTAGTGCTAAACTCGATGTGGATTGATCCTGCTGTTTCACTACCAGGACCGGAAATCTGACTATAACCATCTGTAATCTGCAATAAACAATGATAAAACACTCCTTAACACCTACCTCTTCGACCAAGCTTTTGGTCACCTGTCCTAATATCTCCCTACGTGGCTCTGTGTCAAGTTTTGTCTGATAACGCTCCTGTGAAGCAACTTGGGATTTTTTACTATGTTAAAGGTACTATACACACACAAGTTGTTGTTGATTATTAGCACAAAGCAGTTTCTGAGTGCAATGGGAGACTTACTTGTGTTCCTGTGAAAGTTAATGGCAGATGTACAACAGCAAGACTAATTGATTAAGTTGTACAGAATTTTCACTGCACGTAGGCATTTTCATGCAGAACATTTTCTGCATCAAAATACTATAAACAGCAATATTTCATTAACCTTTATACTATACTCGTATGGCAGAGTACAACAGCCTTGGCCTGCAACTGGACTTTGGATTTGCACCTGGATTATTTCCAGCTGCACAGTTTTTCTGAACCTATTACTGGTGCCAATGTGAAAAAAAATGAGGTTTGGGAAAAACATATTTGTAGAATTTCTCACTGAATATTCCCTTTAAAGATAAATTGATATTACATAGAATTTTACATAGAATTACATAGTAGTTACAGCACAGAAACAGGCAATTCAACCCAACTGGTCTATGCTGGTGTTTCTGCTCCACAGGAGCCTCCTTCCACCTTATGTTATCTCACTCTATTAACATATCTTTCTATTCCTTTTTCCCTCATGTACTTATCTAGCTTCCGCTTAAATATCCCTCTGGTGCTACCAATTAGATTGTTATACTCCAGACACTCTCCATGTACTCATACTGGTGCCCAGCACAAAGGAACACTTTTACAAGCAAACCCACTCTTCCTATGCAAAAGGTAACCTGGAGCTGGCGTGCCCTGAATGAACAACAACACCGTTCATTGTCAATCCTGGAAACAGTAATTGCAGACCTCTCCAACTAATTGGCAACTAGCACTTTACGATAGATCGTAAATCACTGCCTACAAACTACGAATCAGGCTTGTTAAGATGCAAAATTAAACAGGTGCGATGGCAAAGGCAACATATTTCGCTAGGTTACAGTAAACGAAGCCTAGATTTATCACCAGTACATTAAACCGATTTCAAAATAACAAACGACTCAAATTTTTAATATTTCTTGTTATTTGGAACACATGTTAGTGAGGGAAAGGTTAAAACTGATGTGAGTTCAAATCCCACCACGGCAGCTGGGGAATTTAAATTCAGTTAATTAAATGAATCTGGAATAAAAAGCTAGTGTCAGTAATGGTGACCATGAAACTACCGGATTGTTGTAAAAACCCATCTGGTTCACTAATGTCTTTTACCTGGTCTGGTCAGACCCACAGCAATGTGATTGACTCTTAACTGCCCTCTGAAATGGCCTAACAAACCACTCAGTTGTAGCAAACCGCTACTGCAGCGGTTCAAGGCGGCGGCTCAGCACCACCTTCTCTAGGGCAATTAGGGATGGGCAATAAATGCTGGCCTTGCCCACACCCACATCCCGTGAACAAATAAAAAAAAGCTGTCTGATAAAGTGGAGATTAATTCAAGAACCTTGATGCAGGGCAACTGTGTTACCCTCTCTTTGCTTTGAATTCCAAAGAGACAAAGGTATTTTTCACAACTGTCAAAAAATTGTGACTAAAGAAGATAGACTGATAACATTCACAATTAATCAAAGCTGAACATTTCTTGCAGTGAAAGACCCATCAATCAAATTAGGTTTCATAGGTATCAAGGAAGCTGTTCGAGTATCAGCTTAGGCCGTGCACCACCTACAGGACAAAGCTGAGCGGAGTACATGGCAAGCAGCCACCCCAACCCAGTTGAACTATAGAATTCTACAGCCAATTGCACCTGCGCCAGCTCTTTGAAAGATCTCTCCACTTAGCCCCAAACCTCTTTTCCCATCCCTTTTAATTTTTCTATTTCAGATATTTACCCATTGTTGGGACAGACAATCACAATTAATAACTCTTTGAAAAGCCTGGCACTATTATAATGCAATCTGGGCAGATCATAGTCAGGTGATCCTCATCAATTATTTCTATCACCTGGGTGGTCTGTTTAACAGTCCATCTAAACAGAGGTGAGTTGTCTGCTTGTGAAGAGGCAGTCTGTACACCAGCCAATGATGTAGATGCCCTCCAACTTTGAAAATACAACCAGCAGAGAATTTTGCTCAGAATGCAGTTTGCAGAAGCCATTCTAAAGTGTTTGCAATGCTGACAAGACACAGATTCTTGATAAGGGAATGTTAAAATATAGAGGGGCCAATTTTCAGTTTGGGCACACAACAGGTGGTTGGCAGGAGGAGTGTCACTCGTCTGTTGCAACCAACATGAGGCCTGCACCATTTTGAGGCCTGGCCTCTTTTATATGTAGCTGGTGAGCTGCATGGGTCATTCCAGTGCTCTGAGCCAGTTGTGAAGGCAGGAAATCAACCAGTGGAGCCTGGGCGGGGGGAGGCGAGTGGCAATTCAGGAGGGGTTACACAATGAGCCGGAATATTTTTGTGGGGTCAGGACTGGGAGTCCCATTCCAAACCCTCCTGGCCCCACAAAAATAAAAGTTACAAATTTCTTTGGGTGACCTCCAGTGGTCCCGACCACTGGTAAGACCATGCAAGGCCTGGTACAAATGGACGGAGTGTGCATAGCTACCTCAAAATTGCAATCAGGGTCCTATACATGTCCAACCCAAGAGTCTCTTATGACATGAAACAAGATAGATCTCTGATCTGTCATGTGGACAGAATACCACAGCCTTGGCCTGCTGCTAGTCATTGGACTTGCATCTGGTTTCCTTCCAGCTATGCTGTGCTGCTGAATAAATAATTTGTGGCAAAGTGTAAACACAAGTGTGGCTGTGAGAGAAAATGCTAGAATTTCTTATAGAATATTCTATTTAAAAATAGATTTGATTTACTTGATATGCTATACTGATAATCTTGCAATAATTTCGACATTACAACAGTGACTACACTTCAAAAGTACTTCATTGGCTGTAAAACACTTTGGAAAGTCCTGAGGTCATGAAAAGTGCGATATAAATGCAAGTCTTTCTTTTTAATCAAATCGAAACTATACTACTTTGCTGGATGACTCCGGTCGACTGCTTAATGCAATAATTGTCCAGGATGTGGTAACATTGTCAGAAATTTAGCATATATTGCGGAGCATTATTATTGACAGTAATGCAACTGCTCTGCATTCTCCAAATATTATTAAACCTCATCACAGAATATTGATTGAAATATCTATTAGGGGACAGATAATAAAATAAGTCACTATGTTTTTTTTCTAGTTTTATCTAGTTGAGTTTAATACCTCCCATCTATAGCACGAATACTTATCCTCAAATGTCCCAGAATTTCTTTTTTGCTAAATCTGAATCCACTATGAATTATTCTATCAGGCTTCATTATCCCTTACTACACTATAAGTACAATAGTAATACCTTTCAGATAGTTTAAACAATGTCTGATATTTAAAAAAATGATTACACAGTTTTATACACGTGATTTAAAAGAGAATCTGCAATTTCATACCTTTTGTTCAGTGCAAACCACCACCTGAATGCATATATTAAGGAAATGAAGAATCAGAAATTAGAAGACCACAACAGGTGTCGGGATACTCCAGAAATTAAGTGATGTTAAGAATTTTGAGATCGACATGCTGGGCGTGGGTGCCAGTGGAGTTGGCGAAGGATGTTGGGGGACTTCGTAAAGCTGAGAATCCATAGCTGCTGCACCCATTCTTCTGCAATCCTCATTATATGATCACTATTGACCCAGATAGCATTGCTGCCTTTTGTAGCTGATCCTAAGATAGCCACTTGCTGGTTCATGAATTTCTTTACTAAAATATATAACTTTTTCTCTGTAAAACATAGTTTGAAAATTACTTGTGATTTGCACAACTTTCGATGATTTACTGCCAGTTGAAATCAAGTTTTGTATCTGGGCATGACTATGCTTTTCCTCCCCGAAGTATTTACTCCCTAGGTCATGCAGTAATTGTGGCTTAGAGCCAGGACAGACCAAGGGGGAAAAATTTGGTTGCTCTGCGCCTCCCGTTAGTGACTTAAGAGGGCGCCAACGAGGCGCAAAGCAACTAGCGCCCGGGTGCGGTGCCGCCAACGCCTCCCGCGAAATTCAGCGGGAGGTTAGCAGCGGCAGTAACTGTTAGCGCCTTGCGGCGCTGCGCTGCCGGCGATGATGTCATCGCAATGCGCAGCAGCCCGCTCGCACTCAGGCCGCGATCTTCGGTAGCGCCCCTTGACTTACCGCCGGACGCTATGTCCGACAGGGTCAGGAGAGCCTACCTGTGGCTGGGGCGGCGCTAATTAAAGGCGAGGTGCCGGGCGGCCATTTTTGTTGCTGGCCGCCTGCCAGCACCTGCCTCCGTTGCCATCCCTGGCCTCCTGAGCACCACCGCACCGCCCCCGCCCACCCGCCCCCGCGGAGTGCCGGCTGTGCTCCGTGAGCCCAGCACTTCTCTTTTGCCGGCACTCCGATCCCGGTGGCCCACCTGGGCCCCGGGTCGCGCTGTGCAAGGCCCCTCCCCTTTAAGAAGGGGAGGAAGGCCTGCAATACCGCGGCGCGACGTGCCACAGCGGATATTCCCTCGCAGCGCCCCAAGAGGGAGGCGGGGCGCTTCCAGTAGTGCCCCACTTTCCGCTTGGGGCACTACCACTGAATTTCGGCCGTGGGGGCGCTAATAGAAACATAGAAGATAGGAGCAGGAGTAGGCCATTCGGCCCCTCTAGCCTGCTCCGCCATTCAATGCGATCATGGCTGATCATCCAAATTCAGAACCCTGTCCCTGCTTTCTCCCCATATCCCTTGATCCCTTTAGCCTTAAGAAATATATCCAACTCCTTCTTGAATATATTTAATGAATTGGCCTCTACTGCCTTCTGTGGTAGAGAATTCCACAGGTTCACCACTCTCTGGGTGAAGAAATTCCTCCTCATTTCTGTCCTAAATGGCTTACCCCTTATCCTTAGACTGTGACCCCTGGTTCTGGACTCCCCGACCATCAGGAACATCCTTCCTGCATCGAGTCTGTCCAGTCCTGTCAGAATTTTATAAGTTTCAATGAGATCCCCTCTCATTCTTCTAAACTCGAGCGAGTATAAGCCCAATCGACCCAATCTCTCCTCATACGTCATTCCTGCCATCCCAGGTATCAGCCTGATGAATCTTCGCTGAACTCCTTCCATGGCAAGAACCTCCTTCCTCAGATAAGGCGACCAAAACTGCACACAATACTCAAGATGTGGTCTCACCAAGGCCCTGTACAACTGCAGCAAGACATCCTTGTTCCTGTACTCAAACCCTCTCGCTACGAAGGCCAACATACCATTTGCCTTCTTAACCGCCTGCTACACCTGCATGCTTACCTTCAGCGACTGGTGCACAAGGACACCCAGGTCTCATTGCACTTCCCCTTCTCCCAATCTATTGCCATTCAGATAATAATCTGCCTTCCTGTTTTTGACACCAAAGTGGATAACCTCGCATTTATCCACGTTATATTGCATCTGCCATGCTTCTGCCCAATCACCCAACCTGTCCAAATCATCCTGGAGTTTCTCGGCATCCTCCTCACAGCACACACGCCCACCCAGCTTTGTGTCGTCTGCAAACTTGGAGATATTACATCTAGTTCCCTTGTCTAGATCATTAATATATATTGTGAATAGCTGGGGTCCAAGGACCGATCCCTGCGGAACCCCACTAGTCACTGCCTGCCACTCGGAAAAAGACCCGTTTATTCCAACTCTTTGCTTTCTGTCTGCCAACCAGTTCTCTATCCAAGTCAATACCTTGCCCCCAATCCCATGTGCCTTAACTTTACACGCTAATCTCTTATGTGGGACCTTATCGAAAGCCTTTTGAAAGTCCAAATACACCACATCTACTGGTTCTCCCTTATCCATTTTACCAGTTACATCCTCAAAAAATTCCAGTAGATTAGTCAAGCACGATTTACCTTTTGTAAATCCATGTTGACTTTGTCCGATCCTGTCACTGTTTTCCAAGTGCTCTGCTATTATATCTTTTATAATGGACTCTAGCATTTTCCCCACTATCGATGTCAGGCTCACCGGTCTGCAATTCCCCGTTTTCTCTCTACCACCTTTTTTGAATAGTGGGGTAACATTAGCTACCCTCCAATCCATGGGTATTGTTCCAGATTTCATCGAATGTTGGAAGATGATCAGCAATGCATCTACTATTTCTAGGGCCACTTCCTTAAGTACTCTAGGATGTAAATTATCAGGCCCTGGGGATTTATCGGCCTTCAATCCCGTCAATTTCCCTAACACCATTTCCCTACAAATACTGATTTCTTTCAGTTCCTCCCTTTCATCAGACCCTATGTTCCCCAACATCTCTGGGAGGTTATTTGTGTCCTCCTTTGTGAAGACAGAACCAAAATATGTATTTAATTGGTCTGCCATTTCTTTGTTCCCCATTATAAGTTCCCCTGATTCTGACTGCAAGGGACCTACGCTTGACTTCACCAATCTTTTGCTCTTCACATATCTATAAAAGCTTTTACAGTCAGTTTTTATGTTCCCTGAAAGCTTCCTCTCAAATTCTATTTTCCCCTTCTTAATTAATCCCTTTGTCCTCCTTTGTTGAATCCTAAACTGCTCCCAATCCTCAGGTTTACTGCTTTTTCTGGCCAATTTATATGTCCTCTCCTTGGATCTTATGCTATCCCTAATTTCCCTTGTTAGCCACGGTTGAGTCACCTTTTTTGTTTTATTCTTATGCCAAACTGGGATGAACAAATTCTGTAGTTCATCCATGCAGTCTTTGAATGTTTGCCATTGCCTATCCACCGTCAACCCTTTGAGTGACATTCCCCAATCAATCCTACCCAACTCGCGCCTCATACCATCGTAGTTTCCTTTATTTAAATTCAGGACCCTCGTCTATGAGTCAACTACTTCACTCTCCATCTTAATGAAGAATTCTATCATATTATGATCGCTCCGACCCAAGGGGCCTCGTACAACAAGATTGCTAATTAATCCTTTCTCATTACATAATACCAAGTCTAAGATGGCGTGATCTCTGGTTGGTTCCTCGACATATTGGTCCAGGAAACCATCCCGTAAACACTCCCGGAATTCCTCCTCCACAGTATTGTTACTAATTTGGTTAGCCCAATCTATATGTAGATTGAAGTCACCCATGATGACTGCTGTGCCCTTATTGCACGCTTCTCTAATTTCCCTTTTAATGCCATCCCCAACCTCTGCATTACTGTTTGGAGGCTATATACCACTCCCACTAATGTTTTCTGCCCCTTGGTATTTCTCAGTTCTACCCTACAGATTCCACATCATCAGAGCTAATATCCATCCTTACAATTGTGTTAATCCCCTCTTTAACCAGCAATGCTACGCCACCTCCCTTTCCTTTTTGCCTATCTTTCCTGAATATTGAATACCCCTGGATGTTGAGTTCCCAGCCTTGGCCACCCTGGAGCCATGTTTCCGTAATCCCAATCAAATCATATTCGTTTACCTCTATTTGCGCAGCTAATTCATCCACCTTATTCCGAATGCTCCTCGCATTAAGACACAAAGCCTTCAGGCTTGTTTTTGTAACGCTCTTAGACCTATTAGAATTATTATTTACTGTGGCCATGTTTGATTTAAACCGTTGATTTCTCTGACTGCCACTTTTGTTTTTCTCCTTCCTATCTTTTGCTTTTATCCTTGTTTCCCTTTCCTCTGTCTCCCTGCTCAGGTTCCCAACCCCCTGCCATTTTAGTTTAAACCCTCCCCCAGAGCACTAGCAAACACTCCCCCTAGGCATCGGTCCCAGCGAAGTTAGCGCCCCAAAGGGGGCGTGACTCAATTTTTCCGCCCAAGCTTTTGTCATTACTGTTCTAAACAATGGATGTTAATGTCTTGGTGCAGATGGGATAGGGAGCAATTGAAGAAATGAAAGCCTAGAAATGCGAGCATGCCCAAAACGCAGGGAACAATCCCTGTGCCGGAATGGATAGGCCCGAGGCGCACGTAATATATAGCCTCGGGCCTCATAATCATCGAACCGATAAGCTGTGGACATTTAGTGGGCGTCCCCAGGCAGCTTACCGGGGAAGAAGACTTGTAGATCGGGCAACTGTGACACTAGGAAAGTCATTAAAGGGGACCGGGAGAGGGGGTGGCGACTGGGAAAGGGGCATCAGTACATCGTCTGCTCCACTCAGGATTACTTGGTGTACATGTGGCCTATACAGTGGCCCCCTCCCAGGACTTACCTTAGGGTGTCTGCCGCTCGCAGATGGCCCCCCTCCCATTCTCTATCCCCCTTCTATGACTTACCTAGGGTCGCTGCTGGAGAGTTAGCCGTCCCAAATTGGATTGCACCAAAGTGGCGAGCTGCCTCTGGAGGCGCACCAGGTGCTGGCAGATCATCGGAATGATTAAGGGGAGACCCGTGGGACTAATTTCGGGTTGTCCTCGGGCTGACCTCTTCTGGTGCGTACAGCGTGCACAGCACCCAGTTCACACCCGGAAACAGATGTGAATGAATTCATCCCCGGCATTAAGCTTCACTGGCTCCCCATCCCAATGATTCCTGGGCAGAATTTAAAATTTAACATGTGATAATTCCACATAAAGAGAGCAACTGGTACCTTTGATAACTGAATATGTCTCATTTACAGATCAAACATGCCAGAATTGCTCTGCAAGTAAAAAGTCATAGATGTTGTATTCTTTTTCCTGTGAAATATGGTTTGAGGTTATGTCTAACAAGGTTGGTGAATATGCAAATCAAAAGTAGTGGTTCTGTACTCAATTCATATCGACTTCAAAGCTTATGATTGCCTGTGGTCACAAAATCTTTACACAGCTGCACATACACAAAAGGGAAAAGACTAGCATGACCTAAACAGGTAGACCATTGACAAAATCTGATGAACCACTGGAAGAATGGGAAAGGCCAATGTTATAATAATAAATAGGTCAAGATTTGTTATGTGGTGATATCTAAAATGCACTCTTTTGCAGTGAAATTGCATGCAGTGGATTTTCTGTTACCTCCAGTCATGATCTGTGTGTGGAATATCATTAAGCCAATTTATGTTCATTCCTTATCACCCTGACCTGACCTGCATGTCATACCCTCACAGCTTTATACCCATTTACACTCCTCGATTTTTGGCTGCACTTCAGTCCCACGCTCCTGATCTTTGGTCACCCGGTGAGGAGGGGAGCGGGCAGATCGGAGGACCTCCTCGTGGGACTGCTCCTGGGCCTGGCCAAAAAAGCCATCAATTGGTCCAGGCAGCGGGCGGTCGAGGGGGTCGTTCGGCCCGATTGCCTGCCTCTCTCCCGCGGCCATGTTCGCGCCCGGGTGGCCCTGGAGATGGAGCACGTGGTGTCCGCCGGCACGCTTGAGGCCTTCCGCGACCGGTGGGCGCCGCGGGGACTGGAGTGCATCATCACCCCAGCCAACCCAATTTTAATTTAATTTGTTAAGCTTTATTTCAAGTTTTATTAAGTTACAGACAATCAAAAGAGTACACCCATTTACAGACTGGAGGAGATACCTGTACTCATTTGCTGCCTGATGCTTGCATTGAAGTTTGGCTTCAGTAAAAATCAGCTGGATATTCACACCAGACTTTTATACCTGCCTGATACAAACAACAAACATCCTTACAGTCCCGACAACTCTGCGGTGGAGAGGTAGGAGATTTTATTCTGAACTTGAATTACACCTGACAAGTGATATGTTATACAATGGAATAATGCCATAAAATGCAGTGATATCTGTAAAAGGAAAAGGTGGGCTAACTTTTCAGATGTACATCCTTTGGGAGTTCCAGCAGTGAGTTATCTTTACAGAGGCTGACAGACCTGCTACGTATTTCCAGCATTTTCTATTTTTATTTCAGTTTTGCAACAGTTGTAGTTTTATTGCTTTTTATCAAATGTTATTAGACTTAATTGGATTACTATGGTCTGGCAACAAATGTGAATAAACATGATATAATTTTATTGCTGATTCAACCAAAATTAACCAGCAGAACTTAACTGGGGAACGGAAGATTATCACTGCTTGTCTGTTCTTAAGACTACAAAAACACACAGAACAAAGCTGAATACACTCAAACCAAGTGGCTTGAGGAGATTCACCTGTGCTTTTTGATGTGGTTACTTTAACAAAGAAAGTTGTTGGAGGCAGTAGGACAAAGTGGGTTTGCAGTGATTGACAGTACTTGTAACCCAATACCCAGTGAGGCTGAACAGCTGGCTTGCCAGCACAGCCTTGAGTCTCCATATGGCCACATTACATTCAACATGGAACAAGAACAACCAACACATGAAAAGATTTAATGTTACAGAGTCAGTCACCTTTGTCCTCAAACCACTACATTAGCAAGAACTCTATGAATGGTTCTTTTTGTTTCCCTGTATCCTTCGATACAGTACACTCCTTTACAACACCATTTTGGATATAATACAATTTTTACTTGGTTGACAAAGTTAAATGTAATTTTTATTGGTTTAAAGTGTCTACGGTGTGTTGTTTAAAGTTAGTACGGTGTGTTGTTTAAAGTGAGTGCGGTGTGTTGTTTAAAGTGAGTGCGGTGTGTTGTTTAAAGTGAGTGCGGTGTGTTGTTTAAAGTGAGTGCGGTGTGTTGTTTAAAGTGAGTGCGGTGTGTTGTTTAAAGTGAGTGCGGTGTGTTGTTTAAAGTGAGTGCGGTGTGTTGTTTAAAGTGAGTGCGGTGTGTTGTTTAAAGTGAGTGCGGTGTGTTGTTTAAAGTGAGTGCGGTGTGTTGTTTAAAGTGAGTGCGGTGTGTTGTTTAAAGTGAGTGCGGTGTGTTGTTTAAAGTGAGTGCGGTGTGTTGTTTAAAGTGAGTGCGGTGTGTTGTTTAAAGTGAATATGGTGTACTATTTTAAAGTAAATACATTTGAGTTGAAAAAAACATTTTGTAAATAAAAACAGAAAATGCTAGAAGCACAGAGAGGGGTCTGAAGAAAGAAAGGACAGGTTAAAGATTTGGAAACTGGAACAGAGACCAGCCCCATTATAGCTTCATTTCCCCACTCCAAAGCTTATTGAGGGAGACTTTTGCGTCGAGCTTTTGCTCTTCCTGGCCCCACAAAAATCTTACCTTTTGCGAGAGGCCTCCAGCTGTCCGGTTAATGTTAGGCCTCTCAATGCCTATAGAAAGTGGTGCTTGCATGCATCTTGCAGGTTATGGCCATTTCTCCTTGAAAGTAGCAATCGGATCCTACAATAGGTGCGGGACCCTGATTTGCATATTTAAACAGCATCCCGCCTGTTTTGGGCAGGATTGCTGGACACTCAATTAAAGGCCTGCCTGAAAGTTGATTCAGGTGGGCAAATGGGTGCAGAAGGTCCTCGCTAGATTTTCAACTGTCGGCTAACCGCTTCTCACCTGAAAAACAGGCGGCCGGCAATCGAAAGTCTCCCCCAGTGAGTCCTGGCAGTCTTACATTTGGTTTGCAGTTGGTTGTGTAAGACCCACGCTTGGGGAACCCGGTGCAACAAATGCAATATAAACATGCCTATCTATATTCTGTTACTCAACTGCTGTCTTCAGATTTTGTTTCCATATTAAAGTTTATACATACGGCAGTATTTCAATGTTTCTTCAAGGAAATTGTGACAGTACTGTTGACAGACTAATATGATCAGAATTTTTAACACTTGTGACAATATAATTGCATTAGGATTTATTCGAATGCAGGGATGTTTAGGTGATTTATTAGCAGATATGTATCTCTTACTTTTATAGTTCTGGCCAAGTTAGATATTTTGTACAGTTTTCATTTGGCCCTTTTGTACTCTCTTGTGGGCATGTCTGGTTATTAACAGTGCCATTGATTGAGGATATTTATAGTATGGCTTTTATAACATTGTAAACTTGATTTAGCATTGTCACAATATTCTGATCTTTAACTCCAGCACAACAGTGTTTATCATTTGTATTGTTACTGACAATACTCAAACAATTCAAGATTATATCGAGGAAGGATTCGAGAAATTTTTAAGAGAAAATTATTTTATTAAAACTTGTTTCTGAGCTGCAACTGATGATCTATTTTTAGCTCTGTCACGACAGAAACCGGAAGTGATTCCTGGCCTCCTATGTGAATATCACACAGCACTTCTCTCGAAACAATGTTACTTTCCCTTGGTTCCCAAGAGTACTCTTATTTTGAGAAACCGGTACTGTATTTTCGTGAGTTATATAAAAAGATCTGCATAGTCTATTTTAAAGAGGATGGCATTTAAACTCCAGTATTTGTACAATATGATTTGATGGTGAAGTACTTCAGATTTTACAGACCTGGATCAACACCATTGACTTGCGCTTTTTATAAAAAACAAAACAGACTCACAGAAAACCTTGGGGAAAATCCCATATAACAAAAGCAGAATTTGACTTAATTCAGTCACTGCAAATCAGTGATCCTGACCTGTATCCTTTAAAATGGATCAGGGAATTTTATCCTGGTTAAACTACTCTAGATGCACTTCATGAACTGTTAAAAATTCTAAACATTCCCTCAATTTGTTTGGAACACCAAGACAGTTGGCTATTACTCGTCATTTTATATTGTACAGACCGTACATGGTAATAAAACAAAATGCTTGCGTGAAGCAATTTATGTTTTTAAGGGCGCAGCTAAGCTCCCATTTTGTGTTAAGCAAAGTGGTTTCAGGCCAGCAATCTGACTCCGTGGCACACTGAAGACCGGCAGTGTCAGGCTCCATCCAGGAGGCCAGTATGACTTTGCACAAGACACAGTACAACTCCAGCCCTATGTGTTTTGAAAATGCGCAGGTGGTCCACTAGAGATCCTGGGAACTATATGTTTGCTATTTTAATCTTTTCAATGTTGGAGTAAAGCAGATGCCTACCACTGGCTCTCTCCTAATATCAAAAGCTCGCTGCCAAGGGCGTGGAGCACTGTGCGCGCCTCCAAGTATGCATACGGAGTACTCCTTTGTCACTGACCTCAGTGCAACCTGCTGAGAGACACCCTCGACAGTATTAACTTGGGTCTGCTTCACTGAGGGCGACATGGTCGACACCAGTCTGAAACTGTAGCTGCAGTATAACAACCTAACAGTGCTAGAGCCTAGAATTTGCGTGTATAAGATCAGAGTTGATGTGAAGAATTTTATCCTGTAGCATAGAACAAAGATTGTCACCACTGAACGAATATTCAAAAGCTAAATTAAATATTTTTACTTGATTTGTTTGCTGTCACTGGTGCTGCTGCATTACAGTGAGGGGGAGGTAGTGCAGCCAATTCCAGCTCTAGCCTATTATAGTTTGCTAATTTGAGATTGGCGGTGCAGTGCCAAGGTATTATCACCAGCATTAGTTTGAAGAGCATATAAAATATATTTTGTATATATATATATTCACATTTAAAATATATATGGGGACAACACTTCCCATACTGCACTAATGTGCTGCCACAAGCACATGTATTAGCATGTTGTTAAATAACTGTGGCAGGAATCATGATACTAACACTATTCAGTGGTGTGGCACCAGTATCATCCGTAGAGCTAAGATGTGTACTATTTGCTCTTTTCCACAGAAGAGTATTGAAGGAGTGATGTTATAAACATTTATTTTGAACTATTCATTATTGTACTTTTATATTGTAGTTAGACGTAAAGACCTAGAAATTGATCCCAAACCGGAATGGGTGGGCCCGAGGCACACCTGCTATTGGCGCTCGGGCCTCATTTACATGAGACTGGTGAGCTGCAGGCGCCTGCTGGGCATCCCCAGGCAGCATGCTGATGAAGAGGATTTCAATTTTGGGCTGCTGTGTCGCTGGCAGCAGCCCTCAGGTAGGCCCTGGGAGAAGGGAGTGATCGGGAGAGGTAGGGGCAATTGAAAGGGATGGAACAATTGGGGCGGGGTGGGGGGGCTGGTGGAATAAACAGGAGGGAGCCAAGCAGGGTCAGGCAACAGTCTTCAGCACTGCAGTGGACCCGAGATGAGCAATCCTCCACATTCAGTTATATAAAAAGATCTCCATATACTATTTTAAAGAGGATGGCATTTAAACTCCAGAAAAACAGAGCAGTCCAATGTTGCAAAGGGGACCTCAAACAGGTGTGAGGCCCCCAATTTGCATATGCAAAGGGTCCTAGGCCTTTTTCAGGCAGGGGCCCTGGACACTTCTTTTTCTGCCATTACCAATATGGCACGTGGCACACCTCCGGGTGTAATGAGCATGCGCATGTCATAGGATTGCATAGGATATACAGCACAGAAAAAGGCCATTCGGCCCAACCAGTCCATGCCGGCGTTTATGCTCCACTCGAGTCTCTTCCCATCTTTCCTCATCTAAATCTATCAGCATAACCCTCTATTCCCTTCTCCCTCATATGCTTGTCTAGCCTCCCTTTAAATGCATCTATACTATTCGCTTCAACCACTCCCTGTGGTAGCGAGTTCCACATTCTCACCACTCTCTGGGTAAAGAAGTTTCTTCTGAATTCCCTATTTGATTTCTAGGTGACTATCTTATATTTGGACCTCTAGTTTTGCTCTTCCCCACAAGGGGAAACACTCTCTCTGTGTCTACCCTATCAAAACCTTTGTTAGGTCACACCTCAGCCTTCTCTTTTCAAGAGAAAAGAGACCCAGCCTGTTCATCCTTTCCTGATAGGCATACCCTCGCATTTCTGGTATCATTCTTGTAAATCTTTTTTGCACCCTCTCCAGTGCCTCTATATCCTTTGTATAATATGGCGACCAGAATTGTACACAGTACTCCAAGTGTGGTCTAATCAAGATTCGATACAAGTTTAGCATAACTTCTCTACTTTTCAATTTTATCCCTCTAGAAATAAACCCTAGTGCTGGGTTTGCTTTTTTTATGGTCTTATTGACCTGCATTGCTACTTTTAGTGATTTGTGTATTTGTCAAATTGGCTGCTTAGGCACCCATTTTGCACCTGAAAAAGGGGCACATGCCATTGAATTTCTAGATCTTGTCTCAGGAATGTGACTTTTTATGTCCACCTGAACAAACTGACAGGGTCATGGTTTAACATCATGAGTGCTGCACCTCCACAGTGCAGCACTCACTCAATACCGCATTAAAGTGCCAGTCTAGATTAATTGCTCAAATCCTGAACACATTACCTTCTGACTCAGAGTTGAAAGATCAATTGTCTCCTGTGTTTACATAGAATCATAGAATGGTTACAGCACAGAAGGAGGCCATTCGCCCGTCGAGCCCGTGCCGGCTCTTCAGCAAGAGCACTTTAGCGAGTCCCAATCCCCCGCCCTTTCCCTGTAGCCCTGCAAATTTTTTTTCCTTCAGGTACTTATCCAATTCCCTTTTGAAAGCCACGATTGAATTTGCCTCCACCACCCGCTCAGGCAGTGCATTCCAGATCATAACCACTCGCTGCGTAAAAAGATTTTCCTCATGCTGCCTTTGGTACTTCTGCCAATCACCTTAAATCTGTGTCCTCTGGTTCTCGACCCTTCCGCCAATGGGAACAGTTTCTCTCTATCTACTCTGTCTAGACCCCTCATGATTTTGAACACCTCTATCAAATCTCTTCTCAACCTTCTCTGCTCTGAAGAGAACATCTCTAGCTTCTCCAGTCTATCCATGTAACTGAAGTCCCTCAACCCTGGAACCATTCTCGTAATCTTTTCTGCACCTTCTCTAAGGCCTTCACATCCTTCCTAAAGTGTGGTGCCCAGAATTGAACACAATACTCCAGTTGAGGTTGGACCACTGTTTTATAAAAGTTCATCATAACTTCCTTGCTTTTGTACTTTATATGAACAGAACAGAACAGAACATGAGCAGAAAGTGGTGTCTTTCGCTCAATGGCAGAAATGTAGAGCCACCTTTCTGTGGGTCTGCAGTGCCACTGTTTCCAGAAACCTGTCTTGTTTAAACCTATATGTCTAAATTTGGCTCCATTCCTATAGTATAAAAATGGATTTTAATTATAAAAATGGCGGTCCAGGTGGAGCTGCAGAAATCCTTTTCCATTTTTCACTTTATGTTTCAAAAAACTCCCAAACAATGGAATCATTTAAATAAACGAACCAGAAAAGGGAAATTAGTCAGATTGTTAGCAGTCTTCTAGCACCATTAAGACTTGCTTGATATACTGCTCCTTTAATCATTAGTTTTTCCACTGCATTTGTGGAAAGCTGATCTTCTTGACCTTGTTTTAGATAACAGTTTTGCATGTAGGTTGCATTCTTAATAATTGCATAGATACCTTGAAGGTCTCCGTTTGGAAAATCAGTCACAGTGGGAAAATTCATGTTATTGCACAATATACTTTATTTAAAGAAATCTTCTATAGTGGGTAGCCTTGACATTCAATGGTTTAGGATTATTAAAATAACTGGAAAATTCAGTCTAAATACAACTTGTTCTTTATTGACAATAACTGGTCCCCAGTCAAAAGTTTAAAAAAAACTTGCCTTGTTTATATAAAGCAATGAGCTATTCTTTAGTGCTCAGAAGGTGATGAGGGTGTTGGTGCATGAGTATAGTGCAGAACAATAGGTGAAATCTCAAAGACTTTTCATTTGCTTTGATGTCAAAAGATGAAATATGTTGCAAAGCAGTTATCTGATACAGTGAGTGAAAAATTACAAAAGACACGGTAACTAAAAAGAATCCACTAATCCGTGAAGGGTCAGGATACAGAAAGCTTGGATATCTACTTCACTTCAAGCTCACTCACTTCATTCTTTATATCATTTAGATTGACACAGCAATTTAAAAAGACAGGCAGCTCAATAATTCTAAATACTGCTGATGACACCAGTCAGCACAGATATGTTTTATAATGGAGGGCAATTAACTACAGTATTTGATCTCAAGTTGCGTAATTAAAGGTCACATTATTGTTACCCCAATGCATTTCTCTATCTCACCCCCACCTCCCCCACCCCCCACCCACCCTTTTACTTTTTTGTTCCCCTGGGTCACACAACAACTGTAGCCAAGTGGAGTGGTGGGGAACCTAGGAAAATGTCTCCTAATTTCCCCCTTTGTCTGGCCTTCGCACAGTATCATGGGTCTCTCAACTTTAAGGGGTCGTGTTTAGGGTTTCTCTGACGGGTTCCTCTGATGTGAATCTATTTCCAAACTCTCAATTATATTGACCAGGCTACATGTCTTATGAGTCCATATTTTCTGCAGTTACCTATTGCATGAACAACATCAATAAATGAAGGTCACAAAGTTCAGTCATACAGCTGTCTCTCCCTTGAACTTGCACATCTCAGTTAACTTAAGTTTCTAAGATCACTACATTGCATGCCACGCAATAACAAAGGTGAGGGGGGTGGGGGAGTGTTAAGGGGGCTGGAAAACACCTCTGTTTCGCCTTTCATTTTATGAACGTATCACAAGGACCAGAGCCCAGACCGGCCCACCTTTCTGGCTGGAAGATTGATGCTTCTGGGCAGCTTCCGTATGGAGAAAAATAAATGTCAAACTCTCAGCATAGTATCAAAACATTGCACCCTTTCAAGTAAACCTGCTTCATAAAAATCCAATATAACAGCTGTGGCAGCTACGACCAAAGGCAACCAACTCCACCTCATTTGTATCTTTTTGATGTGCATCGTTTCTGTTCTAAAGCCTCAGAGATGTCAACCTATACTAGTAGCTACCTGCCATGAAAAGTTAATAGACACTTTTGAAGTGACAATTAATAAAAGAGCAATAAGTTATGGCCTGTAACCACATGTAAGGGACAAATCATCGTAAGTTGTAATAATTAAAGGCAAACACTTTTTTTTCCTGTGGTAAACCTAATTTGTAATTCAATGCCCGTGTGATGATCAAATAAAATGGTTGTGTGCACATATAAATGTTTTTTGTAGTTTGTTAAATTACAGTTGTGGTCACTGTAGAAAGCTCAGTTGCCTTTGAAGTTTTGGAGGACAGACATATGATTGCAGTAGCTGAAATATCTGAAGTTAAAAAAATGTTTTTCTTCTTAGAAGCACTTGTTCTACAGGTACGATGACATGTGATTTATTGTTAATCAAGTATCCACAACATGCAGATGTTATGCTGCCGCTGCACAACATGTCAGCACTTGCTCTGGTTCTGTTGCTCATTTTTTGTAGCTCCAACAAGTGCAGAAACAGCCTGTTCTAAGTTGCTGACATTCAAGTATTGGCGCACTTCCGGCAAATTCTGGAATGTGGGCCGACTACTTTGTTTCAAGTATTTAAACAAACGTTTATATATTCCCACTGATTGCATTATGCCCTGTGCTTTTACAGAATATAGTTAGACTTTAAATGTGCCCTGATCATGGCAAAGTCTCAGGGAACATTGATAACACAAATCTTTAGCTGTGCAAACATTCCCTTTTTATGTATTCTGTTAGTCAACTGTTCATTGCTGTATATTAAACTTAACATTCCACAATATGGTTAATTATATTACATGTTTTAGGTCCAGGTTCCATACAAAGCAATTTGTGCATTAACAACTATCCATAGTCTGGAAAAAAACACGCGAGATAAGACCAACCTCTTTTTCCTTCTCTGTCTTGGTGTTGCAAAAATAGAAAGTTGGAAGCTCTCCCGATGGCGCAGTGGTATAATACTGAACCATAGGGACCAGGTTCAGTGAATTAGCTGACCTTAGCTGGATAGAGGTACTACAATTAACCTCTTTCTTCTTTTACATCCTATTCTAGGGAGGTAAAAACATCATCCAGCTTGAGATGACCCCTGCTGGAAGCTGCTGTACATGTGGATCTTAGATAGGGACTGGATCAAGCTCAACTATGAAACCCCTATGGAGGAATAAACCTGTGACGTATACTGCCTCGGCTCAATCATGAAACCATACTCCAGCATGAGGAGAGGAAGGAAGAAATGGGAAGAATATTCTTACTATCTATTTGTGACATGTGACCAGACAGTAAATCTGGTTACTGTTAACTTGTTTTGCACATGTTGGAGAGGATACAAATTGCTGTCCTATGCCATATCTCCTTTCAAAGGCACTATTCCAATGCAAGTACATTCTGATTACAAAGCAAGCAAAAGCCACTTAACCACTTGTTTTGCTCTGAAATCAATCAAATTAAAGTAAAATACTGAGTGACACCTGCGAATGAGTAGGCAGTCATGTTTCTGGATTAAGTTCAGGAAACCATTACATTAATTTGATAAAATCAGTTCAACTTTGGAAGCCACTTCTAGCCTGTCTAAATACCACCCTATCTCCAACCTTCCCCATCTTTCTCAAGTCCTGCAATGACACTTCCACATCTCCCTGTTCAAAGGCCTCCAATCAAGC
Organism: Squalus acanthias; assembly: GCA_030390025.1. Classification (NCBI taxonomy): domain Eukaryota; kingdom Metazoa; phylum Chordata; class Chondrichthyes; order Squaliformes; family Squalidae; genus Squalus; species Squalus acanthias. The sequence continues at coordinate 206,282,578 of CM059425.1, forward strand.
TTCTGCCACACCCACAGCACTGAAACTGCACTGGTCAAAGTCACCAATGACATTCTGTGTGCCCGTGACTGTCTCTACTCAACCTCTCCAGTGATGTTGACATTACTGACCACTCCATCCTCCTCAAACTCCAGCTTTGTGGCACTGCTCTTTCTTGGATCCATTCCTACCTTTCGCTGCAGAGACATTATATTGCCTCAATTGTTTCTCCTTCCAGTTCTGCATAGTCATCTCTGGTGCACTGAAGGGCTCCATCCTTTGGCCTCATCCTTCATCATTTAGATGATATTCTTTGGTGATGTTATCCAGAAGCACAGGTTTACTTTCATATGTATAATGATGGTACCCAGCACTACCTCAAACAACCCCACGGCTATTACCATTGTCCCCAACTACCTATCTGACCTGGATAAGCCAAAACTTCCTTGAACTTAACGTGAGCAAAACCAAATGTGCTCATGAACATGTATATGCCAGCGGCCTTATCTCTGTTTATCTAACTGGCTGCCGCCTCAGGTAAAAAGCCCAGAGATACAGAACCTTGGTGTACGCTTTACACTGAGCTCAGCTTCCTCTCCACGTCTGATCCGTTATCAAAACTGTTTTCTTCCATCTCCACAACACATGCCCATCTCTGCCCCAATCTCTCCCCCTATCTTTGTCATCAATAGCCTAATCCTGCTTTTAACATTTCACGAATGGATTTCTCCAATGCCTTCTTTGCCAACCTCCCTCTTTCCACCATCCATAAACAACAAATGATCGAGAATGCCGCAGCATGTGACATTATCTACACGAAGGCCTACATCTGCATCATCTGTGTTGTTGAAAAACTCCACTGGTCTTGTTTCCCTTAGTGCAGCTGGCACTTATTTGCATATGCTTTATTTTCCCTTTTCAATGCACCACACCCCCATCACTCACCTACCAACAATATCTATCAATCACGACTCATACCTAACATTCATAGCTTCACCTCACCCTCACACACTTAGCACTGCTGCAAGCCTCACACCCACATCTCACAGCTTGCACACAGTGCCATCACATGACAGGCGCATCACCAATGTTCCTGCTAGGCTACACAGCCGCGGAGTCCTCTGCAAGGTCCCGCGCAGGCCGCTAACCGGCTTTTTCATTCTAAATAGAGCGCATGTGCAAAAATTTGAATGGGCTACACATTGGGGGAGGCAGGCTGCGCAGGGGGCAGTGCAGCTTACGGGGAACATTGCACATCACCCAAACAAATTGCACCACACTCACTGATTGACATCCCTCTCTCTTGCAGGAGAGGTGGCGAACAACCAGAAGCAGCAGGAGCTAACCGGCGGGGGACAGGTGCATGTTCTTACCCTCATGAAGGAGACGGTGCTCGCCATCATTGGAGCGGCCTTTGCTGAGGCCGTGGCCAGCGGCGGGGCTGAAACCAAAGAAGATGACGATATCCTCGTACCTAATCCTTCTTCTCACATCCCACTTCCCCCTCATCCCACAATCTCTTCTGATTTACAAGCTGCAGATGGTGTAAGCATGCACCTCTTACTTATCCCACCCCCCGCACCACAACCCGACCCTTGTGCCTTTCTCCTTTCAGATACCAAAAAACTGTAACCTGACCAGGCAGTGGCGGAAGAGCAACAGGTGGAAGAGCAAGAAGACAGTGATGATGAAGAAACACCGTCACTCGATTGCACACTCGCAGCCACCAGCTCAGATACTGACTGCGCGTAATTTAGAAGATAGCTTCGAGGTGGGATCTGCACGTGGTGAGACACCGGGCACGAGTGGCCTGCAGCCAGGGCAGGGGGGCAAGGGTAGCGCAGGTGCCAGAGGGCACTTCGATGGGGCAGGTTACAGAATAAATTGCTTGGTGCACTGGCAGGTCTGCCAGAAAGCCTGCATGCAATGTCAAGGAACATGGAGGGGTCCGGCACCAACTTGGCAAAGAGCTTGGAGCTTATCTTTTCCAGCATGGAAGTGGTGGCCAACTCCTTTAGCACACTTGTGGACTCAAGCGTGATGCAGCATCTGATGGCCGATGTCTCAGCTTCCATTGCAGCACAAGCAGAAGCCACCCAACGTCTGGGTACTGCAGTGGAAGCTTAGACTTCTGTCATGGAAGGGCAGCTTGCTGCCACGCAAGCTCAGACTACTCTCATGCAAGCTCAGCTTGCTGCCATTCAAGCTCAGACAGCTGCCATCATGGCTGCGGCTACCAGTGTTCAAAGGGGCTTGCAGGGTGTCACAGCAGTCCAGCAATCTGTCCTCCAACAGATTACTAGGATTGCTGAGGCGTCGCCCCAGGGGAGTGGCAGTGGCTCCATGGAGCACAAACCTGCTGTCCTCTCTCAGGATGACAGCATTTGTCCTCCCACCACTGCCACTCGGCCAGTACCCTTGCTGCTGCCTGTCAGCCAGTCAGCCTAGACTGCTGCCGCCCATGCCGAGATGGTGCAGTCAGAAGCCAGGCCTTTTAGACCCAGAGCTTCTCGAAGTCGTCCTCCAAGGCTATCTCCTTTCTCCTTCACTGAAAGTCAGCAGCCTTCCAACAGCCATGCTGCAGCCACTGGGGTGGCACTGCGTAGGAGCAGTAGGGTAGGCAAAGGCACATGGAAGGCAGGCACCAAGGGAATGCACAAGGCTGATTAGTTGACGTTTATATGCAATATGGCATGCTTTGATTTATAAATTTGGTTTTGAATGTTTATTTTGTGTCGGCTTTTATTTTAGCATTGTGATGGTCAGTAACAGAGGGAAGGTAAGGTGTGGGACTGTTGGTGAATTGGGAATTGGGGTTTTGTTTACTGGTATCGCACTCGGATGAGTTGTTCATGGGCAGAAAGGAGCTGTTTAGGTTGCCTCCTCCCATCCTCTTCCTCTTCCTCCTCCTGCTGCTCCTTCTCCTCAGCTGCTTGCTGTATAGCTGGTGGCAAGGCCTGTGCCTTCATGATAGCAAGGTTGTGAAGCATGCAGTAGACCATCACAATTCTTAAAACCCACCCTGCCGAGTACTGCAGGGCTCCTCCAGAGTGGTCCAGTCAGCGGAAGCATTGCTTCAGCATGCCAATGGTATGCTCTATCACATTTTGTGTGGCAGCATGGGTTTTGTTGTATGCATGCTGCGCACGTGTGCGTGGGTTGTGAACTGGAGTCATGAGCCATGTCGTCAGTGGATAGCTCTTGTTGCCCAGTTGTGGCTCAAATGCAGATGACACAGCGGACAGCTGCAGAATGAAGGCATCATGACTGCTGCCAAGATACCGGGCATTGACCTGCATGATGCGCTGCGTATGGTCACACATCAGCTGGATGTTGAGGGAGTGGAATCCCTTTCGGTTGCGGTATATCTCAGGGTTGACAGGCGGCGCCCGCAAAGCAACGTGTGTACAGTCAATGGCACTCTGCTCCATGGGGAAGCTTGCAATTCTCATGAAGCCGTGTGTTCGGTCCGCTTGCTGCTCTCTGGCTAGAGAGAAGGATATGTAGTCAGCTCTCTTGGAATAGAGAGCCTTACACAACAGTGTACTGCAAACTGCGAGATGTTGCAAATACCTCCAGCAACAGCCTGGAAGGAGCCAGATGCATAAAAGTTCATGGCCACGGTCACCTTCACAGCCACTGGCAATGTGTTCCTCGCCCTACTCTGAGGTTGCAGTTGTGACTGCAACAGGTGGTAGATTTCAGTGAAGACGTCCTTAGTGAAGCGCAGATGTCTCACATACCGTTCCTCGCTGAGGGTCAGGTAGGAGAATTGCTCCCTGAACACCCTGGGCGGATATGGCCTCCTGCTGAGAGCCCTTCTCCCCCTCCTCCTCCTCCCTCTGCCAGCAGCTTGCCCTGCTCTGTGTCACCTCTACTCATTCTCCCTGTCATGCTGTAGGCCAAGTGGAATGCCGACTACTGCACCCATGTCTTGGAGCAAGTGGTCTGTGCAGAGTCCTTGAAGTCAGGACAAAGTCCTTCAGCATCTGCCACGCCACTCCCTGTAGACTTTAGCAACTTTAAAGAACTCTAGAAAGCACCAAACACTTGTACAATCACAGCAAAAGCCAGTAGAAATCAATCAGCAACCAGCCTGAAAGAAGTTGATGATTCCTCTAAATAGCTCTGGTGGGGGGCTCCTTCCTGCTGCTGAACGCACGTTCAGCTGTGCGAGTTTAAGAGATGGCATTAGCTAGAGCTCCAAAATGGCAGCGCTTGCGTCAAATCAGCGTGACGTCACGATCTGCCTACTCTGCATACTTCTCACTGAGCATGCGCTAACGCCCTCACCAATATTGCGTCCGTGCGACTTGCACCAGAAGTGTGCACACGTGCTGTGGATGCCATTTTAGTCCTCTAAGGGCACTCGTAGCGCCCAAAAAACGGGCGCGATGGATCCTTATTTTGCGCCCAGAATGCTATACAAATGTAAGTGGTTGATAATATAAAGCATGCATATGCATACATAAACACTGCTTTGTCATACTATCCTTTTTAAACTGATTAACAATTCCACAGGTTTTTGGATTATTTCTTTATTGCCTTGAGGTAAATAATGATCTAGTTGTCAAGCCATATTTGGGTTGCATCAATGTCCGTTCACAAATTCTAACAAACACTCAATACAGCAGCAATTCATTTACATTGGTGGATTAAGATCATAAATTTAGCCAGTTATCGGAGGGGCGGGCGGGGTGATCTAATTAAGTTTAAGCATGCTGGAAATTCTAAATAGTCAGGTGGCACACACTCTGAAACCAGCCCGTAGGCTTGAACCAAGTCATAATCTACACGACTAGACCAAAGTCAAAATGATAGAATTTTTTTTTAAGTCTCATTCAAAGTGTAGCAGTTAAAATGAAGGCGTGTATGATTCTGTTGTATGTGGAAGTCTCATGCAAATACAATGAATGATAAACAGTGATGCACACCGGATTATGTGCAACAAAGCTTAGCATCACATTAGTACATTATTCTGAAGTCACTAATTGGATATGGATGCAAGTGCAGCATTTATTTGGAGGAAGTTACATTCGTTTTCAACAAATTGATACCTTCTAGATGGATATATTAATGATTCTGGGGACCTATATGATATAAACACATAAAATGAACAATGCAGGAATCATTGCAGGATCGGGGCCAGGGATCGCGGGGTCTGGGGATCGAGGGGGTCGGGACTGGGGAAAGGAGGCCGGGCATCAGGAGTGGGGCAATCGGAGGGGGTAGATCGGGAGCGGTAGCTAGCTTTCTTTAAATGTGGGGTCGGGAGGAACACTCCTGCTCCCCTGGGCTCCACATTTAGGGAAGTAAATGTGAAAAACGTACCTTGTAGGTCACATGCAATCCCATGGTCTTGTTTCCGTGAGTGCAGCTGGCACTTATTTGCATATGCTTTTTTTTCCCTTTTTCAATATGGGGAGTTTAGGAGGCCAGTTAGCACCTGAAACAATAAGTGCTGAATGGCCGAATTTATAGGCCACTATCTGAGTTGTGTTTGAAAAACTGGTATAGGGGTGGAAAAGAAGACATTGGAGATATGTGAGATATATAAACATCTTTTAATAACACCATCCAGGAAAAATACTACAAGCAACTGAAATATCTCAACTTGTATTGTAAAATCCATCGACATGGTTATTTTCACTGCAACCTAAGGTCGTAAATGTAAAAGAATGCTTGAAAAAGTAATAAGTATGTCTGTTCAATGTCTGCAATACCACAGTAATTCTGTTCAGTACTGGGAACAATATTTGCCACAGTAAAAACAACTACAGAAAAATCAGAAATGCTTTATGTGCTGAAGATATGTCAATTAGTTTACATCGCTTAGTTTTTGTCAGCACTGGCTGCTGAACTTTGGGAAGGCACATTTTTGTAGTTTGTACATTATGGGGGTAATTTTAAGACTGTCCTAACAGCAGGAAGCCTTTCACACCAGCAACATAAATTGGAACTTTGACTGCACGCTGTTCACAATTTTCCAGCCAGAATGCATTTGCACTGCCAATGGGTAGGGGTCCTCCGCAGCAACTTAGTCATAAAATGACCTTCTATTAGTTTTATAGGATTGTAACTTTAAAGTTTAAAGTTCATTACTTTGGATGTTGCGTAACTTTAATCAATTTCAGTTACTATACGAAAGAAGAAGAAGAATCAATTTCAGTTGCCAGTTTTTAATTTTTAAGAATAGTACTGATAAGCTGTTTCTGGAGTTCAAAAGGTCTCAGCATCTATCAGCTGGTCGACAGAAACAGTATAGACTGGTTCGTCTTTGAATAGCCACAGCTGTTCCGTATAAAAGCAGGCAAAAAGTGAAATATGGCCCAGTAGTAAAGACTCTAACAAAGTCTTCATGTGTTCTGTGATGTTTTTAGTGCCTAAAACCATACAGGGCAGGATTAGCCTTGGAACGATCCTCTACAAGGTGCTAAGTCTGGATTGGAGGCCACTTTAGCCACAGAAGAACTGGATGCTAGTTCAAGAAACCCTTGTGGAAAGACCTTCAGAGAACTTAAGAAAGCTCTGAATGGCAAAATCCCAGGGGAAATGGAGGATGGCTGCTGGTTTTGCAGCAGTGTGGTGAGCAGATTAATTTGAAAGCTAATCTGCTCCACCAATTCTGCCCAGCCTAGCTGCATAATATTATAAAAGATGACCAAGTCAGTGTGCATCTAGATATTCCCAAAAGGTACATTAGCTATAAATGGTCTGATTTCTCAGGCACATACCCTGTTCCGGCAGGCACTGCTATAGTGGTGGGGTGTGAAGGACCAGCTTTATATCTTGTGGCAGATGTGTCCCTTGGTCTGTTATCATAAGCCCTTTGAATTGTAAGCTGTACCCTAGAAAAGGCCCTGTGAAGGATCCACTAACAACTTGGAAGCATTACGTATACTTTGTTCTCACTTGCATTCCCCCTTGGATTTGACCTTATCCCTGTCTTTCTCAGAGGATCAGAGAGGAGCAGGAAGCAAAGCAAGGGGTAGGGGTCTAAAACGATGAGTAGAACCTTATTTTGTATAGCTTGAGATCTTTGAGCCAGGAGGCCTTCTGCTTACTGTATTTGGACAACAGCCAGAAGACACGAAGCCGACAGTCATTCCGCTGATACAGGCCTCTCGGGTCAGGTGCACCCCATCTGACCTGGGCCCAGTCTTGGGAGGAGGAATGTATAATCAGTCCCACTGATCTATCCTGTTTCAAGTGGGAGCCTCATTAAGGTATGCAAAAGGTATGTACCTGGGATCCTAACATAGCTTTGAGGTACCAATAGGCAGAGCATGTACTGCTCATGCTACACTGGGTGGTACTAGGCGTGGACCCATTTAACCAGCGGTCATTAAAGGGACTAGTGCAGGCACTCAGAAAACCGGTAAAGGTCAGTTTTCAAAGCTCCTCTTGGCCCCACAAAAATCTTTCCACCCTGTTGACCACCTTTTTCCACCTCTGTGCCTCAGCCCCCTCAGGATTGCCTCCCTCCCTCCCTTTAAGTTATTACTTCTGGCTCGGCTCTGCGTAGGAGCCGCTGAATTTCCTGCCCTCCCGAAAGGCTCGGGCCTCTTGCCGAGGACATCGGATGGGTAGCTCAATTGTACCGCTTGCCTGGTGTCTGTTCAAGGTTAAAATAACTTTACACAATGGTGTAGCAAGCTGATTAAGGTAACTGTATATTCAAACCTGTATTGTATAGGAAAAATGTTTTTTTTTAAATGGTACTTCCACTTACCAGACTGCTGAGCCACTGCGGACGTACTTTTTATCTTGTGGAGTATATGGAAATGCTTCGCAATTTTGTGGTCAAATCACAATTGTTTTTTGTTTGTTGTTCCAGTGCCCCTGTGGTATGGTTTAGAATGTTTTTTTCACCGTATTCAATGTTTTTCTTTGCCAGCCATTTGAGGTCATTAATTATAATCATGTGACATTCATGGTGCTTTAGGAATTTGTTCATTTTCTTGAACGTCATTGGCCATGCACGTGTTCACCTTTCCAGGGTTAGTAGTATTCATTTCTGCCAAAACCCCCCTCTTCTTTTTCAGGATCTGATCATTAAACTAAGCAGTTCTGCTTTGGTAAATAAATCATGCTGTCGAGCATGGTCACTTTTGAGTTAAACTTCACCTCCATTTTACGTCATTCACTGCCACCTGCATATGATATTAGATAAAGCACAGGTGCCAAGTTGAAATTGTGCATATCAGAATTTGCAGTGTTCCACCTGAATGACAAATGAATATACTTCCTGGTAGAAAACTGCCCAAAGTGCCATAATACTCGCAAGGTGGGCTACTGCTCCCAACATATTGCACATGTGAATCTCAGACCTGTGTGCATAGATGTGCATACATTTCTTAAGTATAATTTTGATTTTTAGGTATCCTATGGTGACGGGTGGGATGGATAAATGCACTGACTAGAGTGTGGCAGAATATCTGCAAATTAGGTGAGGACTTGGATCCACCGGGTCCCGGCCTGCACTCCTAATATCCGCATAACCCTCTTTGGGAAGGAACTTCCATCTGCCCCAAACATGTCACCCGCATGAGAGGGGGAATGGCTTGGGGTGGGGAGGGGGGGGCGGTGGTAGGTAGGGGGTCTCGCAGGCTAGGAGTTTCCTCGGCCCTGGCCTGAGATCTCCGAGGCAGCTGATACACCAGGTGAGAAGAGGCAGACCTGCCTGCCAACCGGCAGAAGTAAGGACCACCTGGGGTCCAGGCCTGGACCCTGAAGAAAAAATAAGGATGCAGTGAAGAATTGGTCCTCTTTACAAAGTGGATGATAAGTCTTGAGTGAAAAACTGCTGGGTCTGGGGCTCCTGGGGCACAGAAGAGCGGAGAGCTTTTGCTACAATTTGTACCCGTCTTGGTATGGCAAACGCCCTTGTTGCACTATTGTGGCACAGGTGGCCGCCAGCAATATTTAAATTGTGGAACGTTCCCCTAATCTCACATACTCTGGAGGTTCCCAGTGTACGCCTCCCAGTATTTACACCGGGATCGTGGACCTATGCATTTTCAGCCTCTGTATGGCTGCTGACAAGAAGAAAATTCAGATGTTATGATGAAGGTGAAATATTTTACCTCTGCCGTGGGGAAAATTGTAGCCATGGAAACACAGAACTAGAATTTAGCTGATCCTATACTGCACATCCAGAGCATAGAGGCGTCACATTGCTGGTATTTCTCTTTCTGTGTCTTATGCTGTTACCAGTTTGCTGAGTTATTGATTTAAAAAGAATTGCAGATCATCGGTTTTGGGACTGGCCAAACTGAGAGTACTTTGATTCTTAGTTTTGATTCCCGTTTGCAACAACAACAACAACAACTTGTATTTATATAGCACCTTTAACGTAGTGAAACGTCCCAAGGCACTTCACAGGAGTGTTATAAGACAATAAATTTGACACTGAGTCACATAAGGAGAAATTAGGGCAGGTGACCAAAAGCTTGGTCAAAGAGGTAGGTTTTAAGGAACGTCTTAAAGGAGGAAAGAGAGGTAGCGGGGCGGAGAGGTTTAGGGAGGAAATGCCAGAGCTTAGGGCCTAGGCAACAGAAGGCACGACCATCAATGGTTGAGCGATTATAATCAGGGATGCTCAAGAGGGCAGAATTAGAGGAGCGCAGATATCTTCGGGGGGGGGTTGGGGGGGGGGGGGGCTGAAGGAGATCACAGAGATAGGGAGGGGCGAGGCCTTGGAGGGATTTGAAAACAAGGATGAGAATTTTGAAATTGAGGCGATGCTTAATAGGGAGCCAATGTAGGTCAGCGAGCACAGGGTTTAATTAAATAATTTAAGTATAAGTCCTGTGTCTGGTAAATACTGATTACAACCCATGGCCTTTTCACTTTACATCATGTTCCCTCGTTTGGGTAGTTAAGGTTTGAGTAAGAGTGCATCGTTCTGAATTTGCTACCCAGGGTCATAGAGTTATACAGCACAGAAAGAGGCCCTTCGGCCCATCGTGTCCACGCCGGCCATCAAGCCCTGTCTATTCTAATCCCATTTTCCAGCACTTGGTCCGTAGCCTTGTATGCTATGGCGTTTCAAGTGCTCATCTAAATGCTTCTTGAATGTTGTGAGGGTTCCTGCCTCTACCACCCTTTCAGGCAGTGAGTTCCAGATTCCAACCACCCTCTGGGTGAAAAAGTTTTTCCTCAAATCCCCTCTGAACCTCCTGCCCCTTACCTTGAAACTATGCCCCCTGGTTATTGACCTATTCACTAAGGGGAAAAGTTCCTTTCTATCTACCCTATCTATGCCCCTCATAATTTTGTACACCTCAATCAGGTCCCCCCTCAGCCTTCTCTGCTCTAAGGAAAACAACTCCAGCCTGTCCAGTCTCTCTTCATAGCCGAAGCGCTCCAGCCCAGGTAACATCCTGGTGAATCTCCTCTGCATCCTCTCCAATGCAATCACATCCTTCCTATAGTGTGGCGACCACAACTGCACACAGTATTCCAGCTGTGGCCTAACTAGCGTTTTGTACAGCTCCATCATAACCTCCCTGCTCTTATATTCTATGCCTCGGCTCATGAAGGCAAGTATACCATATGCCTTTTTAACCACCTCATCTACCTGTCCTGCTGCTTTCAAGGATCTATGTACATGCTCACCAAGGTCCCTCTGATCCTCTGTCCTTCCTAGGGTCCTACCATTCATTGTGTATTCCCTTGCCTTGTTAGTCCTCCCAAAATGCATCACCTCACACTTTTCAGGGTGTTGGACTGAGTTTATTAGATTGAATTTTTGATAATTCCTGAAATGACTTCACTGGTTTCTGCATGCAACCTCTGCTGTGCCAAGATCATTTCTTTCTATTTATGCAAGAGACACTTAATCAGCAAAAAGAATGTAAGGAATTAAGTGGAATAGTCTCATTAAACTGCTGATGAAATAAGCTACTGTTTTGGAATATGTGCCCAAACAGGCAGTTTGTCATGTTAGTCCATCAGAAAAATATATAAATATTGTATAGCATATCTTTTATTTGAGCAACCAGGTGGTTTTAAATTGCTCCAGCTAGGATCTTAATGCAATTCAAGAATAGCTGGCTCGGCCAATAAATCTGCTGTGTGCATATAAGGAATGCAATATACAGAAATACGAAGCGATAATGTTCCTTTTGATACATTATACAGAATACGTGCATAAATGCCAACCTAGAAAACTAGCAATAGCTGACGAGCAACTTCAAAATACTGACAACTCAAGAACTCATTATAAGCTTATTACTATGGCCACTCCTTAACGGTGTTTGAATAAGTTAAATTCTGCTTTCCAGTGATTTGGGGACCACATTCTGCAATTCGGTCCATTTTATCCATGAAAACTTGTCAATAAGGTGTGAAAATAAGTAGTGTAGTGGGCATAAGCTTCTTGTAATTTAAGCTGCTAGTATACCCAATATCCCCCCACTTGTACTGTAGGGAAAAACTACAGAGACAAAGTGCATTTTTACAGTGGCAGATTTAGACATTTTTGAAAGGGGATATGAGCGGCCAGCACTCCCGCCTTATTCCAATATCTAAAGCAGAGTCCTACGCCAGCAGTGGCTTCGTGATATGATTTCCGTGTACCAATGATAAGAGCGTGAGTAGTACGTCCTCTGCCTATTGGTACGAGGCACTGTGCAGCCTAACCAGCGGTCCTTAAAAGGACTCCATATAAAATAGGCCAACGGTAAGTATTTTTCTTAAAATGATTTTTGTAGGGCCAGGAAGAGAATGAATGCTCCCATCCACGTTGACCGGCGAGCTGTCTGTGAGTGCTGCCTCAGCATTCGCAGCTCACCGGCATTATGAAAATAAGGGCCAACCTTGCAAATCGGTGGGGCCTTGGACCGATTATATCGGGTGGACAGCAGGCTCAACCCGCCTGCCTCCTGCCTGATGGAAACAGTCATGTGAAAATCGGCCCCAATACTTCCATCTGTTACTGTAACAAAGTACTGAACATATCACATTTTAGTGAGGTCTGCGAGACTGGTAGGTACTACAGTGGAAGACACACATCATTAGAAAAATGGTGTAACTGATAAATGTTTGTGAAACTACTTTTCTGTGATTGTTTAAATGAGATCCACTCTGGAGGCAAAAGGTTTGGAACCAATTTCTTTGTTCCACACACCATTCCCAGACCAAAATAATTGCCTAGCAGGAAACTTGCTTTCAAGAGGCAGCTTCTCTTGAGCTGATTGATAGAGGATATGCTTTATTTTATATCTGTGTAATCCAGTGACACTCTGCAATTTTGCTTTCCTTCGGGAAAGTGCATCACCTCAGCTGAAATCAGGAAGGGAATTTTTCGGGTGGTAAGCGGGCACGATCGGTGGCGGGTCGGGTGGGAAAATGTTTTTTTTTGACAGCGGGTCCGGATCCCGCTGACAACCCGCCGCCAGACGCCTTTCCCAAATGTCAGGTCTGTCAACGCTGAGCAGATCCGACACGCAGCGGCGGGGGAGGCAATTCAGGTCATTATGACCTTGTTAACAGCCCATTAAGAACTATTTTGAGCTCACCTTCAGAGTTTACCAGGTCACCCACAGGGTCTATGCTGCTCAGGGATCACATCAGGTAAGCAGGTCGGGAGTTGTATGACCATGGAATTATCTCATTACTTGACAGCTGCAAATGTGCTATAAAAGCTCCCATCTCACAGCTGTTCACTTTCCAAGCTCAGAACCTGTTGCTTACTGCATTTGGAACACAGATTGAGCTTTATGCAGGTTGTAAGCGTTTGGAGTTAACTCTCTATCCAGTGTCACCTCATTGGAACAACCTCTCTCACTATTGACAGATCGCTTCTGTCATCTCAAGTTCACCTGCCATCTATTACATCAGCATCGGTGCCCTTGAAACTATCTCACCTTGGTCCTCAGAATACCACCACGATCAGTCCCAACACCAGCAGCGCCAGGCACACCACCAGTACCAACAACAACACCAACTTTCTCCGCAATCAGCTGATGCTGCACAGGACAGAGGGCATCAGCACTCGACCACATTGCTGCCCGGGACGCCAAGGATGGCCTCACCATGGCCAGATTTATTTCATTTGACGCTGTACACCCTGGCTGCCACATGATGCACCAGGTTGGCACAACCCCACACCAACACCATAAAGCATCCCTACAGTGCCCAAGCCATTCCTTTCACTCTCATCACCATTGCAGGGGGTACCGTTATGTCTCACCATTCACTGCAATTCACTAAGCCACTTCCAAAGGTGCACACAGATCTGTCCAAGAACGCAAAGTTTTCAAAATAAAGGTTTCAATATTTGACAGCACATTAAAAGAAACTTTATATGAACATTGGTAAAACACACAAGTGCCTAACCTTGTGTGTTGTTAGTTCGTATGATTGGACTAGGATGAGCGTGAGTGTGAGGGGTGGCTAGCGAGATGGGGAAGTGATAATGTAGATAGAGAGAGAGGGATGAGTGGAGGTGCAAGGTAAGTTGGTGTGAGTAGGGAAGGCAGAGTGATGGGGATGTGATGAGTGTCACAGCAGGGTGAGGTTGAGTGTGGCTTTGCAGTAACGTTTCGTGATCTACTGAGATCATTGAAAGGTTTGCGCCACTGCAGCCTGGTCCTCCTGACGACATCCCTGCTTGTGTCCTCCTGTGCAATGTGCAACCAGGCTGTGTTGATCTCCTGGGGAGGTCTCTTCCACCCATTGGAAGAGAAGAGAACCTCCCTGCGTGCTGTGAATCCCTCCATAAGCGTATGGAGGGAGTCATGGGAGAGCCTGGGTGCAGCCGTGCACCTCTGTGCAATGCTTGTCAGTGTTTCCTGCATCTCAATGCTGTAGAACACGGACAGCACAACTGTTAAACTAAATTTGCACATGGTCCCTTTAAGGAAACCAGCTGATGACGCACCATCAAATGACGTCATCAGACCCGCTTCCTTCAATTGGCCGGGAAACGCGCTGGATGAGCTTAACAAGCCCAATCAGGGGAAAATCATTTTGGACAGCGGGCTGGAGCCAGCAGTGAGGCCGGGACCTGCCACCGATGTCACCCGCCACGGACCCGCCGAGGTTGGTAAAATCTAGCCCAGGAAACTGCCACATGGAGCTCTGCAAAGTGTTATTTTAACTTTCCAGTGACACAGCCTTTTGGCACACTAGCACACTGCAATTTCTATCTGAAGCTTAACTCTCTTCCAAAGTGAACTTTTGACGTTTGCTCATTATTTTCATTGGAGGTTCTCTGGATTATACTGCCTAAACTTGTTCAGAAAAGGTTAATAAAGGATTAATATATAAAGGGTTAATAAAAATGATGCAGTAAAATCCACATAGTTCTAGTGGAGGAGAGAATAAAAGATGTAAAAGAGGGAAGAGAAAGCAATAGGATTGAAGAACTTCTGTTCCGGTTTGAAAGCATTTCAAATAATAAGTGCAGACTAAATGAATATCCAGCTCATCATTTTTTGCTGTTCTGAAGTCCATTATGTCTGAGATAGTGACTAGTACAATATACCTGTGGCTATAGTACCAACCTTCATGCAAAATATATATCATTCAAAAAGCTGACACTTCAGTGTTTCAGCCTTTAGTCACAGAGTTATAAGTACAGACAATTAAGACATGACTGATTCTTTACAGAGATTGATTCACCACGTGGGTATTTCAAAAGGTTAACGTGCAGATTTTCAGGACCTTGATGAATTCATTCCCTGTGAAAGAATGCGAGGAGCTCTGGATTTCACTATATATATCTTTTTAAACAGTGTTTTTTGTGGCCTATTCTGAGTCACACACGTTGCATTACCCCCAGTCTTCAATGACACCAGTAACAATCACCTGCTTCGTACGGTGTATGATTTAACTGTGGTAAAATACGTTCGAGGGGGGAAGACAAGCAGCACAAATGCCAAATAATACAGCTTTCACATCCTACACAGATGATGCTGAATGATTGCGAGAGCTCTTAATTGAGTCAACTGTATTCATGCTGTGCCCATTCTCTGCTTGGAAATCAATGTCTCACTTGTGCAGTATTATGTTAATAACGAAGTACGTACCTCTCTCTTTTGTTTCCAGGAAAGTGCTCTGCAATCTGCATGAAATGTTAGAGAAAATACATTAATGCTTTATCTTTGTTTAAAAATATATACATGTATATAATTCAAAAACTGCATTCATTCAATCTGGGTACAAATCGTTCATCCTAGTGAAAGTTTTTCTCCTGTTTTTTCCCCAAACGGGAAGGAATTGGAGAAAGCCATCCCAGGGCATTCTCACATATCTTAGTGATCACCTCAATAACAGCATTTGAAAAGATGTAGGAGCATCTAACTCGTTGCTCTACCTTAGCAGTGGATTCTACTGCTGAGTCACTACTCGATTTTTCTCATTGTTCATTATTGCAGAAATAAATGAAAATAACTAGACAACAACACTAGATGGTCATATTATGGGCCAGAGTCCTCATACCAATTACTACAGGTATATAGACCTGCCTATTCCCAATGGCTATGCTTCGCTAATTGTCATTCAAGTCAAGCACGGTATCTGTGGCCACCGAAATGAACCCCTCCGCATGGAGCAGGGGAAGAAAACTGGTAGGACACCCATCTTATTTCTCAAAGCACTCTTGCAGAGAGCCAGCACGGGCTCAACAAGCCGAATGGCCTTCTTCTGTGCTGTAACCATTCTATGATTCTATGATTCACACCTCCTATTGGCTAGTGTAGAATAGCACTGTTGCTAGCTGTAGAGAAGGCCCAGCAAGACTGATCTCACCTTATGGCTGAAGGAGGACAGCACAAAGGCAGGAAGGTTAAAATAATTTAAAATATTAAAAATGAAAAACAAAATAACAATCAAATCTGTTAGCAGATTGTGTAATAACAAGTCTTCAATGCTACAGTACATTTATTTCCAAAAGTACTTGGCAGTCTGGAAATAAATGTACTGTATTGTAAAATGCATTATTTTCACCAGGATTTATTTTTCAAACTTGTCAACATCTCATAGAATGAAATATGCACGCAGATTGTCAAGGAAAGACCAGAGCACCAAATGGGTGCAATCTGCAATGCCACATTAGGTAGGGATATAAGATTTTAAAAGTGTTTGGACAGAATTTATTTTCATTTATTTCTGTAGTCATTTATAATTTTAGGAGCTGAATTTGTGTTAATCAGGGTGCAAATTATCAATGTGGTAGCCTGGAACACATTTCCACTCTAGCAACCAATATCAGAATCAAACACCATTAAGGTCTGATGCAGCACTGTGTTCACAGAAGCACCTTAGAAAAGCAAATCCAATTGTACCACAGGACACTGCTTCGCACATCAGTTACTCTTCCAACTTTTGAGTAAAACTCCCAATGTAGTGCTAATTGAATTATGAAGAGTTTTATGTTGTTTTCTTACTCCCAGTAAAACTAGATGGAAAGGGCAGACCTTTTTCCACACATAATCCTTATGAGTTGTAGAGAGAAGACTTTCATCGCACTAATCTGTGCTGGATCTGAACCCAGTTTCAAAAGATAAAAGAATAACGGGCATATCTACTCTGCCAACTGGCTAACATTATTGGTGAGCTACTGGTCAGTTTCATTACTCGGATGCACCAGGAACTTTCGCCTTCGGAAATTCAGCTATAATGCCACCATAGTGACTGCCAGGGAAGGCTTATGCTGCTGCAGTCTGCTTGATCGGCACCCCATCCACCATCCACCATTAACATTCACTCCTTCCAACATGGCTGCAGTGTGTACCATCTACAAGATGCACTGCAGCAACTCGCCAAGGCTTCTTCGGCAGCACCTCCCAAACCCGTGACCTCTACCACCTAGAAGGACAAGGGCAGCAGGTGCATGGGAACACCATCACCTGCAAGTTCCCCTCCAAGTCACACACCATCCTGGCATGGAAATATATCGCCGCTCCTTCATCGTCACTGGGTCAAAATCCTGGAACTCCCTACCTAACAGCACTGTGGGAGTACCTTCACCACACGGACTGTAGCGGTTCAAGAAGGTGGCTCCCCACCACATTCTTAAGGGCAATTAGGGATGGGCAATAAATGCTGGCCTTGCCAGCAATGCCCACATCCCGTGAATGAATAAATAATTTATTTTTAAAAAGGATGCTGTATCTGCTGGAATGCAAACTTTAGCAATCTGGGGAGAGCATGTCACTGGAGAGGGCACTGACAACATTAAACACCTGGGGGTAAAAATTCACTTGGTTGCGCCTCCCGTTAGCGCCTTAAGAGGGCGCTAATGGGGCGCAAAGCCGCTAACGCCTGTGCGCAGCGATGTTTGCGCCGCTCGAGAACTTAACTTGAGATTGTGCGGCGGCGCTAAAACTTACCGCTGCGACCACCTGCGCGCGCAGATTGTGACGTCATTCCATGGTGCAACGCCCTTGTGGCGCCCCGGAGCGGAAATTGAGTGGCGCCCCCTGCCTTACCGCCTGGCGCATCCAACGACCAGAAGACTGGAACGCTATCAATCGCTGTGGGGCTGGGGGGGGCGCTATTTAAAGGGGGCCTCTTCCTGGCTTTTATTGTTGGTGGCATTTTTGAACTACGCATTCTGAGAGAGAGAGGGAGAGACTTCTGGAGAGATTCAACGTTGTGTGAAGGAGTTTTGGGTACTGAGCAGCACTTTGCAGGTTCATTTTGATTTGCCATTCCTTGTATCGATTTAGCAGAGACTGTGGGAGCTGCACTCTGAGCTCTTTGCCTGGTACTCTCCATTGTTCTTTCCAGCACATTTGATGTGCAAGTCTCTCCAGGCTGAGATTCAAGGCTGCAATGAACAGGATGTGGATGGAAAGCAAGATTAACCATCCCCTTTAAGAACTGGCCCGTGCCATTGTGTGTGTGTTTCATTGCTGACTGACATTACATGAGCTTCGCCAGCGCGCTGAGTTAGCGCCTCACTCCTTGGCCTTTGCGCCTTAAGACAGGTGTGCAGCGCCTGCTTTAGCGCTCCACTCACCTCCCGGGGCGGTAAAAGTGAAGTTTCCTGTCAGTGCCGATAATTAGCGCCAGGCGCTAATATTTGCGTCCAGACGATATTTGCGCCCCAAATGGGGCGCGACCTAATTTCTATCCCCTGGAGTCCTACGAGAAGACGGCATATTGAAGGTGGAAAGTTAGCTACTGACCACTAGCACAGTCACCATAGCATCCCCGTGAAGCACCTCACAGAGAGACAAGCCTCCAACCCGCTTATCTGTCTCTTTAATCCCAAGGGGGTAATGTTTACCCATTCTTAGCTTCTAACCTCCTTTCCTGCAGATCCATCACATCAACAGAGGGGGAAGAGGGAGCACAGGAGGAGGAAGAACTGAGACACAAATACATTTTTGTAAACTATGACGACGAGGATGAGGATGATGGAGGAGATGAATTTGGATGCAAGCCTACTCATGAGTTCCTGCCCCATATTCCTCTGCCCAACCCCCTCAAACTCACCCCCTGCACCACTTACTTCTTCACATCATGCACAAGCTCAGATACTTTCACAAGGGGGAATTAGATAGCGCTAGTGAGGATGCGGCACCAGATGATTCAGAGCATGAAGGAGCCAGAGGAATAAGGAATGGGTGAGAATGTGCCACCTTCCAACCAGAGGGCACATTGACCATCCCTCCTTCACTTTTGGAATCTCCTGCCAGCAAGTTAGAGTAACATTCATAAGAGTATGGGGATTGTTTGTAGCCTAATTTGGAGAATGTTTGAGACAGGGGTGTTAGTCAAGAGATTGTAAGTATTCCCCCGTTATTTTCTTCTCTTCTCTCCCTAAGATTTTGGGGGTGAAATTCGATAAAGCCCGAAAACGGGCACGGGCACAGCAATGCAAGATATGACCGCACCCATTCAGAAAGTGCAGGCAGCACGTCAATTTGGTGCTGCCTGCAAATTACCATGATAGGAGCGCACAGCCTAGAGACGAATGCGCTACTGACAGGCTGTACGCTCAGCACGGGGCCGAAGTTCACATCGCTCGACCGAGGCTAGCTTTACTGAAAGCTAGCCTGCTCCTTTTCAAGGCAGTCTGCAGCTCTGAACGCTGATCTGTCTTCTGCACTTAAAAAATTTAAAAATCCTTCAGAACTAGGCAGTCAGCAGCTCTTAAAGCCTTCTGCACATAAAAAATGCTAAAAGTGCTTCGGCACTAACACAAATGGCTCAACAGGCCAGGGAAAGGGCACCCAGGGTCTTGGATGCAGCACTCCAGCTTTGTGCAGGGGTCAACACTGGAAGATAGGTTCTCTACCCACAGGGGCCAGGAGGCCCTCCAGAAAGAAGGATATGGGACCAGATCGCCGAGGCTGTTACTGCCAGTAGTGTCACCCCCACGACCTGGCTCCAGTGCCCAAAGAAGTTTCATGACCTCAGACGAGTGGTCAAGGTCAGTAAATGCATTTTCAAAAGTCGTCTCCTACCAACTGCAACACTAGCCTCTTACACTGCTCAATGCACGATGCCTCGCCCATGACTCACCTACCAACAATCTCTACCAAACACGAGGCACACCTCACATTCCTAGCTTCACCTCACCCCCTTGGAGAAGATAGTGCTGGCCATTCTTGGCAGGGGCATGGCTGAACCCTTGGCCAGTGGTGGGGCTGAAAGGATACAAGATGCTGGTATCCTTATAGGTTATCCTCCTTCTCACATCCCACTTCTGCTTCATCCCACAATCTCTTCTGATTTACAAGCTGCACATGGCATAAGCATGCACCACTTGCTTTCCCGCCCTCCCCTCACTACAACCCTACCCTTGTGCCTTTCTCATTTCAGACACCCAAGAAATTCAACCTGCCCAGCTAGTGGTTGACCAAGAAGAGGGAGAGGAGAGTGAAGAAGAAGAAGAAACACCGTCACTCGATTTCACACCCCCAGCCACCAGCTCCTCGAGGTCATCCTGCAAGGTGATTTGCAGTGTCCCCCACGACATCAGGAAAAACTTTTTTTACGCAGCGAGTGGTTAGGATCTGGAATGCACTGCCTGAAAGGGTGGTGGAGGCCGATTCAATCGTGGCTTTCAAAAGAATTGGATAATTACCTGAAGGAGAGAAATTTGCAGGGCTACGGGGAAAGGGCGGGGGAGTGGGACTAACTGAAGTGCTCTTGCAGAGAGCCGGCACGGGCTTGATGGGCTGAATGGCCTCCTTCTGTGCTGTAACCATTCTATGATTCCTCTTCTGCTATTTCCTCTTCTGCGAGGAGCATGTCATCTCTTTGCTCCCTTTGCTCCATCTCCATGTGATGTTGCAGCCCAAGGAGGACTGCAACTAGAGCCCCCAGGACTGGGAGCAAGTGGTGTTCTCAGAGCCCTTCCTTTAAGAGTCAAAGCCTTGCAAACATCCAGCAGCACTCCCTGCACACTTTACCAACTTGTTAAATGTATTGCAACAAGCCACTACTCCAATAAAATGTAAAAAAAAACCAGTCCAAAAGCAAAAATCTAAACTTACCTGAAAGATGTGTGTGTCTCTTTAACAAGTGCTGGCAGCATTTCTGTTGTACTGCTGCATGTATGTTCTTGTGTGTGTGGTTTGGGGAGGGCGATATCAAGAGCGGCGACATTGAATAGGACAGATTGTGTGTCAATTCAGGCATTGCACGCTGATTGACATCACGATCTGCATCATTTAAATGTGGATGGCGAGTGCAGGCAACGGCAGCTCTGCCGACCTGCTCAAAATGGCGGCGGCCGTGTTCCGCGCCACAAGTGGGCGGAAGCAAGGCGGCCACTATTTTCTCAGCAAAACCGTGCTTAACCGCTGGCGAGAATGCTCCCAATTTCGTGGCCTTTGACTTTTGCAACATTCCAGCTTGTGGCCCAAATGACATTCTTCATGTGTGAACCCAGAGAGTGAGTGTTGGCTATTTGACGATGGAAGACATCACAGCTCAGCCTGATCCTGTCCTCACCCAAATGCCACACACATGCATTTTCACACATGGGGGCTGCTGGCTGTGGTTAGGAGTGGGAACCCTGGCTGATTTTTCTCCTTTCTGGAGTGTGGACTCTGATGTCAACTGCACTATTTCCATTGATGACGTGACTAAAATTAGATCCTCTAACGCAGTGCAGACCAGGGACCTGGAATCTTTCTGTTCCGTATAATTCAATAGCAAACTAAAAGGAGTGAGAAAATGCTGCATGTAAAGAATACAAAACTCCATTTAAAGATTTCTTCAAAACATTTTGAATCTCTCAGAATTTATGTGACACAATACTATTTGCTATGCAAAACCAGCAGAGTCTATAGGAAGTTAATCATTCAACAAGCAGGAAAATAAATGAGACAATTAGCATAGCAGTTTTAGGCGTGTGACTGTTTTCAGTATTATCAGATGTATCTGTTATCGACTGGCCATGCAGAATACTTAATACATTATTTCAAAATAATTTTCAAAGAAGTGATGAAGTGCAAGCAACTGGGAAATCCTCTTTCCCAGTAATACAAATGAGTGCAGTTAGCAGGTTCCGACAATAATGAATGCTGTAACAGTGGTGCTGGTGGCATTTGTTTAGGAAAGTGATTAGTTTCTCTATTTTTGTTAATTCGTTAGTAAGCGAAAGAAAGGGTGAACATTAACTACAACTTCTTTTAGTCCTTACGAAGAATTTATGCAAGCTTACAGGTAAATGATGTCCTGCTGGAAGGCAAATGAATCATTCTAATAAAAGTGCAGTGGGTAAATTTTCAACTTCAGCTCTATCAGTCTGTAGCTTCATGTGCCAAGAATGCAGATTGGGTATTTGCTGCACACCCACTATGATTTTCCTACCATCTACACTAATTAGACTGAAGCCCTGTGCTAGGAGTGCTGAAGAGGAAAATTCACCTGAGTTAACTTTATTTTGTATCTGTTTGTATATTTCTCCTCAAAATTCTGTTTCTGAATTTGTTGGCACCAGAACGTCAGTTTAATATCAAGGAAGAAACACTCTTTCAGGATCTTGTTAAAATAATTAAGTCCAATCTTCCCTTTGAGGATGGAGCAACATAGGCACAGGAGTGGGCCATTTAGCCCCTTGAGCCTGTTCCGCCATTCAATGAGATCATGGCTGATCTTAGACCTAACTCCATATCCCTTAATACTTTGGTTAACAAAAATCAATCTCAGATTTAAAATTAACAATCAACATCAATTGCCGTTTGCAGAAGAGAGTTCCAAACTTCTACCATGCTTTGTGTGTAGAAGTGTTTCCTAACTTCACTCCTGAAAGGTCTGGCTCTAATTTTTAGACTATGCCCCCTAGTCCTAGAATCCCCAACCAGCGGAAACAGTTTCTCTCTATTTACCCTATCTATTCCCCATAATATCTTGAATACTTCGATCAAACACCCCTTAACCTGCCAAATTTTAGGGAATACAACCCTAGTTTGTGTAATCTTTCCTCGTAATTTAATCCCTGGAGTCCAGGTATTATTCTGGTAAACATACTGCACTGTCTCCAAGGCCAATATATCCTTCCTAAAGTGTGGTGCCCAGAACTCCTCACAGTACTCTAGGTGTGGTCTAACCAGGGCTTTGTATAGCTGAAGCAAGACTTCTACCCCCTTGTATTCTAGTCCTCTAGATATAAAGACCAGCATTCTATTAGCCTTTTTGATTATTTTCTGTACCTGTTCATGACATTTTAATGATCTATGTACCTGGACCCCCCCAAGTTTCTTTGGACCGCCAGTTTTTAGCTTTTCACCATTTAGAAAGTACCCTGTTCTATCCTTTTTAGGTCTAAAGTGGATGACCTCACATTTGCCGACATTGAAATTCATTTGCCACAATTTTGCCCATTCACTTAATCTATCAATATCTCTTTGTAATTTTGCGCTTTCATCTACACTGCCGCCTATCATTGTGTCAGCGGCAAATTTGGATATGTGGCTTTCTATCCCATCATCTAAGTCGTTAATAAATATGGTGAATAGTTGAGGCCCCCAACACAGAACCCTGCGGGACACCACTAGTCATATCCTGCCAATTAGAGTACCTGCCTCTCTGTCCCTCTGTCTCCTGCCACTCAGCCAATTTCCTAACCAGCTCAATAATTTGCCTTCAGTTCCATGGGCTTCAACCTTAGTTAACAGTCTCTTATGAGGAACTTTATCAAATAATGAAATAATAATGAGGGACTTTATCAAATAATAAAATAATAATACAAAAGTATTTGTAAGGCTATAGTAAATTCAAGTCCTAATTTTTTGTAGGAATGTAGGAATAGAAATAATTCAAACTTTACGAGCAACTCTACTAACATCTCAGTACTGTTTGAGTTCAAAATATAATACATGCAGTAGCATTTCCAGAAATATAAATGCAAAATATTCCAGAGCAGACAGATAAGTCATTTGAATTAGTGGTGTTTTTCTAATAGAATCAGAACTGTGCTGTTAATGAAATGGAATGGAAATGCACCACTTATATTTGATGTAATAGATCGGAAATTGGTCCTATTTTGAATCATAAAAGATTCTGGGGTGAACTTGGATTGGGCGCGAAAACGTGAGGGGATCGCGAACTGCCCGCACCCATTCAAAGTGGTGCAGGTAGCACGCAAAATTTGTGCTGCCTGCTCATTATAATGATTGGAGCGCTGAGCTCAGCTCTAAACGCGCTGCTGGTTGGCTCAGCGCTCGGGGGGGGGGGGGGGGGGGGTGGGGGGGGGGGGTGGCAATATCAGGTGTAGTCTACTGGTCAATAAAACTTTGCCTAGGCTCTCTGTACTTCTTAAAGGGGAGGTGCTTTGTTGCAGAAGCACCTCATTGTCACTGTGGATGCAGCCATGCCGCAACAGGGAAGAGAAATGGCACGGTGCTTCTCAGATGCAGCACCGGAGGCCTTGGTCCAGGGGGTATAAAGAAGAAGACAGGTCCTCTACCTGCAGGAGGGCAGGAGGCCTTCCAGACAGAACACCAGAAGGCAGTGGGATGAGATAGCCCAAGCCGTCAGTGTTGCCCCCAGGATCTGGATCCAGTTCCGCAAGAAGTTTAATGATGTCACACGAGTGGTCAAGGTCAGTGAATGCATCTTCAAATGCCCTATCCCACCAACTGCACCACTAGCCCCACACACTGCTTAATGCCACCTATTCAACCATGACAGGCACTTTACTCAAACACATTGCACCACACTTACTGACACACTTCACTGTCTCTTGCAGGCAAAGGTGGCACACAACAGCGGCGGCGGCAGACCTGCGGGGAACCAGGCGGCGGCGGCGAGGTTAAAGAGGCGGCAGAGACCAGGTAGGCCTCAGAGCGGCGGCGGACCTGCGGGGAACCAGGCGGCGGCGGCGAGGTTAAAGAGGCGGCAGAGACCAGGTAGGCCTCAGAGCGGCGGCGGACCTGCGGGGAACCAGGCAGCGGCGGCGAGGTTAAAGAGGCGGCAGAGACCAGGTAGGCTTACCAATCTCCGAGCTCAGAGGGAGAGAAGTAAAAAGTAATCGAAGTGTGACGTCACCAGAAAGCAGGTAAGTGATTGGTTGGTGAGTATTTCTCTCTTTTTAAACTTAAACTCTGTGGTTTATAGTTTCTAAGCTCTCTGTGGTGTAGCGGGGACTGTTGGTAAACCAGGGCCCTTAAGTATATCATTTAACTGTAGTGCAATTGGTGGGATTGATTTGTTTTAATTTAATTTGAATTAATTAAAGAGTAAGTCATGGCAGGAGAGCTCGGCCCCGTGGTATGCTCCTCCTGTGCTATGTGGGAAATCAGGGACCCTTCCGGTGTCCTTGACAACCATGTGTGCGGGAAGTGTATCCAGCTACAGCTACTGGCAGACCGCATTATGGCGCTGGAGCTGCGATTGGATGCGTATTAGAGCATTTGCGATGCTGAGAACCTCGTGAATAGCACGTTTAGCGAGTTGGTCACACCGCAGGCAAAGGGTGCACAGGCAGGAAGTAAATGGGTGACCACCAGGCAGAGTAAGAGGTGCAGGCAGGTAGTGCAGGGGTCCCCTGTGGACATCCCCCTCTCAAACAGATATACCACTTTGACTACTGTTGGGGGGGGATGACTTATCAGGGGAAGGCAGCAGCAGCCAACTTCCTGGCACCATGGGTGGCTCTGCTGCACAGGCTGGGAGGAAAAAGAGTGGAAGAGCTGTAGTGATAGGGGACTCAATTGTAAGGGGACTAGATAGGCATTTCTGCGGCCGCAACCGAGACTCCAGGATGGTGTGTTGCCTCCCTGGTGCAAGGGTCAGGGACGTCTCGGAGCGGCTACAGAACATTTTGGAGGGGGAGGGTGAACAGCCAGTTGTCGTGGTGCACATAGGCACCAACGATATAGGTAAAAAAGGGGATGAGGTCCTAAAAGCAGAATATAGGGAGTTAGGAGGTAAATTAAAAAATAGGACCTCAAAGGTAGTAATCTCAGGATTGCTTCCAGTGCCACGTGCTAGTCAGAGTAGAAATAGGAGGATATTTCAAATGAATACGTGGCTAGACGAATGGTGCAAGGGGGAGGGATTCAAATTCCTGGGATATTGGAACCGGTTCTGGGGGAGGTGGAACCAGTACAAACCGGACGGTCTGCACCTGGGCAGGGCCGGGACCGCTGTCCTAGGGGGAGTGTTTGCGAGTGCTGTTGGGGAGGGTTTAAACTGAAGTGGCAGGGGGTTGAGGACCTGAGCAGGGAGACAGAGGAAAGCGTGTCAGGAAGGAACAGTAGGTATGGAGTAAAAGGTAAAGTGTTAAAAAAGGAAAAAGCAGGAACTAAGTGTCACAAAACATATTTGAAAGTTCTTTATCTGAATGCACGTAGCATTCGTAACAAAATGGACGAGTTAACGGCACAAATAACTACGTATGGGTATGATCTTGTGGCCATTACAGAAACATGGCTGCAGGGTGACAACGACTGGGAACTAAATATGCCAGGGTATTTAACAATCAGGAAGGACAGGCAGGAAGGAAGGGGAGGTGGGGTGGCTATGTTAATAAAGGAAGGAATCACTGTAATACAGAGAAATGATATTGGGTCAAAGGATCAGGATAATGAAACAGTTTGGGTGGAGATAAGGAATAATAAGGGGAAAAAAATACTAGTGGGAGTAGTATATAGGCCTCCTAATAGTTGCAACTCTGCTGGAAGAAGTATTAATCAGGAAATAGTTGGGGCATGTAATAAGGGAACAGCTATAATTATGGGGGATTTTAACTATCATATTAACTGGACAAATCAAATTGGGCAGGGCAGCCTTGAGGAAGAGTTTATTGAGTGTATTAGGGATGGATTTCTTGAGCAGTATGTAACTGATCCTACAAGGGGGCAAGCAACCTTGGACCTGGTCCTGTGTAATGAGTCAGGATTAATTAATAATGTCCTAGTTAAGGATTCCCTTGGAATGAGTGACCATAACATGGTTGAATTCCATATCCAATTAGAGGGTGAGAAGGTTGGTTCTCAAACAAGCGTACTGAGCTTGAATAAAGGAGACTATGATGGTATGAGAGCGGAATTGATTAAAGTGGACTGGGAAAATAGATTAAAGGGTAAGACGGTACATGAGCAGTGGTGTTCATTTAAGGAGTTATTTTACAACTTTCAAAAGAAATATATTCCACTGAGGAAAAAAGGGTGTAAAAGAAATGACAGCCATCCGTGGCTAAGTAAAGAAATTAAGGATAGTATCCGACTAAAAACAAGGACATATAAGGTAGCCAAACTTAGTGGGAGGATAGAAGATTGGGAAGTCTTCAAAAGACAGCAAAAAGTAACTAAAGGATTGATTAAGAAAGGGAAGATAGATTATGAAAATAAATTAGCAAAAAATATAAAAACAGATAGCAAGAGTTTCTATAGTTATATAAAAAGCAAAAGGGTGGCTAAGGCAAACGTAGGTCCCTTAGAGGATGAGACCGGGAAATTAATGGTGGGAAACATGGAGATGGCAAAAATGCTGAACAAATATTTTGTTTCAGTCTTTACGGTAGAGGACACTAAGAATATCCCAACACTGGACAAACAGGGGGCTCTAGGGGGGGAGGAGCTAAATACGATTAAAATCACTAAGGAATTGGTACTCAGTAAAATAATGGGACTCAAGGCGGATGAATCCCCATGACCCGATGGCTTACATACTAGGGTTTTGAGGGAAGTGGCAGTAGGGATTGTGGATGCTTTGGTAATAATTTTCCAAAATTCCCTGGACTCAGCAAAGGTCCCGGCAGATTGGAAAACTGCTAATGTAACACCCTTATTTAAAAAGGGTAGTAGGCAGAAGGCTGGAAATTATAGACCAGTTAGCCTAACATCTGTGGTGGCTAAAATTTTGGAGTCTATTATTAAGGAGACAGTAACGGAACATTTAGATAAACATAATTTAATAGGACAAAGTCAGCATGGCTTTATGAAGGGGAAGTCATGTCTGACAAATTTGCTTGAGTTCTTTGAGGACATAACGTACAGGGTGGATAAAGGGGAACCAGTGGACGTAGTGTATTTAGACTTCCAGAAGGCATTCGACAAGGTGCCACATAAAAGATAATTGCTCAAGATAAAAAATCACTGGATTGGGGGTAATATTCTGGCATGGGTGGAGGATTTGTTATTTAACAGGAAGCAGAGAGTTGGGATAAATGGTTCATTCTTGGACTGGCAACCAGTAGCCAGTGGTGTTCCGCAGGGGTCGGTGCTGGGTCCCCAACTCTTTACAATCTATATTAATGATTTGGAGGAGGGGACCGAGTGTAACATATCAAAGTTTGCAGATGATACAAAGATGGGAGGGAAAGTAGAAAGTGAGGAGGACATAAAAAACCTACAAGGGGATATAGACAGGCTGGGTGAGTAGGCGGAGATTTGGCAGATGCAATACAATATTGGAAAATGTGAGGTTATGCACTTTGGCAGGAAAAATCAGAGAGCAAGTTATTATCTTAATGGCAAGAAACTGGAAAGTACTGCAGTACAAAGGGATCTGGGGGTCCTAGTGCAAGAAAATCAAAAAGTTAGTATGCAGGTGCAGCAGGTGATCAAGAAGGCCAACGGAATGTTGGCTTTTATTGCTAGGGGGATAGATTATAAAAACAGGGAGGTATTGCTGCAGTTATATAAGGTATTGGTGAGACCGCACCTGGAATACTGCGTACAGTTTTGGTGTCCATACTTAAGAAAAGACATACTTGCTCTCGAGGCAGTACAAAGAAGGTTCACTCGGTTAATCCCGGGGATGAGGGGGTGGACATATGAGGAGAGGTTGAGTAGATTGGGACTCTACTCATTGGAGTTCAGAAGAATGAGAGGCGATCTTATTGAAACATATAAGATTGTGAACGGGCATGATCGGGTGGATGCGGTAAGGATGTTCCCAAGGATGGGTGAAACTAGAACTAGGGGGCATAATCTTAGAATAAGGGGCTGCTCTTTCAAAACTGAGATGAGGAGAAACTTCTTCACTCAGAGGGTAGTGGGTCTGTGGAATTTGCTGCCCCCGGAAGCTGTGGAAGCTACATCATTAAATAAATGTAAAACAGAAATAGATAGTTTCCTGGAGGTAAAGGGAATTAGGGGTTACGGTGAGCGGGCAGGAAATTGGACATGAGGCTGAATTCGGATCGGTCAGGGCCCTGTGGGTGGCGGAGCGGGCCCAGGGACTGAGTGGCCGGGTCCTGCTCCTACTTCTTGTGTTCTTTAGATTTGAGGTTAGGATCAGATCAGCCATGATCTTATTGAATGGCGGAGCAGGCTCGAGGGACCGATTGGCCTACTCCTGTTCCTATTTCTTATGTTCTTATGTTCTAACAGACATGAACAGCAGCAGATGGGCAGAGGGGAAGCACATCTTCAGAACCTCACTGAGCTGGGGGGGAGACAGTGCTGGAGGTGATTGGAGGGGCCGTCACTGAAGCCATGGCGAGCGGTGAGGTTGAAAACATCCATGTCTGCTCATACCTAATCCTTCTTCTCACATCCCACTTCCCCTCATGGCACAATCTCTTCACACTTGCAAGCTGCTGATGGTGTAACCATGCACATCTTGCTTTCACCCCTCCCCTCACCACAACCTGACCCTTGTGCATTTTTCCTTTTAGATACACAAGAACTGCCACCAGCCCAGCCTGTCCCTGACCCAGCTCCTCGGAGGGCGAGTTCGCACACAACTTCTGCTGCACAGGACTCAGATGAGGACTTCGATGGGGCAGCCTTCAGAAGAAGGGTGGTGGGCATGCAGACAGAAATGCTTGGTGCAATGGCAGGCCTGTCAGAGAGCCTCTTGTCACTGTCAAGTAGCATGGAGGAGTCCAGCTCCAACATTGCACGGGGCGTTGTGTGAAGCTTGGAGCCCATGATTTCCAGAATGAAAGTGATGGGCAACTCCATTAGAACACTTGTGGACCCAAACATGATGCTTGGTGTGATGGGCGATGTTGCAGCTTCCATTGCAGCACAAGAGGAAGCGTCCCAACATCTGAGTGCTTCAGTGGAAACTCAGACTGTTTCCATGCAGGCTCAGTTTGCTGCCAAGCAAGCTCAGACTGATGCCATTGTGGCTGGGTTTACGAGTGTGGCAAGGGTCTCACAGTAGTCCAGCAATCTGTGCTTTAACAGATAGCTTGGAATGCTGAGGCGCCGCCCCGGGGGAGTGGCAGTGGCTCCGTGGAGAAAGAACCCGCTGTCCTTTCTCAGGATGACAGCATTCGTACTTCCACCACTGCCACTCTGCAAGCTGCCTGTCAGCCAGCCCGAACTGCTGCTGCCGATGCCAAGGTGGTGCATTCTACAGCTGGGCCTTCTAGGCCCAGAGATGCTCGAGGTCGTCCTGCAAGGCCATCTGCAGTGGCCCCCCACGGAAAGTCAGCAGGATTCCACCAGCCATGCTGCAGCCACTGGGGTAGCACTGCATAGAAGCTCTAGAATAGGCAAAGGAACACTAAAGTCAGACACTAAGGGAATGCACAAGGGTAATTAGTTGACTTTGTTATGCAGTATTGGATTGATTCATTTATTAATTATGTTTGGAATGTTTGTTTTCTGGTGGCTTTCATTTCAGCTTTGTGCCCAAGAGGATGCTGTGATGTTCTGTGACAGAGTGTTGGTAAGGTGGGGAAGTGGCGAGCAACGGGGATCTGGGGTTTCATTCAGGGGAACCAGATTCTGATGAGGTGCTCATAGACAGCCCATCCGGACTGGGGATCTGCTGCTTGCCTCCTCCCTTCCTCCTGAGGTGGTCGCGGAACCCGTAGCGGCAAGAGCTGCGCCCTCATGATGGCCAAGTTGTGGAGGATGCAGCAGACCACCATGAAATGGGATACCCAATCTGGCGTGTACTGGAGGGCTCCTTCTGAGTGGTTAAGGCAGCGGAACCGTTGCTTTAGCACCCCGATGGTCTGCTCAATGAGGTTCCTTGTAGCAGCATGGCTGTCATTATATGACTGCTGGCCACAAGGAACTTGGACGTGGGTGTACAGGGCACGATTTCAAAATTTAAGATGACACAAAACTTGGAAGTATAGTGAACAGTGAGGAGGAGAGTTGGATAAGTATCTGAAGGAAAGAAATTTGCATGGCTACGGGGAAAGGGTGGGGGAGGACTAGCTGAAGTGCTCTTGCAGAGAGCCGGCATGGACTCGATGGGCCAAATGGCCTTCTTCCGTGCTGTAACCATTCTATGATTCTATGAGTGGTGGGGTTGCAGAGGGAAGTCATTAGCCAGGTGTAGGGTTTTTAGCCCTTGTCTCCGAGCAGCCAACCTCGGGTTCGACGTGGTGGCTGGAAGATTGCTGGCACACCGGACTGGATCAGGAGGAAGGCATCATGACTGCTGCCAGGATACTAGGCATTCACCATCATGATGTGCTGGGCATGGTCGCACACCAACTGCACATTAAGTGAGTGGTACCCTCTGCTGTATATCTCAGGATTGATATGCGGTGCCCGCAAAGCCACGTGTGTGCAGTCGATGGCACCCTGCACCATGGGGAAGCCCGATATCCTGGCAAAGCCACATGCGCACTCCTCCTGCTTCTCTATGTTCAGAGAGAAGACAATGAAGTCCCTTCTCCTGGAGTACAGAGCCTCAGTGACCTCCCAGATGCAGCGATGGACAGTGAACTGGGAGATGTTAGCTATATTGCCTGCTCCAGACTGGAAGGATCCGGTGGCAAAAAAAATGAGGGCCACGGTGACCTTGAGGGCCATTGGCAGCACCGTCTTTGAGGCGGCAGGTCTGGTTCCAAGAGGTGGCAGAGTTCTGTGACCACCTTCTTGGTGAAGAGGAGCCTCCGAATACACTGCTCCTGGCTTAAGTGCAGGTAGGAAAAGTGCTCTCGGAAGACCCGAGGTGAGAGCCCTCCTGCCCCTCTTCCTCCTCCCTCTGTGAGCAGCTTGTTCACTTCTTTTGCCCCGCTTGAATTTTAAAGCAAGGAGGGGGGGCCGTCAGTGTGCTTCTCTACTTTGTCAGGCATCTAACAGAGTTGAAACCCTCTTTGATTATCCAATTTTACATATAAACTTCAGGTGTTGCTCCAAACTAAGAGTGTTACTGCTAAGCTGTAAGAAAGCTTTGAAAGATTTTATTATTTTGTAAAAGATTTTGTCAGTTAAGTGAGAAACACTGTGATTCACCTGTCTGCTGTTGTTCTTACTTTTAATTCTACTAATTTGAATTCTTAATATACCTGATTGGTAAGTGCAAGTGGTTGTTGTATCACCAATCAGCCTGACATACATGGCTTGTCTCAGTGTATTTGTCTGTTAGTTGGAGATCTCTGAAATCACTGTGTATGTATCGAGGTGGTTATTATTCATCCGAGGCATGCTACCTCCTAGATTACTTTACACATAAGATTATGCTTTCGATCATGGAACAGTGGAACCAGACCATTGCGTTGAAAAAAGTGTCTAGAGCTCTATCAGTAGAGATAAAAACAAAAACTGTGAATGCTGGAAGTGTGACTAATGGAAATGAGTGAAAATGCATCGTAGATTGAAAATGTATATTAAGTTGATCAGTATTTGAACAAAACAAGAAAAGCAGCAATTGTGGTACGTTTCTGGCATTTTCTGCTTTTGTTGAAGAAACCCATCAGTTGCCAATAACAAATCGGATGATGATTGTAACTTTGTGGCCACTCACCAGCTCTGATGCCCCAAAATAACAAAGTGTCACTTTTCAAACTCTGGACACACGACTGCACAAACAACAGTAGTAGGTAATAAAACCATTCATGAAGATTGTGTTGATAAAACGCCGTACAGAGAGAGCATTTGTGGGGATGAGAATGAAAAAAAATTGCACATGAAATAAAAAAGTGTTATGATATTCAAAATGGCATGTGGGATGGGCTGGCTAGCAGTTACAATGGCTCAGATTTTGCGGTCAACAGTGAAGGAATGGCGCTCGTCGCTGACCTCGAGAAAAGCTGCCCACAAAGATTTAGCAGGCTGTAGAGCGTAGGCTTCCTCTATTCTGACGTCACTTTGAATTTGGCGCCTTCTAACGGGTATCTGTGGCGTCCAGCAACAGGGCAGGCAGCAGGCAGACTGATCAGCCAATCAGATTGAAGAATTCTCACAAACGGCAAAGCAGGAAGTAAAAGCAGGGAATATAAATCACGTTTAAATAATTTTACAGAAAGCGAAATAAAGATTGGGACATACACATGGGGTTAAGGGAGAAACGTAAATATTAGAACACAAACTTTAGTTTAATTTTTTTTTTTAAAATCTGCAATTTTAAATGTTCTTCTGCGGGAATGAGACTCCAAGCTTATAAAATTTGTTTTTCAGGGCCAGAGAGGTTGTTCA
Organism: Squalus acanthias; assembly: GCA_030390025.1. NCBI lineage: Eukaryota > Metazoa > Chordata > Chondrichthyes > Squaliformes > Squalidae > Squalus > Squalus acanthias. The sequence goes on from CM059425.1 coordinate 206,315,316, forward strand.
GAGGTAATTATGACTTAGTACGCCGTGGCTCAGTGGGTAGCACTCTTGTCTCTGAGTCAGAAGGTTGTAGGTTCAAGTCCCACTCCAGAGACTTGAGCACCTAGGCTGACACTCCAGTGCTGAGGGAGTGTTACACTGTCGGAGGTGCCGTCTTTCAGATGAGATGTTAAACCAAGAGCCTGTCTGCTCTCTCAGGTGGACATAAAAGATCCGATGGCACTATTTCAAAGAAGAGCAGGGGAGTTATCCCCAGTGGACTGGCCAATATTTATCCCTCAATCAACATCACTGAAACAGATTACCTGGTTATAATCACATTGCTGATGGTGGGAGATGGCTGTGCCACATTTCCTACATCACAACAGTGACTACAGTTCAAAAATACTTCATTGGCTGTAAAATGCTTTGTGATGTCCTGAGGCCAAGAAAGGCGCTATATAAATGCAAGTCTTTCTTTTTAATTAAATTGAAACGATACTACTTTGCTGGATGACTTTGGTCAAACGCTTTTTTTCATTTAAAAAATTCAGTTACTCCTGATTGAACACGTCTTAACTTTTTCATTGTTCCTTACAGCGAGAATAGTGTGCAAACAGTTGGGGCTGGATTTTGATACTGGGGCGGGTTGGGGTCGTGTCATCCACTTTTCGTGTTATCCACCCGACTGCAATTGGATGTGGGAGATTGATGCGATTTTCACCTAATTGGGCAATTGAGTTCCAGCATGTGGGAACCCATGACCCAATTAGTGTTTTCAGTCTGAAAGTCGCCTCTGATGATGTCATCATTGCTGCTGCATTGAAGGTCTGCAAAGACTGCCTGGCCTTTGCTGTGAGAGGACCTGGATGCAAAATGAGCAGCAGCAGCCCTAAGTCTGCTCCCAGATATTTTTGCACCACCACTCCCAGATATGTCTCCCATCCATCCATCCAGCCAGCCAGCCTGCCTGATAGTCAGCTATCCAAATGTGCTCCCGCCAGGTTTCACATTCGTGGTTCAGAACAGGCGTGCTTCACGTAGAAAAAGGGTTAAAATCACAAAGGCCTTTCAAAATGGCATTATAGAGGCAATTTAGTGCTTGTTAAGGGCCTTAACAGCCTATCCCACCTCTTAGAGGCGGGACGGAGTCGGGACCAGCAGACACGATTTAATGAAAATTGCGTGGAGGCGGGATGGAGGCGGGCTTGTGCCCGCCCGCCAGTTTTCACAATTTTAACCCCCCACACGCCTCCAAACCCACCGCCACGGGTCAATGAAAATCCAGCCCTTGATGTTCACGACAATTTTTGATTCCATCTGCGAAGACTGCAACAACACACCTTGTGGAAGAGCCGGGTATCACTGAAAGCAACTTCCAGATTTCCGCATTTAACTGCACATGTGCAGATGACAGAAGTTGCTGTCAATTTTACACAGTCATAACGGCGAGCGCTGACAGCCTTGCTGTTACTCCTACCGTAAATTCGAGCCATTATGTTTCACTGCACTATTCTAAGTATAAATCATATTATGGCAAGGAGCATGCTAAAGAAATATAAATGTTGAGCAATATGAAAATGAAAACTGGAGTAAGATTTTACTCGTGTGTAATGCGCAGTGGATCTCTCGTGGTGCTGCTCATAGTAAGTGGAGGCATGCCATGCTTTAGAAGGCTATAAACATTATATTTTGTAACGCACAATATATTATTCAACTTCTAAAGTGTAGCTCTGTACAAATGTCTGCTTTCACAGGCATCTAAGCTATTAGGAGAGGCCTCGGGTTAACGGCCGCTGAAAATGGATGAAGCGCTACCAGAGAAAGATTCGTGCTGGGGGCTAAAGATTTTTAGCCCAGTGCTAACTTAGAAAGAAAGAAAGACCTGCATTTATATAGTGCCTTTCACAACCACCGGACGTCCCAAAGCGCTTTACAGCCAATGAGGTACTTTTTGAAGTGTAGTCACTGTTGTAATGTCGGAACTAACCATGTAACGCCCTCCTGGTAGCGTTAGCGCAGGCATGGAAGTTGAAGTTCCCATCCAGGAGCAGCGTTCCAGCTTCCAACAGCCTCTTGAAACGAGGCAATAGAGTTCGCTAGGCATTGTGGGTAAGTAAAAGGCAAGGCATTAAAAGGGCAATGCCTTCTGAACTAATAAAAATAAAATGAGGTGAAAAAACAGTTTTCAGCCCTTACTGCCTTTTAAAAAAAAATGAAAATTAAAAGAAGTTCCAAATGTGAGTCTTCAGCTCTTAAAGCTGAATTCTCTTCCGAACCACAAAAAATGGGAAAAGTGCTTCAGCACTAACACAAATGGCTCAGCAAGCCAGGGAAGGGGCACCCAGGGTCTCGCACGTGGCACTCCAGCCTTGTGCAGGGGGGTCAACACTACAAGAGAGGTCCTCTACCCACAGGGACCAGGAGGCCCTCCAGAAAGAATGATGTGGGACCAGATCACCAAGGCCATCACTGCCAGCAGTGTCACCCCCACCACCTGGCTCCAGTGCCCAAAGAAGCTTCATGACCTCAGTGAATGCATCTTCAAAAGCCGTCTCCTACCAACTGCACCTCTAGCCTCACCCACTGCTCAATGGACAACTCCCCCCCGCAATCACTCACCTATCAGCAATATGTACCAATCATGAGGCACATCTCCCATTCCTAGCCTCATTTCACCCTCTTAGAGGAGACGGTGCTGGCCATTCTTGGCAAGGGAAGGCTGAGCCCTTGGCCAGCAGCGGGGCAGAAAGGATACAAGATGCTGGTATCCTCATATGTTATCCTCCTTCTGGCACGCACCTCTTCCTTTCCCGCCCTCCCCTCACAACTCCACCCTTGTGCCTTCCTCATTTCACACACTCACGAAATGCAACCTGCCCAGCCAGTGGTTGGAAAAATAGAGGGACAGGAGAGTGAAGAAGAAACACTGTCACTTGATTTGTCACTCCCAGCCACCAGCTCCTCAAGGTCGACCAGCAAGGCCGTTTGCACACAAAAGACAGTCACAAAGAGAATGCATAAGGGTGATGAGTTGATTTCTTGATGTCATATTGGATGGATAGATGTATAAAGTTGGATTGGAAAGTTTGCTTTGTGGTGGCTTTTATTTCAGCATCATGGCCAAGAGGATGCTGTGATCATCAGTAACAGAGGGAAGGTAAGGTGTGGGACTAATGTGGAAAGGAGAATTGGGATTGTGGTCCACCAGGTGGATGATTCCATCCCAGATATCCCAGCCAGAGAGGGGCTGTCTGGGTTGCATCCTTTCTTCTGCTTCCTCCTCTTCTGTGTCTTCCTCTTCCCTCTGCGAGCGAACACTGTAAGTCTAAAATGACAGCATAACATGCTGGAGATACTCAGCAGGTCAGGCAGCATCTTGACCTGAGACGTGAACTCTGTTTATCTCTCCACGGATGTTGCCTGACCTGCTGAGTATTTGCAGCAATTTCTGTCTTCTCAGAGGCCTTCCTTTACCATCTGAGGCTTTGCAAGCATCCAACAGCACTTCCTACACACTTAAAAAACTTTTAACATCTATTGCCAAAAGCCACTACTTCAGTAAAATCAAAAATCCCAGTCCAAAAGCTTAAATGCAAACTTATCTGAAAGATGTGTGTTTCTCTTTAAGAGGTGCTGACAGCGCCTCTGTGAGTCTGCTTGCACGCTGGGTTTACCTGGCGTGCTTAGGACGTAGCACTGAACTCGCCGTGGTGACGTTAAGTCGGTTTTGTACGCTGACTTTGTCTTTGCAGGGTGATACTACTTAATGGCAGCGCTACCGGGCCTACGAAAATGGAGGACGCCGCGGGACCCACCACCAGCTGGCGAAAGAGTGGCGGCCACCGCTTTCTCGACATTACCTCTTTTACTTTTTTTTTTGAAGTGTGACAAAGTGTAATGGCCAAGTTTCAAAATATTTCTATATACTAGCAGATCTCCCCTGGGATTGCTTAAAGTAAGTCAATAGTTGTGCTTTTGCTCGAGAGTGGAAGTGGAAGAGGAGTGCATGCCTTTACTGAAAGACTTTTATAAGAGATCTCCTCAGAGACAGTGCAATAAGTGTTTTTGAATTGTTTCTGGAAAATAAATGCTGCTTTAAATATCCTCTGCGGATAAATATTATTTCCCTCATACCTCAATGACATAAATAAATAAATCTCTGCATGTTTCATGGGGAGCAGCTCCTGACATTTACTGTTCATCTGCTTAGGGTATGGATTTTTATAGCAAGAATGCACTGTTAACATAACAAAATGCATCCCTCGCAAGCAATACAGTCAGCAGGGAAGCTTAAGATGGTTGGGTATGCTGAGGTGTGTGGTAATAGGGCTGCTGGCCGGGAGTTCCAGATGAATGAAGCTAACTTACAACTTTGGCAAAGTTCCAAAAGAAACTGTCGAGTATTCCAAGAAAAAAAATAGCTGAGCACAGCCAGCAGTTTTTCCAGAGCTGGAGGACAGTGTGCTGATTTAGGGTCAAGAAATAGTTGGGGGTCAGCGTGACCGAACTCAAGAGTTAAAGCAATATCTTTGGCTGAAACATTGGCCATCTCTTTTAAGGCATCCAGCAGCTGGGAGGAAAGATTCCTGTGGCAGGAAGACCAGTCTGTTGGGCAGCACAAAAGCGTCACACACAAACTTTCCATTGACTTTGAAATGAAAGCCAGTTTCAATAATTCATATTAGACCAGTCAAAAAGACAATTTGAAACTGTCCTTTATCACTGATCAGCTCCATTCACATCTGACACACTGTACAGATTGTGTGGGAGGTGTCAAATTGATGTCCAGTCCTATTATAGGCTGTGAAAAGTTGAGTTTCAAGTTAGTAATGTCACAAGCAATGTACATAGTAAATGGAACCAAGTTACTTCCCTGCATTGCAAAGTGAATCTTGTGATACTCGGCTCCAGGGCAACAAGCCTCGCACAATAGGAATGCAGATTGGAAAGTCAGACACAGAGATTAGTGTGCTTTATTCACAGCATACACAGTGTTACGGTTAAAAATCATTAGACAATCAGTAGTCTTGACCTCCACACCTGATTCTCTCATTTATGCTCCTGTCAACTCAGGCTGCATGCCAGGAGCACAGCCTCACAAAATTTACTTTTAGATTTAAAAGGAAAATACTGCCTGAGAGTAAAAATTCCTCATACTTAACTCTCAGATCTCCCAACTTAGTTTCCAAAACAGGTGGCATTGTGATGTTTGCCACAGCTCCACTTGCTTGAGAGCTGTGAGAATCAGGCCTCTCACCTTATGCTGCCTCTCTCCTTTTTCCCCCTTCATTGCCATTTTCTGCCACTCCCATTCATTTCAAAGCACCAATTTTCCCCACTGTCGCCACGGAAGAATCCTGAGCGGGGAAGGCCCGACGCCTATCCTGCTCATTACAGACTAATTTCTCAATGGGGCTCTTCAACAGTCGTGAAGCCCCTAATTTACACATTTATGGGGCAGATTGGGCGCAGGCCATCCCACTGCAAAATTGGCATGCTTTATGGCCGTCCTACGCCCGAAAAACAGGCGCAAACATACCAATTACTACCCGAAAGCCTCTATGATGTGTACACTATCATCTGCTTAACTTTACTACCCGAGTCTGCCAAAGTAACAGCAACAAAGTAAAAGTAACAAAGCTACCTATTGCTGAATGCTGGACAGTCTTCCAGATGTATTATGAGAAGCAATGTGAGTCAGCTGGTGTAATTCACATGTGCTACTTTAATAAATAGAGGATAGTTATGGCACTGGATGGTAATGGATAAATAACAGGGCCTAAGCAAATACCTGCAGAACACCGTGTCCAGGACAACACTGTGAAGATAACAAATGGAAACTGCAAAGTGAACTTGACATTTCATAGTATGCAAACTTCTTGTACAGACCGGGGAGAACTTTCAAGTATAGAATGTGCAGTGGAAATTAATGATGCATGCCCGTGCTTTAAGTAAACAATTTACAATGTTACCATGCATTCTGTACCAGCAGGGCTAAGGGTGGGGCAGTCCAGGGCACAGGCTTCCGCACAGGGGCCATCAAAGTGCTCTATAACTGACCAGTAGGAGATGCGATTCATGTTCCACCTGCCAAGCACACGAGCTTCCGTCTTGCCTGGGATTTGAATTTGAGATGATCGGGTTGTGATCTAAATGTTTCATGCTTGCACTACTGAGCTACCCGTAACTAATCTTTTACTCCACGTTTTAATTCTATTTTTTCTTCTTGTGCTATGCATCATTTGCTAGCTGAGTACGTCCCAGGCCACTGTAAGCGTTGCTCCAATTAGAAGATGCGTGAAAGAAAGAAAAGCAAAGCAGACTAGCGGATTAGCATTTATGCGGTGTCTTATCAAATCGTTCAGAAACAACAATGAGTTGCATTTACATAATGCCTTTCATGTCCAAGGCGCTTCACAGGGGTGTAATCAAAAATAGACTCTGAGCCAAAGAAGGAGATATTAGGAGGGGACCTGGGCAAAGAGGTGGGTTTTAAAGAGGGTCGAAAAGAAGGAAAGGAAAGTGGGGAGGCTGAGGGGTTCAGGGAGGGAATTTCAGAGCAAGGGGCATGTGTGGCTGAAGGCATAGCCACCAATGGTGGGTTGAAGGAAGTGGGGAATGCACAAGACACCCGGGTCGGAGGAATAGAGAGTTTGGGGAGGGGTTATAGGGCTGAAAGAGGTTGCAGAGATAGGGTTGCATGACGCCAGGAAGGGATGTAAGCAAAAGGGTGAGAATTTTAAATTTGCGGTGTTGGGGAACTGGGAGCCAATGTAGGTCAGCAAGGGCAAGGGTTATGGATGAGCAGGATTTGGTGCAGGATTGTATATAAGCAGCAGAATTTTGGCTGAAGTAATGTTTATGGAGGGTAAAGGACTGCAAGCTGGTCAGGAGAGTAGTGGAATAGTTGAGTCTGGGGGTGACAAAGGCATAGATGAGGGTTTCAGCAGCAGATGAACTGAGGTAGGGGCGAAGTTTCATAGATGGAAGTAGGCAGATTTTGTAATGGAGAGGATATGGGTTCAGAAGCTTGCGTTTAAATAGGATGCCAAGGTTTCGAAAAGTCTGATTCAGCCTGAGATAGTGGCTGGGAAGGGGGATGAAATTGGTGGCAAAGAAGTTTGTGTTGGGGGCTGAAGACGATAGTTTTGGTCCTCCCAATGTTTAACTGGAGGAACTTGCGGTTTATCAAAGACTGTATGGCAACCAAGCAGTCTGACAACACAGAGACAGTGGAGGGGTCGGGACAGGTAGTGCAGCAGTGGAGCTGTGTCGTCAGTCTAATTGTGGAAGTTGATCCCATGTCTGCAGAAGATGTCACCAAGGGACATCATGTAATGAGGATCAGGAGAGGGTCCCTATTCACCCAATCTACTCCACTCTTTATGCTGGCAGTAATATCCCCTCCATCTCAGTTCATGCTGGCACTCTCTGCTCCTCCCCTCTTCCAAGCTGACACTCCGCTCATTGCACTCTTCTCACTCTCTCCCTTCAATTTAAGCAGGCACTCCTCTCCCCTTCCACCCTAGTTTAAGTTGATACTCTTTTCCCTCCCCCATGATGATATTCTTCTCTCCCTTCCCCACAGCCAGTTCCCGTTGGCATTCGTCTCCCCCCTCAGTTTACACTGGCACGTTCTTGGTTCCTCTAGGAGATGAATACCACTCCACCATGTCGGGGGGGGGGGGGGGGATTCATGACCTTGTGAGAACAGTATTCAGTGCCCTTGGGCAGAAACAGGAGATAAGAGCTGAGAGCAACACTCAGAGGAGGAGCCAGCAGCAGCATTGAGAGGGTGGGTTGGAGTGATATTAATTTCCATCTGTGAGCATGGACATTATGATCATGTAGGTCTCACATGAGCATTCCACCAATAGTGGAAGAGTAAGTAAGGCCAGATCTCACACATTTTCTGTTTTTTTCCTCATACTGTCCAGCAAAAACAAGCTGTGGAGGTTCCCAGTACGTGAAATTGCTCTAATTAAAACGACAGGTTCATCCCATTGTCAATGCAGTTTTTACTGTAGGCTCAGGTATGTAACTAATTCCTAACTGAAAATCTCAGACCTAGGACTTGCCTATGATTTGCCGATAACTTACTTTCTTTCCCCCTCTCCTGTTGAAGGTGCAAAACTTCCACTTGGTATCTCTCTCTGATAACACAGCTGGAGGTAGCAACCGATAAATGTGTCAAACTCTAATAATGGCCCGTATTTTCCGATCCCTACGGGTGTGTACGAGCTGTGTAGGGACCTCGCAAGTGCATGCGCTGAAAACCAGCACTTCCGATCTGTCAAGAATGCTCTTGACAGATCGGACGCCTGCCCTTGAGAAGGGCCTCTGTGGGTGGAGTGTTCCGCTTTCTGCAGAACCTCCGCCCGCTGAAATCCCTTAAAAATCTTACGCCTGGTAAAAGCAGGCATAAAGCCTGCTTTTACCAGCATAAGAGTTTAAAAAAGTAAAAAAAATATTTTTTTCCCCCACTCATTTATAATTTAAAAATACTTTTAAAAAAGTAAGTTTATTTTTAGCCCTGTAAAAAACTTAATTTCTTTTTCAAAAAATTTAATTTTTGTTTAAAATATTTAATTTAATGTAATTTTAACTAATTTTAAAAACGTGATTTAAAAAAAAATTATTTAATGTTTTGATGTGTTTTTTGCGTGATCCCCATTCATACTTTTGACAGGTCTAACCTGTCAAAAGTATGAAGGGGATTCCCTTCTTTCATTGGTTCCCCACGGTCCACGTGATCCCAGGGACACTTGGGCCCTGCGCATCTCGTAGAGCAGAGGCCGAGGAGCGGAAATGTCCGGACCTCCGGAGCCCTCAGGTAAGGGCATAGATTTTTTGCGGAGGCCTCCGATCAGAAAATACGGGCCAATATTTTAAGATTGCTTCCTGGCTGTCAAGTAATGGAATGTCACAAATGCTAGCATGTGTTATTGTAGCTGCTCTGATATTGCACTAAGACCTGTGCGAGTGGCACCAGCTCCAATCCAAAATTAAGTTGGTGGCATTTGCTAAAGCTGATGGCCCAGAAATATGATTCCAGTAAGTTTACTTTCAGGTTGCACAAGACCCATGCATTGGGAACCGGTGCCATTAGTGTAATGCAAAAGCAGTTATTTAATGCTTAGAGGATATTGGATTGTGAATCATACTGCTTAATGCTGAATCACACTGTCCAACGTAAATCCACTCTCATCAGAGATCATTTTAAATTGAGAGGAAGGAGCTTTTGTTCTGAATGCACGTCAAAGAGACTAAATCGGCACTATTTGATGCTTTATTTTAGAACAGTTCTAAATTTGGAGTAAGAAAACCTTGAATGTGCAAATGTTAATAGCCTGTCTGGTTCTTCTGTGCATCAATCTGTTTCCACTGAGGAGGTGGTGTTTAGATGAACCAGTTATGATAAGAAAAGATTAACAGCAGGTGACAGACACAGCCTCACTGTTTATATCTGCAACCCTGCTGTTTGCAGTACAAGCAACATAATAACAAATCAAAATGGGTGCTAGCAATGTAAAGAATACATGTTGAACCTACTGGATACATTAAGCAGCCTGCACTTCAAAGAAGATACTTAAAGAACATTTATTTTAATAGATACTAATCGATCTCCTGTGCCATTGCACATGGGTAGTGAGTGCCAAATGTGGTCTTCAGGTTGAATGGATGAGAGCATTAGGGTATAACTAGATCAGGCTGAGGGAGGAGTGCAATGCTTGAGGCAAGAAGAGAGGGACGGTAGATACGGGGAAGGAGTTAGAGAATGGGGGACACAACAGGAAAGGTAAAATATTATTAGAGGTTGGGGATGGGAGAAGGTAGGGCAGAGTTAAAGGCTGGGTGGCGAGGGAAGATAGAGTATAGCAACAGACCAGAGGAGAGTTAGAGTCAGGCAGGGAGAGGGGGAAGTGGGGAAATTAAAGGATGCCCCGAGGCAGTGAGGATAAGGTAGGGGGAGGGAGAGGTAGGGGGAGGGAGAGGGGGAGGGAGGAAGAGAATGCGGAGATGCAAGGGGAGGTGGTGAGAAAAGGCAATGGAGAGGAGAAAGGCTGGGGATCAGGAGAGTGGGACAGGCAGCGGAAGCAGTAAAGGGGGAATGGATAGGGAGGGAAGGAGTGAAAAGGGAAGGGGAAGTCAGAAGAGCAGAGGAGAAGAGGCAATGGCTTTCTCTGAGCTAATCTCTCTCTTACTGTCCCACATCCCCCATTTCTATGACACGTAGACTGTAAACTGCTGCAATCCTATGTTTTACTGTATGATTTCCAGTAAAGTATTACAATTTAGTAATAATTGACTGTTGGCAAAAGCTTTTGTAAAATACCATGGGGAAAAATTCGGTTGATTTGCGCCTTCCGTTAGCGCCCTAAGAGGGCGCTAACAGGGCGCAAAGCAACTAACACCTGGGCGCAGTGCAGCCAACGCCTCCCGCGAAATTCAGCGGGAGGTTAGCGGCGGCGGTAACCGTTAGCGTCCTGTGGTGCTGCGCCGCCGGCGATTACGTTATCGCCGTGCGCATCAGCCGCGATCTTCGGTAGCGCCCCCTGACTTACCGCCAGATGCTATGTCCGACAGGGTCAGGGAGGCCTACCTGCTAATTAAAGGGAAGGTGCCGGGTGGCCATTTTTGTTGCTGGCCACCTGCCAGCACCTGCCCCCTCTGCCGTCCCCGGCCTCCTCTGCAGCCCCCCCGCGGGGTGCCGGCTGCGCTCCGTGAGCCCGGCACTTCTCTTGAGTGCCGGGCTCTTTTGCTGGCTCTCTGATCCCTGGTGGCCCAGCTGGGCCCAGGGTCGCGTGTGCTAGGCCCCTCCCCTTTAATAAGGGGAGGAAGGCCTGCAGTACCGCGGCGCGATGTGTCGCAGAGCGTGGCGCCGCGGAACATAGCGGCGTGATATTCACTTGCAGTGCCCTAAGAGGGAGGCGGGGCGCTTCCAATGAATTTCGGGCGCGGGGGGTGCTAATTTTTTCGGGGCACTAAAAGTAGCGCCCCGGCGAAGTTAGCGCCCCAAAGGGGGCGCGACCCAATTTTTCCCCCCATGTTTTCTAACTAACAATTAACAAATAATCTTGTAGGCCATTTCAAGTAGATCTGATTATGTTCAGCAGTCCTGAGCCCTACATGGAGTCAACTCATGGTCCAGACAGTATCACGTTTCATCCCAGGGCATTTCAGCAATGTGGAAAATGACTAGGGTTTCAAATCAAGCTTTACACACCTCAAGGACCCTACAACGAGGATGGTTGGTGCAGTATGTTGGAACTACAAAAAAGGGAAAAGAAGTAAGTCTCATGTTGAGGAGTTCAAAAAGGGAAAATGTGCCGAATCTCTCGGAGCTCTGCGGAAGTCATGCACTTTTATACATCTGTAATGATGCAGCAATGGATGTTGTCTGTATGGACTTCTGGAAGGCATTTGATAAGGTTTGAACTAGAGATCATTATCAAAAATGAGAGCGTATGGAATTGGAGGTAACCTTGTGACATGGATTGGTAATTGGTTGGGAGGTAGGAGACAGAGAGTAAAGATAAAGGGAACATTCTCTGATTGCCGAGATGTGATGAGCAGTGTTCTCCAGGGATCTTTACTGGGGCCTCAGCTTTGTACATCCAATTTTTCAGATGACACTACGTTAGGAGGCACAGTAAGTTGTGCAGATGGGAGCAGGAAGTTACATGGACTAAGTGAGTGAAAAATCTATGTCAGATTGAGTTCAATGTGGGGAATTGTGAGGTCATCCACTTTGGTCTGAGAAAGACATATCGGAATATTTTCTTAATGGTGAGAGACTAGGAGCTATGCAGGAGCAAAGGGATTGAGGTGTCCATGTACACAAATCATTAAAAGCTCGTGCACATGTACAAAACTTAATCAAAAAGGCTAATGAAATGTTGGCCTTGATCTCAGAGAGCTGGAATACAAAAGTGAGAAAGTAATGCTTCAGTTGTAGAGAGTCTTGGTCAGACCTCATCTGGAGTACTGCGTTCAGTTATAGGCACTGCACTTCAGGAAAGATATAGAGTGAGCATTTGGGTTCGGTAGCGCTTGTTTTTTGGGCGCTATGGATCCAAAATGGCATCCGCGGCAAACTGCACACTTCTGATGTGAAGCACGCCGGACGTCATCATAGTGAAGGCACTAGCGCGTGCGCAGCTAATGCCTGCCGGAAGTATGTAGAGCAGGCAGATCATGACATCAATCAGCGTGCAATGTTGATTTGATGCCGGCGCTGCCATTTTGGAGCTCCACGCTCCAGCCTAGGCCCTCTCTTAAGCTCGCACAGCTGAACACACGTTAAGCAGCATGAAGGACCTCCCCACTAGCGCTATTTAAAGGAATCATCAAATACTTATAGGTTACAGTTGCTGGTTGATTTCTTCTCGCTGTTGCTACAATTTTATAAGTTTTTGATGCTTTCTATAGTTGTTTCAAGTTGCGTAACTCTACAGGCTGTGGTCTGGCAGGTACTGAAGTACTTTTTGCTGACTTCAAGGCTTCTGCACAAACCAGTTGTTCCCAGACATGGGTGCACTAGTAGGCCTTCCTCTCGGAATAGAGCATGACTGGGAGAATGAGCAGAGGCCACGTAGAGCAGGACAAGCTGCTAGAAGAGGGAGGAGGAGAAGGGTTGAAGAACTCTCAGCAGGAGGCCATATCTGCCCAAGATGTTCAGGAAACAATTCTCCTACCTTAACCTCAGCGACGAACAATGTTTGAGATGTCTGCGCTTCACTAAGGGGATCATCACTGAAATCTGCCAACTGCTGCAGCCACAACTCCAACCTCAGAGCAGGGCAAGACCGCATTGCCAATGGATGTGAAGGTGACCGTGACGATGAACTTTTATGCGTCTGGCTCCTTCCAGGCTGGTGCTGGAGATATTAGCAACATCTCGCAGTTGCAAGTGCACTGTTGCATAAGGGAGGTCACTGAGGCTCTCTATTCAAAGAGAGCTAACTTCATTTTATTCTCTCTTGCCAGAGACAAGCAAGCGGGCGGAGTGAGCACAAGGGTTTGCTTGCTTTGCAGGCTTCCCCATGGTGCAGGGTGCCATTGATTGCACGCACATTGCTTTGTGGGTGCTGCATGTCAACTCTGTCATGTACCGGAACTGAAAGGGATTCCACTCCTTCAACATCCATCTGTTGTGTGACCAAAGGCAGCGCATCAAGCAGGTCAATGCCCAGTATCCTGGCAGTAGTCATGATGCCTTCATTCTGTGGCAGTCTGCTGTGCCAGCTGCACTTCAGCCACCACTGCAAACCAAAGGGTGGCTACTGGGCAACAAGGGCTATCCACTGACGACATAGCTCATGACTCTGGTTTGCAAACCATGCACATGTGTGCAGCATGCATACATACAATGAGAGCCATGCTGCCACAAGAAATATGATAGAGCATACCATTGGCGTGCTGAAGAAACAATTCCGCTACCTGGACCGCTCTGAAGGAGCCCTCCAGTTCTCGGCTTAAGAACGTGTCTTAAGATTAGTGGTGGTCTGCTGCATGCTGCACAACCTTGCCACCACGAGGGGACAGCCCTTGCCACCAGCTATCAGACGAGCAGCTGAGGAGCAGGAGAACGAAGAGGAGAAGAAGGAGGAAGAGGGAGAGGGTGAGTAAGGGAGGCGGCAACCTAGACAGCCCTTTTCTGCCCGGGCTGCACATGAACAACTAATTCGAGTGCAATACCAGTAACCGCAACCCAAATTCCCCATTCACCAACAGTCCCACACTCCTTACCTTCCCTCTGTCACTGACCATCACATCGTGCTCTTGTCCACAATGCAAAAATAAAAGCCACCATAAAATAAACATTCTAAAACAAATTTATAAATGAAATCATGCCACATTGCATGCAAACATCAACTAATCACCCTTGTGCATTCCTTTAGCGCCTGTCTCCGTGTGGCTTTGTCTATTCTAGTGCTCCTACGCGGCTCTGGGCCGAGAAGACCCAGCTTCAGACTGCACCATCTCGGCATGGGCAGCAGGAGTCTGGGCTGGCTGGCTGGCTGACAGGCAACAGCAAGGACACTGGCAGAGTGGCAGGTGTGGGAAGACGAATGCTATTATCCTGACAGCTCCAACAACACTCAAGAAGCTCGACATCATCCAGGACAAAGCAGCCCGCTTGATTGGTGTCGGTGGCTAGGGAACGGAGTTTGTGGCTGGGGACCGAAGCCAATAGGTTCAGTCTTCCCAATATTTAGTTGGAGGAAATTTCTGCTCATCCAGTACTGGATGTCGGACAAGCAGTCTGACAATTTCGATACAGTGGAGGGGTCGAGAGAGGTGGTGGCACTAATGCGATTTACCCACTATATGCGATGGATGATAAATCCATCGGACTCTCTAATAACGCCTTGGCGTAAGGGCAAATGACAAGCATTTACATGCCCTAGCTTTTCTGCAAAACAATTTATTCCGACATCTCACTAGTGCAAACACATCTTTCCTGTAATGTGGTGACCAGAACTGTACGCAGTACTCTAGCTGTGACCGAACTAGTGTTTTATACAGTTCAAGTATAGCCTCCCTGCTCTTATATTCTATGCCTCGGCTAATTAAGGAAAGTATCCCGTATGCCTTCTTAACCACCTTATCTACCTGTCCTGCTACCTTCAGGGATCTGTGGACATGCACTCCAAGGTCACTCTGTTCCTCTATACTTCTCAGTATCCTACCATTTATTGTGTATTCCCTTACCTTGTTAGTCCTCCCCAAATGCATTACGTCACACTTCTCCGGATTGAATTCCATTTGCCACTTTTCCACCCACCTGACCAGTCCATTGATATCTTCCTGCAGTCTGCAGCTTTCTTTCTCACTATCAACCACACGGCCAATTTTTGTATCATCTGCAAACTTCTTAATCATGCCCCCTACATGGAAGTCTAAATCATTGATATATGCCACAAAAAGCAAGGGACCTAGTACTGAGCCCTGCGGAACCCCACTGGAAACAGCCTTCCAGTCACAAAAACACCTTTTGACCATTACCCTTTGCTTTCTGCCACTGAGCCAATTTTGGATCCAACTTGCCACTTTCCCTTGGGTCCCATGGGTTTTATAGTTTTCTGACCAGTCTGCCATGCGGGACCTTGTCAAAAGCCTTACTAAAATCCATGTAGACGACATCAAACGCACTACCCTCATCAACCCTCCTCGTTACCTCCTCAAAAATTTCAATCAAGTTAATCAGACATGACCTTCCCGTAACAAATCCATGCTGACTGTCCTCGATTAATCTGTGCCTTTCCAAATGATGATTAATACTATCCCTCAGAATTTCTTCCAATAATTTGCCCACCACCGAGGTTAGGCTGATTGGCTTGTAATTACCTGGTCTATCCCTTTCTCCCTTTTTAAACAACGGTACAACATTAGCAGTCCTCCAACACCACAGCTGTAGCCAGAGAGGACTGAAAAATAATGGTCAGAGACTCCGCTATTTCCTCCCTTGCTTCTCTGAACAGCCTGGGATACATTTCATCCGATCCTGCCGATTTTTTACTTTCAAAGATGCAAAGATGCTGAGAGAAATTATTTCCTCTGATGGTGGAATCCAGAACAAGGAGGAATAATCTTAAAATTAGAGTGGGGCCATGTAGGAGTGAAATCAAGAAGCAAGTTTTCACACAAAGGTAGTGGAAACTCTCTCCCCCAAAATGCAGTGGATGCTGGGTCAATTGAAATTTTCAAGACAGAAATCGATAGATTTTTGTTATGTAAGGTTATAAAGGGACTTGGAGCAAAGGTGGGTAAATGGAGTTGAGGTACACATCAGCCATAATCTGATTTAATCTAGTGGAAGAAGTTCGAGAGGATGGATGGCCGACTCCTGGCCCTATATTCCTTGATCCACTACCTCAGTACCGATTAGGAATTGAACCTGGGACTTTGCTGATCTCTATGGGTCCCATTACAACAGTGACTACACCTCAAAAAGTAATTCATTGGCTGTAAAGCGCCTTAGGATGTCCCAAGGTCATAAAAGGTGCTATATAAATGCAAGCAATGTTCCCTTTAAGTTGTGCGTCTGCACAGTGCTCCAGGGATCCCGCGTAGCCGGCTTTTCAATGCAAAAACCGCGTTAAAGGGGCGAGGCGGCGCCAAAAAAATTAGAGGGAACATTGAATGCAAGTCTTTTTTTTCCTTTTTAAATCTCTCCATTGCCTCACTCCGCCTTATG
The DNA here is from genome assembly GCA_030390025.1 of Squalus acanthias. Taxonomy (NCBI): domain Eukaryota; kingdom Metazoa; phylum Chordata; class Chondrichthyes; order Squaliformes; family Squalidae; genus Squalus; species Squalus acanthias. Next base: position 206,331,499 of record CM059425.1, read on the forward strand.
CCCCTGCATGCTCAGCTCTTTCCTGCCTGCTCTTCTGCTCCACCATTGGTCAGCTACTACACTCCCTGTCCCGTTCCCTCCACCTTGCCACTTTGCATCCTGCTTTCAAAAACCTCCTCCAAATATTTCTCTTCAAACATGCCTTTCGTTGCCCACCCGAGAAACAGCAGTTTTACCTCTGAGCCATCGGGAAGCCTAAACAATTAAAAAAAATTCAAAACCTACTTATATAAATTTCCAAAGATTATGCATGTCCGGATTGAGAATACAATAACAATTTCCAATTCTACAGCGCTCCTTGGGAAGATGTCTCAAAGCATTTTACATTAAGGAGGACAAAACAGTGAATACAGAATAGAAGGGGAAACAAGAAAAATGGAAAGGATCGGGGGAGGAGCAATGTCAGTGTGACCTGAGGGGATGGGGAGATGGAGAGGTGGCTCTACATCACTGTAACAACCGAATAAACAAATTAAAAACAATTTAACAAGCCAGATTTAGCATGAGAGAGTGCCAATCAATATTCACAGTAGCTTGCAAATTCTCTAAGAAATTAAGGGAAAATGTCTACATTTTTGCCACCATCTTCCACTATACAAATGATGGAATGATGGGTTTAGCTCCAGTTTAAATTATGACAAACCTTTGTCCCACAGCAATTTCAGTGTAATTAAAGAGCCCAAAATCCTGGTTCCTGCTCCACTAGTGGATGTGCAGCAAAGCCAGTGCCAGTGATCTCTGCCCTGACCCTGCCAGAGATTCTGGGGTCACTTATTTCAAATAGTGCTGGCCAGCATCCAAGATGTATCCATGGGAGGCGGTGGAGTAGGAAAAGCAATGCGGGGCAAGCCACTCTTTTGGCTAACAATTTTTTTTTTTAAATCAGCTCTTATTAAGGAGGCTGATATTACTAATGTAGCTGGGATTTTGATTGGAGGTCCAGACCAGGACCATCAAGATGGGTTCTACTCTGCCACTGAAAGGACAGGTTCATCCCGGTGTTCAGGTCACTGGGCCATACAGAAGCTGAGGAAATTCCCTCCCTTCAGCTCTGCCCCCTTTGATGTAGGGGCCATGAATGGGGCAGACAAAAGTCTTGTCTACCTCAGACCTGTGCACAAATTTGCAGCCTTCTGGCAGAGACCTGTTGTTTCTGGTGGTTTCTTCTGGACAAAGTTGCTCAGAGATCATTGCAGGGGAGCATGTCAATGAGAAGGGGTGCTCTACACAGAAAAGTTTGAAAAGAACTGGAACAGAAAAGGTCACTAACATGGGTGGACTAGCCACTAATGCTAATATCCACTAAGTACAACAAAGTGAAATAATCTTCTGCCATGCTGTGATGTTATGTGTAAATGCTGCCAACAGTTTGGTTCTGCTCTAATGGAATCAGGGTTTACAAGAATCACATATTAAAAATGAATAGCTCAATGCTTTCATTGGAAAGAAATGCATGTTTGTAAGAGAGCGCTGCATCTGCTTGGGATGCACAGCAAATAGCTTCTTCATTTGATTCCATGCCTTTTTTTGTAAACTCGCTGACTGTAATTACTGGAACAAAATTCTTTGAACAGGAACTGTTGGTAAACATTTTAAATGTTCTGTCACCTCTGCAGTTCTGTGGGCAGATATAAATGTTTGTGCCACAAGTTTCGGCAAAGTATTCTAGATAACAAATATGCTAGTCTCCGAGACAGATCAAGTGACAAATTCTCATCAATCCTCAACTAATGAGAGGTGGTACTCCGGCTATTAGGCTTTGATTCTGCAGTTCAGCAATTACTTGACGAACAACATTAAGAGCATCCAAGATGGGAGTGGGTGCAGGGAGAAAACATATATTTAGGGAAATGAATGCTGGTTACATCTGCTGGACTCACATGTACAGCATTGTGTTTCATGGTTAGGTGATATCCCAAAAGATACCATCATACCAATGACACTTTCACAGTTTATGATACCAAAGTAGCTAAAAAGCTTCTTTTACTGAAATAGGGATAGGAACTTAAAGAATGTTGCAATAAAACCATAGTCTGCATTTTTCGTCAGAAAACTGGCCATTAAAGAGTAAAATGGGGCAGTGTGGCTTACCGCCACAAACCCAACCCAAAAAATCAGCCACCAAGCTTTTGCTCAGGAAAACCTACCAGTCCTGAACCTGTTCTATTGCATGTTAATGGAGCAGGTGAACATGTTCAAGCTGTCCCATGATTTCCCCCAATTAATGTTCTAAGACACTTATTTCCAATACATCAATACTCATTTCACAGGGTTTACAGACCGACGAGATCTCACTTCGATTTCTTGGCCTGTCAATGTTTCAGAAGACTTTGCTTCCCCCCACCCACCACCCCCACCGCCCCCCCCCCAACCCCAGAGGCCACTGGGGAGTTATTCCAGCTGTTGCTAAAGACCTGCAGCCAATTTCGATCAGAAGAACTGCACTATCTTCAACAGTGAAAGCGACTACTGCCTTGAATTTTTTGCCATTGGATCTTTCTAGGCAGCTTCAGGTGACCTTTGTCACATTAGTCAAGCAGCAGCTCATCAGTGTATAAAGAAGCTGACTGATACTCTGTCAGATGGGCCTTTAATTTTATTACTTTCTCAATGGAACTTGTGATGGCTGCCACTCTGGAAGCCACCAATGTCCTAAGTGCCTTATCCTGGCACCTTGTTGCCACAGATATTTCCTGAATTGCCATACCCTCTAGGATGTTATCTCTATAACTCACTCCAGCCATACCCTCTAGGATGTTCTGCATGGCATGACAAACGTCCTCCATTGTTTTTCAAATGTATGTTATGGACTCCTCCCACTTATCCATCATTTCAACCATATGGGTGCCACTGTGTGCACATGGAATTGATGCTCCTGAAGCATTGCTTGTTTGAAGTCTAGGCCCTTGGGTTCCTCAGTCGAGTGCAAGTGTTTCTCCACCCTACCTTCCACTCCTAGGATCTCATGCTCAATAGGAGCGGTGCTTCATTCAATAAAGCCCTTCTGATTCTCTAAACCACTTCCTACAGATTGAGTGGGGGTCATTTTAACTTTGGGCGATAGTATAAAATGGGCGATATTGAATTAGCCGCCTATTATACACCACGCCCAATTTTCCTTTCCGTTGAAGTCACTGAAATCCAGCTGTGGCAAACTCGTTAAGTTGGGGCCCAAGGTCTCCATAGACCCAATCACTGCAATCATGAGAGAAACTGCGTTGAGGCTTGGTTGCTCTGTCCTATGGGACTCTGCTGCAGGTGACTGAAATTTAAATGTGCTCTGTGCTGCATTATTGTGCAAATCTCTCGTGCATCGCCACTGAGAGGTCAGAGGTGCTGCTGGACATTCTCAAATGAACCGTGCAAGGTGTTCAGGCTAGTCTCAACATTTGTTTCTTCTTTTAGGTTGAAATACAGCGTGGAACAAAAAAATCATCCTGTTTTTAGAATCTAGATCAAAATTACTGACTTAGCAGGCAAGGTTCACTTCATATCCATCTGTGGTTTAAATATCTTTATACTCTCAACTCTAGCCATGCTCTCTGCAAGCTGTATTATCTCTTACCAAAGGTTCATTCTCGATTAGGATCCGTCCTCTTCCCCTGAAAAGTGTTTCTTACAACCTAATATCCATAGTTTTAGTATGAGCTGGTCTGGGTTGCAGCATTTCAAACTCCTTCTTTCACTTGCATTACAACAGTTACTGTCTATCTATTGTTCTTGACAAATGACAACAAGATTGAAAACATGATTGCATTAAAGTGACTTAAGATACCCCTCTGATAGTTCAAGGAGCTAACGCTGTGAGTAGATCAGCCATAAAGGCCAAGAAGGAAGCCCTATCTCTGCTACATTAGTTGATCTCAGTTAGGGCAGCAGTAAGGGCACTCCAATTGGTCTCTATCCCCTTAGATTACACAGGGAGAAACTGGCCATGGCTCTCATTCCTGATCACTATTGCATGGTACCCACTTTAAGTGCAGTTATTGATGTTGAGTGAGGACAAGATGGAGCTTGGCTGTGATTCTTGCTATAATAGTGTGCTGACACTTAACTGTCACGGTTTACACATGAATAATTGCTATTGGGGTGAGGTACCAGAAGACCTCCAGCACATGTGGAACGTAGCCCTGAAAGCAATTAGTGCCTTCAACAACAACAACAAAAACTTGTATTTATATAGCACCTTTAACGTAGTAAAACGTCCCAAGATGCTTCACAGAAGTATTATAAGACAAAAAATTTGACACCGAGCCACATAAGGAGAAATTAGGGCAGGTGACCAAAAGTTTGGTCAAAGAGTTAGGTTTTAAGGAGTGCCTTAAAGGAGGAAAGAGAGGTACAGAGGCGGAGAGGTTTAGGCAGGGAATTCCAGAGTTTAGGGCCTAGGCAACAGAAGGCACGGCCACCAATGGTTGAGCGATTATAATCAGGGATGCTCAAGAGGGCAGAATTAGAGGAGCGCAGACATCTCGGGGGGGTTGTGGGGCTGGAGGAGAAATCAGAGATAGGGAGGGGCGAGGCCATGGAGGGATTTGAAAACAAGAATGAGAATTTTGAAATCGAGGCGTTGCTTAACAGGGAGCCAATGTAGGTCAGCGACCACAGGGGTGATGGGTAAACGAGACTTGGTGCGAGTTAGGACACGGGCAGCTGAGTTTTGGATGACCTCAAGTTTACAAAGGGTAGAATGTGGGAGGCCAGCCAGGAGTGCGTTGGAATAGTCAAGTCTAGAGATAACAAAGGCCTGGATGAGGGTTTCAACAGTGGATGAGCTGAGGCAAGGGCGGAGATGGGCGATGTTACGGAGGTGGAAATAGGCGGTCCTAGTCGGAAGCTCATTTCAGGGTCAAATATGACGCCAAGGTTGCGAACAGTGTGGTTCAGCCTCAGACAGATGTTAGGGAGAGAGATGGAGTCAGTGGTTAGGGAATGGAATTTGTGGTGGGGACCAAAAACAATGGCTTCGGTCTTCCCAATATTTAATTGGAAAAAATTTCTGCTCATCCAGAACTGGATGTCGGACAATCAGTCTGACAATATAGAGTCCATAGAGAGGTCGAGAGAAGTGGTAGTGAGGTAAAGCTGGGTGTCGTCAGCGTACATGTGGAAACTGACGCCGTGTTTTCGGATGATGTCGCCAAGGGGCAACATGTAGATGAGAAATAGGAGGGGGCCAAGGATAGATCCTTGGGGGACACCAGAGGTAACGATGCGGGAACGGGAAGAGAAGCCACTGCAGGTGATTCTCTGGCGACGATTAGATAGAAAAGAATGGAACCAGGCGAGTGCAGTCCCACCCAGCTGGACGACGGTGGAGAGGCGTTGGAGAAGGCTGGTGTGGTCAACCATGTCAAAGGCTGCAGACAGGTCGAGAAGGACGAGGAGGGATAGTTTATCTTTGTCACAGTCACAAAGGATGTCATTTTTGACTTTGATGAGAGCCACCTCGGTACTGTGGCAGGGGCAGAAACCTGACTGGAGGGATTCAAACATGGAATTGCGGGAAAGATGGACACGGATTTGGGAGGCGACAACACGTTCAAGGACTTTGGAGAGGAAAGGAAAGTTGGTGATGGGGCGGTAGTTTGCAAGGACGGAGGGGTCAAGGGTTGGTTTTTTGAGGAGAGAAAAGTAGCAAAGAAAACTGTCAGTATAAAGAGTTAAAAAAATGATATAAAATAAGACTAGAAAAAATAACATTTTATAACTACTACAAATTCTTCTTTAACCTTTAAGAGAAATGGCTATAAACTACCACAATGTGCACATTCAGCAACTATCATGAAACTGAAAGCTTTCTGTTTATTCTGCTATGACCTTCTCAACTTCTGTGTGCCAGCATCTGGTGAAAACTGCATTCAGACCACCATAACTAGTGGGAAGTCAAGGTGTATGTTTGTTATTAGGATAGGAAATATGTGGGATACAAAAAACAAACCGAGATGATGCAGAATATAAGTAGAAATTAGAAGCCAAAGGGTTAAACAAAAAGCATTGGGTTTGTAGGAAACTTGGCTTTTTCCCTATTACATTCCTGAATAATATAACTTAATGTTTTACAAGCTGTCGGAAAGATATGGGCTCATTTTAATTGTTACAAGGGGTACAGATTGTACAGTCAACAAGAAGCAAAAGGCACCTGTGGTCATCATGTAAACCAATCTAAAATGGGACAATGAGCATCCTATCGTCACTGGTGGTCTCTGTCCTGTAGTCATCTATCACAGAAATGGGGCAGGTGTTTATCTCAAGACAGTTCTGGGGATAGTGGACCAGGAATTTTACTGCTTTGTTTGTTGTTATTTGAAGAGCAGGCACAGCACTGCAGAGAAAATGAGAACATTCCTTGACAGTCAAATTCCTAATCATCTTCGACAGCCAGTAGCATGCAACTGATGGTGTTTTACAATACTTCTACCTAGCTAGGTTGAGTTACGAAAGCTAATCTGCAAAACTCGTTGAAAAAGTCACCCAGCTCTGAGAACAGGTTTATTTGATTGAACTTTTATTAATGCCTGGTGGCAATAGGTAACAAATTTAAAAACTACATTTTGAAGGAAACAAATGTTAGAAATCTTAAACTCCATCCTTCTTGCATATTATTTGTATTCTGTCACAGGAAAATGCCAAGGATCAAAATACACCTACGTACAGCTATAACCATTTGCTCATAATTCACTGATTATATTTGACCTTCCAACGGTCAATGTTAAAACCAAAAGGACAACCTTCATCTGAAGTCCAAGATGTTTTTCTAAACTGTTATTCATGTCACTACAGTAACTGCCAAAATATTATTTTTCCAGTACCGATCTTAACAACCTCTATTATTTATTTACATATTATAAATTACATTCATAGTGTTAAAAATAGAAGTTATGGAAGAATGTTAATTGGAAGAAAACCAAAGAACAAATTATAGTCCAAAAACTGCTACTAATATTTGTTTTATTACAACTTCAGATTCAGTGGAGAGAACAGAGAAAGATTTTACACACATGGAGTACACAGCAGCAGTCAATGCTAGGGTGCCCTCCAAAATCTAAGCTTGGGAATTTTCACATGGTGGTAGTTTATGTTCAATCTGTCGCAGTGTGCCATGATCATGCACTTCAGCTAAACTTTTCAATGTTTTTTGCAAACTGTATCTGACAAGCTCATCAACAAATTAGGATTCGACTATTAACAAATAATTTGTCAAATAAACGCGTGTCTATTTTAGAATGCATGTACGATTTAAAAAATAATGAATTTAAAAGCAGGTAGTACCTCTGCTGCCTCGCCTGAGCTGCAGTTTGTAAGGTGAGTAGGCTGAAAGACATGTGGCTCACTGCACTGTTTAGCATTTAATCAGACAATTCTGGGACAAACAAGTTGACAGAGATGTTAGGGGGGGGGCTCTGTTACTCACTGACATTTCACTGAAGGCTACTGCCTGCTAATGTCAATTAGTGGAAAACAGAAAAAGCTTACTTTGTCTCTTGCAGGAGTTCTTCTGCCATTATCGACTAAGACTGGCCACCAAAAGCTTTTATTTTTAGCATGCAGAATATTTCTGGCATTTTAAAGTTTGTCCTGTGCTGCTGAGGCGAAATTACATTAGGAGGTTTTAGCTCACTACTTTGGCACCTAGAAAGCAAACTAAAATATCTTAACGTGAATCACACTGAAGACAAGTAAAACCCATATATAACAAAAAAACTTTGTTGAAACCACGAGGATGGTGTACAACACTGCAGTGCTTAGTAAGAAAGAAAATGTAAAATATAAGTAAGTGTTCATTGCTCCTGACTGAACTCTCAGTTCTGTACCTGGATTGTTTATTTCATGATCAGTGGTTTGGAACATTTTATAAATTGTATTTCCATTAAACAATAAACATTATAAATGTTGTTCAGTAGGAAAAAATTTGAAGCATTTTATCTATGAATACATCTTGAGCAAAACAATCCAGTACAGGACAGGACTCAATATTCCATGCAGTGAGCAGGTGTTACTGACATGGCCAGGTTTCAAACAGTAAAATCGCCACAACGGTTACAGTTATTCTAAGGAACTTTACCCTCTCTTAACCCTGATATCTTTTACTTTGAGCTTTTCTTTATGATTAATCTTCAAGGAATCTTGCAGCTCGTAGGGAGAACAAAATGGGCTGAATGGGAAGTCCCCTTCAATTCATCTGTCCACAGAAAGGAAATCTTTGTTTGCCTGTTTTATGGGATATAAGTATGCCTGTGAGGGGAGAGGGGTGAAGGAGGTACAGGAAACTCTTTATTAACCGGCACCCAAATATCCGGAAATCTCTCTTAACCGGCAAAATTCTTGAGTAGGTAACCGGGGTTTTCCTTCATCTCTCGTTTAAAATTAACTTAAAAAAAACCCCCGAGGCGTTTGCCTTGTATCGGAGCATGTAGATTGGGAGGGGAACGTGCAGCCCAGCTAGGCAGCGGACACGACAGATGGTCAGCTGGCGGTCCCCGGGGAGACGGAGCTCCGAATGCAGGCGCATGTCAATGTGTACGGGGCTCTCGTACGTTGGGAGATATAACTCTCCGTTATCCGGACTTTTTGATTAACCGGCACCACGCCGGTCCCGTCGGTGCCGGTTAATAAAGTGTTTCCTGTATTTAGACTGCGAAACACAAGAACACTGCCTTGATTATATATATTCATGCTGCAATGATATCATAATTGACCTTAACGGCCAATTTGTGCAGTCAATTCTCCACATGCCCTCCACAGGTGACACATTACCCCATAGCTACTGTATGTACAGATGTACAGAGAGTTTTACACACATCAAACTGCCTACACATTCCAACACTTCAGTACAATCAGTCCAAACTTCAAACAGTTTTATTACTTCTTCAATTTTGACTTATCTCTCTAATTGTCCTAAAGGGAACAGTATTCTCCAATCCAAGCTCATCAACAAATTGTGATTTGACTATTAACAAATAATTTGCCAAATAAATGTCTGTCTATTTTAGAATGCATGTACGATTTAAAAAAATACTGAATTTAAAAGCAGGTAGTACCTCTGCTACCTCGCCAGAGCTGCAGTTTGTAATGTGAGTCGGCTGAAAGATCTGAGGCTCACTGCACTGTTTAGCATTTAACCAGACAATTCTGAAACAAACAGGACCAGTCAGGTTGACAGAGTACCCTAACCTGTTTCAAAATCTGTTATTTTGCAGCGATCTTCAGGAAAAAAGAATTATCGGGGAAATTTTCCAGCCTCAGTGCCAACTTTACGGGACTTCCTCTGGTCGACCATTAAATATTAGATTTATTTATAGGGCAGCAAACAATGAACTGTAGGAAAATTAAAAGGGATGCAGCCACTTAAAGGTAACTGGTCGCGTGGATAGGAACAGGAGTTTGCAATTTTTAAAAAGCCTTTATGAAGGCTGTATGAAATATGTAAAAACTGAAGGTCAAAATAGGCCAAAATATTGGCTGCCAAAAATCAGTGGCAGACAAAACACATTTGGAGGCAGTAAATAGAGACTGTGGTCAGGAGTGTATCACCTGAACTCCAGTTTAATGAGTGGTGAGGAGGACGTGCTACTTCATGCTGTGAGTGTGAGGAGCACTGCCTTGTTTGGCATGCCAGAGCACTCCCAGAGGGCAGCATGCCTATCATGACATGGTGGCAGCTCAACACTGTGTCCACTACCTGCAACACTTAGAAACAGATGTGGAAGAAGATTATTGCTTGCTCCTCTGTACTTTGGGAAATACAGCAGGGTGGGTGACATTAGGCAACTGTGCCATGATCCTGGTGCCATTCAGTAGCAAAGGAGATGAAATAGATGGTTATGCTGACTGGTGCATCAGTCACTTGTTCCATACATCTATGAACAGGTTGATGCAGGTTGGCTGCAAATGTCCTTGAAATTAGCTCCATGCTGACCCAGAACTTGCAGATATGGTCAGTAGCATCATATTGGGCGTGGCTAGTCTGGCTCTGGTGTCTGATTTCTCTGACAGGCCTTCCTTCATCTAGTATCATTTAAAGCTTGAGATAGTGTGATTGGGGTATGTCATGTTTCAGAATTTTTAACCATTTTTCCACAGAAAGGATCTGAAAATGAGCTACATTTAAGTATGTGGTTTAAAATTATTCTTTCAGCCATATGCTGCACCTGCTGACACAGAGGAGTTTATATGTTAATGAGCTAGACATTGAATATAGGTGTACACAACATCTAGGGACAATACGATAGCAAAATACTGCGGATGCTGGAAATCCGAAACAACAACAGAAAACGCTGGAAAAACTCAGCAGGCCAGGCAGCATCCGTGGAGAGAGAAACAGAGTTAACGTTTCAGGTCGAAGACCTTTCGTCAGAACTGGAAAAAAGCAGGAAATTAAATGGATTTAAAGCAAGTATAAAGCTGGGAAAAGGGGGAGGGGATGAAAGAACAAAAGGAGAGATTGAGACATTGAGAGACATTGATTGCCTTGATTATCTCTTAATGTCTCTCAATGTCTCTTAATCTCTCCTTTTGTTCTTTCATCCTCTCCCCCTTTTCCCAGCTTTATACTTGCTTTAAATCCATTTCATTTCCTGCTTTTTTCCAGTTCTGATGAAAGGTCTTCGACCTGAAACGTTAACTCTGTTTCTCTCTCCACGGATGCTGCCTGGCCTGCTGAGTTTTTCCAGCGTTTTCTGTTGTTATCTAGGGACAATAGGTAATTTGTTATCTGGCTTCAGACTTCCTACAAATATCCACACCTATTAATGTTGTGATGTCGCTTTTCATAAGCAGCTAAACATAAGAACATAAGAATTAGGAGCAGAAGTAGGCCATTCGGCCCTTCGAGCCTGCTCCGCCATTCAATAAGATCATGGCTGATCTTCGACCCCAACTCCGATCCCCATATTGCTAGATTCCCCTAGAGTCCAACAATCTATCTATCTCAGCCTTGAATATACTCAATGACTCAGCATTCACAGCCCTTTCGGGTAGAGAATTCCAAAGATTTACAACCCTCTGAGTGAAGGAATTCCTCCTAATCTCAGAATTAAATGGCTGACCCCTTATCCTGAGACTATGCACCCTAATTCTAGACTCTCCAGCCAGGGAAAATAACCTCTCAGCATCTACCCTGTCAATCCCCCTCAGAATCTTATATGTTATATGTTTCAATGAGATCACCTCTCATTCTTCTAAACTCCAATCTACTCAATCTCTCCTCATAGGACAACCTTCTCATAGAAACATAGAAACATAGAAAATAGGTACAGGAGTAGACCATTCGGTCCTTCGAGCCTGCACCGCCATTCAATGCGTTCATGGCTGAACATGTTACCTCAGTACCCCATTCCTGCTTTCTCGCCATACCCCTTGATCCCCCTAGTTGTGAGTGTTATATCTAACTCCCTTTTGAATATATTTAGTGAACTGGCCTCAACAACCTTCTGTGGAAGAGAATTCCATAGATTCACCACTCTCTGGGTGAAGAAGTTCCTCCTCAGCTCAGTCTTAAATGGCTTCCCCTTAATCCTTAGACTGTGACCCCTGGTTCTAGTTTTCCCTAACATTGGGAACATTCTGCCCGCATCTAATTTGTCTAAACCAGTCAGGATTTTAAATGTCTCTATAAGATCCCCCCTCATTCTTCTGAACTCCAGAGGATACAAGTTCAGTTGACCCAATCTTTCTTGATATGTCAGTCCGGCCATCCCAGGAATCAATCTAGTGAACCTTCGCTGCACTCCCTCAATAGCAAGAATGTCCTTCCTTAAGTTAGGAGACCAAAACTGCGCACAATACTCCAGGTGTGGCCTCACCAAGGCCCTGTACAACTGCAGCATCACCTCCCTACTCCTGTACTCAAATCCCCTTACTATGAAGGCCATCATTCCGTTTGCTTTCTTGACTGCCTGCTGCACTTGCATTCCCACCTTCAGTGACTGATGTACCATGACGCCCAGGTCTCGTTGCACCTCCCCTTTCCCTAATCTGCCACCATTCAGGTAATAGTCCGCCTCTCTATTTTTACCACCAAAGTGGATAACCTCACATTTATCCACATTGTACTTCATCTGCCATACATTTGCCCATTCACCCAACCTGTCCAAGTCACTCTGTAGCCTCCTAGCATCCTCCTCATTGTTCACACTGCCTCCCAATTTAGTGTCATCCGCAAATTTGGAGATATTACATTTAATCCCTTCGTCCAAATCATTAATATATAATGTAAACAGCTGGGGTCCCAGCACCGAACCCTGCGGTACCCCGCTGGTCACTGCCTGCCATTCTGAAAAGTACCCATTTACTCCTACTCTTTGTTTCCTGTGTGCCAACCAGTTCTCAATCCACGTCAACACATTACCCCCAATCCCATGTGCTTTAACTTTGCTCACCAATCTCTTGTGTGGGACCTTGTCGAAGGCCTTCTGAAAGTCCAAATACACCACATCTACTGGTTCCCCCCTGTCCACCCTATTGGAAACATCCTCAAAAAATTCCAGAAGATTTGTCAAGCATGATTTCCCTTTCACAAATCCATGCTGACTTGGACCTATCATGTCGCCACTTTCCAAATGGTCTGTTATGACATCTTTAATAATTGCTTCCATCATTTTACCCACGACCGATGTCAGGCTGACCGGTCTATAATTCCCTGCTTTCTCCCTCCCTCCTTTTTTAAAAAGAGGGGTTACATTGGCCACCCTCCACTCCATCGGAACTGATCCAGAGTCTAAGGAATGTTGGAAAATGATCGTCAATGCATCCACTATTTCCAAGGCCACCTCCTTAAGTACTCTGGGATGCAGACCATCAGGCCCCGGGGATTTTTCAGCCTTCAGTCCCATCAATTTCCCCAATACCTTTTCCCGACTAATAAGGATTTTCCTCAGCTCCTCCCTCTTACCAGATCCTCTGACCCCTTTTATTTCCGGCAGGTTGTGTGTGTCCTCCACAGTAAACACCGAACCAAAGTACTTGTTCAATTGATCTGCCATTTCCTTGTTCCCCATTACGACTTGCCCTGTTTCCGACTGCAGGGGACCTACGTTTGTTTTTACTAACCTCTTTCTTTTTACATATTTATAGAAGCTTTTGCAGTCCATTTTAATGTTCTCTGCAAGCTTCCTTTCATATTTTATTTTCCCTGCCCTAATCAAACCCTTCGTCCTCCTTTGCTGAGTTTTGAAGTTCTCCCAGTCCCCGGGTTTGCTGCTACTTCTGGCCAATTTGTATGCAACTTCCTTGGTTTTAATACTATCCCTGATTTCCCTTGTTAGCCATGGTTGAGCCACCTTCCCTTTTTTATTTTTACGCCAGACCGGGATGTACAATTGTTGTAGTTCATCCATGCGATCTCTAAATGTCTGCCATTGCCCTTCCACTGATAGCCCCTTAAATATCGCTTGCCAATTTAACCTCACCAATTCACGCCTCATACCATCAAAGTTGCCCTTATTTAAGTTCTGGACCATGGTCTCTGACTTAACTGTTTCCTTCTCCATCCTAATGTAGAACTCCACCATACTATGGTCACTCTTCCCCAGGGGGCCTCGTACCACAAGATTGCTGATTAGTCCTTCCTCATTACACAACACCCAGTCCAGGATGGCCTCCCCTCGAGTTGGTTCCTCAACATATTGGTTTAGGAAACCATCCCTTAAACACTCCAGGAAATCCTCCTCCACTGTATTGCTTCCAGTTTGAGTAGCCCAATCTATATGCATATTAAAGTCACCCATGATAACTGCCGTGCCTTTTTTGCACGCACCTCTGATTTCCTGTTTCATACCCTCCCCCACCTCACCACTGCTGTTTGGAGGTCTGTACACAACTCCCACTAACGTTTTCTGCCCTTTGGTGTTCTGCAGCTCAACCCATATTGATTCCACATCCTCCAAGCTGATGTCCTTCCTAGCTATTGCATTAATCTCCTCTTTAACCAGCAATGCTACCCCACCCCCTTTTCCTTTTATTCTATCCTTTCTGAATGTTGAATACCCCTGGATGTTCAGTTCCCAGCCTTGATTGTTCTGGAGCCACATCTCTGTAATCCCAATCACATCGTATCCGTTAACATCTATTTGCACAGTCAATTCATCCACCTTATTACGGATACTCCTTGCATTAAGACACAGAGCCTTTAGGCTTATTTTATTAACATCCTTTGTCCTTTTAGACTTATGATTTAGTATGGCCCTTTGTGTTTCTTGCCTTTGTTTACTCGGCCTTCCCCTATTGTTTCTCACCCTTCTAACATTTGTTTCTGACTGCATATTACTTCCCCCTGTTTCGCTACATAGGTTCCCCTTCCCCTGCCATATTAGTTTAAATCCTCCTGAACTGCTTTAGCAAATATTACCCCGAGGACATCGGTTCCAGTCCTGCCCAAGTGCAGACCGTCCCTTTTGTACAGGTCCCACTTCCCCCAGAACTGGTTCCAATGCCTCAGGAATTTGAATCCCTCCCTCCTGCACCACTGCTCAAGCCACGTATTCAATCTCACTATCCTGTTCTCTCTATTCTGATTAGCTCGTGGCCCTGGTAGCAATCCAGAGATTACTACCTTAGAGGTCCTACTTTTTAATTTAGCTCCTAGCTCCCTAAATTCTGCTTGTAGGACCTCTTCCCGCTTTTTACCTATATCGTTGGTACCTACATGCACCACGACAGCTGGCTGTTCACCCTCCCTCTTCAGAATGTTCTGCAGCCGCTCCGAGACATCCTTGACCCTTGCACCAGGGAGGCAACATACCATCCTGGAATCTCGGTTACGGCCACAGAAACTCCTGTCTATTCCCCTTACAATTGAGTCCCCTATCACTATAGCCCTACCACTCTTTTTCCCGCCCTGCTGTGATCCCAGGGATCAATCTAGTGAACCTTTATTGCACCGCTTCTAAGGCATGTATGTCCTTTCTCAGATAAAGAGACCAAAACTATGCACAGTACTCCAGGTGTGGTCTCACTAAAGCCCTATACAATTGTAGTAAGACTTCCTTACACTTGTACTCCAACCCCCTTGCAATAAAGGCCAACATGCCATTTGCCTTCCTAATTGCTTGCTGTACCTGTATGCTGACTTTCTATGTTTCCTGTGTAACGATTCATATCTGGCCGTGCCTCATTAAAGTGTTATTAGTTTGCTTACTGAAAGATTGGAGAAGTGCATATGATTGCAAATGCAAAGCACATGATATCCAGTTCAGATCACAAGAGGGTACTATTTTTCCACCACAGTTCCAATATAGTATGATTAGCTATTGGGCCATATGGGCGCACTCCTGAAGGTAAGATGCGGGGACCACTTACAGGAGTGACCAGTGTTGTTGCATCTAAGACACTATCTAAGGCAGATCTGAAATTTGTAACATGGTGCTTTCAGAGTAATCCTCAGCTTTAAGGTAACAGTTGCTTGCCAGATGGCACTGCATTTGGAGTCACTTCCAGTTAGATGCCATGATGCACCAAAATGAACAGTTGGTATTATAGAAGACACTTTACAGATTCTGTGTTCTGTAAGGATCTTCCTATTCTGTAGAACAGAAGTGTTTCTGTACAGTCAATTTAGGGCTTATTGCTCAATTTCACTGTCTTCCCTTGACCGAATCCCACCAGTTGTATTACTGTTGCCAGGCAGAAAAGTTTTTCGTCTATGTTTCTATGAATAGGTTTTGGTCGAGCGAGTTTTTCTGATCCTCCAAACATATCCGAAAGTAATGTGGTTTGGAAATGTACAGTTTTCTGGCCGTTTTTCTCGTAATAATACAAAATTCCATTTAATCCAGTCAGGAAGCCAACAACCACAGTACAACAAGACAAATATTTACTCTGGAGTGCTTTCAGTAAACTCAATGATAAATCAGCGCTACTTCTAAAGGTGCAACTACCAGAATAATATTTTTTGAATTAGACTGAAGTGATTTTGAGGTTGACATGTTTTAGGATCATGATGCAAAGAAAGCAGTCACACTTGTCTGTAAAGACCAGATATGGTAATTTGCAGCATGAATTAAGATTACATCTCAGTTAATACTGTGAGACTAAGTTCATAAAATGACAGTTTGAGCAGATGATGGTTAGCAGTGGCTTGAGACCAGTCTATGAGAACCTTGCTTCACAGTCCAGCCCAACTCTTATATCATTGGTAGAAGAATTTTTTTCCACTCCAAACAATGTTCAGTGTAAATAGCTGAAAATTTACAACAAATGCACTATAGAGCTTCGACTACCATGCAAGCAAGCTTTACAAAATATAATTTGGCCCCAAGAAAAGTGGCACTCAAAGAGCTGTAGTTCTGTAGGTTAAGTAGCTCTTGTATGGCACCCTCTTGCTGACTCAATGGGTAAATTCACTGGCCCGAAAATTAGACCTAATACGCGAGAGTACGCACTGTGTACTCTCGCGTATTAGTTCCAGAATTGCCGGTTTCCTGCATGCACTGCGCATGCGCGGGAAACCGACACTTCGTGTATTGAAAAGGGGGCGGTTCCTAAGTGAACCGCGTGCGCGCTACAGGCTGCGCGCACGCAGTGCACTTAGTTTTTTTTTCAGGTTTGAACGCGCAGGTAAGTGGTGAAGATTTTACACATAAAGAAAGCAGGCCTAGGACCCCCTTTTAACAAGGTAAGTAGTTAATTAAGTGTTATTTTAAATTTTTTTCAACAGGTTTATCTTTTTTAGAGACTTTAAAGAAAGGTAAGTTTATTTTTATAACTTTTAAAAAGATTTTAAATGTTTTCAAAAATTTAATTTTTTGTTTAAAGCGGTTAATTTATTTAACTATAGTTATTTTATTAATGTGATGGCTTTTAAAAAAAATTTAATTGAGGTTTAGCTGTTCTTTTGGGGGCTTGTAGTATTCATAGCTTTGACAGCCCTTGCTATCAAAACTATGAATGAAAGATGGTGTGCTGCCATTGGCTCTAACTGAATCACGTGATCCCAGAGCTCGCACAAACTAATTGCGCCTCTGGGACACGCAAGCACTGCACGCTGGCAACAGGGAGAGGCCCTGAAACTGAAGTTCGTGTGGGCCCGAAACAAAAAGGTAGGCGCGGAGTGCGATATCGCGGGGAATCCTTACCCCCACGGGAACCATCGATGTTTAATTTCTGGGCCACTATAGCAGTGAGCCATACAGACTAGGAAGGTCCCATGTTCAATTACTGAGGTGTGCTTAGTCAGCCAATCTCTGGGTGTATTTACATTGCAATTGTAGAGTTACTTTGTACCAAGCTTCAGTCATAGGATGACATTTTCTGAGTCCCCACACCACCAGCAGAGCCTCGCTTTCAGCGGATGGCTTACTATGCAATTGCAAGTGGACATCCCATGATGCTCAGTCCTTCTAAACATGTTGAAATTTCAGAAGAAAGAGAAAGAATAAATTTGTATTTACATAGCATCATTCACGACCTCAGGACATCACAAAGCACTTTACAGCCAACAAAGTACTTTTGAAACGTAGCCCCTGTTGCAATGTAGGGAAATGTGGCAGCCAATTTTGTGCACGGCAAAGTCCGACAAACAGCAATGAAAGAAATGACCTAATAATCCATTTTGCGATGTTGGTTGAGGGATAAATGTTGGCCAGGACACCGGAAAAAATCCCCATCTCTTCTTTGAATAGTGCTGTGGAATCTTTTAAGAAAGCAGTCGAGGTCTTGATTTCAATATATGGAAAATGCTGTGTATGCTGTTGCCTGCTGTGTATGTGGCCCCAACAGTGGAGCAGAATCCCCGACAGCTTTGCCCATAGTATAAATGCAGCTTGAAACCAGAGTCTGGACAAGACCTGACACCAGAACGAAGTTGAGTGAGATATCCTGGAAAAGGCAGTCTCAACCCACTTTGCCCTGGAGTCACGTTAGACCTTACCACCCAATTTACATAACACCGGTTTAGTGTGAAGGAAATCCATTTAGCCACAGTATCCCAGGTCAGGAAGGGAAGAAAAAGCACCAAAAGTCACTGCTCCTGATAGCTGACCTGTGATCCTTGATAGAATGTGCGTGTGCGGCTAAGCATTGGGTGAGGATGGTACTAGGCAGAGATACAAAGACCCCACCCCATGGGAAACTATACCAACAGTCTTAGCTGTCACTGTCTTAGCTCACACAGTAAGAAAGACATGGGGGAGTAATTCGGTATCGCCCCGTTTGGGGCACAAAATTTTGAAAGCTGGAAATATTAGCGCCAGGCGTTCATTCTCAGCTTTCGGTAAATTCAGTGTTAGCGCTTCAGGAAGGAAGTGCAGCGTTAAATCAAGCGCTACCACTTGCCTTCTGGAGCGCTAAACCAAGCGGGGGGGGGAGGGGTGGGTCGTGGTAGAGGTGCAGCGTTGCACAATGACCACTGCAGTGCTGTCGGGATCCGAGGGCTCCTTCCCTCCCTTAAAGGGAAGGGCCATTGCTGCAGGATCTGCATTTGAACGATCTCCCTCGTCGCCGACATCCTTGACGATCAGCCCCAAGCACTCTAATCGAGTAGCGGGCTGATCAATCGCGCCATTAAAAAATTTTCAAAATGCACCCTAAAGGAAGGAAACACATTTCTACTGAAGACCAGCGGCCTTAGCTTTAATTAGCGCTCCCGAAGCGCCCGGCCTCCCGAACAACGCCTCCTGCAGCTGTCGGTGTTATCGCCCGGCGATGCTGCAGGGGGCGGAACCGTATTTCGGGTCCGGGGCGCTGCGCAGCCGGATGATGTCATGATCTCCGGGCGCAGGAGAGCGTGGCGCTAGGGGTTACCGCTGCCGCAAACCACCAGGTAAATTTCGCGGGCGGCGGTACTATCGCCGCGCCCGGGCGGTCAGTTGTTAGCGTCCCATTATCGCCACCTGAAGGCGCTAACGGGAGGTGAATTCCTAGCCCATGGAACTGAAAAGCTGCCAGCGCTCATGAAACTTCAGGAAAAGAGAACTAGAGGATGAAAAAAAACCTCTTGTGGTTTTTGGCTCAAAACAGAAATAGTTTCTAAACCAACTAATTAAACTACTGGTAGATAAACATGCAAAACTAATGCTGGTACATGCTACAAGCAAAAGGTGACGAACCTGCAGAAGACGTGTGGCAATTCACCAACAATTTATTTGTGAACATAAATATATACAGGTGCTGTAACATTTTTTTAATCTCTGTTAAAGTACTCAGATATCATGATATATATTGTTTGTCACCTCTGTATACTCCATCGTCAAGAGAGAAGAGCGAAGAACCAAGCACAGTGTCTTCTATCGGTTCTTATGACAATCAGCACTTTCCATGTGAGCAGGACATCGCAACAATAAAATCACACGCAAACTAACATAGCACAGCAGTGGTTTAATACCGGATTGCTTTGATTACACAAAGAGAATTGCATTTGGCAGTGTAGGAGCAGCAGATCAATTTCTCAGACCTGAGCAACGGCACAGCTTCAAGGTAAAGACCTCCAAAAGGCTGCACAGCTGGCGAACTGTGGCAAGGCAGAAATTCTGTGGGATCATCTACAACCAGTCATGAGCCAGACAGCACCTTTCTTTATTAAAAGGTCATTTGCTAGATGTACTCCTACAAGCACCACGCAACACTGATAAGGCTGCAACTTCCCCCAGATTGTGTGCTCGTGAGACAACCACAACCATCGGTATCAGCTCCAAGCATCTAGTCAGGGACACTTTTTATTTCTGATTAACTGAGTGCATTAAGGCAATTGCTGCACAACAGCTTTCTTGTTCAACAAAATAAAAAAAACCTCTGCATTTCACCTGCTCCCATCTGCAATTTCAACCTGACTCATCGCCTATCAGCCACTCGGTAGATGGCTGACTCATTGGTAAACAGATCTAGCAACAAAACAACCACAAAGTAGGTAGCAGATAAATGTCTCTACTATAGTAAGCATGCGCAGACCATTCACAGCAGCTGTGAAAACCCCAAGTAAACAGATCTGCTGAAGAGATGAGAAGTTTTAGATCCCATCTGTATCATGAAAAGGTCGACTCTCGTTCCCCCACCAGCCCTCCGCCCCCCCAGCCTTGTGTACCACAGAACACCAACGCTTCAAACCTTCACTTTGCAAAATACTGCAGTTCACTGTCTTTGTTTAATCAGCAGTCTTTCTGGGATTTTTCGAGATTATCTTGTGCTTTTTCATTAATCTTCTTGAAAAAGCGATCACTAAAGGGACAGCTGAACAAAGCACACTGCAAAATAGTAAACTGTGAAAGATTTCAAAAAGGGGCAATGTCACTGCATGCAAACATCTTGCAAGAAATTTCAACAAGTTTAGAAGCAGTGGACGTCACAATATGGCCAGCAACATAATATTTGGTTTCCCACTATATTTTACAGGAGCAGTTGTGTATGTTTTCTGTTTGATTTTGCAAATATAATCCCCTTTCTTTGTCTCCCTGGCCTGACACCTGCAGCCAACAGAATGAACAAACACACTGCTCAAAGGCTACCATTAATGCCCCTCGCAGCTGATGGCCAGGAAGCTCCAGAGACTGCCCAGGTACGACTCTGTCCTTCACTTTTCCCTTCCTTTCCACAGAGAGACGGCACAGGATCCAATCTGCACCTTGGCTTGAGACGGTTCAACTTGGTAATTAAGTGAGTGGCACTCAACCTGCGCATATCTCTGCTCTGTTACTGTGCTAACACTCGGCACTACTATGCCAGCATAAATTTATTACTTCTAACCTTAGTTTTAAAACAACTAAGATAACTACAAAAAATTAATTAAAACCATTTGTGTTACCAGAGATAGAAAAGGGCCACGACAACTTGATCTGCCCCAAAAACTCAACTATGCAACACCAACCTTTCAAATAAAAGAAAGCAAAACACAGCTGCAGTTAAAAAGAACCACACACAACACAGCTTCTGAAAGTGCAAAGCACATCATCGCAATAGACTGAGGAACCTTTTGCCTTCCTGACTTCAGGAACTTGTTCTCACTATACTGTCATAGAAAAGTGAAACTGTTTTAACTTCTGTTCATGGTGGACACCAGTGTAATAACTTGTTTTTTTGTCTGGCTTTAAACACAATGGGCTGGATTTTGATACTGGGGTGGGTTGGGGTCGTGTTATCCACTTTTCGTGTTATCCACCCGACTGCAATTGGATGTGGGAGATTGATGCGATTTTCACCTAATTGGGCAATTGAGTTCCAGCATGTGGGAACCCATGAACCAATTAGTGTTTTCAGTCTGAAAGTCGCCTCTGATGATGTCATCATTGCTGCTGCATTGAAGGTCTGCAAAGACTGCCTGGCCTTTGCTGAGAGAGGACCTGCAAAATGAGCAGCAGTCCTAAGTCTGCTCCCAGATATTTTGACACTACCACTCCCAGATATGTCTCCTCCACATAGCCATCCATATATGCATCCATCCATCCATATATGCATCCATATATGCATCCATATATCCATCCAGCCAGCCAACCAGCCAGGTTTCACATTCATGGTTCAGAACAGGCGTGCTTCACGTAGAAAAAGGGTTAAAATCACAAAGGCCTTTCAAAATGGCATTATAAAGGCAATTTAGTGCTTGTCAAGGGCCTTAACAGCCTATCCCGCCTCTTAGAGGCGGGACAGAGTCGGGACCAGCGGACACGATTTAATGAAAATTGTGTGGAGGCAGGATGGAGACGGGCTTGTGCCCGCCCACCAGTTTTCGCAATTTTAACCCCCCACACGCCTCTAAACCCGCCCCCACGGGTCAATGAAAATCCAGCCCAATGATCGCGAAATTCAACCCTGTAGCGCTGGTAGTTTTGTCCGTTTAAAAAAAAAAAGACGTCTGCCTCGCTTCTGCCCAGTTCCGGCACGGCCCGTGCTGTTCACCATCTTGGTGAGGGTGATAGCATGGGCGGTATGTGCGTGCGCCGGCAGTATGCCGAGTAGGCAGATTGTGACATCAGCAGCATGTAATGCTGATTTGATGCACGACCTGCCATTTTTGACGTCGCCACTCCATTCACCGCTCCTCTCCTAAACACGCACAGCTGAACGTGTAATCAGCTGCACGAGGGACCCCCCACCACCAGCGCTACTTAAAGGGATACATCCAACTTGCAGTTAAGTTGCTTATTGCTTTTGTACTGGCTCTTGCAGAGTTTGTCGGAGTACTGGGTTGTTGTAAGAGATTTCAAAAGTTGTTAAAGTGTGCAGGGAGTGCTGCTGGATGTTGGGAAGGCGTTCTGCTGCTATTGGAAGGCCTCTGAGTACACCACTTGCTCCCAGTCATGGGGGCCCGAGTTGCAGTCCCCCTCGCATTGCAGCATGACGGGGAGATGGAGCAGAGGCAGCAAAGAAGACAAGCTGCTTGCAGAGGGAGGAGGAGGGCTCTCAGCAGGAGGCCTTACCTACCTAGGGTCTTCAGGGAGCACTTCTCCTACCTGCACCTAAGCCAAGAGCAGTATGGTTGGCGGCTCCGCTTCACCAATGAGGTGGTCACAGAACTCTGCCACCTCTGGGAACCAGACTTGCAGCCTCAGAGCAGGGTGACAACGGCACTGCAGTGGCCCTCAAGGTGACCGTGGTGCTGAACTTTTTCGCCAGCGGATCCTTTCAGGCTGGAACAGGCGGCATAGCAAACATCTCGCAGTTCGCTGTCCATTGCTGCATTTGAAAGGTCATGGAGACTCTGTATGCTCGGAGAAGGGACTTCATTGTCTTCTCTCTCACTAGAGAGAAGCAGGAGGAGCGTGCATGTGGCTTTGCCAGGATATCGGGCTTTCCCATGGTGCAGCGTGCCACAGCCTGCACACACGTGGCCTTGCGGGAGCCGCATTTCAATGGTGAGATGTTCCGTAACCACAAAGGGTTCCACTCACTTAATGTGCAGTTGGTGTGCAACCACACCCAGCACATCATGATGGTGAATGCCCGGTATCGTGGCAGCAGTCATGATGTGTTCATCCTGCACCAGTTCGCTGTGCCAGCAATCATCCAGCCACCACGTCGAACCCGAGGGTGGCTGCTCGGCGACAAGGGCTATCCGCTCTACACCTGGCTGATGACTCTTCTCCACAACCCCACCAGCACTCATATAATGAGAGACATGCTGCCACGAGGAACGTCATCGAACACACCATCGGGGTGCTGAAGCAACGGTTCCGCTGCCTTGACCGCTTGGGAGGAACCCTCCAGTACTTGCTGGAGCGGGTGTCCCAATTCGTGGTGCTCTGCTGCATCTGCCATATCTTGGCCATCATCAGGGCGCAGCCCTTGCCACCACAGGCTCTGCGACCACCTCAGGAGGAGGAGGAGGAGGAGGAGGAAGGGAGGAGGCAGCCTGCACATCCACACTCCGGACGGTCTGTCCGTGAACGCATCATCAGACTCCGGTTCCCCTGAATGAAACCCCAGATCCCCGCTGATCACCACTTCCCCACTTTACCATCCCTCTGTCACAGGAACATCACTGCATCCTCTTGGCCACAATGCTGAAATGAAAGCCACTCGAAAACAAACATTACAAACAACATTTATAAATCAATCAACCCAATACTACATAACAAAGACAACTAATCACACTTGTGCATTCACTTAGTACCTGTCTTCCATGTCCCTTTGCCTGTCCTAGTGCTCCTACAAAGTGCTACCCCAGTGGCTGCAGCACGGCTGGTGGAAGGCTGCTGACTTTCCGTGGGGGACACTGCAGATGGCCTGGCAGGATGACCTCGAGCAGCTCTGGGCCTAGAAAGCCTGGCTGTAGACTGCACCACCTCGGCATCGGCGGCAGGAGTCTGGGCTACCTGGCTGACAGGCAACAGCAAGGACAATGGCAGAGAGGCAGCGGCAGAAGTATGAATGCTATCATCCTGAGAGAGGACAGCAGGTTCGTGCTCCACGGAGCCACTGCCACTCCCCCGGGGTGGTGCCTCAGCATTCCTAGTAACCTGTTGAAGGGCAGATTGCTAGACTGCTATGACACCCTACAAGCCCCTTTCCACACTGGTAAACACAGCCACAATGGCATCAGTCTGAGCTTGTGTGGCAGCAAGCTGAGCCTGCATGAGAGCAGGCTGAGCTTGCATGACAGTAGTCTGAGCTTCCACTGTAGCACTCAGATGTTGGGTCACTTCGCTTGTGCTGCAATGGAAGCGGAGACATCAGCCATCAGCCCCTGCATCATGGTTGGGTCCACAAGTGCACTAATGGAGTTGCCCATCACTTTCATCCTGGACATCATAGGCTCCAAGCTCTGCACATAGCCCTGTGCAAAGTTGGTGCCTGACTCCTCCATGCTCCTTGACAGTGACAACAGACTCTCTGGCAAGCCTGTCAATGCACCAAGTATTTTTGTGTGTATGCCCATCACCCTTCTTCTGTAGACCGCCCATCTAAGTCCTCATCCGAGTCCTCTGCAGCAGAACTCGTGTGCGATCTCGCCCTCCAAGGAGCTGGCACCTGCGCTACCCTTTCCCCCTGTCCTGGCTGCAGGCCACTCATGCCCGGTGACTCACCACATGCAGATTCTGCCTCTATACTACCCTCTAAAGTACACGCAGTGCCAGAATCTGAGCTGGTGCCTGCGAGTGTGAGATCGGGTGATGGTGTCTCTTCTTCTCCATCACTCTCCTCTTGCTCTTCCTGCACTGGCTGACCAGTTTGGAGTTCTTGGGTATCTGAAAGGAGAAAGGCACAAGGGTAGGGTTGTGATGAAAGTGGGGGGAAGCAAGATGTGCGTGCTTACACCATCAGCAGCTTGTAAGTGAGAAGAGATTGTGGGATGAAGGGAAAGTGGGATGTGAGAAGAAATATTAGGTATGATCATACCGTTATCTCCAACGGTTTCATCCTTGCCGATCGCCATGGCCTCAGTGACAGCCCCTCCAATGATGTCGAGCATGGTCTCCTCCAGGTGGGTCAGGATATGCAGGCTTGCCCATCCCCTGCCGGTTAGCTGCTGCTGCCTGCAGTTATGAGCCACTTTCTACTGTAAGGGACAGGGAAGTGTGTTAGTGAGTGTGGTGCAATGTGTTTGGGTGATGTGCCTGTCATGGTTGAATATTATGCAAGGTGTGAGATGTGGGTGTGAGGCTTGCAGCAGTGGTAAGTGTGTGATGGTGAGGTGAAGCTATGAATGTGAGGTATGAGTTGTGATTGCTGGTCGGTGAGTGATGGGGGTGTGGTGTATTGAGCAGTGTGTGAGGCTAGTGGTGCAGTTGGTGGGAGACGGCTTTTGAAGATGCATTCACTGACCTTGACCACTCGTGTGAGGTCATTGAACTTCTTTCGGCACTGGATCCAGGTCCTCAGGGCAAGACTGCTGGCAGTGACCGCTTCGGCTATCTGCTCCCACTGCCTTCTCACTGTGTGTCTAGAGGGCCTCCTGGCCCGCTGCGGGTCGAAGACCTGTCCCCTTCTTTCTACCCCCTGCACTAAGGCCTCTAGTGCTGCGTCAGAGAAGCTTGTTGCCCTGTTGAGTCATTACTCAGTCACAGTTGCCTCGACAAGCACTTCCAGCAGCTGCTGGTTGCAGAAAAAACCTCACCTTTAAGAGGTGGAGAATGCCTTTAAAAGTGGAGGCTAGCTTTAAATAGAGCTGGCCTCACATGAACTTCGGCCCCCTGCTGTATGCTCAGCCACTCAGCAGCACACTCAGTGCACACATCAATCATGGTAATTATCAGGCAGCATGAAGGTCGCGTGCTGCCTACATCACCTTCAACGGGTGCGATCCTATCACGCATCGCGATCCCCGTGCCCGTTTTGGGGCCTAATTGAATTTTTAGCCCAATAACTTGAGAAATTATGTTATTTTAACAAAATGGTATGTAAATGAATGGGGTGAAGATCTGTCCGTTGAATCATCCCCCCCCCACTTCGCCACCCCCGCCACCCCCCCCACCCCCGCCATCCTCATATTGCATTGTACCGCAGGAAGATCCCTGCAGAACGGTGCACAAGAACCTACACAGAACTCCCACTACGTAATTTCTCATCTCATCTTTGGTGGAGTGGGCTTTGCACCTGATTTTATAAACAAGAAATCCAGCTTAAAGCAGAAGTTAATAGTTTTCTGGCTCACTGCGGTTTGAATTAAAAAAAAAAGGTTATCTTGAACGCCGAAGGAGCATTTTGAATACCATCTGTAGTGCACTATCACCGCAGTTTAAAACACTCCTGTTGAGGAGCAAAGGAATTTGGGTGTCCATGTACACTAATCACTAAAAGCTAGTGCACAGGTACAAAAAGCAGTCAAAAAGGCTAATGAAATGTTGGCCTTTTTCTCAAGGGGGCTGGAATACAAAGGGGAGGAAGTGATGCTTCAGTTGTACAGAGGCTTGGTCAGACCCCATCTGGAGTACTGCGTTCAGTTTTGGGCACCGCACTTCAGGAAGGATATATTGGCCCTGGAGGGGGTACAGCACAGATTTGCCAAAAGGGGTTAAATTATGAGGACAATAAACCTGGTTTGCTTTCCCTCGAGATTAGAAGGTTGAGGGGCTGATCGAATCGAGGCGTCAAAAAGATAAAGGGGTTTGATAGGGTAGAGAAAGAAATAATTTCCTCAGGTGGGGGGAATCCAGAACAAGTAGAGAAAGTCTGGGAAGCTGCTATTATTGCTTTGTCTACTCTACTAATAGTCCTCCTTTCCTCAGTTTTGTGTTTCACATCAGACCTTGCAACAGAAGAGAGGATGATCAGTATCATTACGACAAACAGGAGGAGCTGAAGAACAGTTACACAACAATACTGCGGTGGCATTCAGGAGTCTTCTCACTCCTCCCATGTAATCTTGTGGCTGCTGCTTATCTTCTTGATCTTGAGATCAGATGAGGAATTACAGCCGAGGGGAGAAATACCGATCAAAATCATAGATCATAGGTCTTTCAGTGTCAAAAAGCAGCATTTCATCCTCACTCCAGAGTTAGGAGGTGAGATACTCAATTTAATAGGAAGTAGGCACCTCAATATAGTTTATCTTTATATACTCACTTCATCACTAGAAAGCATACATATTCTTTATTTTTCGACTGTTATGAATAAAAAAAACAATTGAGTGGTAGAAATTCTAGTTGAACTAGAAACTCATATCACCACACTGAAGTCTGCAGTCCACAGAGGAGAGCAAAGTGCAGTCAATAACTCCTATATAGTGAAACTTTGACGATTGGCCCTCCAATTTAACCATTTTCCCAATTATCCATTAGAATCTCTGGCAGGATAAAAATGTACAGCAGGGAGAGGCTGTTCCTATATGCCAGGCCTCGGCTGTGTTGAGCTGAGTGAAAGAGCCATTAGTTTATGCTGTAATTGTGACATTTTCTAAAGCTGAGATCGGCACAGCTGCCGGGCATGTTGTCAATCTACTTGCTACCTTAAGAGGTTTGTACAATGACTGTGAATTCATTCTTGCATTCTGCCAATCTTCCAGGTGCTCACAGAGCATACCCACTTAGGGTAGACAGGCATCCTTAAACTCACACAGTTCTGCTGACAAGAGTCATTCAGACAGGTTTGAGGGACATCTGCCAATTTCCATTATCTGTTGGAGGGTGGGGCGGGGGATGGTAGTCTCCTCCCTTATGGTAGATAAATGAGGCTCCACTCAACTGTGCATAAGTAACTCTCAACGTTTATTATTTTAAATGAGTAGTAATATCACCAAGATCAATTGGAATGTTTCAGTAACTTACTTTCTCAGGAGCTCATTATTTTAATCCTATTGTTTTCTTTAAAAAAACATTTGGGTGAACTTTGTGCTTATCAAACTGCAGACTGCCAGTCTGGGGAGTGGAACTTTTAAAGGAAAGAAGTATCATGTATAAAGCACCTTTCATGTTTTCAGATGGTCCTAAAACACTTCACAGCTAATTAATTACTTTTAAAGTATTGTCATTGTTGTTTTGTAGGCAAACACAGCACAGGGCCCACAAACAGTAAATGAGATGAGATAGGTAATCTGTTTTGACGGTTGAGGGATGAATTTTGCAAGGGCATCAGGGGAACTTCCTGCTCTCCTTCGAATAGCGCTATGGGATCTTTTACATCTACCTAAATTGGGCCTCAGTTTAACATCTCATCCAAAAGATGCCACCTCCAACAACGCAATACTCTGTCCGTGTTGCAATGAAATGTCAGTCTAGATTATGTGCAAAAGTCCTGGGATAATATTTGACCTCAAAGGTGAGAGCGCTATCAACTCAGGATCAAACACGTCCAGGTCAGATATAGCACAGCTACAGTGTAAAACTCTCATACTAGCCATCTTTATGTCTATCTGAATAAGACTGCCAATTTTGTGAAATTAGTGTCACCCAATGTCACTTTTGTAGCTATGGAATAGCACTCCCTAGGACCTGGGTTCAGAATTCCAAAACTCAATTGACCTTTACAGCCAGCAGAGAGTGGAAACATCCATCAGTTTGGAATGGATTCAAACCCAGAATAAACCCACTCAACCCCTATATTAGGTTTCTTTTTCAATTATTCTTTATGTAAGTCAGGTGACTTCTGGTGATTCAGTAGCCTTGACAACCCAAGAGAATGTTGTGTAACATTTTCAGTATTTTTAGTGTAAGCTTGATTTATTTACACAACAACTTCTAGATTGTTCCAGATATGCCCTCAACAAATATAGTCTGATTACACAAATACTGCTCTATCTCATAATAAGTGTCAACACATTTTGCACATAATATCTTAAAAAGTGTGTTGATAGAACAAAAGAGAACTGCAAATGGTGGAAATCTAAAATAAAAACTGAAAATGCTGGAAATACACAGCATGGCCATTAGGATCCATACTGCACTGCTGACTGTTAACCTGTTTTGCTTCCCCTGCAGCTCTGTGTTGTGTTCTGTCCTACAAAGCAGTCTGCTTATAAATTCCAGCTTTCAGTTCTGATGATGGGCCTATACTCAAAATGTTAACCCACTTGTTCTCTTTCAGGTGCTGAGGACCTGCTGTATATTGCCAACATTTTGTGTTTTTGAGAAGGTTATTGATGTGTTGCAGATCGTTCATACAAGCACAAGAAGAACGAATATGGGACTCAACAAATACAATGCTTGCATCTCCCAGTGCTGATTCTGTAAGTTCTCAGCCTTAGCATTGTGATGCAGAAATACTAATATAGTAATAAAACTATTATCAGGAATAGCTTTATTCGTGCAATTATTAACCCATAAATACTAAACATCTGGGACACAATTTTACATAAAGTGAAGTAAAACATTTTAACTGCTCACGTGGCCACTGCAATTTTCCTTCCATTATCTTCTCATTTCTCTAGCTATTCTTTTTATAATTTTCATTTTACTCTCTGCTACCTATTCTATCTGCATTCATTCAAACCTAATTTTTTCTTACTACTTTTTGTTTAAAATCCTTTCTTCTTCGAGCTAAAAAAGGTTCTACATTGACTAAAAACTGTCAAAAGCAGCAAGTGCTGATCAGTAAACCTGATCGAAGTCCAAACAAGTAAACTCATGCGTGATGCTGTAACGTTTCAGACCCAAGTATTAAAGTAGGTCAGGGATGCCCAACCTTTAGGAGCTGGACCCAGAAACATGTCAAAATCAGTAAGCAGGCTACGTATGAATATAAAATAATGTGAGCCCTCATACACAAAAATACAAGCCCCTAACGGGAGGAGGAGGCTCCATATATATCCCCATCCTCAATGATGGCGGAGCCCAGCATGCGAGTGCAAAAGACAAGGCTGAAGCGTTTGCAACCATCTTCAGCCAGAAGTGCCGAGTGGATGATCCATCTCGACCTCCTCCTGAGGTCCCCACCATCACAGAAGCCAGTCTTCAGCCAATTCAATTGACTTCACATGATATCAAGAAACGGCTGAGCGCACTGAATACAGCAAAGGCTATGGGCCCTGACAACATCCCGGCTGTTGTGCTGAAGACTTGTGCTCCAGAACTAGCCGTGCCTCTAGCCAAGCTGTTCCAGTACAGTTACAACACTGGCATCTACCCGACAATGTGGAAAACTGCCCAGGTATGTCCTGTTCGCAAAAAGCAGGACAAATACAATCCGGCCAATTACTGCCCCATCAGTCTACTTGCAATCATCAGCAAAGTGATGGAAGGTGTCGTCGACAGTGCTATCAAGCAGTACTTGCTCACCGATATTCAGTTTGGGGTCCGCCAGGACCACTCGACTCCAGATCTCGTTACAGCCTTGGTAAATATGGACAAAAAAGCTGAATTCCAGAGGTGAGGTGAGAGTGACTGAGAGTGACACGAAGGCAGTATTTGACCGAGTGTGGCATCAAGGAGCCCGAGTAAAATTGAAGTCAATGGGAACCAGGGGGAAAACTCTCCACTGGTTGGAGTCATACCTAGCACAAAGGAAGATGGTTGTGGTTGTTAGAGGTCAATCATCACAGCCCCAGGACATCACTGCAGGAGTTCCTCAGGGCAGTGTCCTAGGCCCCACCATCTTCAGCTGCTTCATCAATGACCTTCCCTCCATCATAAGGTCAGAAGTGGGGATGTTCGCTGATGATTGCACAGTGTTCAGCGCCATTCACAACTCCTCAGATAATGAAGCAGTCCATGCCTGCTTGAAGCAAGACCTGGACGACATTCAGGTTTGGACTGATAAGTGGGAAGTAACATTCGCGCCACACAAGTGCCAAGCAATGACTATTTCCAACAAGCGAGATTCTAACCACCACCCCTTGACATTCAATGGCATTACCATTGCCGGATTCCCCCACCATCAATATCCTGGGGGGTCACCATTGACCAGAAACTTAACTGGACCAGCCACATAAATACAAGAGCAGGTCAGAGGCTAGTTATTCTGCGGCGAGTCTCTCACCTCCTGACACCCCAAAGCCTTGCCACCATCTACGAGGCACAAGTCAGGAGTGTGATGGAACACTCTCTACTTGCCGGGATGAGTGCAGCTCCAACAACACTCAAGAAGCTCGACACCATCCAGGACAAAGCAGCCCGCTTGATTGGCACCCCATCCACCACCTTAAACATTCACTCCCTCCACCACCGGTGCACCATGGCTGCAGTGTGCACCATCTACAAGATGCACTCCAGCAGCTCGCTAAGGCTTCTTCGGCAGCACTTCCCAAACACACGACCTCTTTCACCTAGAAGGACAAGGGCAGCAGGTGCATGGGAACACCATCACCTGCAAGTTTCCCTCCAAGTTACACACCATCCTGACTTGGAAATATATCGCTGTTCCTTCATCGTCGCTGGGTCAAAATCCTGGAACTCTCTCCCTAACAGCACTGTAGGAGTACCTTCACCACATGGACTGCAGCAGTTCAAGAAGGCGGCTCACCACCACCTTCTCAAGGGCAATTAGGGATGGGCAATAAATGCTGGCTTTGCCACTGACGCCCACATCCCAGGAACAAATAAAAAAAAATATATAAAGGCCCTGATTTTAACTCTAGGTAGATTCCCCGCTCAGGCCTGAGTTAAAATTACAGTCGGGTCTCAATGATGTCATCGGGCCACAACATGCATATGTAAAGAAGGTCCTTGTTGGCTCCGGGCACGTGTCCTTGCTGCCTGCTCCGGAGAGCAGGTTCAAATTGCAGATGTTGCGATCATGGCAGCTTTCGGACAGGTAAGAGCCAGGGCGATTTTAACTGCCCACCCACCAGGTTTCTGTTGAACGAGTAGGGTTAAAATAGCCCCCAAAAAGTGAGATATTTATAGAAATGCAATTTCTTTCTTTCTTTACCACTAATTACACGTTGTGTGCAGCTTCACAGTGAAATAGCACATTGAACAGGCATGTTTGATTGTCGTGATGTGAAGGATTAATAAATACAACAAGCAACAAGAGGTGTTAATTTTTCTGACTTGTAGCTGGATAAAATTAATGTTTGAAACATAGAAACATAGAAGATAGGAGCAGGAGTAGGCCATTCAGCCCCTCGAGCCTGTTCTGCCATTTAATGAGATCATGGCTGGTCATCCAAATTCAGTACCCTGTCCCTGCTTTCTCCCCATATCCCTTGATCCCTTTAGCCTTAAGAAATATATCTAACTCCTTCTTGAATATATTTAATGAATTGGCCTCAACTGCCTTCTGTGGTAGAGAATTCCACAGGTTCACCACTCTCTGGGTGAAGAAATTCCTCCTCATCTCAGTCCTAAATGGCTTACCCCTTATCCTTAGACTGTGACCCCTGGTTCTGGACTCCCCCGCCATCGGGAACATCCTTCCTGCATCTAGTCTGTCTAGTCCTGTTAGAATTTTATAAGTTTCAATGAGATCCCCTCTCATTCTTCTAAACTCTAGTAAATATAAGCCTAATCGACCCAATCTCTCCTCATGCGTCATTCCTGCCATCCCAGGTAACAGTCTGGTGAATCTTCGCTGCACTCTCTCCATGGCAAGAACATCCTTCCTCAGATAAGGTGACCAAAACTGCACACAATACTCAAGGTGTGGTCTCACCAAGGCCCTGTACAACTGCAGCAAGACATCCTTGCTCCTGTACTCGAATCCTCTCGCTATGAAGGCCAACATACCATTTGCCTTCTTAACCGCCTGCTGCACCTGCATGCTTACCTTCAGCGACTGGTGCACAAGGACACCCAGGTCTTGTTGCACTTCCCCTTTTCCCAATCTACTGCCGTTCAGATAATAATCTGTCTTCCTGTTTTTGCCACCGAAGTGGATAACCTCGCATTTATCCACATTATACTGCATTTGCCATGCATCTGCCCAATCACCCAACCTGTCCAAATCATACTGGAGTTTCTCTGCATCCTCCTCACAGCACACACACCCACCCAGCTTTGTGTCGTCTGCAAACTTGGAGATATTACATCTAGTTCCCTCGTCTAGATCATTAATATATATTGTGAATAGCTGCGGTCCTAGCACCGATCCCTGCGGTACCCCACTAGTCACTGCCTGCCACTCGGAAAAAGACCCGTTTATTCCAACTCTTTGCTTCCTGTCTGCCAACCAGTTCTCTATCCAAGTCAGTACCTTACCCCCAATCCCGTGTGCTTTAACTTTGCACGCTAATCTCTTATGCGGGACCTTATCGAAAGCCTTCTGAAAGTCCAAATACACCACATCCACTGGCTCTCCCTTATCTATTCTACCAGTTACATCCTCAAAAAATTCCAGTAGATTAGTCAAGCATGATTTACCTTTTGTAAATCCATGTTGACTTTGTCCAATCCTGTCACTGTTTTCCAAGTGCTCTGCTATTACATCTTTTATAATGGACTCTAGCATTTTCCCCACTACCGATGTCAGACTTACCGGTCTATAATTCCCCGTTTTCTCTCTACCACCTTTTTTAAATAGTGTGGTTACATTAGCTATCCTCCAATCCATGGGAACTGTTCCAGAGTCTATAGAATTTTGGAAGATGAAGATTTGGTAAAATTATAGCACTAGAAGACAGTGGTACTACAGTGCAAAACATGTGGATCTGAAAGAGCCAGGTACACGTGCAGTGTGCTAATCATGGATTATACTGATATCTCCTCAGGCATGCTGTTCAGAGAAAGCTCTTTCAACAACAACAACAACAACTTGTATTTATATAGCGCCTTTAACGTAGTAAAACATCCCAAGGTGCTGCTTGGAGTATTTTAAGACAAAAAATTTGACACCGATCCACACAACAATAAATTAGGGCAGGTGACCAAAAGCTTGGTCAAAGAGGTAGCTTTTAAGGAGCGTCTTAAAGGAGGAAAGAGTGGTAGTGAGGTGGAGAGGTTTCGGGAAGGAATTCCAGAGCTTCGGGCCTAGGCAACAGAAGGCACGGCCACCAATGGTTGAGTGATTATAATCAGGGATGCTCAAGAGGGCAGAATTAGAGGAGTGCAGATATCTTGTGGGGGTTGTGAGGCTGAAGGAGATTACAGAGATAGGGAGGGGCGAGGCCATGGAGAGATTTGAAAACAAGGATGAGAATTTTGAAATCGAGGCGCTGCTTAACCGGGAGCCAATGTAGGTCAGTGAGCACAAGGGTGATGGGCGAACGGGACTTGGTGCGAGTTAGGACACGGGCAGCTGAGTTTTGGATGACCTCAAGTTTACGTAGGGTGGAATGTGGGAGGCCAGTCAGGAGTGCATTGGAATAGTCAAGTCTAGAGGTAACAAAGGCATGGATGAGGGTTTCAGCAGCGGATGAGCTGAGGCAAGGGCGGAGATGGGTGATGTTACGGAGGTGGAAATAGGCGGTCTTTGTTAAGCTGCAGATATGTGGTCGGAAGCTCGTTTCAGGGTCAAATATGATACCAAGGTTGCGAACAGTGTGGTTCAGCCTCAGACAGATGTTAGGGAGAGGGATTGAGTCAGTGGCTTTGAAACAGTAAAGTTTCAGTGAAGACCCTCATTCAGCAAACACTGAGAACTGGTTTAACCCAACAGTACTAAATCTACCTGGTGCAACACTAGATTTGCTTTATTGGCATCTGCATTCTTTAACTAAACAAAATGAAGATTTCTTAAGTCCTGTTTAGTGTAATCAAAATTGGTGTTTTCAGCTAAGGGCAGAAGTTCATTCAAATCAAAAGACATTTGCTCTTTACACTGCATGGTGTTGTCACTGGGGGCTGCTGAGGTTTGCACTATAACAGGGCCATAGCTTTAAGGACTCCATCGCAATAAACTATCATTGGAGGAAAACAAATACTGAAGGGAGAATGGTCAGCTCTTTCAAACTTTGCTTTAATGCAGCAAGAATGAGTATGAATGGGAGTGCTCCCAGGTTGTTTCCCCACTTTTTAGAACAATATGGGGGGGATTTTCAACTGCTGCCTGCCTGGTTCTCGCCTGAAAAATGGGAGGCCTGGAATGGAAAATTATTGGGCGGGTGCGGGGGGTGGCTGTGGGAAGAGACAAAGGTTGGGGGAGGATGCATCTCGGATGGCCAAAAACCTGCCTGATGCAATTTCCTGGTGGTCCTTTAAATGGGCTCACAGCCTGCTTACCTATGCAAATCGGAGTTCTATGCCAGTTGTTGGACCCCATTTGCCATTTTCAGGTACAAATGATTACAGCGTATGCCGCACACACTCTGCCCATTTGTACCAACCCAATCAGTGGTCCTTAAAGGGACCACTGGAAGCTGCTCCAGAAGTGGCCTAGAACTTTTTGGGGGGGAATTGTGTGTTTCATCATAATTGTGTATATTCAAATTATTAGTATTTTAAAAAGTACCTTCCAGACATTTTGTAAAGGTTTTGTACAAAGTGAAGATGTTTCCATGGAACCTATTACACATTTTATACTGCTGAATTTGTGCTGGAGTGAAGTTAGTTTTTACAGTACTCAACTCTGAACTCAATAGTTGCAAATCTTGTACTGTGCACTTGGAAAGAACACTAACTCAAATTCAAAACTTTAATTAGGCTGTGTTGGGGTTGCTTCAGTTTAATATTCTGAAGTTCTGTATCTACCCTTTCTCAAACACAGCAGAACATAGTGGGGACAGGAAGTGCAACTATAATGGGGGAAGATGTTCTCCCGTTGCTATGTACAAGCTACATTATAAAGACAGTGATAAAATTTCCTACGATCGCTCTTTCTAGTAAAACTATGAACTCATTCTATTAGAATGCTCTTACAATTCTGTTAGATATAGCAACTGGTGGATATCTTCCCCTATAATTCTCCCTCATTCATCTCTCGTAGATAGTCATTGAAAAACCACCTCTATTGGATCCTGCGATATGCTTGTCATTGGGTTGCAAAATTACTGTCTTGCCTCAGCATTTAGCTGGGGACAGTGTATTGGCGGATATTTGTAGGGCTACGGGGAAAGAGCAGGGGAGTGGGACTAATTGGGTGGCTCTTTCAAAATGCCGGCACAGGTACGACAGGAAATGGCCTCCTTCTGTGCTGTATGATTCTATTAAACTCCTTCTTTCAAGTCCACATGTGGAGTACAGATCTACAATTCTAAAAAGGACAAAATGCAAATAAATTAACAGATGGCTTGTTTATATTGCGGAATCACTTCCACATGTTATTCTGCAATATTCTGGGCTTCTGGTGCCATGGAATCTTCTCTGTTCATTTGAAGGGTGGAATCCACAGCACCAGAGCAATAGTCAAACAATGGTGCATGCACAAGCTTGCACGTATGCAGATATCTGAACATTACTATTGGCAACTTAATTTCTGGCCACTGGATCTTCCCTAATGGCTTCACACATCATTGGCTTGTGTGGGGAGTCTGAACATTCAGCTAGAAATTGTGGTCTCTGCTTCCAGAAGCTGTGTTTACATTTGCTATCCGGGTGCTGCTACTTCTTTAAGCACTGGCGACAGTACTTCTCTGGGTGGGTCTCAGTGCCTCTGGACATGACGATGCCACCTCATTCACTTTCCAGTGATGCCACAGATGGGACCAACTAACTCAGTGAAAAAGAGAGAATTTGAGAATGAATCAAGATGATAATTCAGACTGCTAAAGGGAGAAATGGAGAGAAAATAAACTAGAATTTGCCAGGGAGAGGATGTAAACAGACTATGAATAACCACAAGAATAGGCAAGAGGAGAAGCCTCAGACAATACAGTTGAAAATGAAATTAAACAATGAAGACAATAAATTCCAGAAAATGGAGGTAATGGGCCAGAAAAACTTTTATCAACACAGCCCAGAGCTAAAAAAATCTATAAAAGGAGCAAATTATATTTTTGTGCAATCATAAATTATTCTTTCAAAATACTTCAAGTAATGACAGAACAGATGTGTATTGAAAAAATCAACAGAAATAAAAACAATGAGTTATTACATTACATAGAAACAGGCCATTCGACCCAACTAATCCATGCTAGCATTTATGCTCCACTCGAGTCTCCTCCTGTCTTTCCTCAACTAACTCTATCAGCATAACCCTCTATTCCCTTCTCCCTCATATGCTTATCGAGCTTACCCTATGATAAAAGTAAAAAGATATTTAAAAATTAAGAAGTTGCAAAACATAAAAACCAAAAATGGCTGCATTTGTGGTGTCTGACAGATATAAAAACATAAGAATTAGGGGCAGAGTAGGCCATACGGCCCTTTGAGCCTGCTCCGCTATTCAATAAGATCATGGCTGATCTTCGACCTCAACTCCACTTTCCTGCCCGATCCCCATATCCCTGGATTCCTCTAGAATCCAAAAATCTATCTATCTCAGCCTTGAATATACTCAACGACTCAGCATCCACAGCCCTCTCGGGTAGAGAATTTCAAAGATTCACAATCCTCTGAGTGAAGAAATTCCTCCTCATCTCGGTCTTAAATGGCCGACCCCTTTTCCTGAGACTATGCCCCCTAGTTCTAGACTCTCCATCCAAGGGGAAACAACCTCTCAGCATCTACCCTGTCAATCCCCCTCAGTATCTTATATGTTTCAATGAGATCACCTCTCATCCTTCTAAACTCCAGAGAATATAGGCCGAATTTACTCAATCTCTCCTCATTAGGACAACCCTCTCATCCCAGAGATCAATCTAGTGAACCTTCGTTGCACTGCCTCTAAGGCAAATATGAACTTCCTCAGATAAGGAGACCAAAACTGTGCACAGTACTCCAGGTGTGGTCTCACCAAAGCCCTGTACAATTGTAGTAAGACTTCCTTACTTCTGTATTCCAACCCCCTTGCAATAAAGGCCAACATGTCATTTGCCTTCCTAACTGCTTGCTGTACCTGTATGCTAACTTTCTGTGTTTCTTGTACGAGGACAACTAAGCCTCTCTGCAAACATTTAATAGTTTCGCATCATTTAAAAAATATTCTGTTTTTTTAGTCTTCCTACCAAACTGAATAACCTCACAGTTCCCCACATTATACTCCATCTGCCACCTTATTGCCCACTCACTTAACCTGTCTATATTCCTTTGCAGGCTCTTTGTGTCCTCCTCACAGCTTACTTTCCCACCTAGCTTTGTGTTGTCAGCAAATTTGGCTACATTACACTCGGTCCCTTCATTTAAGTCATTAATATAGATTGTAAATAGCTGAGGCCCAAGCACTGATCCTTGCGGCACCCCACTAGTTACAGCCTGCCAACTGGAAAATTACCCATTTATCCCTGCTCTCTGTTTTCTGTCCGTTAACTAATCCTCTATCCATGCGATTATATTACCCCCAACCCCATGAGCCCTTATCTTGTGTAGCAACCTTTTATGTGGCACATTATGGAATGCCTTTTGGAAATTCAAATATACTACATCCACTGGTTCCCCTTTATCTACCCTGCTAGTTACAGCCTCAAAAAACTCTAATAAATTTGTCAAACACGATTTACCTTTCATAAAACCATGTTGACTCTGCCTAATCATATTATGATTTTCTAAGTACCCTGTTACCACTTCCTTGATAATGGATTCCAGCATTTTCCCGACGACTGATGTCAGGCTAACTGGCCTGTAGTTCCCTGTTTTCTCTCTCCCTCCTTTCTTTAATAGCGAGGTTACATTTGCTACCTTCCAATTCGTTGGGACCATTCTAGAATCCAGGGAATTTTGGAAGATCACAACCAATGCATCCATTATCTCTGCAGCCACCTCTTTTAAAACCCTAGAATGTCGGTCACAGGTCATGGGGATTTGTTGGCTTTTACTCCCATTAGTTTCTCAAGTACTTTATCTCTACTGATATTAATTACTTTAAGTTCCTCACTCTTATTAGCCACTTGGTACCCCACGATTTTTGGTATATTTTTTGAGTCTTCTACTGTGAAGACAGATACAAAATATTTGTTTAAAGTCTCTGCCATTTCCTTATTCCCCATTATAATTTCGCCTGTCTCAGCCTCTAAGGGACCAACGCTTATTTTTGCTAATACTTGTAGAGGCTCTTACAATCTTTTTTCATATTTCTTGGTAGTTTACTCTCATATTCTATTTTCTCCCTTTTTATCAATTTTTTTGGTCATCCTTTGCTAGTTTCTAAAGCTCTCCCAATCCTCAGGCTTACTATAATTCATCGCAACATTATAAGAATATAACCGAGTAAAAATAATGGTGAAGATGCCAAACAAAATAGGTCATGAATCTAGGATTCATTACCTGCACCAGAAAAGGTCAGCCTGAGCGCACTGGTGCATATTGCTGATGTAATTGTGTAACTAGAGCTGGCTCTATGACCTCTGTGTTACTCGTGCAAACCCAGTACCAGTAAATATAATAGTTATACCAGTAATGGTTCTGCCTCAACATCAATAGTACTGTGAAGTACTCACAAACAGATACAAACAGACATCCAGTACCTGTAATCGTATGCCGAATCAATACAAACCTGCTCAATCTACTGTTGCTTGGAGGCAGTCTTGGGCAATACCTGTTTTCCACTGGATTATTTCCTTTCAAGCCTGTTGAAAAACAAATTTCCAGTTGGTATCTTATGTTTATCATGCAGGTCAGGTCCACATAGCAAGCACAGAATGATTAATGAAACTGGAGTAATGATGGATATCATTGTACACTTACTTTACAAGAAGCCTTATCTCTCAGAGTGACTTTAATTACTTATTTAAAATGGTTTCTTTTAAGGAAATGGTAGTTTACATATACTGTAATTATACTGCACAGCTATACTGATTAAACAGCATAAAGATGCATTGAAACTAATTATGTCATGATTAGGGATACAGTATTCATGCTGCAGTCCAAAGTATTAAAGAACATTCTTACTAGTAAAGTTGTTAGCTTTATTTTTGTGTTTTTCAAGATATCACATAGTGATGTGATTTGTACAAAAGTAATTGTTTGTCTCGAAATGTACTTGTGACGCACAATGGCATGAGGTCTTCCTTCCCAAACTGGACAGTTGCACCTTTAAGATCCAAGAAGATGTTCCCATGATTATCCACTGTAAAGTGAAGCATCACCACATCATGCCAATCTGAATTTAAGGGCCTGTGTAAACAGGCTTTAGTCTTCAAGGTCAGAAACTCTGCAACCACGTAAAATTAAACTACATGTAAGAAGATATTCTCATTAAGATATTTTGGATCCTTCGGTAGTACTGAAGGTATCATATGACCTCAGATGGGAGTGTCATACTATCACTTGCAATTTTTTCTGTTAACATGTAGCCAAACTGATGTATGGTGTATGGAGGGACACTGCAAAATAAATTCTAATCATGAAACTCATAGCAAATGGATGATTTTCCAGTATTGTACTGTACTCTTCACAATCAGCCAATATTTAGATGTTATCATCATGCACGAAATATATCAAACTAGCAACATATAGTGGTAGAAAATTCCCACCACGCCGAGTACTTAGGACTTGTCAAAAAGGCCCAAAAATGCAATCCTTTCAAATTCATGTGAAGTAGTGTTCAAGTTCATCCATAAAATGAAGGTCCATGAATGTGTAAAAAGCCTCAAAAGTACAACTACTCAATTTCTTGGGAATCAATGCAAATTATTTCTTGATAAGTCCACAACAAACACATTACAACTGCAGTACGATTCATAGCACTTGCTACCAAGGCTTTATCACTAGCAATTCTGACTCTCCACCTGCTACACTAACACTTGCAGTTTGCTTCATATACAAAGCCTTGATCAGGTGTCTGTCTCTCCAATCCACATCAATATTCCTCAGTACCTCCATTAGTTTGGTCCAGTTCACTCTATCGAAGGCTTTCTCAAAATCTACAAAGTAAATGTACAGCTCTTGATTGTGTTCTAAATTCCTCTCACACAGAACTCTAATTATCCCTAGTGCCTCTCTTATTTCACATCCTCTGCAAAACCCAAATTGATCTTTGCCAAGCTATTGTTCACTTTTGTGCTTAACCTTCTTGTAAGTAATCTGATCATAATCTTTGGCGCACGTGGAATCAAACTGATGGTACGAAACTAGTCACATTTGCAAGCATTTGTTTTTTTTCCCCCAAAGATGGTATGATTATTTTCATGAAATCATCTTGTCACTCCCTTTTCAAGTACATGGCTTTACACAAATTAACAAGGTAATTTGTTGCCTCCTCTCCCATGTTTTTAATTAATTCTGCTGGAATCTCATCAACGCCTGTGACCTTTCCATTCTTGAGCTCACTTATTGCAACCCTCGCTTCACACTCAAGGGCCGGAATTTTCTCCGGGGAGGCGGGTTGGGGACCTCCGAGGTGGGCGGGGAAACCCGGGAGGCCAAGTTTCCCACAGGCTCTGCCGACTTTAACGGCAGGGCCTGATTTGCATGGGAGGCCTCAGATTTCCATCCGCAATCAGCCAGATTGAGAGGCTGGCTGGCTGGCTGCGGGCGGGATCGCAGGGGTGGGGGTGGGGGGGGGGCGGGGGTCGGGAATCGGCAGTCGGGGATCGCGGGAGGGGGGTCGGCAGTCGGGGATCGAGGATCGAGGAGGTCAGCCGGAGCATCGGCCGGGGGGGCGGGGGGTGTTGGAGGATTGGCAGGAGGGTGGGGGTCGGCCGGGAATCGGGGATAGGCGGGGGGCGGTGAGAGAGAGGATCGGGGCTGCCTGCCAGAGGATTGTTGCCGGCCTTAGCATCATCGGTGGGGTTGGTTGGGGAGGCCGCATGGTGGGGATCGGAAGCCTGGGAAGGCGATCGGAGACCTCGTGGTGGGGTCTCTGATCATGGGGGGTGGGTTAGGTAGGGACCCTGGATCCTGGATGCAGCAGCCCCCGCCTCAGTTTAACTGCCGGGTTTCACGAATTTTGTAAAACCCGTTCACATGCAGTTAAAAATTCAGTGGATAAATGTAATCATGTTACAGTATTATGAAATATATAATTTTGGAATTTTTTATTTTTCATTTTTATTTTAAATCCTCATCGTGGACATTAGGAATTTTAGTTATGGAGAAAAAAATGTTCAGGAAGCATTTTTACGTGACCAAATTGTGCAATCACAAGCTCATATCCTCTCGCTGTAAAATATCAGCTATTGTGTATGACACAGGTTGTGACAAGGAAATGTGACACCATTTTAACATTAAGGGGGCTAAATTAGATAGCCCCTGAAAACGGGCACGGGGATCGTGATGTGCAATTAATCTGCGCTCTTTGCTTCCAATGCAGGCAGCATGCAAACTTCGTGCTGCTTGGTAATTTACATGATTGCAGCGCTGAGGTAGCGCTAAACGCGCTGTTCAGTGGCTGAGCGCCTCAGCAGGGAACCCAAGTTCATGCGAGGCTAGCACCATTTAAAGCTAATACAAAAGAAAAATACTGAGAATGCTGGAAATCTGAAATAGAAACAGAAAATGCTGGAAACACTCAGCAGGTCAGGCAGCATCTGTGGAGAGAGAAACAGAGTTAACGTTTCAGGTCGATGACCTTTCATCAGAACCTTTCGTGAGTTCTGACTTCATAGCTTTACCTCACCCTCACACACTTACCACTGCTGCAAGCCTCACACCCACATCTCACAGCTTGAACACACTGTCAGCTATTCAACCATGACTGGCACATCACCCAAACATATTGCACCACACTCACTGACACCCTTCACTCTCTTCTTTTCTTTCTCTCTTGCAGGACACGGTGGTGCATAACCAGAGGCAGCAGGGGCTACCCGTCAGGGGAGAGACATGCCTGCATGACCGAACCCCTGTGGAAGAGAAGTGCTAGACATAATTGGAGCAACCATCGCTGAGCCCATGGCCAGCGGCAGGGCTGAAAAAAATCGAAGATGGCGGTATCCTCATACCTAATCCTCCTTCTCGTATCCCACTTTCCCTCTCATCTGAAAATCTCTTCTGATTTACAAGCTGCATATGGTGTAAGCATGTACCTCTTGCTTTCCCCTTACCCCGCACCACAACCTTACCCTTGTGCCTTTCTCCTTTCAGATATCCAAGAACTGCAACCTGGCGAGGCAGTGGTGGAGGAGGAAGAACTGGAAGAGGAAGATGGCAGTGATGCTGAAGACACAGCACCGCCACTCGATTTCACACTCGCAGCCACCAGCTCAGATACTGACACACTGTGTACTTTGGAGGATAGATCAGACACGGGAGCTGCACGTGGTGAGACACCGGGCATGAGTGGCCTGTAGCCAAGGTAGGGGGCAAGGGTAGCGCAGGTGCCAACATCCCGGAGGGTGAGGTCAGACACGAGTTCTGCTGCAGAAGACTCAGATGAGGATGTTGATGGGGCGGCCTACAGAAGAACGCTGATGGGTATGCACAATGAAATGCTTGGTCTATTGCTAGGCCTGCCAGAAAGCCTGAGCGCAATGTCAAGGAGCATGGAGGAGTCCGGCATCAACTTGGCACAGGGCTCTGCTCAGAGCTTGAAGCCCATTCTTTCCAGCATGGAAGTGGTGACCATCTCCTTTAGCACACTTGCAGACTCAACCATGGTAAGCATGCAGGTGCAGCAGGCGGTTAAGAAGGCAAATGGTATGTTGGCCTTCATAGCGAGAGGATTCGAGTACAGGAGCAAGGATGTCTTGCTGCAGTTGTACAGGGCCTTGGTGAGACCACACCTTGAGTATTGTGTGCAGTTTTGGTCGCCTTATCTGAGGAAGGATGTTCTTGCCATGGAGGGAGTGCAGCGAAGATTCACCAGACTGATACCTGGGATGGCAGGAATGACGTATGAGGAGAGATTGGGTCGATTGGGCTTATATTTGCTGGAGTTGAGAAGAATGAGAGGGGATCTCATTGAAACTTATAAAATTCGAACAGGACTAGACAGACTAGATGCAGGAAGGATGCTCCCAATGGCGGGGGAGTCCAGAACCAGAGGTCACAGTCTAAGGATAAGGGATAAGCCATTTAGGACTGAGATGAGGAGGAATTTCTTCACCCAGAGAGTGGTGAACCTGTGGAATTCTCTACCACAGAAGGCAGTTGAGGCCAATTCATTAAATATATTCAAGAAGGAGTTAGATATATTTCTTAAGTCTAAAGGGATCAAGGGATATAGGGAGAAAGCAGGGACAGGGTACTGAATTTGGATGATCAGCCATGATCTCATTAAATGGCAGAGCAGGCTCGAGGGGCCGAATGGCCTACTCCTGCTCCAATCTTCTATGTTTCTATGTTTCTATGATGCAGCTTCTGATGGCCGATGTCTCAGCTTCCATTGCAGCACAAGCAGAAGCCACCCAACGTCTGGGTACTGCAGTTTAAGCTCAGACTTCTGTCATTCATGCTCAGCTTGCTGTCATGCATGCTCAGACTGCTGCCATCGTGGCTGTGCTTATCAGTGTTCAAAGGGGCTTGCAGGGTGTCACAGCAGTTCAGCAATCTGTCTTCCTACATATTACTAGGATTGCTGAGGCACCGCCCCGGGGCAGTGGCAGTGGCTCCGTGGAGCACCAACCTGCTGTTCTCTCTCAGGATGACAGCATTCTGCCTCCCACCCCTGCCACTCCGCCAGTGCCCTTGCTGTAGCATGTCAGCCAGCCAGCCCAGACGGTTGACACCCATGCCTAGTTAGTGCAGTCCAAAGCCGGGCCTTCTAGGTCCAGAGCTGCTCAAGGTCGTCCTCAAAGGCCATCTGCAGTCTCCTCCACGGAAAGTCAGCAGCCTTCCACCAGCCATGTTGCAGGCACTGGGGTAGCACTGCGTCGAGCACTAGGACAGGCAA
This sequence comes from Squalus acanthias, assembly GCA_030390025.1. Classification (NCBI taxonomy): domain Eukaryota; kingdom Metazoa; phylum Chordata; class Chondrichthyes; order Squaliformes; family Squalidae; genus Squalus; species Squalus acanthias. Next base: position 206,375,971 of record CM059425.1, read on the forward strand.
AGCCACACGGAAGACAGGAACTAAGGGAATGCACAGAGTGATAAGTTTACGTTTGTATGCAATATGGCATGATTTCATTTATAAATTTGGTTTGGAATGTTTATTTTGTGTTGGCTTTTATTTTTGCATTGTGGTCAAGTGGACGCTGCGATGGTCAGTAACAGAGGGCAGGTAAGGTGTGGGACTGTTGCTGAATGGGGAATTGGGGTTGCATTTACTGGTATCGCAGCCAGATGAGTCGGTCACGGACAGCCCGGCCAGAAAGGGGCTATCTGGGTTGTCTCCTCCCTTCTTCTTCCTCCTCCTCCTCTTCCTGCTCTTCCTCCTCTTCTTGATTGTCGCCGTATGGTTGGTGGCAAGGGCTGTGCCCTCATGATGGTCAGGTTGTGCAGCATGCAACAGACCACCACGAATCCCGACACCTGCTCTGTTGAGTACTGCAGGGCTCCTCCAGAGCGGTCCAGGCAGCGGAAGCATTGCTTCAGCATGCCAATGGTGTGCTCAATGATTTTTGTGTGGCAGCATGGCTTTCGTTGTATGAATGCAGCCCACGAGTGCGTGGGTTATGCACCGGAGTCATGAGCCATGCTGTTAATTGATAGCCCTCGTTTCCCAGTAGCCACCCTCTGGTTTGTCGTGGTGGGTCAAATGCAGATGGGACAGCAGACTGCCGCAGAATGAAGGCATCATGACTGCTGCCAGGATACCAGGCATTGACCTGCATGATTCGCTGAGTATGGTCGCACACCAGCTTGACATTGAGGGAGTGGAATCCTTTTTGGTTGTGGTACATCTCAGAGTTGACATGTGGTGCTGGCAAAGCGACGTGCGTGCAGTCAATGGCACTCTGCTCCATGGGGAAGACTGCAATTCGCGTGAAGCTGCGTGCTCAGTCCGCCTGCTGCTCTCTGGCTAGCGAGAAGGAAATGTATTCAGCTCTCTTAGAATACAGAGCCTCAGTTACCTCTCTTATGCAACAGTGCACGGCAAACTGCGAGATGTTGCAAATATATCCTGCTCCAGCCTGGAAGGGGCCCGACGCATAAAATTTCATGGCCACCGTGACCTTCATAGTCACTGGCAAAGCGTCCTCCCCCTACTCTGAGGATGCAGTTGTGGCTTCAGCAGGTGGCAGATTTCAGTGAGGATGTCCTTGGTGAAGCGCAGATGTCTGACACACTGTTTCTCGCTGAGGTTCAGGTAGGAGTATTGCTCCCTGAACACTCTGGGCTGGATTTTCAATGACCCGTGGAGTCGGGTTTGGAGGCGTGTGAGGGGTTAAAATAGCGAAAGGTGGCGGGCGGACCTGATCCCGACTCCATTGCGCCTCCACGCAATTTTGATAAAATCGGTCGCGGTGTTCCCGACTCCGTCCCGCCTCCAAGAGGTGGGAGAGGTCATTAAAGCCCTTAACAAGCCCTAAATTGGCTCTGTAATGCCATTTTGAAACATTTTAGCTAGTTTAACCCTTTTCCAACGTGAAGCACGCCTGATGTGAAACACGCCAGTGAAACCTGGTGGGAGCACAAGTGGATAGCTGACTATCAGCTGCAGGTCCACTATTACAACGTAGATGTGATGAAGGTAGTAGTAGTATTAGGTCTGAAAGTCGCCTCTGATGCTGCTGCATTGAATGTCTTCAGAGACTGCCTGGCCTTGCTGTGAGAGGACCGGGATGCAAAAAAAATTCTCTCTGTCTCTCTCTCTCTCTGAGCTGCTGCTCATTTTGCATCCAGGTCCTCTCACAGCAAAGGCCAGGCAGTGTCTGAGACCAGGCAGTGTCTGAAAGCCTTCAATGCAGCAGCAATGATGACATCATCAGAGGCGACTTTCAGACTGAAACCACTAATTGGTTCATGGGTTCCCACATGCTGGAACTCAATTGCCCAATTAAGTGAAAATTGCATCAATCTCCCACATCCAATTGCAGACGGGTGGATAACACGAAATGCAGATGACACGACCCCAACCCGCCCCAGTATCAAAATCCAGCCCTCTGAGCGGATATAGCCTCCTACTGAGAGCCCTTCTCCCCCTCCTCCCTCTGCCAGGAGCTTGTCCTGCTCTGTGTCGCCTCTTCTCATTCTCCCCGTCATGTTCTAGACCAAGTGGAATGCCGACTACTGCACCCAAGTCTTGGAGCAAGTGGTCTGTGTAGAATCCTTGAAGTCAGGACAAAGTCCTTCAACACCTGCCCCTGTAGACTTTAGCAACTATACAAAGCACCAAACACTTCTAGAAACTCAGCAACAGCCACTAGAAATCAATCAGCAACTAACCTGTAAGTAGTTGATGATCCCTTTAAATAGTGCTGTGGGGGGTCCTTCCTGCTGCTGAACGCGTGTTCTGCTGTGTGTGTTTTAAGGCAGGGCATTAGCTGGAGCGTTGCGCTCCAAAATGACAGCGCTGGCACTGACGTCACGATCTACCTACTCTGCATACTTCCGCCGCATGCTCCCTGCACCCGTGCTAACACCGTACCCAAGATGGTGTCCGGCGCGGTCCACACCTGAAATGTGCGCGTGCCGAGGACGCCATTTTGGACCTGAATCGGCACCTGTAGTGCCCAAACAACGGGCGCAACGGAGCCAAATTTTGTGGCCTAATACCTATCACAGTGCTATTCACAGGCGTAATTGGAACTGCGGGTATTTAGAAGAGTTTCATTGAAACGTGTGTCCCAATTACAGAATTTAATATAATGGCCCGGATTTTGCTGTCAAAATAACAGTGAGGCTAATGGTGCTTGCCGTTATTTATGCGCAAATGGTACTGCAAGTGTGGCGTCTCCTTCCTTCAGAGTTTAATTGTTGGAGATTTTTTTTTAAATTAATTCTTTTTTACTTTTTGTTTCTGTCTCTTTTTTCCTCTCCCTCTCTTAATCCAATCTTTCTTTCCCTCTCTTTATTGTGCTTTCTGTACCTGATTTGACATTGAATTCACTATTTTAACTTACACTTCCTGCTTCAGACGATGTGCTGTTAATTAACAATTCTTCAATCAGATTGGTTAAGGAGATACACAGTTGCTTGTCCTGTTCACACAGGTCCCAGATGCGCTGTAGAGGGCGCCGCGCCGTTTCCATTTCCCACTTGCAGCAACTTATCGTGCAAAAGCTCATGGAAATTTAATGGGCAAAGGCAAGTCTAACAAACAGCGGGTGCCGTTCATTCACTAGTTAGAGTAAATTCTAGCCCATTGCATATGTGAAGTCTTATGCAACTATCCAGAACTTTGGAAAATGGTAGTTGAGCTGCTCGTGGCCTCCATCTTTGTCCTCCTGTTGGTGAAACTGCCCCATGCTAAAAAAATGGGCAATTCTACAGCAGTAGGGTAGAGTTGTGAATGGACAGACCTAGTTTAAAAAGCAGTTCCGTATTATGATCTGGGCTGTTTCACATTCTGGAAATATAATGGAATTATTTAAAAGAGAATGTGATACCCGACTTTTTGTTTCACAAAATCCTAGATTATTTCATAAATGACATGGGGATTACAGTTCTGACGAAAGGTCATCGACCTGAAACGTTAACTCTGTTTCTCTCTCTACAGATGCTGCCTGACCTGCTGAGTATTTTCAGCATTTTCTGTTTTTATATTGGGGATTACAGAGCTAAACCATATTATGTAACACCCTATACTTTGAAATTGAGTTTGCAAATTACAATTAACATTTTCCAAAAGGATGTCCATTACGCGTAACACTGCAAACCCACCATCAAATAAAGATCAAATTACCAGTTTCACATATTCCACTTCAATCAACCTGGCTTCTATAGGGTGGCCCAGTATTTATAATGTGAAAGTACTGGGAGTTCTAATCATACTCTTTGCTGATGATTGTCCTTGTGATTCACCAGTCTCCATTTGATGCTCTATATTGGAGTACAGTAATTGTTCCTAAATGTACTTTTCTATTGCTTCCCCGCCACCCCTGACCAACGCTCCAAAAAATACTCAAACCATGAATGATCCTTGACTAAAACGATAGTTAAAAATATGCTGTTAAACTGGATTTGAATCATGAACGATGGAATAATTGGTATTTAGTAATTATACTTTAGGGCATTTCCAGCACAACCTGTTACAAACTAAATCACTGTTACAAGAAAATTCTGACTAAAACATCTAAGTACTGCCAGTAGAAAGCACCTCTGTACTGTCAGTCTTTACCGTAAATTTGCCATGTACAGATGACAAAAAGAACTTCCTGTACATGTGGTTGCTAACCAAGGTAGAATTCGTGTAAACAAAATATAACTTCCCCTACCGAAGAATGGGGACCTGCTAGAGAGCAAAATGCCAGAGTTAATACGAAACAGTGCGGAGTGAATATAAGCCAAGATTTTCCTAAAAGTAAACACTCACAATATAGGAAGAAAAATTTTCTGCAGTGTTACTTCTGAAAGCCCTTTCTCCTCAGTGGACAATTGTTACAGAAAAAACTCTTGTCAAGAAACTGAACAATCAAACTTTAGCAACATTGCATAGAATGTACAGCAGAAACAGGCCATTCGGCCCAACTCGTCCATGCCGCTGTTTATGCTCCACATGAGCCTTCACGCACCCCTCTTCATCTAACCCCATCAACATATTCTTCTATTCCTTTCTTCTTGTGTTTATCTAGCTTCCCCCTAAATGCATCTATGCTATTCACCTCAACCACTCCTTGTGGTAGCGAGTGCCACATTCTTACCACTCTCTAGCTAAAGAAGTTTCTCCTGAATTCCTTATTGGATTTATTGGTGACTATCTTATATTTATGGCCCCTAGTTTTTGACTCCCCCCCCCACAAGTGGAAATATCTCTACGTCTACCCTATCAAACCCTTTCATAATCTTAAAAACCTCGATTGGGTCACCCCTCAGACTTCTTTTTTCTAGAGAAACGAGCCCCAGTCTGTTCAGTCTTTCCTGATAGGTATAACCTCTCAGTTCAGGTATCATCCTTGTAAATCTTTTTTGCACCTTCTCCAGTGCCTCAACTAGGCACAGTGTGGTCTAACCAAGGTTTTGTATAAATTTAATATAACTTCTCTGCTTTTCAATTGTATCAACTTTTATTCCGTCTACAACAGATGAAAGTAGGAATGAAAATTGAACATTGATGAACATCAGTTTGTACTAAGCACCAAAAATGCAATTAATAGTCATTTTCACACTTTTAATTCACAGTTACAAGATTTCTTTCCACAGAATGCCAGTGTTTATATTTTTTGTTATTTGTACGTGCATCCAATAAAAAAATCTAATCTACCCTTCTTTCTCCAAATTATTTTCTCTGCCGTTTTCCTCATGTCTACACGAACTGTAGGCAGCTGACCTGCTACGTTACCGTCAGCGGCCCTCAGTTAGGTCTTGAAAGGGGGGTCAGGGGGAAGCGATCGGGAGGGAGGGAGGTGACCGGATGTAGAGAAGCGGTCACGAGGGACGACCGGGAGAGGGTGGGAGGCGAATGATCGAGAGAGAGGGGACGATCAGGAGACGAGGGAGCAATTGGGAGGGAGGGGCGTGGGGCAGCGACCGGGAGATGGAGGGAGGCAGACACCGGGAGATGGAGGAAGCGAATTGGGAGGGGTCGGTCGGTGGCAGCAGCAGCGTCTGGTTGTAAGGCGGAGTTAGCAGAACCATTCCTGCTTCTTCCGGCTCCACATTCAAGTACGTATTTTTCCCAAAATTAACTTTTTGGTTGGCAGCCTGCAGCAGTCCCTTTAAGGTTCACAGCAGTAGGCTCGGCGCTGGCTGTGTGCAGGGCAGCCGAATTTTACAAAGGGGGCCTCAAACAGGCCTTCCATTTGCTAACATTTTTACACAGTTCACCAGTATCACAATAGAGCTCAAAAAATGTGAGACCACTGCATCCAATGCTGCTGTAAATCTGTTCAATAGCTTTGTTAATTAACTGCATTAGTAACAGTATAGCATTTGTTGAATTAACTGGTTCAATTCTGTACTGATATAACTACAGATCGCTTTACTGTTAATTTGAGGTGTTTGTTAAAACATTTTTGTACCCGCTGTCCACCTGGGCTAAACCATACAGGAGTGCAACCTGTTCCAAGTCCTCTATTAATCCCTGCCTTGATGCAGGAAGATCAGGCGAGGAGCCTGAACTGCCTTGTCCTTCAAATTTCCCTCCCTTCCTGTGGGAAAATGCCTAACCTACATTTTAGTACCTTCTTCTTATGGCATGAGCAAGATCAGGAACTCACTGTCTGGGTTTCTTGTCTGGGAATGGACCGAAGGAGGAGTGGGCACTGCAGGCTTCACACCCAACAAATTTATTTGAAGGAAGGCCACATTCAGACTTCCATGGCCCATCTCATCAACATTAAGGAAGTGAGGTCCTAGTGTGTGTAAGCCCAAGTTGGGAGCTCACAACTTTGTGGGCGGGAGATAAGGTGGCCTTTCAAAGCCTGCAGCTGAGTCTTAAAGCTCCTGGTATTTGTGCAGGTGAGTTTTGTTCAGTCTTAATCTGAGACATTAAGGAGTACGGAAACAGTAGCAGGAGCAGCAGGAAGCGACCAAAGGTTTTCAAATGTTTGCCTGGAGGTGCTACACGAGCAGATGCAACTCAGGAGGAACATGTTAAAAGGCATCACAGAAGTACAGTGCAAAATACCTGGTAAGATGTGATAACATATTAACTCAGACAGTAACACCCACAGAACATGGTTCTACGTCACAGACAGTAACTTTGGGCTGGATTTTGCCGGCGCTCAGAGGGCGGGTTTGGAGGCAGGTCAAAGGGTAAAATCATTTTGATTGACAGCGGGTTGCGATCCCGCCGTCAACCCGCCTCCAAACAATTTTCCCAAATGTCGGGTCCCCGATTTGCGCATGTACCCGACACCTAGCAGCGGGAAGAGGATTAAAGCCAATTACCTGCCTATTAAAAGGTAGTTGATAGCAGTTGACAGGCTATTTTTTAATTTTGCCGCTTCTGCTCGGGTTTCCTGACGTCCGGACACCACGCCAGGTAAGTGTGGCGTGTTGTGAGTCTGCTGTAATGTTTCTGGATTGATGACAGCTGCAGAAGTGGTGTGAAGGATCCAATGGTGCACTGGTGAGTCTCAGAGGTAAGAAAATGTTGGGAAATTCATTTTTAATGCATTTACACATTTTTTTAGGTAACAAGTTTTGAAATCCATGTCCAGTGCCACTTCATTGGGAGACCCTCTCTCACCAGTGACAGATCGATTCTGTCACCTCACCTGCAGCTGCCATCTATTCTAGCCTATGGAGGGAGTCATTGGAGAGCCTGGGTGCAAGAGCTCACCTTTGTACAGTGATTGTCAGTGTTTGCAGCCCTTCAATGCTGTCAAACACTGAGAAATCAGCTGTCAAAAAAAATTGTGCATGGTCCCTTTAAGAAAACTGGCAGATGACACGTCATCAAATGACGTCATCTGACCGGCTTCCTCTTAATTGGCGGGCTTAACAAGGTCAATCAACGTAAAATCACATCTGTGGGCTGGATGCAGTTGGGGGCGGGACTGGAAGCCGGAAACCACCTGACTGCACCCAACCCGTCTCCATTGAAAAAATCGCGGCCGACGAGACCTCTCAAGCTAAGTGAAAAAACCACTCCATTCTATTAAGTATGAAAACAGAGTGGCATACTGTATTCTTTCAGGCCCTCAACGTATTTGTCAATCATGCTTACCAGACATGTCCATTTTGCCACAAAGCACCTTTGCAATCTTCAGCAGCCAACTACAATGCTGCCTTCCCTCACAACCTTCAGGGGAAGCTGCACCTTACTTTTCTTCCTTACCGATGTAGTACCAACGGCACACCCAGCCCAGTCGACCCTGCAAAGTCCTCCTCACCAACATCTGGGGATTGTGCCAAAATTGGGAGAGCTGTCCCACAGACTAGTCAAGCAACTGCCTGACAGTCATACTCACAGAATCATACCTTTCAGCCAATATCTCAAACTCCTCCATCACCATCCCTGGGTATGTCCTGTCCCACCGGCAGGACAGACCCACCAGGGGTGGCGGCACAGTGGTATACAGTCGGGAAGGAGTGGTCCTGGGAGTCATCAACATTGACTCCGGACTCCATGAAGTCTCATGGCTTCAGGTCAAGCATGGGCAAGGAAATCTCCTGCTGATTACCACCTACCGCCCTCCCCCAGCTGATGAATCAGTACTCCTCCATGTTGAACACCACTTGGAAGAAGCACTGAGAGTAGCAAGGGCACAGAATGTACTCTGGGTGGGGGACTTCAATGTCCATCATCAAGAGTGGCTCGGTAGCACCACTACTGACCGAGCTGGCCGAGTCCTGAAGGACATAGCTGCCAGTCTGGGCCTGCGACAGGTGGTGAGAAAACCAGCACGAGGGAAAAACCTACTTGACCTAGTCCTCACCAATCTACCTGTCGCAGATGCATCTGTCCATGACAGTATTGGTAGCAGTGACTACCGCACAGTCATTGTGGAGACGAAGTCCCGTCTTCACACTGAGGACACCCTCCATCGTGTTGTGTGGCACTACCACCGTGCTAAATGGGATAGATTCAGAACAGTTCTAGCAGCTCAAAACTGGGCATTCATGAGGCGCTGTGGGCCATCAGCAGCAGCAGAATTGTATTTCACCACAATCTGTAACCTCATGGCCTGGCATATCCCTCACTCTACCATTACCAACAAGACAGGGGACCAACCCTGGTTCAATAAGGAGTGGAGGAGAGCATGCCAGGCGTACCTAAAAATGAGGTGCCAATCTAGTGAAGCTGCAACACAGACTACATGCATGCTAAAAACCGGAAGCAGCATGCTATAGACAGGGCTTAGCGATCCCACAATCAACGAATCAGATCAAAGTTCTACAGTCCTGCCACATCCAGTCGTGAATGGTGGTGGACCATTAAACAACTAACGAGAGGAGGAAGCTCCATGAATATCCCCATCCTCAATGATGCTGGAGCCCAGCACATGAGTGCAAAGGACAAGGCTGAAGCGTTTGCAAACATCTTCAGCCAGAAGTGCCAAGTGGATGATTCATATAGGCCTACTCCTGAGGTCCCCACCATCACAGAAGTCAGTCTTCAGCCAATTCGACTCACTCCACGTGATATCAAGAAATGGCTGAGCACACTGGATACAGCAAAGGCCCCGACAACATCCCGGCTATCGTGCTGAAGAATAGTGCTCCAGAACTAGCCGCGCCTCTAGCCAAACTGTTCCATACAGCTACAACACTGGCATCTATCCGAAAATGTGGAAAACTGCCACAAAAAACAGGACAAATACAATCCGGTCAATTACCGCCCCATCAGTCTACTCTCAATCATCAGCAAAGTGATGGAAGGTGTCATCAACAGCGCTATCAAGCAGCAGTTACTCACCAATAACCTGCTCACTGATGCCCAGTTTGGGTTCCGCCAAGACCACTCGGCTCCCGACCTCAATTACAGCCTTGGTCCAAACATGGACAAAGGAGCTGAATTCCAGAGGTGAGGTGAGAGTGACTGCCCTTGACATGAAGGCAGCATTTGACCGAGTGTGGCATCAAGGAGCCCTAGTAAAACTGAAGTCAATGGGAATCAGGGGGAAAACTTTCCACTGGCTGGAGTCATACCTAGCACAAAGGAAGATGGTTGTGGTGGTTGAAGGTCAATCATCACAGCCCCAGGACATCGCTGCAGGAGTTCCTCAGGGCAGTGTCCTAGGCCCAACCATCTTCAGCTGCTTCATCAATGACCTTCCCTCCAACATAAGTTCAGAAATGGGGATGTTCGCTGATGACTGCACAGTGTTCAGCGCCATTCACAACTCCTCAGATAATGAAGCAGTCCATGCCCGCATGCAACAAGACCCGGACGACATTCAGGCTTGGGCTGATAAGTGGCAGGTAACATTCGCGCCACACAAGTGCCAGGCAATGACTATCTCCAAAAAGCGAGAGTCTAATCACCACCCCTTGACATTCAATGGCATTACCATCGCCGAATCCCCGACCATCAACATCCTGGGGGGTCACCATTGACCAGAAATTTAACTGGACCAGCCACATAAATATTGTGGCAACAAGAGCAGGTCAGAGGCTAGGTATTTTGCGACGAGTGTCTCCCCAAAGCCTTTCCACCATCTACAAGGCACAAGTAAGGAGTGTGATGAAATACTCTCCACTTGCCTGGATGAATGCAGCTCCAACAACACTCAAGAAGCTCGACACCATTCAGGACAAAGCAGCCCGCTTGATTGTCACCCCATCCACCAGCTTAAACATTCACTCCCTGCACCACCGGCGTACCGTGGCTGCAGTGTGTACCATCTACAAGATGCACTGCAGCAACTCGCTAAGGCTTCTTCAGCAGCATCTCCCAAACCCGCGACCTCTTCCACCTAGAAGGACAAGGGCAGCAGGCGCATGGGAACACCACCACCTCCAAGTTCCCTTCCAAGTCACACACCTTCCTGACTTAGAAGTATATTGCCGATCCTTCATCGTCACTGGGTCAAAATCCTGGAACTCCCTCCCTAACAGCACTGTGGGAGTACCTTCTCCACATGGACTGCAGCGGTTCAAGAAGGCGGCTCACCACCACCTTCTCAAGGGCAATTAGGGATGGGCAATAAATGCTGGCCTTGCCAGCGACGCCCACATCCTATAAACGAAAAAAAGTTGCATGTCGCATGTCTATGTAATCACTTCTACTCTTGTCTGCAGAATGGTCCTGACGTATCCCTGTATCTCCCCCTCACAATTTGAACTTCTACCTTTGCTACTCTCCTTCCAGGACAAGGCAGCACAAAACCACTGAGAACAGACTTGCATGGGAGGAGGGACACGCAACTACTGACTATTTGGCAGTAGAATGGGCGGAGAAGTTGCAGCCTTCCCCAGCTGAGCAGTAGTACCATTTTTACAATCCATCTATTTACCCACTGCTACCACTGCATGCGCTCAAGCACAAAAAGATGTGCCAAATTCTAATGGAACTATTGTAATATATCTTCTTATTTCATTTTTTTAGGCGTATAACAGGATAAATCTCTGGCAGCCATTGCCCTGGGTCTCCCAAGCACTTCACAGAAAGTAGCATAACTCAGTTCTACACACCCTATGAATGAAAGCTCATATACATCCACCCTAGTGGATTTATTAGTGGTCATGTTAAGGGTACATCAGGTGACTCAGAAAGCATAGTTGAGCAGGAGGAAGTGGTGATGGAAGCAGAGGAGGAGCAAGAACCTGCTGTTCAAAGGACCACCTTTACTTATTCTGTCTGTTGAGGAGACAAGGGATGCAGACCTTAGAAGATCTGCTTTAAAAAGCACTTCCAGGTCGTAATGAGCATGCGTTTCCTGCCCACCATATTGGAGGCTTCGGAGACCAATTAGTGCCCAAAAAACAGGCACTGCACAGTCAAACTTCTAGGCCAAATAGTTCATAAAAGGCTGAAATAGCTGTAATATGAGCCCAAATAGAACAAGGTTTTAAATAGAAAGTAATCTTATGACTCAGACATCAGTGTAATAGTAATACTGCATCTTGACAAAGGGAATGGGAATGGGAAGCTTGATGTCAGGGATCACTGCAGTGTTGTTCAACCACATACATACCAGACTGCCCTGTATTATGATCTGGAAGCATTCCAGAGTTAGCCTTACTGCGCTTAGTTCCAAGTGACTCATGCGCCAGGTGGACTGCTATATTGTGCATTTACATTAAGCCTAATTCTCTTTCATGCAGATGCTCCATCCTATCATGGTGGTATCTGTTACCACTCAACTGTTGGGCTGGCCCCAGCAGAGGACTCTTTAGTAAATTGTCTCTCTGTGATTACTAGATGAGAGAGACCTGGCCAAGGGCCTGGTTAATCCTTACTGGTTGGGAAGGGGAGCCTGTGCAGGGGATCACTGGCTGAGTAGATTCAGCTGAAGTGGTTATATAAAAAGTCAGGCGTTGGGATCTACATCCCAATTGACCCTTATGTAACAGCACACCAGAATTCAATGCATGCAATAAAATCGCCCTATTTACTTACCAGCTCATATCCAACCCCTTCAGACGAATAAGTAGATGCAGTGCATGTGTTGCAAAAATGTGTCGTGCTGAAGACCTGGAAACTCAGGAGGAAATGGTGGAGGAACTGATATGGTGGGGCAGTTCAAAAGTTTTGAAAAAATTCTGTCCCTATTTTTGGAGTCCAGACCCCAATCTTGGCCTGGACCCCTCCCGACGGGATCCACTTGTACCTTTCAGCAGTCTGGCTTACTGGCCTCCAAAATTATGCCAGGTCCCACTGAGACCATGGAAGTGGTAACATAGAAACATAGAAGATAGATGCAGCAGTAGGCCATTCGGCCCCTCGAGCCTGTTCCGCCATTTAATGAGATCATGGCTGATCATCCAAATTCAGTACCCTGTCCCTGCTTTCTCCCCATATCCCTTGATCCCTTTAGCCTTAAGAAATATATCCAACTCCTTCTTGAATATATTTAATGAATTGGCCTCAACTGCCTTCTGTGGTAGAGAATTCCACAGGTTCACCACTCTCTGGGTGAAGAAATTCCTCCTCATCTCAGTCCTAAATGGCTTACCCCTTATCCTTAGACTGTGACCCCTGGTTCTGGACTCCCCCACCATCGGGAACATCCTTCCTGCATCTAGTCTGTCTAGTCCTGTTAGAATTTTATAAGTTTCAATGAGATCCCCTCCCATTCTTCTAACCTCTAGCGAATACAAGCCCAATCGACCCAATCTCTCTTCATATGTCATTCCTGCCATCCCAGGTATCAGTCTGGTGAATCTTCATTGCACTCCCTCCATGGTAACTCCTAGTGTAAGAAGATCCCTCCATCCCCTACTGACACAGGGGACTATTTTTGGGGTCAATAGAATTTTTGCCCCAGACAGGACCTCCCAGAAATTACATGTGTAGGTTGGGTCCTGGCCTATTTCCCGGGCCTTCTGTTGCACTCCCACTGGCGAATTTACTGGAAGCCCTATGCATTTTTGGGGCCTATATATTTTAAACACCTTCATCCACCCTTAGAAGACCAGGTGTATGAGTGTAATTTTTTTCACATTTTTTTGAGACTAACAATATAATGCAGGATTATGGGTGCTCTGTATGTGGCTTCTAGAAGGTGGCTCTCAGACTGATCAAATTTAATTTACTTAGGACCCTTGCAGCCACCAGAGACAGAAGACTTCCATCCCATCAGTCTGAGACTTATGCAACCATGCCCACATGTTCTGGTTACTGAAGAATTACCCACATGGATTCAGTACACTACATAACCATTGGAAGATTGATGTGTTTATTGTTGCCAAACTAATTTGTGAAAGTGATGATTTTTATAATGCAGGCTCTCTCTCAACACTTCATTTATGCAAGGGCAGCTTCCATAGGCTGACCCATGTTTCCTATGACCTGAAACTTACAACATTATGAACATAACATATGGGTTAGTGGGCCGCTGGATTAACATTTACCCTTTTACTGCAGGGTTTTGTACTGGAGTTCCATGTTGGTTGCTCACCTTGAACTCCTTTTTTTCCCCAAAGGACAGAAAAGCACTATGATGTCAGACTGTATTATTTAGGCTAAAACTATACAAGTCAAATTTAGCACAAGAATTAAATATACACAGAAGCAAAATAAATACAGCAAAATAATGTTAAACTTACAGACAACTTATTTGTTGGCTTGAAAACATCAAACTCTCTAGAATCTCCCTTTTACAGAATCATTAAAGTGAGTACTTTGATGATCTTCTATGAGGGTACATTCCTCTGCACCCACAGAGTACAGGCTCACCATCTTGACATGGAATTACAGTTGAATTAAATGAACAAAAGATGAGCAACCAATGCAATACCTTTAAACCAAAAGAAGTCCGTTATGTCACAGGTATTAATACTGAGGCACCAAATGCCTTCCTTTGAGGACGTCAACCGATGAGTCAACCATTATAGGAAACAGCTTTTCTTCCCTAGTCGGCCCACTTACATTCATACAGCATTTCAAAAATGTGGGCCCAGAAATTGGATAAGGTCAGAAAACAGGCGCAGGCATCGTGAAGCGCGATGTGCCTGCGCCCGTTCGAAGTGGTGCAGGGCGCATGCAAAATTCATACTGCCTGCTCATTATAATGATTGCAGCGCTGATCTCAGCAGTAAACGCGCTGCTGATTGGCTTAGCGCAGAACGGGGGGGCCAATAGCGGGTGCAGTCTACTGGCCAATAAAATTTGGCCTAGGCTCTCTGCATTACTTAAAGGGGCGGTGCTTTGTTGCAGAAGCAGCTCATTGTCATTGTGGAGAGAGCCATGGCCCAATAGCCAAGGAAAGGGCGAGGAGATTTTCAGATGTGGCACTGGAGGCCTTGGTCCTGGGGGTTCAAAGACACCATCAGGTGTAGAGCAGATAGCCCTTGTCTCTGAGCAGCCACTCTCGGATTTGACGTGATGGCTGAAAGATTGTTGGCACACCGGACTGGCGCAGGATGAAGGCATCATGACTGCTGCCAGGATACCGGGCATTAACCATCATGATGCGCTGGGCGTGATCGCACAACAACTGCACATTAAGCGAGTGGTAGTCTCTGCGGTTATGGAAGATCTCAGGATTGGTATGCGGCACCCGCACAGCCACGTGTGTGCAGTCGATGGTGTCCTGCACCTGGGGAAGCCCGATATCCTGGCAAAGCCACATGCGCCTTCCTCCTGCTTCTCTCTGTTCAGAAAGAAGACAATTAAGTCCCTTCTCCTAGACTACAGAGCCTCTGTGACCTTCCGGATGCAGTGATGGACGGCGAACTGAGAGATGTTAGCTATGTCTCCTGCTCCAGACTGGAAGGAGGTCTGGTTGCAGGAGGTGGCAGAGTTCTGTGACCACCTCCTTGGTGAAGAGGAGCCTCCTAATACACTGCTCCTGGCTAAAGTGCAGGTAGGAGAAGTGCTGTCGGAAGACCCGAGGTGATAAGGCCACCTGCTGAGATTCCTCCCACCCATTCTCCTCCTCCCTCTGCGAGCATCTTGTCCTCTTCTTCACTGCCTCCGCTCCCTGTCATTCTCGAGCGCGAGGGGGACTGCAGTAGAGTCCCCATGACTGAGAGCAAGTGGTGTGAGCAGAACCCTTTAAATGAGAAGCAAGGCATTCTCCACTTGCAGCAACACTCCCAGTCACCTCAGCAACTTAAAACAACTTGAGAAAGCTCGAAACAGTTGCACAAACTTACACAGAGCCATTAGAACTGAAAAAGCAACTCAGCTGTAAGTTGTTGATGATCCCTTTAAATAGCACTGGTGGTGGGTCCTTCCTACTGCTGAACGCATGGTCAGCTGGTCGTGATTAGGAGAGGGTGTTAAATGAGCGGTGATTTCCAAATGGCAGATGATGTCTCAAATCAGTGTTGTGCACTCATTGATCTGCCTCATTTCCATTTCTGCAGTGAGCGCAGGCAATGACAGCGCTGCTGGCCTGCCCAAAATGGCAGCCGTCCCGGGACTTGGCGGAAGAGAGGCGGCGCTATTTTTTCTTCCAAACTGGTCTTAATGGCTGGCACTAAAGGCTCCAATTTTGCGGCTGTGAGGTTTCCAGCCGAACAATCAGGAGTTGATGCAATTTAGATTTTGATGACTCCCCTCCGCTAGATTGGCTGAGCTCAAAATGTTGTTTAATGTATTAATTCAAAGCCCCAACACAACAAAGGTTTTTCCTTTCGAAGCAATTAATAGAGCTCCATTTTAAACTCTACAGTACAATGGACTAGCTAAAATTTCCTACAATATATAAAACAGAAATATTTTATGACATGACACAGGATAGAGTCTGCATCTAGCAAAATTGATCAGTTTATTGCTGACAAACCATTTTTGTGAAGGTAATGATAGATCTACTAGCTCAAAACAAAGTTAAAGTGTTCATAGGTATATTCCAGCTTGGGTTCTCAGTTTTGAAGTTTCTACATTCATATAAGTCACACAAAAATGTACTTTTTCTAAATCACTGAGCAATTCCAAACAATGGATTTGTTGGAATATAGTGAAAGCTAAAATAACAATTACAATATTTTTGAGATACAGGGGGTGAAATTGGTCTTAGGCGGTTGAGCTAAACAGGCGACAGCAAATCGACAGCCCATTTTACACCGTGCCCGATGTTCTTTTCCATCAAAGTCAACAGAGACGAAAATCGAGTTGGGTATAAACCCGGCTGCCAATTCGCTATCGGCTGTTTTGCGCGACTGCCCAAGACCAATTTCACTCCCTCAGATTCTCAGTCCACAGGATAATAATGTAAGAAAAACCTGGAAATATATATCAGGCCCATGAGCAGCTGTAAAGAGAAAAGACAGTTGAATGTTTCAGGTAGAGACTCCTTGTAAAATTCGCAAATTATCGCGATTTCGAAATAACGAGAAAAAGAGACACAGATTTGTTAAAACAGTTTTATTTCAGCAAAATGCTGTCAGGTTTCAAAACGGACACAAGAAGCCTGTAAAATGGCCACCGCGCCTCGTGGCAGAAGTTTCTAGACTTTCAGTAGGCAGACAAGATGGCGTTCCAATAAACATTTCAGCAAGATCGGACAATGCTCAGCATACATTGATATAAGACAAGACGCGATCGTTTTGCATTTTTGACACCTAAGCAAGAAATATAAGTGCTGGAATCGGTTTTCCATACACAAACGAGGGCTATTGTACTGAGCAATCAAGGGCCCATCCAAAGACATTGATACGCAAATTCCCCGCGGCTCTACGATGAGAGAGCCGTTCGCGGGTACTCACAGCAAGAATTCGGAGGCCCCCAAAACCCCTCCAGGGAGACTCCTAGCCGGTTCCACAATGGGAGAAATATTAACGGGTACTTAGACAGTTACAAGTATCACCGAAACCCATTAATGACAAGAACCACCCCATACAAGAAGTTTGAGCGCCAAAACATGACAAAAGATGAACATTAAGTTTGGGCGGGAGATAAGGAATTACAGTACTATAACTGTAGTGTCCAAATGTCCATCGCTCTCTTATCCTTTTCATTCGCTTGGAATCGTCTCTTGGCTCTTATCCCGGACGACCGTTATTCTCTCTTGTTCCGCTGATCCCTTTTGGGGTCGACCTCGTGGCGCGCTGCGAAATCGGGTGCACCATCCCGAAGGTCGGTAAACGGTGTCTGGACCCGAAGGCCCGAGGAGATGAGATGAGATGAGAAGAGAAGAAGAATCCACGTGCCGCCGCGGTCAGTAAACCCCGACCGCGCCCGTAAATATAAAGACCATTTTTGAACTCTACAGGTTACTGCATGAACTGGTCAAAGACTCTTCTTTGAATTCTACCGGCTAACTGGTGTCGGTCCAGAAAGACTTTTCTTTGAGTTCTACAGCCGGGCCCGAGCACTGTTGAGTTCTTCATGACAACGGGGAGCCCAGCCTGCTTGCAGCAGCAGAGAAAATAAACAAGTGGGGTACAGAGACCCCTGGTCAACACGTGAACGGTCAGGTGTTGCAGCGAAAACAGCCGAGCGCCGTTTTAGAATTCTCCGAGGTATTACGAGTGGTGAGCATGTTTCTCGATCCTACAGATCTAGATTAGAGCAGGCATTGATAGGGGAGGGGGGTTCATTAAGGATAATTATAATGTGTGTCCCCTTTTACGATGTGTCGTGCGCTCCTCGTTCCCAAAACCTAGTTTAATAAATGTATGTAAGCTTGTACTGTCATTAATCTGTGCTTATGACATGTATTTCGTAATTCTGAACAATATGCAATAAAGATTTCCATTTCGTACTATTCGACCGGGTCTACCTGAGTTTTTCTCTGCATTACTGCTCTCGCACCTAAGTCCAGTGTCAGAACCGTAAGGGCGAGTGGGTCGAACCACTCACAGGTGTTTAGTGCTACAAGGCTGGCTGGAGACCAGAGCAAGCAATAGTATTAGGCAACGAAGGCCTAACCCCGCACAAGCACCTAGGACCGTAACCCCTTACACCCTAGCCACAATCGAAGGGCAGGCCTGCTTTTGCTTTTCAATTCTGATGAAATATCTATGTCTGAAGCATTTAACCTGTTTTCTCTATTTTCAGATACTGATGGACACACTGTATATTTCCAACAATTTCTGTTTTTGTTTTAGATTTCCAGCATTTGCAGATTATTTCTATTTATTCTACTGGTCTTTATTGCTAGAGGGTTGGAGTACAAGAGTAAGGAAGTCTTGCTACAATCGTACAGGGCTCTGGTGAGACCACATCTGGATAATGGTGCACAGTTTTGGTCTCCTTATTTAAGGATATACATGCCTTAGAGGAGGTGCAACGAAGGTTCACTAGATTGATCCCTGGGATGAGAGGGTTGTCCTATGAGGAGAGATTGAGTAGATTGGGCCTATACTCTCTGGAGTTTAGAAGAATGAGAGATGATCTCATTGAAACATATAGGATTTTGAGGGGGATTGACAGGGTAGATGCTGAGAGGTTGTTTCCCCTGGCTGGAGAGTCTAGAACTAAGGAGAATAGTCTCAAGATAAGGGGCCAGCCTTTTAAGACTGAGATGAGGAGGAATTTCTTCACTCAGAGGGTTGTGAATCTTTGGAATTCTCTGCCTCAAAGTGCTGTGGATGCTCAGTCGTTGAGTATATTCAAGGCTTAGATAGATAGATTTTTGGACTCCAGAGGAATTAAGGGATATGGGGATAGGGTAGGAAAGTGGAGTTGAGGTTGAAGATCAGCCATGATCTTATTGAATGGCAGAGCAGGCTCAAGGAGTCATTTGGCCTACTCCTGCTCCTAATTCTTATATTCTTGTGTAAAAAAGTAGGGCAAAACTTCATTTGCTATATTTAGTACCCAGATATCTCTTGATTTCTGACTATCTCTATTAGTCACACAAATATCCCCTCTATAAAGCCAGCTCTGCGCTCTTGCTGATTAAATAAATTCTGGCCTCAGATTTATATGTACATTATAATTGTGTTATGCCCTTGGTGGAAATTTGCTGGATCGCTGGTTGGGGACAGGGCAATAGGGCAGAACTCCATTCCACCAGGATTCTGACCTGCTTACACTGCAATGATAAATTACCATGGGGAGATGGAGGGGAAGAGGGTGACTCTTCCACCTGTGCTCTCTATGCCAAGTGGGTGAATCTAGTGGAGTTCTCGGAAATTCCATCCATTACGTTCTTGGCGGAACTCAGTACTCTCGCCAGGTGGTGTGAGTCCCAATGAGGCCCCTAGAAAGGTCCCAGAACTCCTGTAGCCGAAGGTACTTGATCCCAGAGGGGATTGACTGCCTTTAAAAAATGCCTGACTCGCTCCACTGGAAGCTGAAGATTTGAAACACTTACTTCTTCATTAAGCCCTCCCCGGGCCTACTCTCCTCTATCGGAGCAGCGTAGCACCACTGCGATTTTGCTGCAGGGAGATTGGGGCAGGTGCTGTTGATGTGTTTTTGCAGGTGTGGGCTGCCCATCCTGAGTATGTAAATTATTCTGCCCCTGTAATTTGAGAGGGGGGTCTCGGGCTCCCGACGTGGCAGATTTAGATTCTGTTCCACTGCGCTTCGGCAGCAGAGAGGCCCGATCAGAATTTTGGTCCCCATTTCATTATGTTACTTCTCACACTTCCAAACTTCTAGATTATTAAAGGCTTGCTGAAGGCACTGAAATCTAGGGCTATGCTTTGCCTTAATCAGTAGCCTACAAAAATGATTAGCCAATATGATTGCAATCTTATGATAATACAGAGCCAAAGACTGGATGGATCAAGACCCAAATTTAGTACCATGAGGGATACTTTAATAAAACAGCTCCCCACTTTAAAAATAAAAGTTATCTCCACAGAAATAAAGACATAAACTATGGATAAATAATTGAAAAGGAATATAAAATAAAATAATGAATACAAAAGGGCACAGGCATAGGGCAGGTTGATGGAATTAGAGTAAGTAACTGTAGTTGAAGAGGTCAATACACTCGTGCTGGTGTTAGCTGGAGCTCTGTGCTCTTCAATTCTATGCTCTACTGCATGAAGAATTCTGCAGGGAGCTTTCTAAACTCCAATACCAGCTGTTTTTGTAACAAAACTATCATGACCACAATGAATTAACACCGCCTCCCACCAGATGTCATCACATTATTGCACCCTCTAAAAATCCTGCATTACTAAATTGGATGCTCCAAACACTACGATACTCCATTTCTGGCAATTAAGACAAGTTTAGACAGCCCTACTTATCTGCATGAAGTGCTGTTGTACTGGTAAAAGCTTAGATTTTCTATTGGTGCTGAATGTACCAGTTAGTTTATGAATGTGCTTTGCCAGGCAATTGTAGTAACCATTAGGTAACATCATTTTCAATCAATTTATCAATGCTGGAGCCACTGGCGACCAAATGAAACCAGAAGGTAGAATTACACACTCACTTGCAATTTCCTATTTCTTTTAAACTCAGAAAAAGAATGGCTCATTGACTTAATTCTCTGTCATGACTGAATGTACTTGTATTCTTAAAGAGCTTTGCAGGGGAGGGGGACAGAGGTGGAAGATAAAGGGGGCCTGCAAAAAATCCTACCTTGTTGCAACCTGGCTCGCGATTATTGTTCAGGCTAACTTTTCAGTCTCTATGTATTGCTAGTGGTGGCATTGCTATACTATAGATCATGGTCTGAAACTGGTGCCTGCTGAGAGTGACTTGGAGCTGGCAGACCTAAGTTAGACTCCTGGTTTCCCAGGGAAAATGGAGCACTGCACATTGTGCACCAGTATCCAAAAGCCAGCTAAACTGTAAAGTTTGCAGAGAGCCGAGCATCTAGTGATGTTTTTAAACTTTGCTTCCCATTAGACTGCAGTTATAGTGTAGTCAAAGGCGCAAGAGGTATCATCAAAGTTTGCTACAAGTTTGTAGTGATGTGCAACTGACACCTCTTCTCGTCAATGCAGACTATGTAGTATAACAAGCATGCAAAAACTCATTAAGCAAACTGAATGTTCTTGGTATTGTGGAAATAATGCAACTATTCTCAACCAACCTTTGTTTAATAGGCCTGCATCAAAAGTTAGAATCAAAACTGCTGCAAAGTAGATACACATGAGCCTTAAAATGAATTACAGGAAGAAAATATCAAGCTGTTATTTTGTACCATTATATATGCTGTGAACTTTGTACGGCAGAGGAGTTGTGCTGGTATCAAGATACGAGTCACGGCTATTAGAGGATTAATTTTGCGTTAAATTTTCCAGCAATGATCGAGACATGTTATGTGGTGCTTCAGCATTATATTACAAACAACACAGAGAATTTATTAAGAAGGTTCAAGGATAATTTTTGTTCATAATCTTACATTTGAACAGCTTAAATGCCCAGAATTAACATGTATAGAAGTGCAACACGTGCTGCAGGGCAGCAGGCTGCAGATAACTTGGTATTGGCGAGGTCATATCCATTGAGTGGAATGAGCACAATTTAGCCCCGACAGCTGGTGCACCGAGTGACAAACAATGGCTGCACTCGCTGAGTTATCAACAAAGAACACACTGTCTGCTCTACAACGCAATAGTTCTCCTGCGATTAAAACAAAAACTAAAACAGCACAGCTCTGCCATCTCCTGGCTGCTGTGAAATAACCGAGTGTTTCTGGTTCTAATGTTTTAAGATTCATTTATCGAGGCTTATGTGGTGATGGGAGAACCACATCTTAAATAGTCCACAGAAACAAGTTGGAAGCACAAAATTGAGTTCCAGAGTTCAAAAAGTATTTTATGAGTTACTGCTCCAAGCATCGTTAAGTACGTTAAGATCAGAAATTCAGTTGTGTAGAAATTCAATAACGCAAAAAATGGGCCCGGGCACCGCGATGCGAGATATGCCAACGACCGTTCAAAAAGCGCAGGCAGCACCTCAACTTTGTGTTGCCTGTTAATTATCATGATTGCAGCGCACAGCCTAGCGCTGAACGCACTGCTGACAGGCTGTGCGCTCAGCAAGGGGCCCAAGTTCGCGTTGCTCTTAAAGGCAGTCTGCAGCTTATAGGTGAGCTGCCTTCTGCTGATCAAAAATGGTAAAAGTGCTTCAGCACTAACACCAATGGCTCAACAGGCCAGGGAAAGGGCACCCAGGGTCTCGGACACAGCACTCGAGGCCTTTGTGCAGGGGGTCAACACTGGAAGAGAGGTCCTCTATCTACAGGGGGCCAGGAGGCCCTCCAGAAAGAAGGATGTGGGATCAGATCGCACAGGCGGTCACTGCCAGCAGTGTTGTCCGCAGGACCTGGCTTCAGTGCCCAAAGAAGTTTCATGACCTCAGACAAGTGGTCAGTAAATGCATCTTCAAAAGTCATCTCCTACCAACTGCACCACTAGCCTCACACACTGCTCAATGAACGACACCCCGCCCATCACTCACCTACCAACAATCTCTACCAAACACGACGCACATCTCACATTCCTAGCGTCACCTCACCCCCTTGGAAGAGACGGTGCTGGCCATTCTTGGCAGGGGCATGGCTGCACCCTGCGCCAGCAGCGGGGCTGAAAGATGCTGGTATCCTCATGCGTTATCTTTCTTCTCACATCCCACTTCTCCCTCATCCCATAATATCTTCTGATTTACAAGCTGCACATGGTGTAAGCATGCACCTCTTACTTTACCCCCTTCCCCTCACCACAACCCTACCCTTGTGCCTTCCTCATTTCAGGCACCCAAGAAATCCAGCCTGCCCAGCTAGTGGTTGACCAAGAAGAGGGAGGGGAGACTGAAGAAAAAGAAGAAACACCGTCACTTGATTTCACACTCCCAGCCACCAGCTCCTCGCGGTCGTCCTGCAAGGCCATCTGCAGTGTTCCCCACTGAAAGTCAGCAGCCTTCCACCAGCCATGCTGCAACCATTGGGGTAGCACTGCATAGGAGCACCAGGATAGACAAAGGCTCACGCAAGACAGTCACTAAGGGAATGCACAAGGGTGATTAGTTGATTTTTTTTAATGTAATATTGGATGCATATATGAATAAAGTTGCATTGGAAAGTTTGCTTTACGGTGGCTTTTATTTCAGCATTGTGGCCAAGAGGACGATCAGTAACAGAGGGAAGGTAAGGTGGGGGATAAATGTTGAATGGGGAATTAGGGTTGTGTTCACTGGTACTGCAGGCGGATGATTCGATCCCGGATATCCCGGGCAGAAAGGGGCTGTCTGGGTTGCCTCCTTCCTTCCTCCTCTTCTGCTTCCTCCTCTTCCTCCTTGTGCACCCTCTGTGAGCAGCTTGTTTCCTTTGTTGCCTCTGCTCCATCTCCCTGTCATGCTGAAAACCAAGGGGAACTGGAACTAGAGCCCCCAGGACTGGGTGTAAATGGTGTTCTCAGAAGCTTTCCTTTAAGAGCCAAAGCCTTGCAAAAGTACAGCAGCACTCCCTGCACACTTTAACAACTTTTTAAATGTATTACGCCAAGCCACTACTCAAATAAAATGTAAAGAAACCAGTTCAAAAGTAAAAAAGTAAACTTACCTGAAAGTTGCATGTATCCCTTTAAGAAGCGCTGGCAACATGTCCGTCATACTGCTGCACATGCTTTGGAGAGGGCGTCCAAAATACCAGATCATTATTCAATTCAGCGTGCACGCCGATTGATGTCACAATCTGGCTCATCTAAATATGTGAAGTGAGAGCAGGCAATGGCAGCACGACTGACCTGCCCAAAATGGCGGCTGCTGCGTTCCGTGCCAGAAGCAAGGCGGCCGTCATTTTTTCTTCCAAATCAGGCTTAACGGCTGGCGTAAATGGCACCAATTTCCCGGCCTTTATTATATGCTAAGTGTGACTGATAGCTGCAAATGATGGAACACCATAACTGTGGATCTCTCAAACATAAAGGACTCTGGTCAATAGGCAGTAAAGTTAAGAATAGCTTTTCGTCCAGCACTCAACATATAATTAAAAATAAAATACTTACATGTGTTGTGTTTATAATATGTGATTGGACTATAACTCATACTTGCACTGTCGCTCTCTGGTAAAATAAGTGGTTTGAGACAGAGAATGTATTAATAGGATTTTCAATAATGTCTCATAAAGTAGGTCACGAAACACAAATGGGTAGATTAAAATGAAAAATAAATCTCATGTTCCGTAGAGTGCTTGATTATTACAGCACCTATTCCTTGTAACCTTCAATCATCTGGTTCTGGGAAATGAAGTAGGACAAGTGGAGTATGTTACAGTTGGAGATCATCCAGCTAACATTGACCACAACATAATTTGGTTTAAAGTAATTATGGAAAGAGACCAGAAAATATCCAAGGTAAAATTGCTCAAATGGGGAAGAGTCAATTTCAGTGGTTTAAGAAGGGACCTAGCACAGGTAGATTGGAAAAGACGACTGCAAGGTAAAGCAGTAACGGAGCAAAGGAAGACTTTCAAGGAAGAGATAATTCAGGTACAAACTCGGCAGCGGTTCAAGAAGGCGGCTCATCACCACCCTCTCAAGGGCAACTAGGGATGGGCAATAAATGCTGGCCTTGCCAGCGAAGCACACATCCCATGAATGAATAAAAAAAAAATTCCTCTGAAGGGAAAAGGTAGAGCATTTAAAGCTAATGTGCCTTGGATGACAAAGAAAATAAAAGTTAAAATAAAACAGAAAAAGGAGGCTTATGACAAATGCCAAGAGCAAGATTCAGTTAATAACCAGGGCTGTCCTATGATGAGAGATTGTGTAGAATGGGCCTATACTCTCTGGAGTTTAGAAGAATGAGAGGTGATCTCATTGAAACATACAAGATTCTGAAGGGGATTGACAGGGTAGATGCTGAGAGGTTGTTTCCCCTGGCTGGAGTGTCTAGAACTAGGTGGCATAATCTCAGGATAAGGGGTAGGCCATTTAAGACCGAGATGAGCGAGCGGACCTGTGGGAGGAACGGAGTCAGAGACCGGGGATAAAGGCAGCGCAGAGCAGAGACCTGGGAATCTGAGCGAGCGGACTACCTGCGAGGGGGACAGTCGGCAAGCGACACAACGAAGGAGTGACGTCAGAATTCAAAGGTGTCGCTGGCACAAGGGAGCTGAGAGGTGAGTATAGGGTGCGTATTTGTGGTAAGTTTTTTTTGTTCTGTTTTCAGTATATTTCTGTTAAGTAGTTCATAGCCTATCTAATAGAGGGAGGTGCTGATTGGGTAGCTGTTGAGTGTTTCTTGTTACGTTTATTTCTGCTAAATTACCTCCATAGTCTGGTAAATAGAAGCATGGCAGGGCAGCTCAGTCCCGTGATTTGCCCATCCTGTGCCATGTGGGATATCATGGATGCTTCTTGCGGCCTGGGCGACCATGTGTGCAGGAAGTGTCGCCAACTGCAGCAACTCGAGCTCCGGGTTTCAGAGCTTGAGCGGCAGCTAGAGTCACTACAGTGCATCCGCGAGGCTGAGAAATACTTGGAAAGCATGTTTCTAGAAGTGGTCACCCCACAGCCTCAGAATGTGCAGGCAGAGAGGGAATGGGTGACCAGCAGACAGAGAAGGAGGACTAGGCAGATAGGGCAGGAATCCCCAGAGTGCATCTCGCTCGCTAACCGGTTCACAGTTCTGGAAACTGGTGGGGGTGATGGCTCCTCTGGGGAGAGCAGCAAAGCCAAGGCCACAGCACCATGGTTGGCTCAGCTGCACAGGGCGGCAGGGAGAAGCGTGGAAGAGCAATAGTGATAGGGGATTCATTAGTTAGGGGAACAGATAGGCGTTTCTGTGGACACAGACTGTGACTCCAGGATGGTATGTTGCCTCCCTGGTGCCAGGGTCAAGGATGTGACTGAGCAGCTGCAGGACACTCTGAGGGGAGAGGGTGAACAGCCAGAGGTCGTTGTCCATATCGGTACCAACGACACAGGCAGAAAGAGGGATGAGGTCCTGCAGGCAGACTATAGGGAGCTAGGAAAGAGATTAAAAAGCAGGACCTCAAAGGTAGTAATCTCCGGATTACTCCCAGTGCCAGGTGCTAGTGAATACAGGAATAGGAGGATAGACCAGATGAATGCGTGGCTGGAGAGATTGTGCAGCAGGGAGGGCTTTAGATTCCTGAGGCATTGGGACCATTTCTGGGGAAGGTGGGACCTGTACAAGCTGGACGGGTTACACCTCAACAGAGCCGGGACCAATATTCCCGCGGGGAAGTTTGCTAGTGCTGTTGGGGAGGGTTTAAACTAGCTTGGTAGGGGGATGGGCACCAGCATGTAGGAGTGGAGGGGAGGAATGGAGTGCATGGAAGAGTGAGTGTGTTGGATGGTACTGGAGGGGAAGGAACTGCTGGAGGCGGAAGTCGTACCATATTAGATAGTAGCAGTCTAAGAAAGACTATGAAAAATTCAAAAATGGGTTTAGAATGCATGTACGTAAACGCACAAAGTGTGGTGAATAAGGTTGGTGAGCTACAAGCACAATTAGCAGTGTGGCAATATGATGTTGTGGCAGTAACGGAAATGTGGCTTAAAAACGGTGAGGACTGGGCACTCAAGCGAACAAGGTGTTCCGAAAAGATAAGGAAGGAAAAAAGGGAGGTGGGGTGGCAGTGCTGATTAAGGAAGACATTGTAGTGTTGGAAAGGGAGGATGTTCTTGAGGGGACAAGGACAGAATCCATTTGGTTAGAGCTGAGGAGCAATGATCACGCTATTAGGGATATTCTACAGGCCTCCAAATAGTGAGAGGGAGGTAGAGGAGCAAATCTGCAGGGAAATCGCAGAGACATGCAAGAGCTATAGAGTGGTGATATTGGGGGACTTTAATTACCCAAATATCGATTGTGATAATGCTACGGTAAAGGAAAAGGAGAGGGAGGAATTTCTAAAATGTGTTCAGGAGAATTTCCTTGACCAGTATGTTCTTGGCCCAACTAGGAAGGAGGCATTGCTGGATCTGGTGCTGGGGAATGAGGTGGGCCAGGTCGACCAAGTGTCTGTGGGAGAACACTTGGGTACGAGTGATCATTGTATCATAAGATTTAGATTAGCAATGGGGAGGAGCAAGGAACAATCTAGAGTGGAAGTTCTAAACTGGAATAGGGCTAACTTCAATGGGATGCGAAAGGATCTAGCCAGGGTAAAATGGAACCAAAGACTGACAGGAAAAACTGTAACGGAACAATGGGTGATCTTTAAGGAGAAGATGTTCCAAGTACAGGCTAGGTACATTGCAACAAGAGGGAAGGGTAAGGGAACCAAAGCAAGAGCTCCTTGGATGACAAGGGAGATTGAGAAGATGATGAAACAAAAAAAGAGGCTGTATGATGAATGTCAGGTGAATTCTTCAAGGGAGAACCAGAACAAATACAATAAGTTGAGAGGGGAAGTGAAGATGAAAATAAGATTGGCAAAGAGAGAATATGAGAGTAGAATGGCGGTTAACATAAAAGGGAACCCAAAAATCTTCTACCGCCATGTAAACAGTAAGCAGGTAGTAAGAGGCGGGGTGGGGCCTATTAGAGACAAAGAAGGTGATATATGCTTAGAGGCGCAGTGCAAGGCTAGAATACTCAATGAGTACTTTGTATCGGTGTTTACTAAGGAGGTGAATGCTGACAAAATATCGGTAGAAGTGGAAAAGGTAGAAGCAATGGAAGGGGTGAAAATTGATACAGGATGTATTAGAAAGACTGGGTATGCTTAGAGTGGATAAGTCGCCTGGTCCAGATGCCTTGCGTCCCAGGTTGCTAAGGGAATTGGGGGAGAAGATAGCAGTAGGGCTTGCCATAATTTTCCAATCTTCCCTAGATGTGGGGGAGATGCCTGAGGATTCGAAAGTGGCAAATATGACACCATTGTTCAAGAAAGGGTGTAAGGACAATCCTAGTAACTACAGGCCGGTCAGTTTAACATCAGTGGTGGGTAAAGTTTTAGAAACAATAATCAAGGAAAAAATTAACGGGCACTTGGAGAGGTTTAAGCTAATTAAGGAGAACCAAAATGGATTTGTAAAAGGCAGATCATGTTTGACTAATCTAAGTAACAGGGAGGATTGATGAAGGGAATGCAATGGATGTTGTCTACATGGATTTTAGGAAGGCGTTTGACAAAGTACCACATAGAAGGCTGGTTAACAAGATTGAGGCTCATGGAATAGGTGGGTCAGTGGCAGCTTGGATAAGGAATTGGCTTAAGGACAGAAAACAGCGAGTCGTGGTAAATGGCTATTTTTCAGACTGGAGGATGGCAGACAGTGGTGTTCCCCAAGGGTCAGTGCTGGGGCCATTGCTTTTTTTGATATATATAAATGACCTGGATATTGGAATACAGAGTAGAATCTCTAAATTTGCCGATGACACCAAACTTGGGGGTGTGGCAAACAGTGAGGATGATACCAATCAACTGCAACAAGACATAGAAAGGCTAGCAGAATGGGCAGACAAGTGGCAGATGGAATTTAATACAGAGAAGTGTGAGGTAATGCATTTTGGCAGGTGGAACAGGGAGAGGCAATATACACTTAATGGCACAGTTTTAAAGAGTGTGTAGGGACAGAGGGACCTGGGAGTTAATGTGCATAGGTCCCTGAAGGTGGCAGGACATATTGAGAGAGTGGTTAGCAAAGCATCAGGGATCTTGGGCTTCATAAGTAGAGGTATTGAGTACAAAAGTAGAGAAGTTATGCTGAACCTTTTTATAAAGTGCTGGTTAGGCCAGAACTGGAGTATTGCGTCCAGTTCTGGTCACCACACTTTAGGAAGGATGTGAAGGCGCTTGAGAGGGTGCAAAGGAGATTTACCAGAATGGTTCCGGGGATGGGGGATCTTAGCTAGAAGGACAGGTTGGAGAAGCTGGATTTGTTTTCATTAGAGCAAAGGAGGTTGAGAGGTGATTTGATAGAGGTGTACAAGATTATGACGGGTTTGGATAGGCTAGACGGGGAAAGGCTGTTCCCACTAGTTGATGGTACAAGGACTAGGGGACACAGATTTAAGGTTTTGGGCAAGAGATACAGGGGAATGTGAGGAAAAACTTTTTTACTGCAGCGAGTGGTGAGGACCTGGAACTCGCTGCCGACGGAAGTGGTGGAAGCGGAGACACTCAATGTTTTCAAGGGGAGACTGGATATGCACTTGAGGGAAATAAATTTGCAGGGTTATGGGGATAGAGCGGGGGAATGGGACTGACTATATTTCTTTAGAGAGCCGCACGGACTCGATGGGCCGAATGGGCATTCTTCTGTGCCGTTATGACTCTATGACTCTATGAGGAGGAATTTCTTCACTCAGAGGGTTGTGAATCTTAGGAATTTTCTGCCCCAGAGGGTTGTGAATGCTGAGTCTTTGAGTACATTCAAGGCTGAAATAGATAGATTTTTGGACTCTCGGGGAATCAAGGGATATGGAGATCGGGCGGGAAAGTGGAGTTGAGGTCGATGATCAGCCATGATCTTGTTGAATGGCGGAGCAGGCTTGAGGGGCCATGTGGCCTACTCCTGCTCCTATTTCTTATGAAGATTATGGAAAGTACAGGAGGGAATTGAAAAAGTTAATACAGGAGGCAAAGAGTGGTTACGAGAAAAGATTAGCAGGCAACATTAAATTGAACCCTGAAACATTTTACAAACATATAAAGTGTAAGCAGTTTGCTAGGGAAAAGTTGGGGCTATTAAGGACCCAAAGGGAAATTTTCATGTAGAGGCAGAGGACATGGATAAAGTATTAAATGAGTACCTTCTATCTATCTTCACAAAAGAAGCAGATGACGTGAAAGTTACACTAAGAGGAGAGGGAAGTTATGGACAGGATAATAATAGATAGAGAAGTGGTTAGCCACCTGGTCCAGATGGAATGCATCTTAGGTTGTTGAAAGAAGCAAAGGTAGAAATAGCAGAGGCATTGGTCACAATCTTTCAATCCTCATTGGATATAGGAGTAGTGCTGGAGGACTGGAGGTTTGTGAATATTATACCACTATTCAAGAAAGAGGAGAGGGATAAACAAGGAAACGACAGGCCAGTCAGCCTAACATCGGTGCTAGGGAAGTTATTGGAAACCATCATCACGGACAAAATAAACTTGCATTTGGAAAGGCATGGGTTAATCAAGGATAGCCAGCATGGATTTGTTAAAGGTAAATCGTGCCTGACTAACTGAATTGAATTATTTGATGAGGTAACAGAGAAGGTTGATCAAGGTAATGCAGTAGACGTATATTTGAACTTTCAGAAGGCATTTGACGAAGTGCCACACAGGAGGCTTATTAAGAAGATGGAAGCCCATGGAATTGAGGGGAAAGTGGTGGTATGGATACAAAATTGGCTCAATGACAGGCAGCAAAGGGTAGTGGTAGATGGATGTTTTTCAGACTGAGTGGTGATTTGCAGTAGTGTTCCCCAACGGTCCGTTTTGGGTCCATTACTCTTTGCAATTTTTATAAATAACCTAGACTCGGGTGTAAGGAGCAGCATTATAAAGTTTGCAGATGATACGAAACTTGGCAAAGTTGTAAATAGTGATAAGGATAGTTATAGGCTTCAGGATGACAAAGACAGGATAGTGGCAGAAGTATGGCAGATGGAGCTCAATGCGGAGAAGTGCGAAGTGATGCACTTTGGGAGGACCAATATGGAAAGACAGTATACTATAAATGGCACGATTTTGAAAAGTGTAGATGAGCAGAGATATACACAAATCCATAAAGGTGGCAGGGTAAGTTGATAAGGTGGTTAAAAAAGCATATGGGTTACTTAGTTTATAAATAGAGGAATAGAACATAAAAGCAAAGAGATCATGTTAGAACTTTATAAACCACTGGTTAGGCCTCAGCTGGAGTATTGTGGACAATTCTGGGCACCACATTTCAGGAAAGATATAAAGGCATTAGAAAGGGTACAGAGGAGGTTTACCAGGATGTTACCAGGGATGAGGGACTTCAGTTATGAGGAGAGGTTGGAAAAGTTAGGACTGTTCTCCTTGGAACAGAGAAGGTTAAGAGGTGACCTAATGGAGGTTTTCAAGATGGTGAGAGGTTTTGATAGAGTAAATAGGGAAAAATATTCCTTCTAGCGAGTGGGTCAATAACTAGAGGTCATAGATTCAAAATCATTTGAAAAAGATCTAGAGGGAAGTTGAGGAAGTTGAGACATTTTTTTCAGTCAGAGAGTTGTTGGCATCTGGAGTGCTCTACCTGAAGAGGTGGTGGAAACTGGTTGCATAAATAATTTTAAAAGGGCATTAGATAGGTACTTGAGGATGAGGAACTTACAGGCTTACCGACAAAAAGTAGGGGGCTGTGGGACTAAGCACGACTGCTCTTTCAAAGAGCCAGCACAGTCACGACGGGCTGAATGGCCTCATTCTGTGCTGCAAGTTTCTATGATTCTATGATATCTTTTAACAGATACCTATTTAGCTCTATTACAAGTAATTAACTGACACACCACTCAATGATTGTTCTAAAGGTAATTCTATATATCCACTACTCTATGGGGAAAAAAGTACTGTTTGCACGATTTTCATTCCACTGGGCGGGAATAGGGCGATAGCTCTTATTGACACTGGGTTTTTCTGTTTTTTTACTTCTCCTAGGAGATTACATGGGTGGGGGGTGGGTGGGGGGCGAGGAGGGTGGGAGGGAAGAAGTGTTCAGTCGTGATGCTCCAGTCATCATGGTGTGGGACAGGCTTGATGGACCAGCTGGTCCTTTCTTGCATATCGATTTTGTATGTTTTTATGATTAAAACAGAGTGCAGCACTTTCTGCCCCTTTCAAACCAACATATGGGTTGCCACCTTTTTCTTTGGGACTTTGAAATGGGCCACACATGTGCCCGCTGGAAACAGGGGGGAGTCTCATTAGCCCATGCAAATTGGGCTTATTTTTGTGGGGTCACGCAGAGCATTATCAGATCAGCATATTATCAGTCATGATTTAATTGAATCTAATGGAACAGGCTCGAGGGGCTGAATGTCTTATTCCTGTTCCTATGTCCTGAGGATGTGAAAAATGTTATATCAATGCAAGTTCTTTCTTTATCTGGTAGAATTTAATATTCATGCAGCTTTCTTACTTAGCTTTGGCACAGACTAGCAGAAGTCAGTTCGGATCTGGCAAATCAGCAGGAGTCTTTCTGCCAGCACTTTGGTTAAGAATATCTTTGGGTGAAATCCGATTAAACTGAAAAATGGGCACGGGCACGGCGATGTGCGATCTGCCCACGTCCGTTGAAGGGAGTTCAGGCAGCACGGTAAAATTTGTGCTACCGGCTACTTTCGTCCTGCAAGGCCATCTGCAGCGTCCCCCACTGAAAGTCAGCAGCCTTCCACCAGCCATGCTGCAGCCACTGGGGTAGCACTGCATAGAGGCACTAGGATAGGCAAAGGCACACGGTAGACAGTCACTAAGGGAATGCACGAGGTTGATTAGTTGATTTTTTTAATGTAATATTGGATGCATATATGGATACAGTTGGATTGGAAAATTTGCTTTGTGGTGGCTTTTACTTCAGCATTGTGGCCAAGATGATGCTGTGATGGTCAGTAACAGAAGGAAGGTAAGGTGTGGGACAAACGTTGAAAGGGGAATTGGGGTTGTGTTCACTGGTACCGCAGGCGGATGATATGATCTCGGATATATTGGCCAGAAAGAGGCTGTCTGGGTTGCCTCCTTGCTTCCGCTTCCTCCTCTTCTGCTTCTGGGAATC
Source organism: Squalus acanthias (assembly GCA_030390025.1). Classification (NCBI taxonomy): domain Eukaryota; kingdom Metazoa; phylum Chordata; class Chondrichthyes; order Squaliformes; family Squalidae; genus Squalus; species Squalus acanthias. The sequence goes on from CM059425.1 coordinate 206,408,579, forward strand.
ACAAGTGCATCATTCCATGCTGCAATATGTTGTAGCATTCCTGAGAGTAGAGCTGTGGCCCTCTAAAAAATCTAGTGAGTAACACAGCCACTAAGCCTACTGTCTGTACTATGTATGCTGTTTCTTTTAGTGCTGCTGAACACGAACCATAAGTTTCCATGAGGCAGGCATCTACTGCCATCCATTGGCAAAAATAGTGCACTGCAACATATTACTCAAACTGGAGGAACACGTTACTTCGCTATCCTGCCCCAAATTGTGGGAAAATCAAAGGCCGAAGCATACTGCTACCACCGTGCCCAACCTTGCTTTATAAATTTGGTTTGGAATGTTTATTTTATGGTGGCTTTTATTTTTGATTTGTGGCCAAGTGGAAACTGTGATGGTCAGTAACAAAGGTGTGGGACTGCTGGTGAATGGAGAATTGGGGTTGCATTTAGTGGTATTGCACTCGGATGAAGTTGTTCACGGACAGCCCGGCCAGAAAAGGGCTATCGAGGTTGCCTCCTCCCTTCCTCCTCAGCTGGTAGCCCTCATGATGTGCCCTCATGATGACGAGGTTATGCAGCATGCAGCAGACCACCACAAATCTTGATAGGTGCAATGCTGAGTACTGCAGGGCACTTCCAGAGCAGTCCAGGCAGTGGAAGTGTTTCAGCACACCAAGAGTATGCTCGATCAGAGTGCTTCTCAAACCTTTTTGGTTAAAGGACCCCTTTTCAAATGGATTAGTAATCATGCACCCCCCATCTAAATTATAATACTATGTAATACTCATAATATGAAAGTGCTGCATATGTAAAGAGTGTTTTATTTACAGATATCAGTGAGATAGGCGTGCCTGCTTCTCACTGCAGAATGTGATCACCTCGTCGCGTCAGTTTGGGAACCTTCGTGTTATGGGATTAAATGTTGGTTTTGTAGTTTAAAGTTTAATGCAGTTTAGCTGCAACTAGTACGTTAATGATTTAATTAGTGAAATGAAGGAGTGGATATAAATTCTGTGAATTACAGCATTACACAGGAGCACAGAAAGTATCTGCAATCTGTGAATGAAGCTGCTCTCACTTCGCATCTGCAATTTCAGACTGTGGGTCTCACATTTTCTGTTAATCCCCATAGTTGTTCAAACAATATTGTGAGCTTTGGGGAGTTTCACTTTCCCTCTGTGCATTCTTTGGTTCAATAAAGATTTACTATCCTCTCCTCCCTCCTCGCGAGTCTCTCTATCCAGCTATGAATTCAACAAATCTTTTGTAACTGTTATCCTTATTATGTGCATCAATGGTGTTTTGTGCATTCCCAGCGCCTCTGATAATGCAGCAGGGATCTGGGTTGATTTATCTCCTCGCTAACTCATTATTTTGCGGACCCCAGAAAGTCTCTACGGACTCCCAGGGGTCTGCGGACCCCAGTTTGAGAACCACTGCTCTGTCACATTTCATGTGACAGCATGGCTTTCGTTGTATGCATGCTGCCCACATGTGCGTGGATAGTGCACCGGAGTCATGAGCCATGTTGTCAAAGGATAGCCCTAGTCGCTCAGTAGCCACCCTCTGGTTTGTCGTGGTGGCTCCAATGCAGATGGCACAGCGGACTGCCTCAGAATGAAGACATCATGACTGCTGCCAGGATACTGGGCATTGACCTGTTAAAAGCCTCTGTCTTGGCTGAGGCCTCTAATAAAAGCATTGGCAAAAGATTCCTCCCTTGTAGTGGCAGGCTCCCACTGGCTGGCAGGGATCCCACCTTCACCCAAAATCATCAATATAAAAAAGGGGGTGCGGTGGGGGGGGGGAGCAGGGGTGGGGTGTGGACTCTAAACGTTGGGTGTTCCCAAACAGCAGGCCTTCTGGAGTCACTGTGGAGCATCCGCGAGGCTGAGATCTTCGTGGATAGCATGTTTAACGAGGTGGTCACACCGCAGGTAAAGAGTGCACAGGCAGAAAGGGAATGGGTGACTGCCAGACAGAGTAAAAGAACTAGGAAGGTAGTGCAGGAGTCCACTGGGTCCACCTCCCTCTCCAACAGAATTTCTGTTTTGGATACTGCTGGGGGAGATGGTTTCTCAGGGCAATGCAGCAAGAGCCAAGTCCATGGTGCTACGACTGGCTCAGCTGCACAGGAGGGGAGGAAAAAGAGTGGGAGAGCAATAGTGATAGGGGATTCTATCGTAAGGGGAACAGATTGACGTTTCTGTGGCTGCAGACGTGACTCCAGGATGGTATGTTGCCTCCCTGGTGCCAGGGTCAAGGATGTCACTGAGTGGCTGCAAGACATTCTGAAGGGGGAGGGTGAACAGCCAGAGGTCGTGGTCCATATCGGTACCAACAACATAGGTAGAAAGAGGGACAAGGTCCTGCAAGCAGAATATAGGGAGCTAGGAAATAAATTAAAAAGCAGGACCTCAAAGGTAGTAATCTCAGGATTACTCCCAGTGCCACGTGCTAGCGAGAGCAGAAATAGGAGAACAGACCAGATGAATGCGTGGCTGGAGAGATGGTGTAGGAGGGAGGGATTTAAATTCCTGAGGCATTGGGACCGATTCTGGGGAAGGTGGGACCTGTACAAGCTGGATGGGTTGCACCTTGGCAGAACCGGGACCAATATCTTCGCAGGGGGGTTTGCTAGGGCTGTTGGGAAGGATTTAAACTAGTTTGTCAGGGGGCTGGGAACCTAAGTGTGGGCCCAGAACAGAGAGAAACAAAGCTGGAAGTGCAAGTTAGAAAAGTAGTCAGCAAAACTAGTAGGGAGCAGAAACAAAGGCCAACAGGAAAGAGGGTCAAAGTGCAGAAAAATATTAAACAGGCAAAGTTGAACGCACTTTATCTAAATGCACGTAGCATTCGCAACAAGGTGGATGAATTAATGGCACTAATAGAAGTAAATGGGTATGATGTAATTGCCATTACAGAGACATGGTTGCAGGGTAACCAAAGCTGGATACTGAATGTTCCAGGGTACTCAACATTTAGGAAGGACAGACAAAAAGGAAAAGGAGGTGGCGTAGCACTGTTAATAAGGGATGAGATCGGTACGGTAGAGATAAAAGATCTTGGCTTGGCAGATCGTGATGTAGAACTGGAATCAGTTTGGGTGGAGCTAAGAAACAGCAAAGGGCGGAAAACATTGGTGGGAGTTGTGCTTAGGCCACCAAACAGTAGTGGTAATGTAGGGCACAGTATCAATCAAGAGATTAGAAGTGCATGTAACAAGGGCAATATGGTAATCATGGGGGACTTTAATCTACATATTGACTGGGCAAATCAAATTACCACTAATGGTTCTGATGAAAGGTCATCGACCTGAAACGTCAACTCTCTTTCTCTCTCCACGGATGCTGCCTGGCCTGCTGAGTTTTTCCAGCGTTTTCTGTTGTTATTTCGGATTTCCAGCATCTGCAGTATTTTGCTATCGTACCACTAATGGAGTGGAGGAAGAATTCTTGGAATGCATGCGAGATGATTTCCTGGATCAGTATGTGGAGGAACCAACCAGGGAACAGGCTATTCTGGATCTGGTACTGTGTAATGAGAAAGAGCTAATCAATAATCTTGTGGTAAAGGGGCCTTTAGGGACAAGTGACCATAATATGATTGAATTTTATATTAAGTTTGAGAGTGATGTAGTCCAATCTGAAACTAAGGTCTTCAATCTAAACATAGGAAACTACAAGGGTATGAGGGACATAGAAACATAGAAGATAGGAGCAGGAGTAGGCCATTCGGCCCCTCGAGCCTGCTCCGCCATTTAATGAGATCATGGCTGATCATCCAAATTCAGTACCCTGTCCCTGCTTTCTCCCCATATCCCTTGATCCCTTTAGCCTTAAGAAATATATCTAACTCCTTCTTGAATATATGACAAGTTGGCCATGGTAGATTGGAAGACTACACTAAAAAGTATGAAGGTGGACGTACAATGGCTAACATTCAAGGAAATAATGCATAATTTGCAACAAACATATATTCCTCTAGGGCATAAAAACCCAAAAGGAAAAGTGATCCAACCATGGCTAACAAAAGAAATTAAAGCTAGTATTAAGTCAAAGGAGGAAACTTATAAAGTTGCCAGAAAAAACGGTCAGCCTGAGGATTGGGATCTTTTTAGAAATCAGCAAAGGGGGACCAAGAAATTGATAAAGAAAGGGAAAATGGAATATGAGCACAAACTAGCGAAAAATATAAAAACGGATTGTAAAAGCTTCTATAAGTAATGTGAAAAGGAAAAGACTGGCAAAGGTAAATGTAGGTCCTATACAGTCAGAGACGGGAGAATTTATAATGGGGAATGAGGAAATGGCAGTGAAATTAAATAAATGCTTTGTTTCTGTCTTCACGGAGGAAGACACAAAAAACCTCCCAGAAATACGAGAAAACCAAGGGTGTGGCGAGAATGAGGAACTTAAAGAAATTATTATTAGTAAAAAAACAGTACTAGCAAAATTAAAGGGACGAAAAGTCGATAAATCTCAAGGACCGGATGACCTACATCCTAGGGTTTTGAAAGAGGTGGCCATTGAGATAGTGGACGCATTGGTTGTCATCTTCCAAAATTCTATAGATTCTGGAATGGTTCCTGCAGATTGGAGGATAGCAAATGTAACCCCGCTATTTAAGAAAGGAGGGAGAGAGAAAACGGGGAACTACAGGTCTGTTAGCCTCACATCAGTAGTTAGGAAAATTATAAAGGATGCAATAACTGAGCACTTAGAAACTAATAGTAAGATTGGGCAGAGTCAACATGGATTTATGAAAGGGAAGTCCTGTTTGACAAACCTATTGGAGTTCTTTCAGGATGTAACTAGTTGAGTAGACAAAGGGGAACCGGTAGATGTGGTGTATTTGGATTTTCAGAAGGCCTTCGATAAAGTCCCACACAAGAGGTTGGTGAACAAAATTAGGGCACATGGATTTGGGGGTAATATACTAGCATGGATTGAGAATTGGTTAACAGACAGAAAACAAAGAGTAGGGATAAACAGGTCTTTTTCAGGATGGCAGGCTGTGACTAGTGGGGTACTGCAAGGATCAGTGCTTGGGCCCCAGCTATTCACAATCTATATCAATGATTTGGATGAGGGGACTAAATGTAACATTTCCAAATTTGCTGATGACACAAAGCTAGGTGGCAGTGTCAGTTGCGAAGAGGATGTGAAGAGGCTTCAAGGGGATCTCGACAGGCTCAGTGAGTGGGCGAGAACATGGCAGATGGATTATAATGTGGATAAATGTGAAGTTATCCACTTTGGTAGAAAAAACAGAAAGGCAGAGTATTTCCTAAATGGTGAAAGATTGGAGAATGCAGATGCTCAAAAGGACCTGGGTGTCCTTGTACATGAGTCACTGAAAGTGAATGTGCAGGTGCAGCAAGCCATTAGGAAGGCCTTCATTACAAGAGGATTTGAGTACAGGAGTAAAGAAGTCTTACTCCAATTATATAGGGCCTTGGTGAGACCACACCTGGAGTACTGTGTACAATCTTGGTCTCCTTTCCTAAGGAAGGATGCACTTGCCATAGAGGGAGTGCAACAAAGTTCACGAGATTGATTCCTGGGATGGCGGCACTGTCATATGAGAAGAGATTGAGTAAACTAGGCCTGTATTCTCCTGAATTCAGAAGAATGAGAGGGGATCTCATTGAAGCATACAAAATTATTACAGGGCTTGATAGGATGGATGCTGGGAGATTGTTTCCCTTGGCTGGAGAACCAGGGGCCACAGCCTCGGGATAAAGGGCAGGCCATTCAGGACTGAGATGAGAAGACATTTCTTCACACAGAGGGTGGTGAATCTTTGGAATTCTCTACCCCAGAGGGCTGTGGAGGCTCAGTCATTGGGTATATTCAAAACAGAAGTTGATAGATTTCTGACTAGTAAGGGCATCAAGGGATATGGCGATAAGGCCGGTGAATGGAATTGAGGCAGAAGATCAGCCATGATCTCATTGAATGGCAGAGCAGGCTCGAAGGTCCAAATGGCCTACTCCTGCTCCTATTTCTTATGTTCTTATATTCTTATGTTCTTCTTAGGGACCTGGCGTAATGTTGGCTTGCTAAAAGACTTGCATTTATATAGTGCCTTTCACGACCTCAGGACATCCCAAAGTGCTTTATAGTCAATGAAGTACTTTTGAAGTGAAGCACTGTTGTAATGTAGTAAAGCCAGGCATACCGGCCGATCTACTGGTGATTCTGGGGCCCACTAGGCGGTCCAGGCAGACTTGTTTGTATGGGGGCCACGGGGCAGTTTAAGTTTTCTTCTGGGGATAGGGGAGACCTGGTCTGGGAATCTTCTGCCGGACTTGCCAGCCACTTTGGTGCTTTTCTCGGATGCTTCTCCCTCTTGGCCACACTTGCTGCTTCTTCCCATCATCGTGCACACATGATAAATTGGCTCATACATGCTGAAAGCCCTTGCCCAGGGCACATATTAACCCACTTCTAATCTTTCTGCAGGAGAATCTAGCACTGGAGAAGGTCCCGCTACACGGCACACACTGGCCTGTACGGAAGAGGCTCTCATCAGCATCATAGAAACACACACAGCAATCAGCATCGGAGAGGGCAAGGCTGGAGGCTTGGCACAGCAGAGTGCATTGGCATCTTCCTTTCCTTTTCTCTTTCTACATAACTCTTTCAGTTGCCTTTGACAACCTGGTGGTGCTTGCACTACCAGTGATCTACTAGTGCTTACTCTCGCAACTACATCCTAACCCTTGTCCCTCTCCACTTTTTCTAGGTTCATCAGGTGACTTGCTTGCTACAAGACAATGCATTATCACTTGCTCTTACCCTGCCAAGCACCAGCATAGACACTGACATCCTATGTGACTTAAATAGTGAGCTTTAGAGGATATTGGCAGATTCACCAAGCACAAGTAACCATAAGTGGCAAAGAAGGCCAAGGGAAGAGCTCACCAGAGGGCCAGCTCACAACCTAGCTCTATAGACGAGGACAGAGCTGAATAATTCAGGAGGTCACCATTTAAATGAAAGATGATTTTTGTGCACTAGCAATTGTTGAATGCATTGGCCAGGGAGCTTTCAAACCACGTCTGATAGTATAGTGGAGTCCACTACCAACTCCCCAGTTCTGACGAAGGGTCATCGACCTGAAACGTTAACTCTGTTTCTCTCTCCACAGATGCTGCCTGACCTGCTGAGTATTTCCAGCATTTTCTGTTTTTATTTCAGATTTCCAGCATCCGCAGTATTTTGCTTTTGTACCAACTTGCATGGGTTCTAATGCATGGCATCAACACTCTGCAATCAACTATGGGGCGTGTGGTCACCTCAAAGGCCGATACAGCTGAGCCCCCTTCCCTGCAGGAGTCTGTGACACCAGTAATAGCATCTCTCCCAGGGATGATCATACTGGGGCCATGCAGGCTCATGACTCAACCAATTCCTCTGCCTTGGACATGCTGGGAGTGCAAATGGATAGGGGCGTCACTCGGATCATGGAGCTCCTGGAGTCTGTTCTCCCGCAGATCAGCAGGTGTGCTGAGCCACAGCAGGGATAGTCGTGGAATGGGAATGGAACATGATGCCATCTCTTATGATAACAACTAATTCCCATCCTGGTGTCAGAAAGCCACCTGAATCAGACTGCTGAGTTGATACGGTCTGCAGCTGGGCCCTCTCAGGCCCGAGCTCCTGGTTATGGTCGACTCGAGCCTTTCATCAGCCTTTGAATGAGCCACAGCAGCTTCCCAACTCCCGTGAGGCAGCCACCTCGTGGAAGCACTGGAGTAGGTAAAACAACACTTCAGGCACAAGGGGCTCACAATAGGGTGAGAAATAGCTCATAAAACAGAAAAACCACAATGATGTTTGAAATTTTTGATTACAGAGAGTGTACCTGCATTAGTTGGTGATCCGGCAATGTTAATTGACATGAATACCAATTTTGGTATTTGGGCAGATGCTTTTGATTTTAAGGTAGAAGATCTGAAACGTATGTTCTATGTGAATATTATTGCAGGGGAGCACGGATTGTTCAGCTGAGGTTCTCTTCAATGAGCTGCTACCAAACAGCTCTGGCTATAAGCAACTGTTCGACCCCTCCTTCTTCTTCGATATCCTCTGCAGCATCAGTGTCCTCTCTCTTATCAGGCTGGAGGGCATCATTCAATGGTGGCTCCATGTGCTGTCCCCATTGCAGAGCAAAGTTATGCAGCATAGAACAAACCACAATCATATGGACACTTTTTTGGGCTGTACTGCAGGAATCCACTAGATGTGTCCAGGCATCTGAATCACTGTTTGAAGTCTCCAATGGTCTGCTTGATGAGGGCTCTGGTTGCCCCATTGTTCTGACTGTACTGGAGTTCCAGAGTGGTGTGTGGGTTCCTAAAAGGAGTTATGAGCCTTGTCTCCAAGCAGCCCCCTTTAACTTGCTGTGCACGGGCAAACCATGAGGAGATAGACAATTGATGCAATATAAAATTGTCAGGAAAGCATGATGTGCTGCTGGTCATCACACACCAGTTGCACATTAATAGAATGGAAGTCCTTGCAAGTTACTAATGATATGTAAAGCAGCCCACAGGACAACTTGGAGGAATCCTGCAATCTGTGAGAACCGCAAAATCCCATCCTGCTGCATCCGAATTTCCATGGGGAAAGTGTTTACTCTAGCAAAGAAGGCATCAGTCATCTGGCTAATATGCGTAAACTGCAAACTGACTGATGTTGCTGATATCCCCTGTAGCAGCCTAGAAGGAGTCAACTTCGTGCTGCCTGCTAATTATAATGACTGCAGCGCACAGCCTATCGCTAAATGTGCTGCTGACAGGCTGTGCATTCAGCAAGGGGCCGAAGTTCGCGTTGCTTGAGCGAGGCTAGCTTTACTTAAATCTAGCCTGCTCCTCTTAAAGGCAGTCTGCAGCTCTTAAAGGTGAGTTGCCTGCTGCTGATCAAAAATGGTAAAAGTGCTTCAGCACTAACACAAATGGCTCAAAAGACCAGGGAAAGGGCACTCAGGGTCTTGGATGTAGCACTCAAGCTTTGTGCAGGGGATCAACACTGGAAGAGAGGTCCTCTACCCACAGGGGGCCAGGAGGCCCTCCAGAAAGAAGGATGTGGGACAGATCGCTGAGGCGGTCACTGCCAACAGTGTCGCCCCCCAGGACTTGGCTCCAGTCCCCAAAGAGGTTTCATGTCCTCAGACGAGTGGTCAAGGTCAGTGAATGCATCTTCAAATGCTGTCTCCTACCAAATACACCACTAGCTTCACACTCTGCTCAATGCACGACCCCCCCCATCACTCACCTACCAACAATCTCTGCCAAACACGAGGCACACCTCACATTCCTAGCTTCACCTCACCCCCTTGGAAGAGACGATGCTGGCCATTCTTGGTAGGGGCATGGCTGAGCCCTTGGCCAACAGCAGGGCTGAAAGAATACAAGATGCTGGTATTGACATACATTATCCTCCTTCTCACATCCCACTTCCCCCTCATCACACAATATCTCCTGATTTACAAACTGCACATGGTGTAAGCATGCACCTCTTGCTTTACCCCCTTCCCCTCACCACAACCCTACCCTTGTGCCTCCTCATTTCAGACACCCAAGAAATACAGCCTGCCCAGTGGGTCAACAAGAAGAGGGAGAGGAGAGTGAAGAAGAAGAAACACCATCACTTGATTTCACACTCCCAGCCATCAGCTCCTTGAAGTCGTCCTGCAAGGCCAACTGCAGTGTCCCCCACTGAATGTCAGCAGCCTTCCACCAGTCATGCTGCAGCCACTGGGGTAGCACTGCGTAGGAGCACTAGGATAGGCAAAGGCACATGCAAGACACTCACTAAGGGAATGCACAAGGGTTTTGAGGTAATATTGGATGCATATATGGATAAAGTTGGATTGGAAAGTTTGCTTTGTGGTGGCTTTTATTTCAGCATTGTGGCCAAGAGGACGCTGTAATCGTCAGTAACAGAGGGAAGGTAAGGTGTGGGACAGAGGAGATTTACGAGGATGTTGCCAGCACTGGAGAATTGTAGCTATGAGGAAAGATTGGATAGGCTGGGGTTGTTTTCCTTGGAACAGAGGAGGCTGAGGGGAGACTTAATTGAGGTGTATAAAATTATGAGGGGCCTAGAGAGAGTGGACAGGAAGGACCTATTTCCCTCAGCAGAGAGGTCAATAACCGGGGGACATAGAATCATAGAATGGTTACAGCAGGGAAGAAGGCCATTCGGCCCGTCGAGCCCGTGCCAGCTCTCTGCAAGAGCACTTCAGCTAGTCCCACTCCCCCACCCCTTCCCCGTAGCCTTGCAATTTTTTTTCCTTCAGGTACTTATCCAACTCCCTTTTGAAAGCAGTGATTGAGACTGCCTCCACCACCCTTTCAGGCAGTGCATTCCAGATCCTGACCACTCACCGAGTAAAACATTTTTTTCCTCATGTTGCCTTTGGCTCTTCTACCAATCACCTTAAATCTGTGTCCTCTGGTTCTCGACCCTTCTGCCAATGGAACAGTTTCTCTCTATCTACTCTGTCCAAACTCCTCATGATTTTGAACACCTCTATCAAATCTCCTCTCAATCTTCTCTGCTCTATGGAGAACAACCCCAGCTTCTCCAGTCTATCCACGTAACTGAAGTCCCTCATCCCTGGAACCATTCTCGTAAATCTTTTCTGCACCCTCGCTAAGGCCTTCACATCCTTCCTAAAGTGCGGTGCCCAGAATTGGACACAATACTCCAGTTGAGTCCGAACCAGTGTTTTATAAAGGTTCATCATAACTTCTTTGCTTTTGTACTCTATACCTCTATTCATGAAGCCCAGGATCCCATAAGCTTTTTTAACTGCTTTCTCAACCTGCCCTGCCACCTTCAACGATTTGTGCACATATACCCCTAGGTCTCTCTGTTCATGCACCCCCTTTAGGATTGCACCTTTTAGCTTATATTTCCTCTCTTCATTCTTTCTACCAAAATGTATCACTTCACACTTTTCTGTGTTAAATTTCATCTGCCACGTGTCCGCCCATTCCACCATCCTCTTGAAGTCTATCACTATCCTCCTCACTGTTCGCTATACTTCCAAGTTTTGTGTCACCTGCAAATTTTGAAATTGTGCCCTGTACACCCACATCCAAGTCATTAATATATATCAAGAAAAGCAGTGGTCCTAGAACCGACCCCTGGGGAACACTACTGTATACCTTCCTCCTGTCCGAAAAACAACCGTTTGCCACTACACTCTGTTTCCTGTCACTTAGCCAATTTCGGATCCATGCTGCTACTGTCCATTTTATTCCATGGGCTTCAGCTTTGCTGGCAAGCCTATTACGTGGCACTTTGTCCAACGCCTTTTGGAAATCCAGGTACACCACGTCAACCGCATTGCCCTCATCAACCCTCTCTGTTACCTCATCAAAAAACTCGATCAAGTTGGTTAAACACGATTTGCCTTTAACACATCCGTGCTGGCTTTCCTTAATTAATCCACACTTGTCCAAGTGACTGTTAATTTTGTCCCTGATTATTGTTTCTAAAAGCTTCCCCACTACCGAGGTTAAACTGACTAGCCTGTAGTTGCTGGGTTTATCTTTACACCTTTTTTTGAACAAGGGTGTAACATTTGCAATTTTCCAGTCCTCTGGCACCACCCTTTTTCTAAGGAGGATTGGAAGATTATGCCCAGTACCGCTGCGATTTCTTCCTTCACTTCCCTCAGGGTCCTAGGATGTATCCCATCTGATCCTGGTGACTTATCTTCTTTAAGTACAGACAGCCTTTCTAGTACCTCCTCTTTATCAATTTTTATCCCATCCAGATTCTGCTCTACCTCCTCCTTCACTATGTCTATGGCAGCATCTTCTTCCTTGGTGAAGACAGATGCAAAGTACTCATTTAGCACCTCAGCCATACCCTCTGCCTCCTTTTTGGTCCCTAATCAGCCCCACCCCTCCTCTTACTTCCCGATTACCAGATTTAAAGTAATTGGTGGAAGGATTAGAGATTAGAGTTGAGAAGAACTTTTTCACCCAGAGGGTGGTGGGGATCTGGAACTCACTGCCTGAAAGCGTGATAGAGGCAGAAACCTTCATCACATTTAAAAAGTACTTGGATATGCACTTGAAGTGCCATAACCTACAAGGCTACGGACCAATAGTTGGAAAGTGGGATTAGGCTGGATAGCTCTTTTTCAGCTGGCATTGACATGATGGGTTGAATGGCCTCCTTCTGTACTGTAAATTTCTATGAAATGCTGAAAGGGGAATTGGGGTTCTGTTCACTGGTACCGCAGGCAGATGATTTGATCCAGGATATCCCGGCCAGAAAGGGGTTGTCTGGATTGCCTCCTTCCTTCCACTTCCTCCTGTTCTGCTTTTTCCTCTTCTGCTTCCTCCTCCTTCTCCCTCCGTGAGTAGCTTGTCCCCTTTGCTGCCTCTGCTCCATCTCCATGTCATGCTGCAGCCCAAGGGCGACTGGAACTAGAGCCCCCAGGACTGGGAGCAAGTGGTGTTCTCAGAGGCCTTCCTTTAAGATCCAACGCCTTGCAAACATCCTGCAGCACACCCTGTACTCTTCAACAACTTTTTAAATGTATTACACCAAGCCACTACTCAAATAAAATGCAAGAAACTCATACAAAAGCAAAAATCTAAACTTCCCTGAAAGTTGTGTGTCCCTTTAAGAAGCGCTGGCAGCGGGTCCATCATACTGCTGCACACACGTTCTACCATGCGTGCTTTGGAGAGGGAGTTAATAAGAGCGGCGACGTCCAAACTACCAGATCGTGCATCAATTCAGCATTGCACGCTGATTGACGTCACGATCTAGCTCATCTAACAATCTGAAGCCAGTGGAGGCAACAGCAGCGCTGCCGTCCTGCCCAAAATGGCAGCCGCTGCGTTCCATATTGGAAGCGAGGCAGCCGCCATTTTTTTTTAAACGGCTGGTGCAAGAGTGTCCAATTTCCCGCCCAAGTTATTTCTTTAACCCAAGATCAGAGATAATAAAATCACCTCTTTTGTTCCTCTACATGCCAAATAAATCATTGTATATGCTGTTTCTCCTCCATACACCCCCACCATATTGAAAGCAAGACTCGTTGCAGTTTCCTGTTGTAGCTAATTCTTTCCCAGGACCTCAAACTGTGGAATCTTTAAACCTCACTTTCCTCCTACAATCTTCAGGGTTTTAAAACCCAACCTTGATTTCATCTAATTACTACTTCATGATTTACTTAATCTTCTCCTTCATTCCTTTCAAACTTGGTGGTGTCCATCACAATGGGTTTGGCGCTTTAACTTGGTTTCTCAACAAAATGTTGAATTGATAAGACTGAACAGTTGTACCAAAGTATAATTCAAATCTGAATGGACTACTGTTGCTACCAGTCTGGTTGATTTGCTCTATGATGTTCCCATACTCCCTGTGAGCAAACATCTCAGCTCTACTCAGTGTCTCCCTTGAAGATCCCCCTGAAAAAAGGAAATAATCAGGTGGCCACAAATAATTGTCCTTGGTTCAGGCACATTGGTACACGAAAGCATCTTAGCACCAGGTTACTGTGACCTAGATGGCTTACTTTTTAGTGTGTAGTAATTAGTTCTGGAAATAAAAGCTAACAAGCAGTTGTTATACACAATGAAAATAAAAGCATAGTCACGTTATTTGTACAGATGCGTAAAATGACATGCTGTTAGTTTTAAGATTAGTGACCAACTACATTACCTAATGATTTCCTGTGCATACAGTGCTTTTGTCACGAGCATAAAGATTGCAAACAAAAATACTGTAATGGAATATGACTGAGCAAACAGGAAGATGGAGCAATCTTTAAAGAACCGGCCATGACTTTTGCTGTCCAACTATAATGATCTCCTGTTTATTCAGCAGGGAATGGATAATTTGGCAGTTCATATAAACAGAAATTTTAAATCTATTACAAAGCCAATATTTCATGAGCACAGGCTTTAAACCTATTTCCAGAAATGCATTACTGTATGTTTAATAATGAAACTAGCCATGATTCAGTTTCTGGGTTTTCGAGCAGCAAAATAAATACTTTCCACAGAATCTAGCCCACTCTACAATACATTTGTCTGTGATGGAATAAGAAGAAAATCAGTGCAACTAAGCAATAGTTCAATGTTCATTACAAAGACAAAATACTAAGTTTCTGCAGTACCAATCTTCTGCCACTAATGTTTTCATATAGTCCTTATGCACATATTAGCACAATCTAATGGCAGAAAATCACTACGGATATCTATGTAAAAGCATTTCTTAATAGTTTTTTTTCCATTTAACAATATTCAGCATGTTGGTTTATAAATACTGTTTTGATGGCCAATAACTTGAAGTGGAACCATCTTCATGAAAAAGTATTTGCCTAGTTTTCTTTAATAGAGCGTAAAGCTCATGGAGTCAAGGGTAAGCCAACATTGACTTTATATTTTTTTTGTTCCTATAATCTATCTTCAGACATTCTTGCAAAGGGAACTATAAATTGCAGTACAGGTTTAATAGCTAGCGGATCTTATAAGTTTCATAAACTGTAGCTAAAAAAAGAAAAATGTAATGCACCCATTATATTAAATGGCAACATTGAACCAAAGGTGACAAAGTCAAGAAACAGTGGAAGCTAGCACACAAGACTACACTTAGTGATTGCAATGGAAGTAAGCTTGCTACAGTTATAGATTACTGCAGCAACACGTGGTTAGACCAAGTCTGGCAAACCTTTCAAAACTTGGAAAAATAAATTGTATCTTTACAAAGAACCACAAGTTTTAAATATTGTTACTTAGCATTCTCATCAATATTCTCTGTAACTACAACTAGTGCACCATGCACATTTTGAACCGAGCATGACATTTTGACATAGTTTGTTCTCAACTATTCTCTTGAAATCTAAATTGTACTTTTTCATGCCCTCTCTCTCTTTCTCTCCTCTTGTTTCATTCCCCCTCTCTGCCTCCTTCTGCTCCCTCTCTGCTGCTATTTAATTTCCTCCCTCTCTCTGACTCTTCCTCCCACACACATTCTCTCCCCATTTGCCCCATCTCAGTCTCTCATTCTGGCTTTCTCTCTGTTACAGGCAGCGACTTGTTTAATAAACCCCAAGTGGCACCTCCATTCCAGGTAACAGCAACTAGCTTTTTGTCCTCATGATCGAGGCGATGTTGTTCCTCGATTTTTGTAGACAGTTTGTTTAAAACTGTGCATGTGCACTCCGGCTTGGTGTCATGTTCTGGATGAAATTAATTAGCAGATATTGTGAGTAACTGAAATTAATTAGGTGAAGGAGCACATTCATGTTTAGGTTTTCTTGACACAGCAGCTTACAATGCAAGTTAAATCCAAGAGTGTGATTTGGAGCTGGGCTAGGAATTTAGAGAGCAAGAAACAAGGTTCTTAGAGATGATGATAACATTTCCAAAGTGACCTACAACCCTTAAAGAGTTAATTTTGTATCTTCTTCTTCTTAGGCAGTCCCTCGGAACCGAGGATGACTTGCTTCCACATTAAAAATGAGTTCTCAGGTGACTGATGAGTCCAATGCGGGACCTACAGTCTCTGTCACAGGTGGGGCAGACGGTGGTTGAAGGGGCGGGTGGGTGGGGTGCTTGGGTTGACGTGCGCTCCTTCCGCTGTTTGCGCTTGGCTTCCGCTTGCTCCCGGCGAAGAGACTCGAGGTGTTCGGCACCTTCCCGGATGCTTCTCCTCCACTTTTTGCGGTCTTGGCAGGGATTCCCAGGTGTCAGTGGGGATGTTGCACTTTTTCAAGGAGGCTTTGAGGGTGTCCTTGAAATGTTTCATCTGCCCACCTGGGGCTCTCTTGCCGTGTCGGAGCTCGAGTAGAGCGCTTGTTTTGGGAGTCTCGTATCGGGCATGCGGACAATGTGACCCGTCCATCGGAGCTGATCGAGCGTGCTCAAAGCTTCGATGCTGGGGATGTTGGCCTGAGCAAGAACATTGACGTTGGTGCGCCTATCCTGCCAATGGATTTGCAGGATCTTGCGGAGGCAGTGTTGGTGGTACCTCTCCAGTGCTTTGAGGTGCCTGCTGTACATGGTCCATGTCTCTGATGCATACAGCAGGGCGGGTATCACTGTGCTCTGTAGACCATGAGCTTAGTGCCGGGTTTGAGGTCCTGATCTTCAAACACTCTCTTCCTCAGGTGACCGAAGTCTGCACTGGCACACTGAAGGCGGTGTTGGACTTCGTCATTGACGTCTGCCCTTGTTGACAGTAGGCTACCGAGGTATGGAAAGTGGTCCACGCTGTCCAAGGCCTTGTCATGGATTTTGATAATCGGAGGGCAGTACTGTGTGCCGGAGGCAGGTTGGTAGAGGACCTTTGTCTTACGGATGTTTAGTGTAAGGCCTATGCTCTCGTACGCTTCGGTGAAGGTGTTGACGATGGTTTGGAGTTCGGCCTCTGAGTGAGCGCAGACGCAAGCGTCGTCTGCATACAGTAATTCGACGACAGAGGATGGGACGACCTTGGATCTGGGCTGGAGGCGACGGAGGTTGAACAGTTTCCTGTTTGTTCTGTAAATTAGCTCCACTCCAGTGGCGAGCTTATTGAGGGTGAGAAGGAGCATTGCAGCAAGGAAGATCGAGAAGAGCATTGGTGCGATGACACAGCCTTGCTTGACCCTGGTGCGTACGTGAATTGGGTCTGTGGTGGAACCGTTGGTCAGGATCACGGCTTGCATGTTGTCGTGAAGCAGGCGGAGGATGGTGACAAACTTTTGAGGGCAGCCGAATTTGAGGAGGACACTCCATAATCCCTCACGGTTGATAGTTTTGAAAGCCTTTGTGAGATCAAAGAAGGCCATGTACAGCGGTTGGTGCTGTTCCCTGCATTTCTCTTGTATTTGACGCGCGGTGAAGATCATGTCCATTGTGCCCCTTAGTGGGCGGAATCCGCATTGCGACTCTGGGAGGAGCTCTTCGGCCACTGAGAGAAGGCGATTGAGGAGGATTCTTGCGATGACTTTCCCTGTGGCAGACAGCAAGGAAATTCCTCTGTAATTAGCGCAATCGGACTTGTCACCTTTCTTGAAGATGGTCACAATTATGGCATCTCTGAGATCCCCTGGCATGCTCTCATCCTTCCAGATAAGAGAAATTAGTTCATGAATTCGCGCCAGTAGTGCTTCTCCACCATGCTTTCGTGCCTCGGCGGGGATTCCATCTGCTCCTGAAGCCTTGTTGTTCTTCAGTTGTCGGATGGCCTTTTCAACCTCATGCCGGGCTGGAGTTGTGCTGAGATGGTGGCGGGTAGCATGCTGCGGGATGGAGTTGAGGACACTCGCGTCGAAGACAGAGTCTCGGTTATGGAGATCTTCGAAGTGCTCCTTCCAGCAGGCACTGACTGCCTCTCTGTCCTTGATGAGTACCTCTCCATTCTTGGCCCGCAGTGGGGTAGGGCCTTGGGTGCTTGGGCCGTAGATGGTCTTGACTGCGCTAAAGAATCCACGCACGTCGTGGTTGTCGGCTAGCTGCTGGATCTCCTGCGCTTTCTCCACCCACCATCTGTTCTTTAGGTCGCGAGTTTTTTGTTGGACCTCGGCCTTCAGGCGTCTGTAGAGCTGCTTTCTTGCTCTCGAGTTGTGTTGCTGTTTTCAGATCAGGAATGCCTTGTGCTTGCGGCTTATTAGCTCTTGGATCTCCTGGTCATTCTTGTCGAACTAGTCTTGGTGTTTCCTGGTCGAGTGACCGAGCGTCTCTTCACAGGTGCTGATTATGGAGGCCTTGAGTGCAGACCAGGCGCTGTGGACACTCTGGGGTAGAAATTAGGTCGCGCCCCATTTGGGGCGCAAATATCGTCTGGACGCAAATATTAGCGCCTGGCGCTAATTATCGGCACTGACTGGAAACTTCACTTTTACCGCCCCGGGAGGTGAGTGGAGCGCTAAATCAGGCACTGCACACCTGTCTTAAGGCGCAAAGGCCGAGCAGTGAGGCGCTAACTCAGAGCGCTGGCGAAGCTCATGTAATGTCAGTCAGCAATGGAACACACACACAATGGCACGGGCCAGTTCTTAAAGGGGATGGTTAATCTTGCTTTCCATCCACATCCTGTTCATTGCAGCCTTGAATCTCGGCCTGGAGAGACTTGCACATCAAATGTGCTGGAAAGAACAATGGAGAGTACCAGGCAAAGAGCTCAGAGTGCAGCTCCCACAGTCTCTGCTAAATCGATACAAGGAATGGCAAATCAAAATGAACCTGCAAAGTGCTGCTCAGTACCCAAAACTCCTTCACACAACGTTGAATCTCTCCAGAAGTCTCTCCCTCTCTCTCTCAGAATGCGTAGTTCAAAAATGCCACCAACAATAAAAGACAGGAAGAGGCCCCCTTTAAATAGCGCCCCCCCCAGCCCCACAGCGATTGATAGCGTTCCAGTCTTCTGGTCGTTGGAAGCGCCAGGCGGTAAGGCAGGGGGCGCCACTCAATTTCCGCTCCGGGGCGCCACAAGGGCGTTGCACCATGGAATGACGTCACAATCTGCGCGCGCAGGTGGTCGCAGCGGTAAGTTTTAGCGCCGCCGCACAATGTCAAGTTAAGTTCCCGAGCGGCCCTCTTAAGGCGCTAACGGGAGGCGCAACCAACTGAATTTTTACCCCTCTGTGTCTCTGCATCACTGGGAGTCGTCAGGTTGTTTGTGAGGCGCAGGCTGAATAGGGCTTTCTTAGCCGGGTCTTTGAGTGCTCCAGCGTTGATTTTCCTGCGGCATTGTTTCTGTTGCTGCCGCTGTTTTGGGGCTACATTGATGGAGATGACAGAGCGGATTAGGTGGTGGTCTGTCCAGCAGTCGTCAGCTCCTGTCATGGCGGGGGTGATGCAGACGTCCTTGCGGTCCCTCGCTCAGACGATGACGTAGCCCAGCAGATGCCAGTGCTTGGAGCGAGGGTGCATCTGCTGGATTACGTCATCGTCCGAGTGAGGGACCGCAAGGACGTCCGCATCACCCATGCCATGAAGCCTTGTACTTGTCTCTCTGATGGAACAAGGTGTTGGTTACGACAAGGCCATGTTTTGAGCATTTTGACAGGAGGAGGGTACCGTTGGAGTTGGCTTTCCCTCCCCCCTCTCGGCCGATTGAGTATTTTGTATCTATGCCCCAGATTCTTCTTGTACAAGCTGTTCACTTTTCCAGTGACTAATATGAATTTTCAAATCCTGTTAAATGACTATTCTATTCAGTTTTGGTTAATTGGTCAGCGGCTCTACAGCAAGTTGAAAATATGATGCACAATGGGAAAAAGGAAATTCAAATCACCATCATCGTTTGTTTCATCATTCATTCGGATCCTTTTAAATAAACTTCATAGAGCATTGGGAACTTCTATGTAGGTCAATCTTTCAATGTGAATTAGAATGTAATTCTCAGGAAAAAAAAGTCTGCTGAAGGCATTATTTTATTTTAAAAACAATCACTTGAAAATCTACTTTAGTTATTAGTAACTCCTCAAATATCAGTATTTTTGCTGTCAACAACCCTGACCTTGAATCCTTGGAATAGATGCACTTTAATTAGTGCAAGATCGCAGTTAAGCTTTATAAGAAATCTGCTGCACAGCAACGCCTGAAATATAAAGATCTGATGAAATAAAAAACCTTATTTTGTATTAGGTAGTGGAACAACAGGAAACGGTCACAGCAAAAGCAGATGACAAAATTGAGCCTGGTGGTTGCTGAGAGCACACAAACAGTTTGAGAAACTGCACTGGGTACCAACGAATTAACCAGAAGCTTCTCCCTGCATCATCCAGCAACCCTAATTCAGCAACTCTGAATACAATTTTTTTTACAAGCAAGGGACAGGATTCTAGGCAACAACACTGTGGGTTAGGGTTCGGCAGGTAGCATTCAACGTGGATTTTTTGGATTGACACATATTGAGATGTAGCGCCACAAAAGTATAAATGCTGAGATTTGGTTTAAGCATCAACAACTGTCATGGTGTTGTTGCAGTTACAATCTTGTAGAGGACCAATAGTCCAGCCACATCTCTTCAATGCTGTAAAGGGCAGACATTAGCACGGACTAGGTCATCGACATCATTTCAATTTATCTTGCATCAAAATGGAAAAATTATAGCCTTATAGCTGTTCCATTCCCGCCAACATACAGTGAAATAAATCACAATATGACTGTGGTTCAAATCCTGTAGCACTAAAATGAATTACTTCTTTTTAGGACACGCCAGTTGATCGCAGCAGCCAGCCATCTGTTCCTGTTGACCATGACAGAAAACCATAAACAGCAATATGTAATGTTAAGTGGTCACTATTATCCCCTGGAACTAATTTTTGATTGCCTTTGGGGCCTCTCGGAGAGGAATATCCCAGAATTATTTTTGCCTTGAATTTGCCTAGGGTTTTTTATTTCATTTTGCCTTTCAGGAGATTACATCCCTGCTGGTGGACGGGGAAGCATTGGGGGTCAGACTCAATGGACCAGCTGGTCTTTTTCTGTCTGTGTTTTTTGTATGTTTCGTATGTTAAGTTTGCATATAGAATAAATATACTTTGGAGTGTATTCTCAGGCAATAACATATATCAGGATTGCGGTGACATTGATAAAACCATTCAAGTTTCAATCCAGTAGTTTATCAATATTATCGCCACCCTGAGATATGTTATTCTCTTATGAATGTGTATTTGTAGAAGTTAATGAGATGAATGAACTGCAGAACTAACAAACACGAACACAGATTTTACTGACTGGACATATGCATGACTGTAAAGTTGGGCTGTGCGTGAATCACCTCCACATGTAGTGCACTGACTACAAGATGAATTTCTGGTGTCATCCTAATTATAAAATAACTGTGAGTTCCAGGCCTAGGAACCACCTTTGATCAGGAGCCCAACCATGGGGGTGGGAAATTGCGTACTGCTTCTGATGGATTTAAAATCCTGCAGCAGCTTAAAGGGACAAGAATTGTGATTGTAGAAGTTTTGCAAACAAGCAAGCTACTAGTAAAAAAAAATGATTGGGATCACAGAGTGGCCTAGTTCTCTGATGGGCATCAAGATCCTTCTTGAGGAAGTGAAGCAGAAGTGGGAGGGTTCCTCTTTGCCAATGATTGCTGGAAGATCCCAAGAACAGCAGACCAGAGGCAATGGGAGGAGGTCGTTAATGCCTCCTCCATAACATTGCGCACGTGGAAGCTGTGCAGGAAAAAGTTAATACGTGCAAAGTTGGGATCAGTAGCGCCCGCTGTTTGGATGCTACGGGTGCCGTTTGGGTAGCAAAATGGCGACAGATGCGCATGCGCACCCTTCTGACACAAATCAAGCCAGACTTCATATTGGCGAGGGCGTTAGTGTGCGCACAGCTAACATCTGCCGGAAGTATGCAGAGCAGGCAGATCATGACGTCAATCAGCGTGCAACGCATGTTTTGACGCCAGCAGTGCCATTTTGGAGCTTAATGCTCCAGCCAATGCCCTCGCTTAAACTCACCCGTCTGAACACGTATTAAGCAGCTGGAAGGACCCCCCCGCCAGTGCTATTTAAAGGGATCATCAACTACTTACAGGTTAGTTGCTGGTTGATTTCTTCTGGCTGTTGCTACAATTCTACAAATGTGCGGTGCTTTCATAGTTCTTTCAAGTTGCAAAAGTCTACAGGGAATGGTGTGGCAAGTGCTGAAGGACTTTTTCCTGGCTTCAAGGCTTCTGTACAAATCAGTTGCTGCCAGACATGGGTGCATTAGCAGGCATTCCCCTTGGAATACAACATGACTGGGAGAATGAGCAGAGGTCACGCAGAGCAGGGCAAACTGCTAGAAGAGGGAGAAGGAAGAGGTGGAGGGGGAGAATAGCTCTCAGCAGGAGGCCATATCTGCCCAGGATGTTCAGGGAGCAATTTTCTTACCTGAACCTCAGCAAGGAACAATGTGTGAGATATCTGTAATTCAATAAGGACGTCCTCACTGAAATCTGCCACTTGCTGCAGCCACAACTGCATCCTCAGAGCAGGGCGAGGACCGCATTGCCAGTGGCTGTGATGGTGACCGTGGCGATTAACTTTTATGTGTCTGGATCCTTCCGGGCTGGAGCTGGAGATATTTGCAATATGTCGTAGTTTGCTGTCAACTGTTGTGTAAGGGAGGTCACTGAGGCTCTCTATTCAAAGAGAGCTGACTGCATTTCAATTTCTGTTGCCGGAGAGCAGCAGGTGGAGAGAGCATGCGGCTTTGCTAGGATTGCAGGTTTCCCCATGGTGCTGGGTACCATTGACTGCACGCAGATCGCTTTGCGGGCGTCACATGTCAACTCAGCCATATACCGGAACCGAAAGGGATTCCACTCCCTCCACGTCCAGCTGGTGTGCGACCATAGGCAGCGAATCATGCAGATCAATGCCCGGTATCCTGGCAGCAGTCAGGATGCCTTCATTCTGCAGTACACTGTGCCATCCGCATCTGAACCACCACGGCAAATCAAAGGGTGGCTACTGGGCGACAAGGGCTAGCCTTTGACGACATGGTTCATGACTCCAGTGCGTAACCCACTCACACATGCGCAGCATGCATACAATGAAAGCCATCCTGCCACATGAAATGTGATAGAAAGAAAAAGAAAGACTTGCATTTCTATAGCGCCTTTCACAACCACCAGATGTCTCAAAGCATTTTACAACCAATGAGGTACTTTTGGAGTGTAGTCACTGTTGTAATGTGGGAAATGCGGCAGCCAATTTGCGCAAAGCAAGCTCCCACAAACAGCAATGTGATAATGACCAGATAATCTGTTTTTGTTATGTTGATTGAGGGATGAATGTAAGAACACACTATTTGCTGTAAATTTTGCTGTAACTTGAAAAGTTGATCAAATTTTATGGACCATCATGCTTTGCGAGGGCAAGAGACTGGTTGCTGTGAGAACTTTGCAAAATAAGATGCTGTGGTTGTAAGCTGTGAAAGCTGCCAATTGTCTTTCAACAGATATGACAAACAGACTTTTAAAGTTCTGTGGGAACAGACTATTGAGCTGTGGCATCAATGCAAAAACAAAAACATCTTCAAACTATGGAATGTAACTAGCCTTGAAACCCACGGATGCTCAACGAACTATTGATGAAAAGAACTGAAAAACAACTGATGACCATTGTCGGTATAGTTAGAAACAAGTCAACAGTGGGAGGATTGCCAAGTTTTGGGATATAAAAGATGCTGTAAATTGACCACTCACTGCTGCAGCAGGGCGACCTGGTCAGTTGCCAGAAATCATACGTCTAGTCACTGCTGGATTGACCACTCGCTGGTGTTAGTACGTATGTGGTGTTTTGCTTGAGCTTAAAGTAAAGGGATAGCTCTGTGTATGCTGAGGTACAATTGAAATTATTATATGCTACATAACTATCGGATGCTTACTTGTAATCTCTTGCTGAGTAAAAGAAGTTTCACAGATTCATTGGGTTTTGTGTTGTCTGTTCGACGGGTCTGAACTTTGGAAACTGCTTGACGAGGCGAGGGGTGATTTCCGCACGACTTACAATAAATATTGGCCAGGACACCGGGGATAACTCCCCTGCTCTTCTTCGAAATAGTGCCTTGGGATCTTTTACGTCCACCTGAGAGGGCAGACGGGGCCTCGGTTTAATGTCTCATCTGAAAGACGGCACCTCCAACAGTGCAGCACTCCCTCAGCACTGCACTGGAGTGTCAGCCTAGATTTATGAGCTCAAGTCTCTGGAGTGGAGCCTGAACCCACAACCTTCTGCCTCAGAGGCGAGTGTGTTACCCACTGAGCTACAGCTGACACTAAAGATAGAGCAAACCACTGGCGTGCTGAAACAACGCTTCCTCTGCCTGGACCACGCTTGAGAAGTCCTGCAGTACTCAGCAGAGCGGGTGTCAAGATTCGTGGTGGTCTGCTGCATGCTGCACAACCTCGCCATCATGAGGGCACAGCCCTTGCCAAAAGCTATGTGGTGAGCAGCTGAGGAACAGGGAAAAGAGGAAAAGGAAGAGGAAGGGAGAATCCTCCTCAATCGCCTTCTCCCAGTGACTGAAGAGCTCCGCCCAGAGTCACAATGCGGATTCCGCCCACTAAGGGGCACCATGGACATGATCTTCACTGCGCGTCAACTACAAGAGAAATGCAGGGAACAGCACCAAGCGCTGTACATGGCCTTCTTTGACCTCACAAAGGCCTTTGACACCGTCAACCGTGAGGGATTATGGAGTGACCTTCTCAAATTCGGCTGCCCTCAAAAATTTGTCACCATCCTCCACCTGCTTCACGACGACAAGCAAGCCGTGATCCTGACCAACGGATCCACCACAGACCCAATTCACGTACGGACTGGGGTCAAGCAAGGCTGTGTTATCGCACCAATGCTCTTCTCGATCTTCCTGGCTGCAATGCTCCATCTCACCCTCAGTAAGCTCCCCTCTGGAGTGGAGCTAATCTACAGAAGAAATGGGAGACTGTTCAACCTCCGTCGCCTCCAGTCCAGATCCAAGGTCGTCCCATCCTCTGTCATCGAATTACAGTATGCAGACGACGCTTGCGTCTGCGCACAATCTGAGGTCGAACTCCAAACCATTGTCAACACCTTCACCGAAGCGTACGAGAGCATGGGCCTTACACTAAACATCCGTAAGACAAAGGTCCTCTACCAACCTGCCCCCGCCACACAGTACTGCTCCCCGATTATCAAAATCCATGATGAGGCCTTGCACAACGTGGACCACTTTCCATACCTTGGGAGCCTACTGTCAACAAGGGCAGAGGTCAATGACGAAGCCCAACACCGCCTTCAGTGTGCCAGTGCAGCCTTTGGTCGCCTGAGGAAGAGTGGGTTTGAAGACCAGGACCTCAGACCCGGCACTAAGCTCATGGTCGACAGAGCAGTAGTGATACTCGCCCTCCTGTATGCTTCAGAGACATGGACCATGTACAACAGGCACCTCAAAGCACTGGAGAGGTACCACCAACGCTGCCTCCGCAAGATCCTGCAAATCCATTGGCAGGATAAGCGCACCAATGTCAGTGTTCTCGCTCAGGCCAACATCCCCAGCATCGAAGCTTTGACCATGCTCGATCAGCTCCGATGGACGGGCCACATCGTCCGCATGCCCGATACGAGACTCCCAAAACAAGCGCTCTACTCGGAGCTCCGACATGGCAAGAGAGCCCCAGGTGGGCAGAGGAAACACTTCAAGGATACCCTCAAAGCCTCCTTGAAAAAGTGCAACATCCCCACCGACACCTGGGAATCCCTGGCCCAAGACTGCACAAAGTGGAGGAGAAGCATCCGGGAAGGCGCCGAACACCTCGAGTCTCTTCGCTGGGAGCAAGCGGAAACCAAGCGCAAACGGCGCAAGGAGCGCACATCAACCCAAGCACCACACCCACCCGCCCCTTGAACCACCGTCTGCCCCACCTGTGACAGCGACTGTAGGTCCCGCATTCGACTCATCAGTCACCTGCGAACTCATTTTTAGTGTGGAAGCAAGTCATCCTCGGTTCCGAGGGACTGCCTAAGAAGAAGAAGACAACCTCGCCATCATGAGGGCGCAGCCCTTACCACCAGCTATATGACGAGCAGCTGAGGAGCAGCGGAAGCAGCATGCTATAGACAGGGCTAAGCGATCCCACAATCAACGGATCAGATCGAAGCTCTGCAGTCCTGCCACATCCAGTCGTGAATGGTGGTGGACCATTAAACAACTAACGGGAGAAGGAGGCTCCAAGAAGATCCCCATCCTCAATGATGGTGGAGCCCAGCACGCGAGTGCAAAAGACAAGGCTGAAGCGTTTGCAACTAACTTCAGCCAGAAGTTATGAGTGGATGATCCGTATCGGCCTACTCCCGAGGTCCCCACTATCACAGAAGCCAGTCTTCAGCCAATTCGATTCACTCCACGTGATATCAAGAAACGGCTGAGCGCACTGGATACAGCAAAGGCTGTAGGCCCCGACAACATCCCAGCTATCATGCTGAAGACTTGTGCTACAGAACTAGCTGCGCCTCTCGCTAAGCTGTTCCAGAACAGCTACAACACTGGCATCTATCCGACAATGTGGTATGTCCTGTCCACAAAAAGCAGGACAAATCAAACCCGGCCAATTACCGCCCCATCAGTCTACTCTCAATCATCAGCAAAGTGATGGAAGGTGTCATCGACGGCACTTACTCACCAATAACCTACTCATTGATGCCCAGTTTGGGCTCCACCAAGACCACTCGGCTCCCGACCTCATTACAGCCTTGGTCCAAACATGGACAAAGGAGCTGAATTCCAGAGGTGAGGTGAGAGTGACTGCCTTTGACATCAAGGCAGCATTTGACAGAGTGTGGCATCAAGGAGCCCTAGTAAAACTGAAGTCAAATGGGAATCAGGGGGAAAACTCTCCACTGGATGGAGTCATACCTAGCACAAAGGAAGATGGTTGTGGTGGTTGAAGGTCAATCATCTCAGCCACAGGACATCACTGCAGGAGTTCCTCAGGGCAGTGTCCTAGGCCCAACCATCTTCAGCTGCTTCATCAATGACTTTCCCTCCAACATAAGGTCAGAAATGGGGATGTTCGCTGATGACTGCAGTGTTCAGCGCCATTCTCAATTCCTCAGATAATGAAGCAGTCCATGCCCGCATGCAACAAGACCTGGACGACATTCAGGCTTGGGCTGATAAGTGGCAGGTAACATTCGCGCCACAGAAGTGCCAGGCAATGACTATCTCCAACAAGCGAAAGTCTAACTACCTCCCCTTGACATTCAATGGCATTACCATCGCCGAATCCCCCACCATCAACTTCCTGGAGGTCACCATTAACCAGAAGCTTAACTGGACCAGCCACATAAATAATGTGGCAACAAGAGCAGGTCAGAGGCTAGGTATTCTGCGGCGAGTGCCTCACCTCCTGACTCCCCAAAGCCTTTCCGCCATCTACAAGGCACAAGTAAGGAGTGTGATGGAATACTCTCCACTTGCCTGGATGAGTGCAGCTCCAACAACACTCAAGAAACTCGACACCATCCAGGACAAAGCAGCCCGCTTGATTGGCACCCCATCCACCACCTTAAACATTCACTCCCTCCACAACCGGCGTACTGTGGCTGCAGTGTGTACCATCTACAAGATGCACTGCAGCAACTCACCAAGGCTTCTTCGACAGCACCTCCCAAACCCGCGACCTCTTCCACCTAGAAGGACAAGGGCAGCAGGCGCATGGGAACACCACCACCTCCAAGTTCCCCTCCAAGTCACACATCATCCTGACTTAGAAGTATATCGCCGATCCTTCATCGTCGCTGGGTCAAAATCCTGGAACTCCTTCCCTAACAGCACTGTGGGAGTGCCATCACCACACGGACTACAGCGGTTCAAGAAGGCGGCTCACCACCACCTTCTCAAGGGCAATTAGGGATGGGCAATAAATGCTGGCCTTGCCAGCGACGCCCAGATCCCATAAACGAATTAAAAAAAAGGAAAAAGAGGAAGAGGAAGAGGAAGGGAGGAGGCAGCCTAGACAGCACGTTTCTGCCCGGGCTGTCTGTGACGAACTAATTCGAGCGCGATACCAGTAACCGCATCCCCAACCCCAATTCCCCATTCACCAACAGTTCCACACCTTACCTTCCTTCTGTCATGAACCATCACAGCATCCGCTTGGCCACAATGCAAAAATAAACACCACCACGAAATAAACATTCCAAACCAAATTTATAAATCAAATCATGCCATATTGCTAACAAATGTCCACTGATCACCCTTGTGCTTTCCCTTAGTGCCTTGTCTTCCTTGTTCCTTTGCTTGTCCTAGTGCTCCTACGCAGTGCTACCCCAGTGGCTGCAGCATGGCTGGTGGAAGGCTGTTGACTTTCAGTGGAGGAGACTGCAGATGGCCTTGGAGGATGACTTCAAGCAGCTCTGAGCCTAGAAGGCCTGGCTGTGGACTGCACCATCTCGACATGGGCGGCAGCAGTCTGGGCTGGCTGACAGGCAACAGCAAGGGCACTGGCAGAGTGGCAGTGGTGGGAGGACGAATTCTGTCATCCTGAGAGAGGGCAGCAGGTTTGTGCTCCATGAAGCCACTGCCAGCCCTCCCACCCCGGGCAGGCTTCCCAATGCACCAAGCGTTTAATTGTGCATACCCATCAGCCTTCTTCTGTAGTCTGCCCCATCGAAGTCCTCATTTGAGTCCTCCGCAGCAGAACTTGTGTGCAACCTTGCCCTCCAGCGAGCAGGCATCTGCGCTGTCCTTGCCCCCTGCTCTGGCTGCAGCCCACTCGTGCCGGTGTCTCACCAAGTGCAGATCCCGCCTCTAATCTATCCTCTGAGATACGCACAGTGTCAGTATCTGAGCTGGTGGCTGTGAGTGTGAAGTCATGTGACGGTGTGTATTCATCATCACTCTCTTCTTGGTGTTCCTCCACTGCCTGGCCAAGTTGCACTTCTTTGGTATCTGAAAGGAGAAAGGCACAAGAGTAATGATGTGGTGAGGGGAGAGGGGGAAAGTAAGAGGTGCATGCTTACACCATCTGCAGCTTGCAAGCTTGTAAGCAGGAGATAGTGGGATGAGGAGGAAATGGGATGTGAGAAGGAGGATTAGGTATGGGGTTACCATCATCTTTGATGGTTTCAGCGCCGCCGCAAAGGTCGTTCCAATAATGGCCAGCACCGTCACCTCCACGGGGGTTAGGACATGCAGGCACCCCTGTCCCCTGCCGGTTAGCTCCTGCTGCCTCCAGTTGTGCGCCACCTTGTCCTGCAAGAGAGAAGGAAGTGTGTCAGTGAGTGTCGTGCAATCTGTTTGGGTGATGTGGCTGTCATGGTGCAATAACTGGCAGTGTGTGCAAGCTGTGAGATGTGGGTGTGTGGTTTGCAACAATGCTAAGTGTGTGAGGGTGAGGTGAACCATATGATATAAGGTAAGAGTCCCGATTGATAGAGATTGTTGGTAGGTGAGTGATGGGGATGTGGTGAATTGAACGGTGTGTGAGGCTGGTGGTGCAGTTGGTAGGATATGGCATTTGAAGGTGCAATCACTCACCTTGGCCACTTGTGTGAAGTCATTGAACTTCTTGTGGCACTGCAACCAGGTCCTTGGGGCTGACTCCTGGCATTGACCTCCATGGCTATCGCTCCCGCTGCCTTTTGAGCGTGTGTCTGGAGGTCCTCCTGGCCCTTTGTGATATGGGACATCTCTCCTACTTTCCACCTCCTCCACCAAGGCCTCCAGTGCAGCGTCGAAAAAACCCTGAAGCCTGCTCTCTCCTGTGTTGTGCAAGTTGTCATTGTTCCCAGGACAGATTCACTTCCTGAACGACTGCCAGCACCTGCTTCAGGCACAATGCACCTCACTTTTAAGAGGTGCAGGCTAGCTTTAAGCAGTGCAGACTAGATTTCAATGGTGCTAGCAAGTTACGATTTTGGGCCCCCTGCTGATGCGTGCTGGCTGCACGCTGAAATCATTCAAATGAGCAGGCATTGCAATCAACTAGTGCAGGCTAATTGTGCCATCACGATCCCTGTGCCCGTTTTCAGGGGCTATCCAATTTAGCCCCCCAAGAATCTTACTATGTCAACCAAGGTAAGAGAACCTACCATTATTTTACAATAATACAGTGTGCAAAGCATTCATGGCATTTACAAATACCTGCCCCTCACACTGTCTTACTTTCCAACCTCATCATAAATGTCAATGAGGTAGTGGAATGTCTTTTATACCTCCAGCCTTCATGTAGAAGTGTTGCTTCATTCAAATCTTACAAGCATTCGGCCCAAGATAGTTCTCCCATTTACTGCAGATGATTGTTGCATGCATATTTCATCATACCCATTATGAGCTGCATACTGACACTTGGATATTACTGCATGTCATTTTAACAACTGTAACTTCACACTCTACTTGCAAAAGACTGCCCATTACAGCCAGGATATCAATGACAGGTGGCTGAGGACCCACAGAGTGGGGCTGAGAGCTCAGGGAGTACAGCAGAGAGCCCATGGAGCTGCACTTCCCTCTCCCACCTTTATCCCATGCCCTCTTTCTTCCCCGCCTGTCCTGGTCGGTCCCTTCTCCCAACCTTTTCTGCCAGCCCTGTCCTCTCTCCCATCCTGCATAGCCTTCTCTCCCACTTTCCCCATCCCTTTCCTTCGCCTGCCTTCTGCTTATTTCTTTCTCTACTCCCACTCTTCCCCTTTCTTCATCCCTCCTCATCTTCCTCTCCCATACCATCCCCTGACAACGTATCGAGATTTGTGATCATCTCCTGCATGCTGCACAACTTCTCCATCATGAAGGACTGGCTCTAACCACAACCTGGCAGCAAGAAGTGCAGCAGGAACAGCATGAAGAGGAGGAAGAGGATGAGCAGCATTAACCACCAGTGCCCCTAGCGACCACAGCTCTGAGAGAGCAGCTCATTCAAGAGCACTTCAGGTAAACAATCCTTTCCATCTTCAATACACCGACAGTCCACATATCTTTATATTCTTATCACCACCATTCTTACTAACAACATCTGATTGCCTTCCTTCAGTTTAGCCTTATGGATCTTGCCCTCACTCCACTACAAATATTAACACCAACACCAAATCCCAAAATTTTTTTTTATCCAACTTAGTTCAATCTGTGTCTAACATTTAACAGGAATAATTAAGAATCACCCTTGTGTAACCCCTTAATGCCCGTCTTGCGTGCTTGTTTACCTATCCTAATGCTCCTACGAAGTGTATCCTCATTTGCTCCAGCTTGGGAGGTGGAAAGCTACTGAGCTTCCACTGAGGACACTTCAGATGGCCGTGGTGGGCGACCTTGAGCAGCTCTGGGCCTTGAGGGTCCAGCTGCAGACTATAGCATCTCGGCATGGGCTGGGGCAGTCTGGCCCAGCTAGCTGTGTGGCACTAACAAGCGCACTGGCATGAGTGAGTGGCGGGAGAACAGGCATGATGTTATCCTGAGAGATGATAGCAGATCCCTCTCCCATGGAGCCAAAGTGAGAAGAGAGTGTAGAAGTGATGTCACACGCTGAAAGCTCCTGTCAATACTGGTCCCAGAGCCAAGATGGCAGCACAGGGTTGCCGATAGACCGCGCAGTGCGCCTAACAATTCCTCACCTATGCCCATCAGCCTTCTCTAGGGGAATCAAGGGATATAGGGATCGGGCGGGACAGTGGAGTTGAGATCGAAGATCAGCCATGATCTTACTGAATGGTGAAGCAGGCTCAAAGGGCCGTAAGGCCTACTCCTGCTCCGATTTCTTATGTTCTTCGGTAGACTGGCCCTCGAATCTGCATCCGAGTCCTCTGTAGAGCAGAGTTAGTATGCGATCTCGCGCTCCTGCGAGCTGGCCCCTGCCCTAGCTCCTGACCTGTGATTCTCCTCACGAAGACCCCTCTGCTAGCCTACACTCTAAAGTGTGCATGGTGCCAGTCTCTGAGCTGATACTTGCTGGGATCAGATCGAATGACGCTGCATCTTCAGGGAGGCTGACCTCCCCTTCCTGAAGTGGCAGAAGGGTGTCCACATTTTCAGCACCTGAAATGAAATAGAGGGACAAGGGTGAGTTTTTAGCGTCAAGGAAGAGCAGAGGAAGAAGTGGCTGATGAAAGCAGCTGTAGTTTTTTTTTATTCGTTCCTGGGATGTGGGCATCGCTGGCAAGGCCAGCATTTATTGCCCATCCCTGTTTGTCATGTATTGTGTAGGGTAAGACAGAAATGAGAAGGAAAAAAAAGGATAAGGTGTGAAGAAACCCTGCGCGATGTCTCCTCCAGCATTGCCACTCAACCACGGTCATGACTCTCCCCCTGCCTGTGAAGGCCAGCATGTTTTCTTTCAGAGTGGCGAGGATGTGCAGGTGAGCTCGGCATCCTCTGGTGGCAGCCTCCAGGAGTAAGTTATGCGCGATCTTCTCCTGCATGAAAGAAGGGAGTGTGTTAGTGACATCCGTGTGAGAATGTGCCTGTCATGGTCAAATGGTCTGCATGCAGCGTGTAAAATGCAAGGTGTGGGAAAGAGAGGGTTGCAATAGTGGTGTGTATGAGGAAAAGGAAGTGGAATGAAGTGTGGTGCTGTGATTGTCGGAGAGTGAAGGGTGAGGGCAGTATTGTGAGCAGTGAGGCGGTGTGAGAGGAGAGTAAGAGTGCAATATTCTTACCTTGACAACTCTGGTGAAGGCATTGAACTTCTTTCTGCATTGCTGCATGTCCTGGGATCTAAGGTCCTGACATCGACCTCCTCTGCAACCTCTTCCCATTAGTGGCGGAGATGTTGCCTGGAGGGCTTTCTGCCCCCTGGGAGGAACAGGATCTCCCTTCCACCGCCTGGTCTAGGACCTCCAACATAACATCAGAGAACCTGGATGCCTTCTCTGGACCTCCTCCACCTATTTTTTTCAGTCTCAGACATTTTTTTTCAATATCAGAAGTTTCCTTGTTGTCTGCAGCCAGGGTGCATCTCCCCTTTAAGAAGTGCTGGCTGCCTTTAAGTGGTGTCAGAGATGCCTGATTTTCTGCCCCCACCCCTGCAAATAAAGTGTGCAGCCAACGAATAGTGCGGATAGTGCTGGCTTCACACCTAAATTAATATAATGAGCTGCCAGCGCAAATTTCACGTGGTCTCTGGGAACACGTCAACAGGCGCGGGCAGCATACGCCCCCGCCTTTCAGGTGCAACTGAATTTCTAGGCCAGGAAGTCACCAAATCTTAATCATTACAAGGTTAAGATTTTACCTTAGATATTTCCTTGCATACAGCGACGTTAGTCACTTCCATAAGTCATCTGAGCGTCTTACAGTTAGTTAAGTCCCTATACTGCCCAATAAGTAACTATGCAATAGCGCAACCAAGGAATATGAATTGAACTGGATATTCATGTGTTTAGTCAATCTTTCCAAAGGTGGAATGAGAAGATATGGTAAGATGAGTTCAGATATGAATCGTTAAGCTGTTTTATTTCATAGCAAGTGCTCACACAAACCAACAGTTATGATTGTACTCACTTAGTTCAATCATTACAACATGTCTTTGTGTAATACAAAATAATGAATTTGCTATGCTTCCTCATATCAGCCTTGCTTGACTTGAACAAAGTAACTTCTCCTGCTTTCTAACTTTCCCAGTGCCTTTGCTGTGTCTGACTGCCATTGCAGCACACTGTTTTAAAAAAAACTGATTGAGTGTCTGTCTCTTTTTTTTAATCTTCCTTTGTTCACAGCCAAAAGGGACCAGTGACTTCCCAACACAATGCATGTGAGGTGTTTATTGATTGACAAGTTAGGCTAATGAATTGCTTACTTAGTCGATGGGGAAACAACATTAGCATTTTAACCAGCTATCACCTCAGAACCTTTTTTTCACTTGTGTGAATACATTATGATTTAGAATACATTTAAAACAAACTCTTTTCCCAAATTCTTTCTGTGGAAAAAGGTCAAAACAATTCCAAGACATTCCACCTCCATGAGGCTTTTGTCAGCCCTCCTCCCTAAGCTGAGTTGGCTTCCTTACCCCAAAACCCTTTCCCTTTCTGGGGTAGTTTTCTTTCTTTCCCCTCACTGTGGAATCCTTCATTCAAAACATCATGCTTACAGCCAAATACATAGCTTGAAAAGGGTTGATCTGCAAGGAGAACAATTAGAGCACACTTCTCTTTTACACTTGGTTTCAGGTGTTTTTAGACAAATACATTGCCATGAAGAACTGCACAAGAATATGAAGAATTGCTGATGCTCAGCATGATGTTCTTCACTGTGCTTCTCACACAAATTCTATTAAGACTGCATTAAACTGCAAAGACATTCATGCTGGAAATATCAGTGACACACTTATTCTGATGCTTAGTAGAAGTCGAGGCATTGATCTCACATAAATCAACTGGAGTAGAGGTGGATTAGTCAGCTAAGGAGCAGAAATTGAAGACTAGCATCAAGAAGAGAAATATTCACAAACACTCTATCAGTAAAGCTTTCCCTACATGTGCAGAAATTGGATGAAAGAGGGGATTTAGGATTAAAGATGAGGCTACACATTGTAAGCTAAGGCCGTCCATGGTTTAAAATGCAGTTGCATCAGGGACACTAATTTTTTGACCAGATGCTGGAAGGTGTATGTGTATGCAGGAAAGAGAAGCAGGAAAACAGTAGGCAACTAATGGTACAGTGGTATACACTGTCCTCTCATCACAAAAATCTACTCCAGATTCCAGCCCTGAAAGTGCTTTCTTGACAGCTATGAGTCGTAAATAAAATCAGCATGAATAATCACAGCCCAGTTTTTATAGGCATGAGTATATAGCATAAAGAGGCTCATAATCGAGCACTAAAGCACTTGCATGATAAGAGATTACAAAGAAGAATAGTGTTGAAACCAGAAATGTTACAGTGATGCACTAAGGTGAAGTTTGAGCACAGTGTTCAGGTAGAGCCTAAAGGACTTTACACTGCTTCAATTCTTACTATGCCTGACTTGGAAGTGCTTGATGCAGACAATGAATGTAAAAAGTAGAAAAGTGTTGCATTATCCAGCATCCTGATGACCACAAAAATTTATATATATTTTTTTAGAAGAATGCAGAAATGGGAAATTAAAGCAGACATTATGGGGTAGAAATTAGGTCGCGCCCCATTTGGGGCGCAAATATCGTCTGGACGCAAATATTAGCGCCTGGCGCTAATTATCGGCACTGACAGGAAACTTCACTTTTACCGCCCCGGGAGGTGAGTGGAGCGCTAAAGCAGGCGCTGCACACCTGTCTTAAGGCGCAAAGGCCAAGGAGTGAGGCGCTAACTCAGAGCGTTGGCGAAGCTCATGTAATGTCAGTCAGCAATGGAACACACACACAATGGCACGGGCCAGTTCTTAAAGGGGATGGTTAATCTTGCTTTCCATCCACATCCTGTTCATTGCAGCCTTGAATCTCGGCCTGGAGAGACTTGCACATCAAATGTGCTGGAAAGAACAATGGAGAGTACCAGGCAAAGAGCTCAGAGTGCAGCTCCCACAGTCTCTGCTAAATCGATACAAGGAATGGCAAATCAAAATGAACCTGCAAAGTGCTGCTCAGTACCCAAAACTCCTTCACACAACGTTGAATCTCTCCAGAAGTCTCTCCCTCTCTCTCTCAGAATGCATAGTTCAAAAATGCCACCAACAATAAAAGACAGGAAGAGGCCCCCTTTAAATAGCGCCCCCCCCAGCCCCACAGCGATTGATAGCGTTCCAGTCTTCTGGTCGTTGGAAGCGCCAGGCGGTAAGGCAGGGGGCGCCACTCAATTTCTGCGCCGGGGCGCCACAAGGGCGTTGCACCATGGAATGACGTCACAATCTGCGCGCGCAGGTGGTCGCAGCGGTAAGTTTTAGCGCCGCCGCACAATGTCAAGTTAAGTTCCCGAGCGGCGCAAACATCGCTGCGCCCGGGCGTTAGCGGCTTTGCGCCCCATTAGCGCCCTCTTAAGGCGCTAACGGGAGGCGCAACCAACTGAATTTTTACCCCTATGTTTCTTACTGCCTGCAATCAAAAGAGTGAGGAGTAACTTACTACATGCCCTCCAATTGGTGCTTCCCTGTAGGAACACGATTGGTTATCAGTGGCACAGTATGTTCACAGTGCCCAAAGCTTATGCATTGTTGCAGCAGAAAAAGATCACATTATAAATTGGTCAGCATTCATTTTTCTCATACTTATCAAACCAGTTCCATCTTTAACTAATACCCAGCACATCAGATACTTTACATTGAAAGTGGATATGAACCAATTGAGCTACTACTACCCCGAATGTGCGCGCTATGGTAGGTGCCTCTTGTTGTTATCATAGAAACATAGAAGATAGGAGCAGGAGTAGGCCATTCGGCCCCTCGAGCCATTTAATGAGATCATGGCTGATCATCCAAATTCAGTACCCTGTCCCTGCTTTCTCCCCATATCCTTTGGTCCCTTTAGCCTTAAGAAATATATTTAACTCCTTCTTGAATATATTTAATGAATTGGCCTCAACTGCCTTCTGTGGTAGAGAATTCCACAGGTTCACCACTCTCTGGGTGAAGAAATTCCTCCTCATCTCAGTCCTAAATGGCTTACCCCTTATCCTTAGACAGTGACCTCTGGTTCTGGACTCCCCCGCCATCGGGAACATCCTTCCTGCATCTAGTCTGTCTAGTCCTGTTAGAATTTTATAAGTTTCAATGAGATCCCCTCTCATTCTTCTAAACTCTAGCGAATATAAGCCTAATCGACCCAATCTCTCTTCATACATCATTCCTGCCATCCCAGGT
Source organism: Squalus acanthias (assembly GCA_030390025.1). Taxonomy (NCBI): domain Eukaryota; kingdom Metazoa; phylum Chordata; class Chondrichthyes; order Squaliformes; family Squalidae; genus Squalus; species Squalus acanthias. Next base: position 206,444,805 of record CM059425.1, read on the forward strand.
ATCAGTTTGATGAGTCTTCGCTGCACTCCCTCCATGGCAAGAACATCCTTCCTCAGATAAGGCGACCAAAACTGCACACAATACTCAAGGTGTGGTCTCACCAAGGCCTTGTACAACTGCAGCAAGACATCCTTGCTCCTGTACTCGAATCCTCTCGCTATGAAGGCCAACATACCATTTGCCTTCTTAACCGCCTGCTGCACCTGCATGCTTACCTTCAGCGACTGGTGCACAAGGACACCCAGGTCTCGTTGCACTTCACCTTTTCCCAATCTATTGCCGTTCAGATAATAATCTGTCTTCTTGTTTTTGCCACCAAAGTGGATAACCTCGCATTTATCCACATTATACTGCATCTGCCATGCATCTGCCCAATCACCCAACCTGTCCAAATCATACTGGAGTTTCTCTGCATCCTCCTCACAGCACACACGCCCACCCAGCTTTGTGTCGTCTGCAAACTTGGAGATATTACATCTAGTTTCCTCGTCTAGATCATTAATATATATTGTGAATAACTGGGGTCCTAGAACCGATCCCTGCAGTACCCCACTAGTCACTGCCTGCCACTCGGAAAAAGACCCGTTAAATCAACTCTTTGCTTCCTGTCTGCCAACCAGTTCTCTATCCAAGTCAGTACCTTACCCCCAATCCCATGTGCTTTAACTTTGCACGCCAATCTCTTATGCGAGACCTTATCGAAAGCCTTCTGAAAGTCCAAATACACCACATCCACTGGTTCTCCCTTATCTATTCTACCAGTTACATCCTCAAAAAATTCCAGTAGATTAGTCAAGCATGATTTACCTTTTGTAAATCCATGTTGACTTTGTCCAATCCTGTCACTGTTTTCCAAGTGCTCTTCTATTACATCTTTTATAATGGACTCTAGCATTTTCCCCACTACCGATGTCAGGCTTACCGGTCTATAATTCCCTGTTTTTTCTCTACCACCTTTTTAAAATAGTGGGGTTACATTAGCTACCCTCCAATCCATGGGAACTGTTCCAGTGTCTATAGAATTTTGGAAGATGACCAGCAATGCATCTACTATTTCTAGGGCCACTTCCTTAAGTACCCTAAGATGTAGATTATCAGGCCCTGGGGATATATCGGCCTTCAATCCCGTCAATTTCCCTAACACCATTTCCCTACAAATACTGATTTCATTCAATTCCTCCCTCTCATTAGACCCTATGTTCACCGACATTTCTGGGAGGTTATTTGTGTCTTCCTTTGTGAAGACAGAACCAAAGTATGTATTTAATTGGTCTGCCATTTCTTTGTTCCCCATTATAAATTCCCCTGATTCTGACTGCAAGGGACCTATGCTTGACTTCACCAATCTTTTTCTCTTCACATATCTATATGTTTCTTGGTTTCAACAGAGAAGGGGAGTAGTTATAAAGCTATCAAGCTAACAGAGCCAGCTTTTTATTTCTACTGGTTTTGGATTAGTATGTTTGAAGAGAAAAACAGCAGCAGCAGCTTTAACCTAGAATCACTAAGACACTAAGGGCTAGAAATTGGACTCCTTAGCGCCTCCCCATATCGCCTCCGGGGAGCGATAATGGGGCACTAATGACTTACCACCCGGGCGTGGCGAGATAAACGACTCCCGCTAACTTGGCAAGGAGGTTTGCGGCGGTGGTAACACTTTGCGGCATGGTCTCCTGCATCCAGAAATCGTGGCGTCATTGCCGTGCTCATCGTCCCGGTAGAGCCCCGGACCCGAACTTCGGTTCCGCCCCCTGCAGCATCGCCGGGCGAAAACACCGACAGCTGCAGGAAGCGTTGTTCGGGAGGCCGGGCGCTTCGGGGGTGGAAGTTAAAGGGGAGGTTGCCGAGGTAAGTAGGAACATTTCTAAAATGGTTTATTTCAATTTTTTTCACTTCTCCTGGGCCGCGATCGATCAGCCCGGCACTCTGCTGGAGTGCTTGGGGTTGATTGGGCCGGATCGCGGCTGCCGTCGGGGACCAACTAACTGGTCCCAATGCAGAGCCTGCAGCGATGGCCCGTCCTTTTAAGGGAGGGAAGGAGCCTCAGAACGCGGCAGTGCTGCACGGCCCATTGTGCAGCGCTGCACCTCTACCGCCCCGCCTGCGTCCTTCAGCGCTCCAGGAAGGAAATGGAGCGCTTAATTTAGAGCTCCACTTCCTTCCTGGAGCACAAACACCGAATTTAGAAAAAGGCGGTAATCATTAGCGCCTGGCGCTAAGTTTCCCAGCTTTCATTCTTTACCGCCCCCAAATGGTGCGATATCGAATTTTTCCCCAAAAATAGGTGTTGTAAAGGAGCAGCATAGGAAAGTGGTCAAGTGTTTTTCTAGAGAATTAGGGGGAAACAATACATTTGCAGGCAAGTCCCCAAGGCCTTGGGTATCTCCAAGAATTCAGTTCCAGAATGACATAAGCAGATGCTTGAAAGCAGGTTGCCAGCGTGCTCAGCTGCTGAATGGCATACGGCTCGGGACACAATTAAATATAAACGTACAGTACAAGATTAAATACTTCAAACAGCATACCTATATTTGGCACAGTCACAGCACATCAGAAAACAGAGTGAATTCATTTTAAAGACTATTTGTACTGACCTGAAGTTACATATCTATACTGACTAGTTTACTGAAACATCAGCTCCAGCAATCAATGTGAGACCACTGGAAGTCAATTTCAAAGTTAAATGTTACGTATGGTTCTCACTTTAACACAACATCCATTCCATAGCATCTTTATGTGGATACCTGAAGCACTTCTGATGCTTAGCAGAAGTGGAGGCACATACACAGATGCTAAAAAATTTGGAGAGAGAATAGGGGAATATGACAGGCAGTAGAGGAGAATGACAGTGATTGGATTACAGGTCTGACTGCTGTTTTATACCGGCTAGAATTTAAATCTGTATCATAATAAGGCCTATCTTAGGTGTGGGTCTTGCTTTCATGAGCGCTGATTCAGAACTAGTAGTTCATGTCAGTTTCTGGTGACAGTCGGTGACGAGCAATGTTCCACTTAAGCCGCGTGACCGCATGGTGCTCTAGAGCTCCCACGCAGCTGGCTCACCGGCTTTTAAATGGAAAAACTGCGCATGCGTGGATTTTTGAAAGGGTCGCGAAGCCCGTTAACGGGGCTGCGCTGCCCAAAATAAAATTAGAGGGAACATTGGAGACGAGCAAGTCTCATAAGTGGCATTGGACAACTGGGACATCTTGATGGGGTGCGGCATCTCAAGGTGCCTTGCATAGGTCATTCCACCGTGTTGAAGGCAGTCCTCGGCCTCTTACAGTGTTCCAATGAAGCTCAACGTAAGCTCGAGAAGCAGCACCTCAGCTTTCTATTAGGCACTTTACAGCCTTCTGGACTCAACATCGAGTTCAACAATTTCAGAACATAACCTCTGCCCCTATCTTTTTTTTTCTCTCTCTCACGTGGCAGCTGTCGATCATTCTGCCATTGCCATTTACACTTCATCTAGAGTCACCTTTTGTTTCTTAACTTGTCCCATTACCATCTCCTTTTACCTTGCACCATCATTCCTTTTGTCTCTTAATCTCTCCTGCCTTCCATCCCATCACAGACCTTCCCTTTTGTTCTTTCCTCCCCTCCCCCTACACTTGCTTAAAAACTTGTTACATCTCCATCTTTTTCCAGTTCTGATGAAGGGTCATCGACCTGAAACGTCAACTCTGTTTCTCTCTCTACAGATGCTGTCTGATCTGCTGAGTATTTCCAGCATTTTCTGTTTTTATGGCAATACACCAGTTGGATCTGGGTAGAGTCCAAGATGATATGCCCAATAATGGAAGATTGGAACCAAGTAAACACTCTGGCAAACTCAATAATCCAATACCTGAGCTAGGGTGGTCATCAGCACTCCAGAGTACTGTTAATGATTGACTAACCAGTCTGACTCAGTCACTGGACAGGTAGACCAGTCATTGCAGGGGGGTTCTTCCCACTCAGCTGCAGATAGACATGCAAGCCAATACTCGAGTGGGTTGGGTGGTCAAGCAGCAGAAAGTTCTGGTAGGCTGTGGAGTTTTAGTTGGTTAAACTCCAACAATAACTCTGGGCACACTTGGAGCTCTATAAGCCTTGATTCTTAGCAACCTGTGTATCTGGAATTATGGAAGTGGTGTGTGTCCCTACAGGGAGAATGGGGGCAGGAAACATAAATTCTGCTGATGTGGATTACTCAGTGGCTTAGTTTGTAGATTCTTAAGCGCGGTGATGGGTTTCTGTGCATCAGACATTTGGCCAACCAAAAACTAATGTCACATGTAGTGGAAAACGCAAGATAGAATCTGAACCCTCCTTGTTCCCCAAAGCCTCCAATTTAAAAGTCTCATGCTCATGTTTAAAGCCCTTCATGGCTTCGCCACTTTTGAGCTCTGTAACCTCAAACCCGGCACTAAGCTCATGGTCTACAGAGCAGCAGTGATACCCGCCCTGCTGTATGCCTCAGAGACATGGACCATGTACAGCAGGCACCTCAAAGCACTGAAGAGGTACCACCAATGCTGCCTCCGCAAGATCCTGCAAATCCATTGGCAGGATAGGCGCACCAACGACAGTGTTCTTGCTCAGGCCAACATCCCCAGCATCGAAGCTTTGACCACGCTCGATCAGCTCCGATGGACGGGTCACATTGTCCGCATGCCCGATACGAGACTCCCAAAACAAGTGCTCTACTCGGAGCTCCGGCACGGCAAGAGAGCCCCAGGTGGGCAGAGGAAACGCTTCAAGGACACCCTCAAAGCCTTCTTGAAAAAGTGTAACATCCCCACCGACACCTGGGAATCCCTGGCCCAAGACCGCACAAAGTGGAGGAGAAGCATCCGGGAAGGCGCCGAATACCTCGAGTCTCTTCGCCGGGAGCAAGCGGAAGCCAAGCGCAGGCAGCGCAAGGAGCGCACGTCAACCCAAGCACCCCACCCACCTGCCCCTTCAACCACCGTCTGCCCCACCTGTGACAGAGACTGTAGGTCCCGCATTGGACTCATCAGTCACCTGCGAACTCATTTTTAGTGTGGAAGCAAGTCATCCTCGGTTCCGAGGGACTGCCTAAGAAGAAGAAGAACCTCCTCCAACCCTACAACCAGACCGCTCTCCCCACTGCCCCCCCACCACCCCCACAAAAAAAACCTGGAACTCTCTGTTCTTTTCAGCTCCCAGAGGCAAAGCTTACATTTTAAGGGGCCCTGTTTTCCTTTTTTTTTGGTTAAAGATAAATTTTAAATGATTTTGGAAACAACAGTTATTATGTATATAAGCCGGGATTGATCTCCTTCGAGCAGAGTAGGTTAAGCGGAGATTTAATAAAGGTGTTCAAAATTAAGAAGGGTTTTGATCGAGTAAATAAGGAGGAACTGTTTCTACTGGCAGGAGTGTCAGTAACCAGAGGTCACAGATTTAAGGTAATTGGCAAAACAACAAGAGGGCAGATGAGGAGAATTTTTTTTGCACAATGAGTTATGATCTGGAATGTACTGCCTGAAAGGATGGTGAAAGCAGAGTCAATAATAACTTTCAAAGGGAAGTGGATAAATACATGAAAAGGAAAAATTTGCATGGCTATGGGGAAAGAGCAGGGGAGTGGGACGAATTGCATATCTCTTTCAAAGAGCCAGCACAGGCACAATGGGCTGAATGGCCTCCTTCTGTGCTGTACGATTCTATGATCTATGTACAGACGGTGCATATATCCAACTTCATCTGGAGATGTGTCCAGAGCTGGGTATCATCACTGGAAGTTCAGCCAAATACTGTTGTGGCCCATGGAGTGGAGGTCTCAACGTGAAAACAAATAAAGGTAGGGAGCTGCTTTGCTGATTTGAAAAGAACAGATGCTGATTGTTGGTTTGGATCACTGGGAAACTTATCCTGGTCTCTGGCTATGTGAGATACCATGATGGGATGCTTAGAGGAACTGCCAAGCCTGCACAACACAGCTTTGGTCAAGTCATGTGTGGTTCTATTTTTTTCTTTTGTGGATACTATATAAATAGCAGCTATGCCTGAGATTTCTCATGAATCTCAGCCATACCACTGGAGAAAGGTAACGATTGGACACCAAATACTCCTCCACAAGGAGGGAGGGAAACATGGAAGATATGTCAGTCTTAGTTACTTTTGCATACCTGCTGGTGGCCAGTTGCAGAGCAATGCTTGACAGAGGGCTGAGGATAGGTTATCCTTCTCAGTCAAAAACCTAAATGAGAAGAAAAGAAAATAATTAAGAAAGATTTGAAAACTGTGTTCTGACTTGGAAAATACTGTCCAGCAATACAAAAGGTTAATATTGGTATGGTTAGCGAGCTAATTAATACAATAATTAAAGAATCAAAGCTCTGTGGGTAGATGTTGCTATAATTATAGCCAATCTTTATATACTACACAAGTAATTGTCAATATGCAATACTCTGCCGTGAGTATACGACACTCATTTTAAAATCTTTCAGAATTAGATCCCGTGTATTCATTATTTTTAATAACATATATCATGGAGTTGGTGGAGCCACTGTTCTGTTTTTGCACTGTTTCCATTTCCAGCTTGTTTTCAGTTTTCTCCCCTTTCTCTCTTCCCTGGGGTACAGTTCCACAAGTTTTCTGATATTAGAATACTGTGCACAGCTCTGGTCTCCAAATTTACAAAGATGCTCCCAGAACTGAGAGGTAATAAGTATCAGGAAAGATTCAACCGGCTGGGGCTCTTTTGTCTAGAAAAGAGAAGGCTGAGGAGTGACGTAATCGAGGTCTTTAAAATTGTGAAGGGGTTTGATAGGGTAGGCGTAGAAAAGATGTTTCCACTTGTGAGCGAGACCTAAACTAGGCGTCATAAATATAAGATAGTCACTAATAAATCCAATAAGGAATTCAGGAGAAACTTCTTTACCTAGACAGTGGTTAGAATGTGGAACTTGCTACCAATTAGGCCCACTCTCCTGCCTTTTCCCCAGAGCCCTCAATTTTTTTCCCCTTCAAGTATTTATCCAATTCCCTTTTGAAAGTTATTATTGAATCTGCTTCCACCACCCTTTGAGGCCGTGCATTCCAGATCATAAAAATTCACTTTGTAAAAAAAAAAAAATTCCACATCTCGCCTCTGGTTCTTTAGCTCTGTAAAGCACTTTGAGGCACAGGACTAATCACCCTCGTAGAATTCCAATGCACAAACAAGTCCTCTCTTGTTTTTATAAGCTCTATTAGTGAATGCTCCGAGAGAACTAATCAAAGCATCCACTGGAGATAGAAGTCCCTGATAGGACCATCATCACCTTTCAAAAACGTGGATGTCTCCAGTTTTGGATGCAATACTTAATTTCCCAAATGTGAGAGAAGATGCCTTCAGTGAGCACAGGATTGGTCGTTGGTGTTGCAATACAACCTAATAGGTTTTGTTTCTTTTCTTTGTCTTGTGGTCAGATGACTAGAATTGCCTATTTTGCTTTGTCTTGAATGTGACAGTCAAGTATAATGTGTATTTGGAGATTTTCCATCTTGTGCCAATCGGCGTCAGCAGGAACAGACATTCTAACTTCCTGGGAAATCTGAAGAAGGAAAACCCTGAACTGGTGGGTATGGAAAACGCAAGATTCTTGTCTAATTTAACCACCTCCTCTAAATCCAGAGATCATTAGTTCAAATCCTACCACAGCAAGATGTGAAACTGAATTCAATAAATCAGGTTGTTTGTGGGCTAGCACCAGAAAAATTACCATGAAAGTTTCTGGATTATCATAAAAAATGCAACTGTTTCACTAATGTCGTTCAAGGAAGGAAACCTGTCACCCCCTTCCCCGTGTGACATATAAATAACTCCAATACAACAACATTGACTATTATTGCCTTTTGAAGTGGCCTGGGAGCCCACTCAGTTATAAAATAACATAAACAACAAGGATATGCACCTTTAACATAGAAAAATGTCTCACAGCACTTCACAGAGGTGCAATCAAAAAAGAGATGCTGAGACAAAGACAGAAATATTAGGAGAAGTGACTAAAGCCTTGGCCAATGGGGTGAGTTTTAAGGAGGCTTTTAAAAAGAGAGGGAGGTGGAGGCGTTTAGGGAGGGAATTGCTGTGGCACAGCCGTTAATGGTGAGGTGAAGGGAGAACCAGTGTCAGAGAAATGGAGAGATCAGGCTGGAGGCCGGTGATGTTACGGAGATGGATGTAGGCCCTTTTTGTGATGGAGGAAGATATAGGTTCGGAAGCTCAGTTTGGTGGTGAATAGAACACCGAGGTTGCAAACAGTCTGGTTCAGCCTCAGTTGCCAAGGAGGGGAATGAAATGGGTGGCATGAGTACGGTGCTTGTAGCAGGAGCTGAAGATGTTGGTTTTGGTCTTCCCAATGTTTAGCTGGAGAAAATTTGCAACTCATCCAAGACTGGGTGTCAGACAAACAGTCTGACAGCACAGAGGCAGTGGAGAGTTTAAGAGAGGCGGTGGAGAGATAGACCTGGGTATCATTACTGTACACACAGTTTTTTTTATTCATTCACGGGATGTGGGCATTGCTGGCAAGGTCACCATTTATTGCTCATCCATAATTGGCCTTGAGAAGGTGGTGGTGAGCCACTGCAGTTGCTGTGGTGAAGGTACTCCCACAGTGCTGTTAGGTAGGAAGTTCCAGGATCTTGACCCAGCAATGATGAAGGAAGATGATATATGTTCATGTCGGGATAGTGTGTGACTTGGAGAGGAACTTGGAGGTGATGGTGTTCCCATCCAGCTGCTTCCCTTGTCCTTCTAGGTGGTGGTGGTTCGACTCTCTCTTATTGGAGATCAAGACTGCAAGTATTCTGTACAACACTATTAGCTTGATAACATATCTTAAAGCCGTTGCTTGATATCACGTGGAGTGAATCGAATTGGCTGAAGACTGGCTTCTGTAATTGTGGGGAACTCAGGAGGAGGTCGAGATGGATCATCCACTTGGCACTTCTGGCTGAAGATGGTTGCAAACACTTCAACCTTGTCTTTAGCACTCACGTGCTGGGCTCAGCCATCATTGAGGATGGGGATGTTCATGGAGCCTCTTCCTCTCGTTAGTTGTTTAATTGTCCACCACCATTCATGACTGGATGTGGCAGGAGTGCAGAGCTTTGATCTGATCCGTTCATTGTGGGATCACTTAGCTCTGTTTATAGTATGCTGTTTCCGCTGTTTAGCATGCATGTAGGCCTGTGTTGTAGCTTCATCAGGTTCACCCCATATCTGTGAATGATGTCACCAAAAGCCAGCATGTAGATGAGGAAGACAAGGGGGCCAAGGATAGATTCCAGAAGGACTCCAGAGGTAATGGTGCAGGAGTGAAAGAGAAACAATTGCTGGAGATGCTCTGGCTATGATCTGATAAGTAACGTGGAACTGAGCAAGGGCAGCTCCATGGAGCTAGACAACAGAGGAGAGGTTTTGGAGGAGGATGTTGTGCATGACCATGTCAAAGGCTGCAGAACAGTCAAGGAGGATGAGGAGGGATAATGCACCATTAGTCACAAAGAATATCGTTTGTGACTTTGGTTAAGGCTGTTTTGGTGTTATAGAATGGAGAAAACCTGATTGGAGAGATTCAAAGAGCTGTGGATGAGATGGGCACAGATTTGAGCTACAAAAGAGAACAATAAGAAATATTGAACAGACATATCAGCAACAACCGAGGTATTGAAACAGTGCAAAACTGAGCCAATCCCAGCCCAGTTGTGCCCGACAAAGTCCTCTTTGCTAACATCTGGGGAGTGATGCTTAGATTGTGCGAGTTGCTCCACAGAGTCAAACAACAGCCTGACATAGTCGTATACATAGAATCATATCTTTCACCCAACATAAGAACATAAGAAATAGGAGCAGGAGTAGGCCATTCGGTCCTTCAAGCTTCCTCCGCCATTCAATGAGATCATGGCTGATCTTCTGCCTCAACTCCATTCACCGGCCCTATCGCCATATTCCTTGATAACCTTACTAGTCAGAAATCTATCGACTTCTGTTTTGAATATACCCATTGACTGAGCCTCCACAGCCCTCTGGGGTAGAGAATTCCAAAGATTCACCACCCTCTGTGTGAAGAAATTTCTTCTCATCTCAGTCCTGAATGGCCTACCCTTTATCCTGAGGCTGTGGCCCCTGGTTCTAGACTCCCCAGCCAAGGGAAACATTCTCCCAGCATCCACCCTATCAAGCCCTGTAATAATTTTGTATGCTTCAATGAGATCCCCTCTCATTCTTCTGAATTCAAGAGAATATAGGCCTAGTTTACTCAATCTCTTCTCATACGACAGTCCCGCCATCCCAGGAATCAATCTCATGAACCTTTGTTGCACTCCCTCTATGGCAAGTATATCCTTCCTTAGGTAAGGAGACCAAAATTGTACACAGTACTCCAGGTGTGGTCTCACCAAGGCCCTATATAATTGGAGTAAGACTTCTTTACTCCTGTACTCAAATCCTCTTGTAATGAAGGCCAGCATACCATTTGCCTTCCTAATAGCTTGCTGCACCTGCACATTCACTTTCAGTGACTCATGTACAAGGACACCCAGGTCCCTTTGAGCATCTGCATCCCCCAATCCTTCACCATCTAGGAAATACTCTGCCTTTCTGTTTTTTCTACCAAAGTGGATAACTTCACATTTATCCACATTATATCCCATCTGCCATGTTCTCGCCTACTCACTGAGCCTGTCGAGATCCCCTTGAAGCCTCTTCACAACTGACACTGCCACCTAGCTTTGTATCATCAGCAAATTTGGAAATGTTACATTTAGTCCCCTCATCCAAATCATTGATATAGATTGTGAATAGCTGGGGCCCAAGCACCGATCCTTGCGGTACCCCACTTGTCACAGCCTGCCATCCTGAAAAAGACCCGTTTATCCCTACTCTTTGTTTTCTGTCTGTTAACTAATTCTCAATCCATGCTAGTATATTACCCCCAATTCCATGTGCCCTAATTTTGTTCACCAACCTCTTGTGTTGTACCTTATTGAAGGCCTTCTGAAAATCCAAATACACCACATCTACCAGTTCCCCTTTGTCTACTCCACAAGTTACATCCTCAAAGAACTCCAATAGGTTTGTTAAACAGGATTTCCCTTTCATAAATCCCAGACTATTCCATCAATATCTCTGGGTATGTCCTTTTCCGACAAGAAATTAGCCTGGCAAATTTCAGTCCTATCAGCCTCCTCCCAAATCAGCAGCAAAGTGATGGAAAAAGCAATCAATAGTGCTGTTAAGTGACACCCATTCACCAATAACCTGCTCGCCAACGCTCAGTCCAGGTTCCGTCAGAGCCACTCGGCTTCTGACCTCATCATAGCCTTGATCCAGATATGGACACATGAGGTGAATGCCAGAGGAGAGGTGAGAATAGCTACCCTCGACATCAAGGCAGCATTCTACTAAGTATGGCACAAAAGAGGCCTAGCAAAACTGAGGTCAATGGCGGTTAATGGGAAAGAGGTCAGTGGCTGGAAAAGAAAGAAGAAAGAAAGACTTGCATTTATATAGCGCCTTTCACGACCACCAGACGTCTCAAAGCGCTTTACAGCCAATGAAGTACTTTTGAAGTATAGTCACTGTTGTAATGTCGGAAACACGGCAGCCAATTTGCGCACAGCAAGCTCCCACAAACAGCAATGACCAGATAAACTGTTTTTGGTATGTTGATTGAGGGGTAAATATTGGCCAGGACACCGTGGATAACTCCCGCTGCTCTTCTTCGAAATAGTGCCATGGGATCTTTTACGTCCACCTGAGAGAGCAGACGGGGCCTCGGTTTAACGTCTCATCCGAAAGACGGCACCTCCGACAGTGCAGCACTCCCTCAGCACTGCACTGGAGTGTCAGCCTAGCTTCATGTGCTCAAGTCCCTGGTGTGGGACTTGAACCCACAACCTTCTGACTCAGAGGCGAGTGTGCTACCCACTGAGCCACAGCTGACACAAGTCATACCTGACACAAAAGAAGATTGCCGTGGTTGTCGGAGACCAATCATGTCAGTCTCAGGACATCACTGCCGGAGTTCCTCAGAGCACTGTCCTTGGTCCAAACATCTTCAGCTACTTCATTAATGACCTTCCCTCTGTCATAAGGTCAAGAGAGGGGCAATTCACTGACAATCAATGTTCCCTCTAATTTTTTTCAAAAATCCGTACATGTGTGGTTTTTGCATTTAAAAGCCGGTGAGCCGGCTGCGCGGGAGCTCCAGACAGCTGTGTGGTGTTAAAGGAAACATTGTTGACAATGTTCCTCAAATAATGGAGCAGCTCATCCCAGCCTACAGCCGGACCCAGATAACATCCAGGCTTGGGCTGACAAGTGGCAGGTAACATTTGTGCCACATTAATGCCAAGAAATGGTCCAAGAGGAAATGACTCAACAACCTCCCGTAACCTTCCATTGCACCAGCAATGTCGAGTGCCCCACTATCAACATCCTGAGGGTCACCATTGACCAGAAATAAGAAAGAACTTGCATTTATATAGTGCCTTTCATGACCTAGGATGCACAAATGCGCTTCAATGATCCCTCAATGCCTCACTATCATCTACAAGGCTCAAGTCAGGAGTGTGAGGGAATATTCAACACTTGTCTGGATGGGTGCAATTTTTTTTTTTTATTCGCTTATGGGATCAGGGCGTCGCTGGCAATGCCAGCATTTATTGCCCATCCCTAGTTGCCCTTGAGAAGGTGGTGGTGAGCCGCTTTCTTGAACCGCTGCAGTCCGTGTGGTGATGGTACTCCCACAGTGCTGTTAGGTAGGGAGTTCCACAATTTTGACCCAGCGACGATGAAGGATCGGCAATATACTTCTAAGTCAGGATGGTGTGTGACTTGGAGGGGAACTTGGAGGTGGTGGTGTTCCCATGCACCTGCTGCCCTTGTCCTGCTAGGTGGAAGAGGTCGCAGGTTTGGGAGGTTCTGCCGAAGAAGCCTTGGTGAGTTGCTGCAGTGCATCTTGTAGATGGTACACACTGCAGCCACGGTACGTCGGTGGTGGAGGGAGTGAATGTTTAAGGTGGTGGATGGGGTGCCAATCAAGCGGGCTGCTTTGTCCTGGATGGTGTCGAGCTTCTTGAGTGTTGTTGGAGCCGCACTCATCCAGGCAAGTGGAGAGTATTCCATCACACTCCTTACTTGTGCCTTGTAGATGGCGGAAAGGCTTTGGGGAGTCAGGAGGTGAGACACTCACCGCAGAATAACTAGCCTCTGACCTGCTCTTGTTGCCACAGTATTTATGTGGCTGGTCCAGTTAAGTTTCTGGTTAATGGTGACACCCAGGATGTTGATAGTGGGGGATTCAGCAATGGTAATGCCATTGAATGTCAAGGGGAGGTGGTTAGACTCTCGCTTGTTGGAGATAGTCATTGCCTGGCAGTTCTGTGGCGCAAATGTTACCTGCCACTTATCAGCCCAAGCCTGAATGTCGTCCAGGTCTTGTTGCATGTGGGCATGGACTGCTTCATTATCTGTGCAGTTGCGAATGGCGCTGAACACTGTGCAGTCATCAGCGAACATCCCCATTTCTGACCTTATGTTGGAGGGAAGATCATTGATGAAGCAGCTGAAGATGGTTGAGCCTAGGAGACTGCCCTGAGAAACTCCTGCAGCGATGTCCTGGGGCTGTGATGATTGACCTTCAACCACCACAACCATCTTCCTTTGTGCTAGGTATGACTCCAGCCAGTGGAGCGTTTTCCCCCTGATTCCCATTGACTTCAGTTTTACTAGGGCTCCTTGATGCCAGACTCGGTCAAATGCTGCCTTGATGTCAAGGGCAGTCACTCTCACCTCACCTCTGGAATTCAGCTCCTTTGTCCATGTTTGGACCAAGGCTGTAATGAGGTCGGGAGCCGAGTGGTCTTGGCGGAACCCAAACTGGGCATCAGTGAGCAGGTTATTGGTGAGTAAGTGCCGCTTGATAGCACTGTCAATGACACCTTCCATCACTTTGCTGATGATTGAGAGTAGACTGATGGGGCGGTAATTGGCCGGGTTGGATTTGTCCTGCTTTTTGTGGACAGGACATACCTGGGCAGTTTTCCACATTGTCGGATAGATGCCAGTGTTGTAGCTGTACTGCGATTCCACCAGGTGGCAATGTAACACAATTAAACTCATGAGCAGCGGCTAAAAGTAAACAATACAAATTCTGCTGCCTACAATGTCTGCATTTTTTTGGAAAATAATACTGAGGTGCTGAAAATCACAACTGCCCAGTGGAAAATCCATAATCTTATTGTCGGAAAGTGTACTGCATTTGATTCTTTTATAAACATAGGATCTACTTTAAAATTCATACATCTTGGTATGATCCAATAGCAATCCAGTCCACCCAACTCAAACAGACTTAATGTAATGCAAAAAAAAATTGTTGTGTTGTCATTAAAGTAATATCTTCTGGTTGCAAATTGCTCTTTTAGTGCCATGTTACAATGTGTAATTTATTTTCTTCACGTCTATTTTATAGATATGGCTGTTTCTTCTGCAAAGGATCCAAGAACCTGGAATTCTGATCAATAGAATCTTTAACCACTGCAAGCCAGAATAAAACCACTTTTCATTGCATGCGAGAGTAAAACCACCTTATTTTTAAACCTTGTACAGTTAATTGCATTTATATATTCTCTTTTTCTTCCCCAATTTATTTTTTTACAGAAAGAAAGAACAAAAGAAAGAAACTTCAATCCTCTTTTATATATACATACATTGCTATTGTTTTCATCCCTACTGAACTGGACTGGCCTCTGTTACCCTTTATTCTGTATTGATTTGCTCAGAATGAATTGATTGTAGCTTCACCAACATTTGCTTAAACTCCTCTCACTTTTCTACTGTAGATCTCACAATCATTATTGTGCTCTTACTCACTTTTCAAAATTTATTTTGAAGCCTGATCTTTTGAAGTCCAATGTTTTGGTATCACTGGTCCCGAAAATCTGCAGGGGTTCTGCCAAAGACCCCTTGTACCTCCAGCGGGAGACTGGCAGAAGCCACCAGAAAATGGCAGGGACTCTGTTGCGAAAGCTTCCGACTATTTCCAGGATTTTCTGGCCCACTTTATAGGGGACAGAACCTACTGAAATTTACACGGCAAATGTCGGTGCTGGGAGTTCCCGCTTTCCCGGATGATTCAGGATCTGACATAGCACTGGATGTTGGTACGACCAGTGAGATAAGGCATAAAACCTGCAGACAGGCATAAGTGGCCTTAATGCCACTTAATGGGAATGGGGCGGGGGATGGGTCCCAGATCAGGCCCAGGCCAAAGAATTGTAAATTTAAAAAAAATTATCCCGCTTACACAGGGGGTCGAAGAGGACATGGCTGAGGAGTGGGGGGCCTGGGCAATCCCTCCGTGTAAGACAGGACCCAGATGGTCCAACTGCATAGGGCAGGCGGGCACCAGAGATTCACCCACAATGGTGCTTGTGCCTGCCTGTCCATGCAAATTAGGTGCCCTCCCACTGATCCCACAAACTCTGACTAGGTCAGCACTGGAGGGCACCAGCAAGCACAATCCTGGCATAACCTCCAGGATTGTGTCCCATAGATTTCTGAGGTCAGTATCTTCTTCCATACCCTCATAGACTTTTCAGTTATCATGATTGCGATCACCAGATCCTTGATGACCAAGAACTGGCATCATTTTTAAAGATTAGATCCAAAATAGCAAAAGATCTTGTTGGTTGTTCAACAAACGAAGTAAAGAAGTAATCCTGCATTTGCTTTAGAAACATGCACTTCATCTACAAAAACAAGTCTTGGTCTATCCTCTTCTCCCTTCCAGAAGATCTATAACAACAACCAGTAATTATCTTTTTTTTGCTATTATGGATCTCAGTCCATATTGACTCAGCTGCATCTGCCAAGACACTTTTGTCATTTCTTTCTATGAATGCAATGGTCTCTCTCATCCATATTCACCTGCCTTCTGTAAGCTCAATATCCTGTTATTTGTATCTCCCAGTCAATATCCTGGTTTAACCAGGTCTCCCTGTAACTCCAATTACATTCACGTTTCCTTCTATTCGTATGTTTTGAATTTTGCAAATGTGTTTCCTACGCTCGCAGCATTAATATAAAAAATACTTTTTCTTCGCCAATTTTCTTGTTAAGCGCTCACTCTTTTCTGAGGCATGATTCCACAGGCGCTAGATGCCCTCTGGTACCTCTTAAGTGGCCACTCTTTATGCATAAGCCAGAGAGCTCAGGCAGGATGCTCAACTGCACGTGGGATGGGGTGGGGGGAGGCGGGGTGTGGGAGGTCGTCACAGGTGAACCAGCCATCCCCATCAGTATAACTGGAACATCCATTCACCATAATAATAAAAACTGGTAGGTAGGCTTAGACCAAGTGGTCTGGCATGACAACTTCTCAATGAATTCCCTACCTAGCATCGTAGAAACACAATCACAAGGACTGCAGCAGTTTAAGAATGAGAAGTCGCACAACACCAGGTTATAGTCCAACAGATTTATTTAATTTTACAAGCTTTCGGAGCTGTCGCTCCTTCATCAGGTAAGTTAGCAATGAGTTTAAGAAGGCAGCCCATCACTTTTTTCAGACAACGAGCAGTGGCCTGTAAATGCAGCAATGCCAGCGCTGCCCACATTCAGAGATTAAAAATTAAAAGAAAACTAGCAGCAATGCTGTTTTTTTTTTTAGCTCTGTGCCTGTGGAATCATGCCTCAGAAAAGAGTCAGTGCTTAACAAGAAAACTGGCGAAGAAAAAATATTTTTTATATTAATGCTGGGAGCATAGGAAACACATTTGCAGAATTCAAAACATACGAATAGACGGAAACGTGCAATGTAATCGGAGTTTAGCTCTCCGCAACGGCCTCACCTGCCCCACTCGTATCAGCAGCAGGTACCATGTGGCTATTATGCAAGCCACCTACCTCCCCCAGCACTATTATATGTAAAATGGAAAAGCTGGCAACATAAAGTGAGGAACACTGCGCGCCCACCATTGCAGTACACAATGCATTTGACCAACTGACTGCTAAATGCTCACTCGGGATAGCGTGAGCTACTGTATCTCTTGTGATTTGAATAAGTGTTAAGTACTGACTTCTGAAGGAACCCTTATGAGACAGGCAACGTGCTCCAATGATACATCAGCTTTCCATCTATTATATATTAAAATTGTTGGGTGGGTTGCAACATTCTATTTGCACTGAAAACTCTCAAGGCTACATGAAAACTGAATTAGTTACAGTGTAATCTACATTTACCCACAGCAAACAAAAATGATACTCAACTACTGTTTTAAACTGAATGTTGCCAGTGGTGGAAAATAAAAATGTAAATACAATTTGCGATTTGATTTCAAATGTATGTTCATTGACTTCAACAATTTATTGGCCTGGAAATTGCAGTCGGAGGCTTGCCGCCAGCGTACACCTCCGAACCAAAAGTAAACTACGTACTTACCTTGTGTCTCCAGAGCTTCGGACTGTGTAAAGGCCCACGGATCCCAGGGGCGCACGCGGTTCACAAGCGTCTCTGGGATCACGTGGGCCAGGCCAACCAATGACAAAGGGGGATTCCGATTATGCGTACGGTGATTCCATTTACGTACGGAATCCCCATGAGCCGAATAGAAATCACCTAATAAATAAAATTTCACACCACTGAAATAAAAATGATCACAGGTTCAAAATTAATTAAAATACCCATTAAATAAACATTTAAAATAAACATTTAATTTTTTGAAAAATAAATGTAAACATTTTTAAACGGGTCAAAATTTACCTAAACTAATTTTAAATGTAAGTGAATGTTTAAATCATTTAAAAAAATTATTTTAACATTTATTTTAAGGCTTACGCTGATAAAAGAAGGCTTTACACCTGCTTTGACCAAGCGTAATGGTTCCGTGAGTATTCGCGGGGCAGTAGTTGATTGCCCAACTCTGCGGCAGCGAAAGCCAATTTACAGCGGATGCGGTGGGTCTGTCCAAGCGAAACTTGACAAATCGCAAGTTTTCGCGCATGCGCAGCGCATGTGGAAACCTGGAACTTGCGGGGCCATTCTGAAGGCTTCCGACAGTGTACGCTGTGCATACGCTGTCAGAAGCACCGTAAAATCCGGGCCATTAAAAGCTTAACAATTAAACACTATTAAGGAAGATACAATGTGCTTGAAAATTCTCCTAGAGGTCGAACAGTAGCAAGCCGAAAGCATTTTAAGTTATTATGAGAACAATTAAGTAATTATATTATGCTCCCATTTCCCATGTCAATATTATACCACTCAAGCCAGGCTTGAAATTCACTGAAAAGCTATTCTTCAAAAGATTATAACAAGTCTTTCAGGAGGAAAAAGCTTGCATTTTTTCAAACCAGATTTTTTTTTCATGGCAGTACTTTTTGGTTCAGTTTTCCCCTTTTTTTTGCAATGTTCTCATTTGTTTGGCTTGATAATTCTGGAGCTGTAAGTGTGGCTGTACAGCTTGCTCCCACACTGCTGCAGTTGCCGACTTAATAACAGTGACTACACTTCAAAAGTAACCCATTGGTTCTAAAGCACTTTGGGATGCGCTGAGGATGCAAAAAAAAGTGTTATGTAAGTGCAAGTTCTTTCTTTAAATACCTTTATTAAAATGGCAGAGAGAGAAAATGTTCATACAAACCCATTAAGACATTTGTTATTAATAGCACAGCTCTGCCCAGGACCCGAGTGGAGCAAGACTGTTCCAGCTCTAGGGGTACTATGTTTATGCTCAGTGCTAACATGCGGCCCTATAAAATTTAATGGAAAGTTGAACGAAGATAGCCTCAAATAGCCATCTTTACTGAAAACCTTAGGGGCCAAGTACATTGGTTAGACACCAAAGCCAAAAAAAGGCAACCATATTCTGTTACCGCTTTCCTTTCCAGCCACATCTGCCATGTGTTGCCAAGGTGCATAAAGCTTTCTCGATAAGTATTGTCTCGAATCTTTCTTAGTTTCTTAAATTTCTGCCAATAAGCTTCAGTCATTAATTCATAAGCCCTGAAAATATCGCACTTTACAATATCATAGTCCATAACACCAGCAGAATTGAAACAAGAAAGTGAGTGAGAGAATTTCAGTTGAAGAGCTTGAGTTTCAATTAGAGCTGGGGAGATGTCAGCAGGAAGAAGATCAAGAATGAGAGGAACACAGATTGCAGGAACAACAACTGCTTACATTTATGCACCTTTAATGTAGTAAAGTGTCCCAAGGCGCTTCACAGGAGTGTTATCAGACAAAAATTTTATACCGAGCCACATAAGGAGATATTAGGACAGGTGACCAAAAGCTTGGTCAGACAGGTAAGTTTTAAGCAGCGACTTAAAGGAGAAGAGAGAAGTAGAGAGGTAGAGAGGTTTAGGGAGGGA
Source organism: Squalus acanthias (assembly GCA_030390025.1). Classification (NCBI taxonomy): domain Eukaryota; kingdom Metazoa; phylum Chordata; class Chondrichthyes; order Squaliformes; family Squalidae; genus Squalus; species Squalus acanthias. The sequence goes on from CM059425.1 coordinate 206,464,180, forward strand.
ATTCCAGAGCTTAGGGCCTTGGCAGCTGAAGGCACGGCCACCAATGATGGAGCAAAGGAAATCGGGGATGCGCAAGAGGCCGAAATTAGAGGAGCGCAGAGATCTTGGAGGGTTGCAGGGCTGGAGGAGATTACAGAGTTAGGGAGGGGCGAGGCCATGGAGGAATTTGAAAACAAGGATGAGAATTTTAAAATTCAGGCGTTGCCGGACTGGGAGCCAATGTAGGTCAGCGAGCACAGGGGTGATGGGTGAGTCAACAATGCAAATTCAAGGCCGACGAGAAAGAGAAACAGTGTCAGTATGAGGCCAATGGGAAGCGGAGGCTGCGCCAGCATGAGGCCATCGAGAAGGAGAAAGAATGTCAACACACTCTCGAACTGGCAGAGAAACATGCATCAGCAGCACGTTCTGTAAACAGAGTCATGGTTCTCAGCACTGGGTGACACAAGCAAGGCCGCATTTAATTACATTTTCTGAATTTTAAAAAGGTGATTGATATTGATAATTTTATCCAGGCATTCAAATCATTATCCAGTCATCACAAGTGGAATAAAAATGATTGGGTAGCCGACTCACGACAGGAATAAATGGAAAAGCACTGCGGCATTTTCTCGTGTCAATCCCGCGGAGTGTATGGAATTTGCTTTCAATTCTAGAGTTATCATACATTCTTTTGGGCTTTTTGTTATAAGTATGAAATAATGCCTAAAGATTAGTATACCTACTAATGTAGTAACTTTTTCAATTCTGCAAGTGTTTCCACATACTTCATAGTTTAAGATTGCTTTATATCCATCTTTCCATCCACACACAATCACGTTTGTATAAAAAGGCAGATGTAATTGCACGGTTGGCAATGTGATAATGTATGGCACCACAAATTATTTTTAGACCAAAACCATACTGACATGCTTGTGTTGCAGCAGGTATGATGGCCTGGGATTTCCACTGAGCCGCTGCAAATAGTAATTCCATCTGCCAAAAGTGAGCACTGCTGACCCCCATTGTGTTTTCTGGGTCAGTTAACTTCTGGCGAACAGCTGGGAGGAGTGGGGGAGGTGGGAAGAAACCCAAGCAGAGGTGGTGGGCAGCCAAGAGCCGGGACTGGGAGAGGCATAAAAGTGGGTTCACAGGGAGCCACAAAGCAGAAATTTGAAGAAAGAATATTTCAATGTCCAGTTAATATCTTCTAGAGAAACTGAGGTATGACAGATCTTCAGGATTTTGGTAGCTGAGCTCAGGGCTGGGGAGGCTCTACAACACAGGGAGCCAGTACAGGTTAGTCGAGATAGGGACACTGAAATGCCCATTGAAGTGCCCCATAGTGGTGTGACAGGGAATCATTACTGGTAAGTACTGACATTTTAAAATTGGAATTCTCATTTGTATTATTTACATAGGAAGTTACAACTACTACATATATATATATATATATATATATATACACACACAAACATTATCGCACAATTGTTTCAGTGATTTGAAGTGTTAGAAATCCTCCGTCTCCATTCAAGTGGATCAGGTGGTGGCAATGCTATAACAGCAGAAAGCTGCCATTCAAGGTTTTGCTTCTCATTTCATTCAAATGGAAGAGAACACTCACATTGTAAATGGTACGGTTGCATCAATGCTTTAGCATGAGCTTTGCTGCAGTCTTTCCATATTAGACAGAGTGATATCCATAACCTGGAGGCATGTTCAAAAGTAATTTTGGAAGATATCAATCGGACTTAATGGAGGAAAACAGCTTTTCCCATTGCGACATGCAACTGTGATAATCTCAGCAGTGTGCACTGCAGCAATGTGTCTGGCAGTAAAAAAAGAAACTGATGAAAACATCTGGATCAGTTTACCCCAGAGATAATTTCCCCTTCAAATCCAAGCCTCACCCAGGGCCAAATAAATAAAAACTGGCAACTTATGAATGTATTTTGATAGTTAAATTCAAAAATTATAATTCTGACACTTTGATCTTCCCATTATTCACACTTTTCACCAATTTGTTTGTTAAACTGATTTGAAGACTCCCAAGTATTATAGTTACTTTCCCAGTTTTCTATATAGCTTTTCTGTGTACAGCTTTTTGTGTCAGTGGTTTTGGTTAATACTCATTTACAGGTCTGTTTGTTTTTATTGGCCCTCCCACAGAAAAAATATACATGCAATTCACGTATAATAAAAAAATGTGGATTTTCACAGCAAAACGGCCAACACATCTATTTGTTTCTTTTTTCTAGACATTCTGTTCTGATGAGGAGAAACATTTGACATACAATTAAGTAAAATATTATGAAACATCTGATAATTAGTTTTAAAGAAGCAAGACCAAAGCTGCTACCACAAAATTGTCAGTGAATGTGTCCATTTTATTTCTTCTGTTCTGCACTGTAGTGCGCAGTAACTGTCAGCTCCCTTGGAAGGAATCGATTGCACTGTAAGCTACTTTCATCAACTGGGTAACAAAATACTGACTCCTGAATTTAAAAATGAAAGCATTTTATACACTGCCCCCATGCGTATTAGCATTTAACATCAGTCCTGGGTAATGAAACATTACTGTATCCATACTGAGCATTCATAGTCAGGTACAAAATACGTGATGTGCATTGTAAAACTTGCTGCATATTACCCTAATGAAGAGTCTAAAGTTCATCTTCAGAGTGAAACAAATCGTGGCAATGATCACTTTAAAATAATTAGTTTTGGTGAAAAAAAAATTATTCTTAAGTGTCCAGCAACAAGAAGTCCACCATTTCCCTTGGACCACATGCCCTTTTTCCAATAGTTTTACAGCTGGATAGTTTTATGTCCTATTTTTCGATAGTGCTTGGGAATCTTATGTCAGATTTGTGGTGATCAGCAAAGCACAGAGGAGGAAAGAAAGGAAAGCAAACTCAAGTTTGTGAGAAAAACACAAAAACAATGTTTTCAAACAAAGGGAAAAAAACACGCTGGTTATCACACTGATTTAACACTAGTGTACGTTCTTAACAAAGCACCGACTGGATGATATATTGACCCCTAAGTGTGCATATTTGTACAGCAATTCAACACATATCGGTCCGAGGTGGACACCTGGTAAAGGCAGCACGGCCAAATAGGGATTCACAGAGGTTATACCACCCATCATAGGGTATTTTTGGGTTGGGTTACTTTTTCTGTACAGATGGGGACCAATGTGTGTGTGTTCTCATTGGTATTAACCCACTTCACCATCTGCAGGGGTGTATTGTGAGGTATGTGAGAAGCAACCTGTTGTATAAGAAGAGGGTTGACACTACTTGGTACTTTCCCAGTTCTAGGCAGAGTCGATATTTATGAGTGACATATGACCCAGATAGTAGTGGGGGGACAATAAGGTTGTGCCATATTGGCGAATGTAGTTAACAACAGATGCTGATCCGAAGGAGGAGTGGCGAATGAGGTTGAAAGCTCAAGGTCGTATAGGACACAGTCTGGTTCAGCCTAAGACAGTGGCTCCAATGAGGGATGTAGTTGGTGGCAAGGGTAGCAATGGATTTGGTCTTCCCAATGTTTAGCTGGAGGAAATTGAAGCTCATCCAGAACTGGATGTCAGACAAGCATTGTGATAGAACAGAGGCAGTGGAGGGATCAAGAGAGATAGAGCTGGATGTCATCATCGTAGCATACAAGGAACAAAAACAACACTACTGTTATCCATAAGAACATAAGAAATAGGAGCAGGAGTAGGTCATTTGGCCCTTCGAGCCTGCTCCGCCATTCAATAAGATCATAGCTGATCTTCAACCTCAAGTCCACTTTCCTGCACTATCCACATATCCTTTGATTCCCTTAATATCCAAAAATCTATCAATCTCTGTCTTGAATATACTCAACAACTGAGCCTCCACAGCCCTCTGGGGTAGAGAATTCCAAAGATTCACCACCCTGAGTGAAGAAATTTCTCTTCATCTCCGTCCTACATGGCCGACTCCTTATTCTGAGACTGTGACCCCTGGTTCTAGATTCCCCAGCCAGGGGAAACATCCTCCCTGCATCTACCCTGTCAAGCCCTGTAAGAATTATGTATGTTTCAATGAGATCACCTCTCATTCCTCTAAACTCCAGAGAATATAGGCCTAGTCTACTCAGTCTCTCCTCATAGGACAAACCCCCCATCCCAGGAATCAGTCTGGTGAACCTTTGTTGCACTCCCTCTATGGCAAGTATAGCCTTCCTTAGGTAAGGAAATCAAAACTGTACACAATACTCCAGGTGTGGTTTCACCAGGGCCCTATATAATTGCAGTAAGACGTCTTTACTCTTATGCTCACCTCTTGTAATAAAGGCCAACATACCATTTGCTTTCCTAATTGCTGGCTGTACCTGCATGTTAACTTTCAGTGATTCGTGTACAAGGACACCCAGGTCCCTCTGAACACCAACATTTCCCAATCTCTCACAATTTAAAAAATACTCTGTTTTTCTATTTTTCCTACCAAAGTGGATAACTTCACATTTCTCCACATTGTATTCCATTTGCCATGTTCTTGCCCACTCACTTAGCTTGTCTATGTCCCTTTGAAGCCTCTTTGCATCCTCCTCACAACTTACATTCCCACCCAGCTTTATATCATCAGCAAACTTGGATATATTACATTTGGTCCCCTCATCCAAATTATTGATAATAGATTGTGAATAGCTGAGGCCCAAGCACTGATCCTTGCAGTACCCCACTTGTTACAGCCTGCCAACCTGAAAATGACCCGTCTATTCCTACTCTCTGTTTTCTGTCCGTTAACCAATCCTCAATCCATGTTAGTATAGTACCCCCAATCCCATGAGCCCTAATCTTGTTTAATAATCTCTTGTGTGGCACCTTATTGAATGCCTTCTGAAAATCTAAATACACCACATCCACTGATTCCCCCTTATCTATTCTGCTAGTTACAACATCAAAAAACGGCAATAGATTTGTCAAACACGATTTCCCTTTCATAAATCCATGTTGACTCTGCCCAATCCTATTATTATTTTCTAAGTGTCCTGTTACCACGTCCTTAATAATGGATTCTAGCAATTTCCCTACTACTAATGTCAGGCTAACTGGTCTGTAGTTCCCTGTTTTGCCATTGCTTGTCTACCATCATACCTTTTAATGTAGTTTCCCAATCTACCTTAGCCAACTCGCCCCTCATACCTACGTAGTTTGCTTTGTTTAGATTTAAGACCCTAGTTTCGGATTTAACTAAATCACTTTCAAACTCAATATAAAATGCTATCATATTATGGTCACTCTTCCCTAAAGGCCTCTTTACTACAAGGTTATCAATTAACCCTTTCTCGTTGCACAATACTAGATCTAAAATAGCCTGTTCACTAGTTGGCTCCTCAACATACTGATCTAGAAAACTATCTTGCATATATTCCATGAATTCGTCCTCCACACTATTACTGCAAATTTGGTTTGCCCAGGCTATTTGTAGATTAAAGTCCCCCATGATTACTGTATTACCGTTGTTACATGCACCTCTAATTTCCTGATTTATACTCTGCCCTACATTACAACTACTGTTTGGGGGCCTATAAACAACTCCCACCAATGTTTTCTGCCCCTTGCTGTTTCTTAGCTCTACCCAAACTGATTCTACTTCTTGATTTTCGGAGCTAAGATCCTTTCTCTCTACTGTCTTTATCCCATCCTTTATTATCAGGGCTACCCTTTCTCCTTTTCCATTTTGCCTATCTCTTCTAAAAGTTAAGTATCCTGGAATATTTAGTTCCCAACCTTGGCCACATTGCAACCACGTCTCCATAATGGCTATTAGATCAAACCTATTAATTTCTATCTGCGCTATTAATTCATCTATTTTGTTGTGAATACTTCGCGCATTCAGATATAGCCTTTAGCTTTGACTTATATTTATTTTTCCCCTGATGTCACCTTAGTCACTAATGCCTTATTACCTTTGTTACTCTCTCTGTCCCTTCCTGACCCACTCTGCTTATTTTTACCCAAAACTCTACTCTGCTCTCGAGCCTTGACATTTCTCTCGCTGCTTTTAAATTTACTCTTTCCTGAATCCTCCCACCCCCCCTTCATTAGTTTAAAGCCCTGTCTACTGCCCTAGTTATTCGGTCGCCAGGACACTGGTCCCAGCCTCGGTTTAAGTGCAGCCCGTCCCAACGGAACAACTTCCTCTTTCCCCAGTACTGGTGCCAGTGCCCCATGAACCGAAACCCCTTCCTCCCACACCACTCTTTGAGCCACGCATTTAAACCTCTAATCTGTTTGTCCCTATGCCAATTTGTGTGTGGCTCAGGTAACAATCCAGAGATTATTACCTTTGAAGTTCTGCTTTCTAATTTGGATCCTAGCTCCTCAAACTCCCTCAGCAGAACCTCATTCCTAGTTCTACCTATGTCGTTGGTTCCTACGTGGACCATGACAACTGGATCTTCCCCCTCCCACTCCAAGTTCTTCTCCAGCCGCAAGGAGATGTCTTTAACCCTGGCAACACAACTTTCAGAACTATCGGTCACGGCTGCACAGAACAGTATCTATCCCCCTGAATATACTGCCCCCTACCACAACTACATTCCCTTTCACTCCCCCCACTTGAATGGCCTCCTGCACCATGGCGCCATGGTCAGCTTGCTCATCCAACCTGCAGGCTTTTCCCTCATCCACACAGGCAGCCAGCACCTCATGCCTGTTGGAAAAGGGCAAAGGCTGTGGCTCCTTCAGCACTGCACCGGGGGTCCCCTTACCTGCCTGTGTTGCAGTATCTGCTACATTCAAACCTTTATGTCAATACAATAATACTGAAAGTTTTCATTAAAGTAACATAATAATGGTCTCTAAACTGTTTCTAGCAACCAAATAAATTTTGATATATTACATAGTATTTACAGCACAGAAACAGGACATTTGAGCCAACAGGTCCATGCCGGTATTTATGCTCTACTTGAGCCCCGTCCCACCTTTCTACATCTAATGCCATCAACATATCCTGCGATTCATTTCTCCTTTATGTGTTTATCTAGCTTCCACTTAAATGCATCTATGCTATTCACCTCAACTACTCTATGTGGTAGCAAGTTCCACATTCTAACCACTCTCTGGGTAACTAAGTTTCTCCTCAATTCCCTATTCGATTTATTAGTAACTATCTTATATTTATGACCATTAGTTCTGGTCCTGCCCGTATGTGGAAACATCTTCTCTATGTTTACCCTATCAAACACTTTCATAATCTTAAAGACCTCGATTAGGTCACCCCTCAGTCTTCTTTTCTCGAGAAAAGAGATCCAAGCTTGTTCAATCTTTTCTGATAGGTACAACCTGTCATTCTAGTAAATCTTTTTTGCACCTTCTCCAGTGCCTCTATGTCATTTTTATACTATGGAGACCAGAACTGTTTACAATACCCCTAGTGTGGTCTAACCAAGGTTCTATATAAGTTTAACATAACGTATCTGCTTTGTTTGCTTTTTTTTAATGGCCTTATTAACCTGCGTCACTAATTTTAGCGATTTGTGCATCTGAACCCTCAGATCCCTCTGTTCTTTACTCCAGTTAGACTCTTATTTTCCTAGGATATGGGGCCTTCTTATTCTTCCTACCAAACTATACCACCTCACACTTATCTATACTGAAGTTCATTTGCAATTACACGTCCATTCTGCACGTTTGTTTAGTACAGTCTCTGTATGTTGTACATTCCTCCTCGATATTAACTACATCCCCCAATTTAATGATATCCGCAAATTTTGAAGTTGTACTTCTGATTCCCGAGTCTAAATCGTTTATGTAAATGGTGAACAACAGTGGTCCCAGCACTGATCCTTATGGAACACCACTTCCCACTATTTGCCAATTCAAGTAACTGCCTTTAACCCATAAGGGAACAATTGAGGGTAATGAAAGAGGCATACATTAAGTACATAGACAGCAGGGGAGTGCATGATAAGGGAGAATACAAAGAGATTAGGAGAGAAGTCAAAAAACAATTAGGAAGGCAAAGAGGAACTATGAAATTAAATTATCAAGGTACATAAAACAAAATAGTAAAATATTTTACAGGCACATCAATAAAAAAGGTTGGGATCGGAATAGGGCCATTAAGGGATAGACAGGATAATATCACAGGTAACGATAGAGAGATGGCAGAAATATTAAATTATTTTGCTTCAGTATTTACCAGGGAGATAGAACAGGTGGACATGTCATTGGATGATGAGATTAGTAATGAGATAAGTGCATTTAAAATAAAAAGAGGGGGTATATTAAATAAACTAATCAAACTCAAAGAGGATGGATTGCATCCCCGCATTTTAAAAGAATCTAGTGAAGAAATAACAGAGGCATTACTACACATATTAATAATTTGTTCGAAAAAGGTATAGTGCCAGAAGACTGGCGGATAGCTAACGTAATACCTATATTCAAGAAGGGGGATAGAACATGTCCAGGGAATTACAGACCAGTCAGCTTAACATCGGTGGTAGGAAAAATAATGAAATCCCTACTAAAGGAGAAAATAGAAGAACATCTAGAAACCAAAAATATATTAAGGAATAGTCAGCATGGATTTCAAAAGGGAAAGTCTTGCTTGACCAACCTTATTGAATTTTTTGAAGAGGTAACAGAGAGAGTAGACAACTGTAATGCAGTAGATGTAATTTATCTAGATTTTCAAAAGGCCTTCGATAAGGTACCCCATAATAGACTGATGAACAAAGTCAGAGAATGCGGAGTCAGGGGATAAGTAGCAGAATGGATAGCTAGCTGGCTTCGAGACAGAAAGCAGAGAGTAGGGGTAAAGGGTAGCTATTCACAGTGGCAGACGTTGGGTAATGGTGTTCCACAAGGATCAGTGCTGGGACCACTGTTGTTCACAATTTACATTAACGATTTAGACTTTAGAATCATAAACACAAATTCTAAATTTGCGGATGACACCAAATTGGGGGGGGATAGTCAATACTGAGGAGGACTGCAACAAATTACAGGAGGTCATTAATAAACTTGCAGAATGGGCATATAATTGGCAAATGAAGTTCAACACAGATAAATGTGAGGTATTACATTTTGGTAGAAAGAATAGGGAGGTCACTTATTACTTGGAGGGTGCGAGTCTAGGTGGGGTAGAGGAACAAAGAGATCTCGGAGTGCAAATCACTAAAAGTTGCGACACAGGTTAGCAAGACCATAAAAAAAAGCAAACCAAGCACTAGGGTTTATTTCTGGAGGAATAGAATTGAAAAGTAGGGAAGTTATGCTAAACCTGTATCGAACCTTGGTTAGACCACACTTAGAGTACTGCGTACAGTTCTGGTCGCCATATTATAAAAAGGATATAGAGGCACTGGAGAGGGTGTAGATAAGATTTACAAGGATAATACCTGAAATGCAAGGCTATACATATCAGGAAAGGATGAATAGGTTGGGTCTCTTTTCTCTTTAAAAAAGGCTGAGGGATGACCTAATAGAGGTCTTTCAAATTATGAAAGGTTTTGATAGAGTGGATACAAAGAGAATACTTCCACTTGTGGGGAAGAGCAAAACTAGAGGCCATCAATATAAGAATAGTCACCAAGAAATAAGTGCTGGCCTTGCCAGCAAAGCCCACATCCCGTAAACGAATAAAAAAAAATCAAATAGGGAATTCAGAAGAAACTTCTTTACCCAAAGAGTGGTGAGAATGTGGAACTCGCTACCACAGGGAGTGGTTGAAGCGAATAGTATAGGTGCATTTAAGGGGAGGCTAGACAAGCATATGAGGGAGAAGGGATTAATGGGTTATGCCGATAGATTTAGATGAAGAAAGAGGGGAGGAGGCTTGAGTGGAGCATAAATGCCAGCATGGACTGGTTGGGCGAATGGCCTGTTTCTGTGCCGTATATCCTATGTAATCCCTACTCTCTGCTTTCTGTCTTGAAGCCAGCTTGCTATCCATTCTGCTACTTGTCCCCTGACTCCACATGTTCTGACCTTAGTCATGAGTCGACAATGCAGTACTTTATCGAAGGCCTTTTGGAAATCCAAATATATTACGTCCACTGCATTAGTCTTATCTACTCTTTCTGTTACTTCTTCAAAGAATTCAATAAGGTTGGTCAAGCATGACCTTCCCTTTTGGAATTGGTGCTGACTACTCTTTATTATATTTCAGTTTCTAGATGTTTTTCTATTACATCTTTGAGTAAGGATTTCATTATCTTACTACCACCGACGTCAAGCTAATTGGTCTATAGTTCCCTGGCTTTGAGCTATCTCCGTTTTTAAATATAGGAATCACATTAGCTATCCGCTGGCATTATTCCCTTTTCTAATTAATTTTTATGTATATGTAATAGTGCCTCTGCTATCTCTTCCCTAGCTTCTTTTAATATGCGTGAATGCATTCCATCCGGACCAGCGGTTTTATCCTCTCTAACTTTGATTAGTTTATCAATTATCTCTCCCTTTCTATCTTAAGTATTAGTACGCTTCAACCCATCGGACTGAACAGTTTCTTCTTTCAAATGACACTCTACTAATTTAATCTTTTTTATGAGTATGTTGGACACTTGGCCTAAGATTTCAAAGCTAGATCAGTATCAACTGTAGCTACTGAAAAGGAAGATACAATGGCAGCAGCTTGGCTTTCAAGAGGACTGCTGGGTACATGCAAAACCACCTGCCTTAGCCAGCTGAAAACAAAAAAAACATATTTCTTCGGGAATTAACCTCTGACAATAAGTTTTTTCACAGCAGGTAAGATACATTAAACTGACTGGTCTGTAGTTGCTGGGTGTAAAGATAAACCCAGCAACTACAGGCCAATCAGTTTAACCTCGGTAGTGGGGAAGCTTTCAGAAACAATAATCAGGGACAAAATTAACAGTCACTTTGACAAGTGTGGAATAATTAAGGAAAGCCAGCACGGATTTGTTAACGGCAAATCGTGTTTAACTAACTTGATCGAGTTTTTTGATGAGGTAACAGAGAGGGTTGATGAGGGCAATGCGGTTGCCGTAGTGTACATGGATTTCCAAAAGGTGTTCGACAAAGTGCCACATAATAGGCTTGTCAGCAAAGTTGAAGCCCATGGAATAAAAGGGACAGTGGCAGCATGGATACTAAATTGGCTAAATGATAGGAGACAGAGAGTTGTGGTGAACGGTTGCTTTTCCAGACTTTAAAAAAAAAATTGTTAATGGGATGTGGGCGTCGCTGGTAAGGCCAGCATTTATTGCCCATCCCTAATTGCCCTTGAGAAGGTGGTGGTGAGCTGCCTGCTTGAACCGCTGCAGTCCGTGTGATGAAGGTGCTCCCACAGTGTTGTTAGGTAGGCAGTTCCAGGATTTTGACCCAGCGACGATGAAGGATCGGTGATATACTTCTAAGTCAGGATGATGTGTGACTTGGAGGGGAACTTGGAGGTGGTGGTGTTCCCATGCACCTGCTGCCCTTGTCCTTCTAGGTGGAAGAGGTCGCGGGTTTGGGAGGTGCTGCCGAAGAAGCCTTGGCAAGTTTCTGCAGTGCATCTTGTAGATGGTGCATACTGCAGCCATGGTACGCCGGTGGAGGAGGGAGTGAATGTTTAAGGTGGTGGTTCGGGTGCCAATCAAGTGGGCTGCTTTGTCCTGGATGGTGTCGAATTTCTTGAGTGTTTTTGGAGCTGCACTCATCCAGGCAAGTGGAGAGTATTCCGCCACACTCCTTACTTGTGCCTTGTAGATGGTGGAAAGGCTTTGGGGAGTCAGGAGGGGAGACAGTCGTCGCAGAATACCTAGCCTCTGACCTGCTCTTGTAGCCACAGTATTTATATGGCTGGTCCAGTTAAGTTTCTGGTCAATGGTGACCCCCAGGATGTTGATGGTGGGGGATTCGGCGATGGTAATACCGTTGAATATCAAGGGGAGGTGGTTAGACTCTCGCTTGTTGGAGATAGTCATTGCCTGGCATTTCTGTGACACGAATGTTACCTGCCACTTGTCAGCCCAAGCCTGAACGTCGTCCAGGTCTTGTTGCATGCGGGCATGGATTGCTTCATTATCTGAGGAGTTGTGAATGGCATTGAACACTGTGCAGTCATCAGCGAACATTCCCATTTCTGACCTGATGTTGGAGGGAAGGTCATTGATGAAGCAGCTCAAGATGGTTGGGTCCAGGACACTGCCCTGAGGAACTCCTGCAGCGATGTCCTGGGGCTGTGATGATTGGTCTTCAACCACCACAACCATCTTCCTTTGTGCTAGGTATGACTCCAGCCAGTGGAGCATTTCCCCCCCGATTCCCATTGGAGGAAGGTATACAGTGGTGTTCCCCAGGGGTCGGTTCTAGGACCACTGCTTTTCTTGATATATATTAATGACTTGGATATGGGTGTACAGGGCACTATTTCAAAATTTTCAGATGACACAAAACTTGGAAGTATAGTGAACAGTGAGGATAGTGATAGACTTCAAGAGGACATAGACAAGCTGGTGGAATGGGCGGACACGTGGCAGATGAAATTTAACACAGAAAAGTGCGAAGTGATACATTTTGGTAGAAAGAACAAAGAGAGGAAATATAAACTAAAGGGTACAATCCTAAAGGGGGTGCATGAACAGAGACACCTAGGGGTATGTGTGCACAAATCGTTGAAGTGGCAGGGCAGGTTGAGAAAGCAGTTAAAAAAGCTTACGGAATCCTGGGCTTCATGAATAGAGTTATAGAGTACAAAAGCAAGGAAATTAAATGAACCTGCCTCAACTGGAGTATTGTGTCCAGTTCTGGGCACCGCACTTTAGGAAAGATGTGAAGGCCTTAGAGAGGGTGCAGAAAAGATTTCCGAGAATGATTCCAGGGATGAGGGACTTCAGTTACGTGGCTAGACTGCAGAAGCTGGGGTTGTTCTCCTTAGAGCAGAGGAGATTTGATAGAGGTGTTCAAAATCATGAGGGGTCTGGACAGAGTAGATAGAAAGAAACTGTTCCCATTGGCAGAAGGGTCAAGAACCAGAGGACACAGATTTAAGGTGATTGGCAGAAGAACCAAAGGCGACATGAGGAAAAACTTTTTTACTCAGCGAGTGGTTAGGATCTAGAACGCAGAGCCTGAAAGGGTGGTGGAGGCAGACTCAATCACTGCTTTCAAAAGGGAGTTGGATAAGTACCTGAAGGGAAAAAAAATGCAGGACTACGGGGAAAGGGTGGGGGAGTGGGACTTACTGAAGTGCTCTTGCAGAGGGGCCAAATGGCCTTCTTCCGTGCTGTAACCATTCTATGATTTGATACCAGTGACAATATACGTATACCAGTTTAAAGATAGGTTTCATCAACCAGTTAATTGCAGGCACCTGCAAAATGTATTGTTGCACTTACTGCCTTTGATTCACTTTTCGGGGAGCCTGACATCTATAACCCAGTTTAAACTGAATCTCAAGTCTGTCACTGCACCACGGAAAGCGGATTTAACAGCGTAAATGTTGGGAGCAGGCTCCTGTAATCCAAATTAAAAACCAATATAAAAAGGTCTTTTAATTGAAAGGTTCATATAATGCCTCAAGTTGTAAAAGCCGCTGGATTGCAGAAATCCTGTGCTACCATAAAGCATGTGTTTAGAGCATGTGACTGAAGCAATTATAGCTGACAAAACTCCATTACTTGCCAAGTATTAAGTGTTATTAAGCTTTCAACTTGCTGATAATGAATAACATGTTGTAGCATACTTTAATTCATGACACACACATATTCTGTGAGTAAGTTTTATTTTACCAATTCCACAACATATTTATCATCAAACATTCCATTGAGACGATCAGTTTATCTCCGAACACCATTTTGGCCTTCTCTTTCAGCTCTCAAATTTAAGCTCTTGAGAATTCATTTAACTTCATAGTGCAGAAACTGAATTAAACTGCCATTTGTGACTTAAAGTCACAAAGCACATCCAATGTGACCGTGACAAAGGTAAACTATCCCTCCTCGTCTTGTCTTCAGTCTTTGACATGGTTGACCATACCATCCTCCTCCAACACCTCTCCACCGTTGCCCAGCTGGGTGGGACTGCACTCGCCTGGTTCCATTCTTATCTGTCTAATCATAGCCAGAGAATCACCTGCAATGGCTTCTCTTCCCGCTCCCACATCGTTCCCTCTTTGATGTCCCCCAAGGATCTATCCTTGGCCCCCTCCTATTTCTCATCTACATCCTACTTCTTATGTTCTTACATGCTGTCCCTCGGTGACATCATCTGAAAACACAGCATCAGTTTCCACATGTACGCTGACGACATCCCCATCACCACCTCTCTCGACCCCTCCACTGTTTCTAAATTGTCAGACTGCTTGCCCGACATCCAGTAATGGATGACCAGAAATTTCCTGCAAATAAATATTGGGAAGACTGAAGCTATTGTCTTCGGGTCCCGCCACAAACTCCATTCTCTAGCCACCAACTCCTTCCCTCTCCCTAGCAACTGTCTGAGGCTGAACTAGATGTTTCGCAACCTTGGTGTCATATTTGACCCCGAGATGAGCTTCCGACCACACATCCGCGCCATCATTAAGATCGCCTATTTCCACCTCCAGAACATCACCCAAGTCCACCCCTGCCTCAGTTCATCTGCTGCTGAAACCCTCATCTTTGTTACCTCTAGACTTGACTACTCCAACGCACCCCTGGCCAGCCTCCCACATTCTACCCTCCATAAACTTGAGGTCATCCAAAACCCTTCTGCCCGTGTCCTAACTCGCATCGCAAGTCCTGTTTACCCATCACTCCTGTGCTTGCTGACCTACATTGGCTCCCGGTTAAGCAACGCCTCGATTTTAAAATTCTCATCCTTGTTTTCAAATCCCTCCATGGCCTCGTCCCTCCCTATCTCTGTAATCACCTCCAGCCCCCCCCCACCCCGAGTAGACTAGGCCTATATTCTCTAGAGTTTAGAAGAATGAGAGGTGATCTCATTGAAAGATACAACATTCTTACAGGGCTTGACAGGGTAGATGCAGGGAGGAGGTTTCCCCTGGCTGGGGAGTCTAGAACCAGGGGTCACGGTCTCAGAATAAGGGGTCGGCCATTTAGGACTGAGATGACGAGAAATTTCTTCACTCAGTGGGTGGTGAATCTTTGGAATTCTCTACCCCAGAGGGCTGTGGAGGCTCAGTCATTGAGTATATTCAAGACAGAGATCGATAGATTTTTTGGATATTAAGGGAATCTAGGGACATGGGGATAGTGCAGGAAAGTGGAGTTGAGGTACAAGATCAGCCATGATCTTATTGAATGGCGGAGCAGGCTCGATGGGCTGAATGGCCTACTCCTGCTCCTATTTCTTATGTTCTTATATCTGCGCTCCTCTAATTCTGGCCTCTTGAGCATCCCTGATTTTAATCACTCCACCACTGGTGGCTGTGTCTTCAGCTGCCAAGGCCCTAAGCACTGGAATTCCTCACCAAACCTCTCTACCTCTCTTTCCTCCTTTAAGACGCTCCTTAAAACCTACCTCTTTGACTAAGCTTTTGGTCATCTGCCTTAATATCTCCTTATGTGGCTCAGTGTCAAATTTTGTTTGCTTACACGCCTGTGTAGTGCCTTGGGACCTTTTACTACTTTAAAGGCGCTATATAAATACAAGTTGTTGTTGTTGGTGGTACTCTGAAAAGCATTTTAATATTGGAATTAGTGCCATCACACACTGCACAAACGCGATCTAGAATCTGAAGAGTATGCATGTTTCAAATTATTATAGAGTTTGATTAAGTGCAAGAAGAATTCTCCTATACAGTTCCAATGAGAATTTTTCAAAGCATTAATTGAAGACATTGAACCCCCCATTTTATTTATGTTTAGCCCTAGCACAGTCAGGTAGTTTTGGGCTTAGAAATTTGGCCACACCGTGCCTGTTTTTCAAAATGTAACAAAATAAATGCCACTGTTCCATGATGATACCATGACTTTGAAAAACAAAACTGCAGTTATGCCAACCATTCTGCTATTGCCAGATATCTTCTACTGAAAATTAAACCCACTCATATTTATTAGAATAAGTTTTATTTAAATTTTTACTTTTACTGAACAGATTTTCATTTTTAGTTAATACCTTCTATTGAATTGTAACTTGACCCCTTTGGAACTGTTGGCAGCGTTTGTTGTGCTAAGTATGTCGGGTTTCAGTTTATTCAGTAGGAAATGAGTTGGAGTGGTATAAAACAGTAAAAAAGAAAGACTTGCATTTATATAGTGCCTTTCCTGACCACTGGACGTCCCAAAGCGCTTTTACAGCCAATGACGTACTTTTTGATGTGTAGTCACTGTTGTGATGTAGAAAATGCGGCAGCCAATTTGCACACATAAACAGCAATGTGATAATGACCAGATAATCTGGGGGAGAAATTCATTACAGCCCAGGAATGGGCAGTAACTTCAGAAAAGTTTGAGATTTAGCGGCAGGTGCTAATGAATCATGCTGCACGCAAAATTAATAATCATCGCTCAAAGAAAGGATTGGAGCGCTAAATCAAGCGCTAACAGCCTAGCTCAGTGGAGTTACACTCAAAGCGCTAACCAATATCAGGTGCAATCTAATTGCAAGTTATCATTGCCACAGGCTCTTTCCAGTTCTTAAAGGGGAGGTTCATTGATGCTGCAGAACCTCATTCTCAGCATTGCTGGCTGTGAACCTGTGTCAGCAAGCAGGAGCAGGCCAAGCCCAAGGAGCCAGATGACTCAAGCAGGTGTCATGATGGCAGATCCAAGCCCCAGGGAGAGAGCCATAGGATCATAGATCATAGAAGATAGGAGCAGGAGTAGGCCATTCAGCCCCTCTAGCCTGCTCCGCCATTCAATGCGATCATGGCTGATCATCCAAATTCAGTACCCTGTCCCTGCTTTCTCCCCATATCCCTTGATCCCTTTAGCCTTAAGAAATATATCCAACTCCTTCTTGAATCTATTTAATGAATTGGCCTCTACTGCCTTCTGTGGCAGAGAATTCCACAGGTTCACCACTCTCTGGGTGAAGAAATTCCTCCTTATTTCTGTCCTAAATGGCTTACCCCTTATCCTTAGACTGTGACCCCTGGTTCTGGACTCCCCGACCATCGGGAACATCCTTCCTGCATCTAGTTTGTCCTGTCCTGTCAGAATTTTATAAGTTTCAATGAGATCCCCTCTCATTCTACTAAACTCCAGCGAGTATAAGCCCAATCGACCCAATCTCTCCTCATATGTCATTCCTGCCATGCCAGGTATCAGCCTTGTGAGTTTTCGCTGAACTCCTTCCATGGCAAGAACATCCTTCCTCAGGTAAGGCGACCAAAACTGCACACAGTACTCAAGGTGTGGTCTCACCAAGGCCCTGTACAACTGCAGATTTTCGGACCAAGCATTGAAGGAGTTGGTGTCCGCTGTGGAGAGACGGAGAGCGGTGCTCTACCCAGCGGATGGTGCTCTACCCGGCAAGCGGCAGGAGGCCCTCACCGCAAGTCTTCCGTGCCATGTTGATGGAGGTTGCCCAGCATGTCTCGGGCAGCACTGTGGTCCCCAAGACCCACACACAGTGCAGGAACAAGTTTAAGAAGCTCACACAGGTGGTCAGGGTGAGTGAAGGCTTCAACAAATGCTACATACCACCATCTGAACCACAGTCTGCACAGACTGGCCAAAGCACCACACCCCCAGTGCTCACCCACCAACACTCACACCTACACCCACATCTCACACCTTGCACACAATGACAGCTATTTAACTATGGCAGGCACATCATCCAAACACATTGCTCCACACTCACTCACACACTTTCCTTTCTGTTGCAGGCCAAGGCGGCTCACAACAGGAGGGAGCAGGAGTGCACAGGCTGGGGACAAGCCAACACCCAACCACTGTCTGCGCTGGAAAAGAGAGTGCTGCAGATTATTGGGCACCAGGTGGTGGGTGCCATGGCCACCAGCGACGTTGATCCCCCTGGGGAGAACAACGTTGTATTCATCCCGACTCCTCCTTCTCACATTCCACTTCCCCCTCACACTTTCCAGCTAATCATGCTGTATGCATTAATTTCTCCCTTCCTGCCCCCCTCCCCTCACCTTAACCCGACTATTGTGCATTTATGCTTTCAGATAATGAGCAAGCACCTGAGCAGCCTGTCCCCGAGGGAACCGTTGGGAGCATGGCGGGAGAAGAGGAGGAGGAAAAACACACCTTGTCACTGCATGTCTCACCCGCAGGCACCAGCTCAGATACTGGCACTACACGTTCTTTAGAGGCTATTATAGTAGCGGGATCTGCACAGGGTGATGCACCGGGAACGAGCGGGCTGCAGCAAGGCAAGGGGGAAAGGGTAGCTCGAGGGTCAGCTCCCCGGAGAGCGAGTTCTGCTGCACAGGACTCAGATGAGGACGTCGATGGGGAGGCCTTTAGAAGGAGGGGGATGGGCACGCACACAGAGATGATAGGTGCAATGGCAAGGGTGCCCGAGAGCCTGTCGCAATGGTAAGGAGCGTGGCGGAGTCCACCTCCAACATTGCACAAAGCTCTGCGCGCACCATGGAGCCCATCATTTCCAGTCTACAAAGGATGGTAGACTCCCAGAGAGATTGTGGCGACTGAGACCTGATGCCGCGTGTGATGGGCGATCTGGCAGCTTCCATTGCAGCACAGGCGGAAGCGACGCAATATCTTAGTGTTGTAATGCAGTCTATGGTTGGTGCCATTCAATCTCAGACTGCTCTCAGGCAGTCTCAGCTCGATGACACGCAAGCTCTGACTGCTGCCATCGTGGCTGGGTTTACCACTGTCGACCGGGGCTTTCATGGCATCGCAGCAGGCCAGCAATCTGTGCTGCAACAGATTGCTAGGGATACTGAGGTGCTGCCCCGGGGGAGTGGCAGTGGATCAGTGGAGCAGGAACCTGCTGTCCTCTCTCAGGATGACAGCATTCCTGCTCCCACCGCTGGCACTCCGCCATTGCACTTGTTGCTGCCTGTCATCCAGCCAGCCCAGACTGCCGTCGCCCATGCTGAGGTGGTGCAGTCTACAGCCGGGCCTTCCAGGCCCAGAGCTGGTCGAGGGCGCCCTGCAAGGCCATCTGAAGTCTCCCGCACGGACACTCAGCAGTCTTCCACCAGCCATGCTGCAGCCACTGGGCCAACACTTAGTAGGAGCACTAGAGTAGGCAAAGGCACAGTAACGAGAGGCACTAAGGGATTGCACAAGGGTGAATAGTTAATACTGTTGTTGTAAATATGTGTTAACTGACTATTGACAAATTTATTAATTCAGTTTGGATTAGTTTGTGGTGTGTCTCATTTCAGCTTTGCGCTGTGAAATGGCCTGCGACAGGGATGGAATGATGGGGATGTGGTGAGCGACGGGGATCTGGGGTTTAATTTATTGGAACCGCAGTCTGATAAGGCGGAAGGCCCTTCCGATTGAGTGGTTGCCTCCTCCCTCGCTCCTGTTCCTTCTGCTCCTCATCTTCCTCTTCCTCCTGAGGTGGTCCTGCAATCCCTGGTGGCAAGGGCTGGGACCACATGATGCCCAAATTGTGGAGCATGCAGCAGACGACGACGAAATGGGACACCCGCTCAGCCAAGTACTGGAGGGCTCCTCCCGAGTGGTCAAGGCAACAGAACCGTTGCTTGAGCACCCCGATGGTATGCTCAATGATGTTCCTGGTGGCAGCATGGCTCTCATTATATGGGTGCTGGGCAGGAGTGTTGGGGTTGCGGAGGGAAGTCATGAGCCAGGTGGAGAGCGGATAGTCCTTGTCTCCGACCAGCCAGCCGCGAGCTTGATGTGGTGGCTGGAAGATTGCTAGCACACTGGTATGGCGCAGGATGAAGACATCACGGCTGCTGCCAAAATAGCAGGCATTCACATTGAGAATTTGCTGTGTGTGTGGTCGCACACCAACTGCACATTAAGTGAGTGGTAGCCTTTGCGGTTATGGAAGATGTCAGGATTGTTATGCGGTGCCCGCAAAGCCACGTGGGTACAGTCAATGGCGCCCTGCACTGTGGGGAATCCTGCTATCCTGGCAAAGCCACATGCACGCTCGTCCTGCTTCTCTCTGGTGATGGGGAAGGAAATGTAGTCCCTTCTCCTACTGTAGAGAGCCTGTCACCTCCCAGATGCAGTGACGGACGGCGAACTGCGAGATGTTAGCTATATCTCCTGTTGCAGACTGGAAGGATCTGCTGGCGAAGAAATTGAGGGTGATGGTGACCTTGACTGCCACTGCGAGAGCCGTGGTCGCCCTGATCTGAGGCTGGAGGTCTGGTTGCAGGAGGTGGCAGAGGTCTGTGACCACCCCCTTGGTGAAGCAGAGCCTTCTAATACACTACTGCTCGCTTAATTGAAGGTAGGAGAAGTGCTGTTGGAATACCCTCGGAGGGTAAGGCCTCCTGTTGAGAGCCCTGATGGCCCCCCTTTTCCTCCCTCTGGGCACATGTTCCCGTCTTTCTCGCTGCCTCCGCTCCTTCCACCGTAGATCCCGGAGGGCAAGGTCGACTGCCTGTAAAGCCCCCAGTAATGTAAGGAAGTGTTTGCCTTTCCAGAAGGTGTAGCATGCCCGATGTGAGACTTCCAAAACAAGCGCTCTACTCGGAGCTCCGGCACGGCAAGAGAGCCCCAGGTGGGCAGAGGAAACGCTTCAAGGACACCCTCAAAGTCTCCTTGAAAAAGTGTAACATCCCCACCGACACCTGGGAATCCCTGGCCCAAGACTGCACAAAGTGGAGGAGAAGCATCCGGGAAGGCGCCGAACACCTCGAGTCTCTTCGCCGGGAACAAGAGGAAGCCAAGCGCAAGGAGCGCACCGTCAACCCAAGCACCCCACCCACCTGCCCCTTCAACCACCGTCTGCCCCACCTGTGACAGAGACTGTAGGTCCCGCATTGGACTCATCAGTCACCTAAGAACTCATTTTTAATGTGGAAGCAAGTCATCCTCGGTTCCGAGGGACTGCCTAAGAAGAAGAAGAGAAGGAAGTGTAGCACTTTGATATGTTGTGAGAATAAATGTAACTAATTTTTAGCAGCTACAACACTCCGGGGACTAAACAACCTTTAAATGATTGATTTAAACTGTTGCACAATGTCAGACTGACAAGAAAGCAGTGAAACAGCACTAACCGGAGACTCATTACTCATGATCCCTTTAAGTAGCGCCCCTGGAGCCGGCTACCAACTGCTTCACACCTCCTCTCCCTGTCGGGGCGAGGCGCTATGGCAGGGGGCGATAATCAATTTCGTAGATCGGGCCCACAGTGAGCGTTGTTCACTCTGACATCACGATCTGCCTGGCGCTGAAGTCCCCGACGCTAACTCGTAGCGACAGCGCTACAGGGGTGCCAGATTTGGCGTGTGTCGCTGGATTCACCTCGCCGCGGCGCTACTGCCTCAGCGCCCCGTTAGCGCTCCTGCCAGGCGCTAACTGGAGGCACTAAGGTACCGAATTTCTCCCCACGTTTTAGTGATATTGATTGAGGGATAAATATTGGCCAGAACACCGGAGAGAACTCCCCTGCTCTTCTTTGAAATAAGTGAGGAAATACAAGACATTAACTGCTTTTCAGGAACACTGAGACTGAATTCTACCAGCAAATAACTTGCACTTAAATAATGCCTTTAATGTACAAATGTTCCACGACACTTTACAGATAGTAGCAAGAACAGAACACCATGCCAAGAGAATGTAGGAGGCGTGAATGAATTCTTGGGCAAAAAGAGAGTCAGCGATATTTAGAGAGGAAGTTCCAGAAAGCTGAGCCCAGGCATCTGAAAGCTCTGCCACCAATAGTGGGGTGAAGGGACAGACAATATAAGTGCAGCTGCAAGCCTCTTAGCCTGAAATTGAATTTGGGCCTGAGATTGGAGCAGGAGTCTGGGGGTAGTCAGAGTGACATGTTTCACTAAGCCCCTGCAATGGGTTGCCCAATGAACGCTGCACCAAAACAGTGAGTTGGGAGGCTCGGAATACTCCCTCCTGCCGCATTTGTAGCTCAGAAAGAGGCCTGCGCCTACCTGGGACATGGGTCATCAAAATAGACCCTGTTGTTTTA
The DNA here is from genome assembly GCA_030390025.1 of Squalus acanthias. Classification (NCBI taxonomy): domain Eukaryota; kingdom Metazoa; phylum Chordata; class Chondrichthyes; order Squaliformes; family Squalidae; genus Squalus; species Squalus acanthias. The sequence goes on from CM059425.1 coordinate 206,486,183, forward strand.
GTTTTATAGAGCTTTATTAATTGCTGCTCTACATTGGTTTGACATGTTGAGTATTGAATTTATGAAGACTCCTAGGTCTCTCTCATTCTTAGCTATTTCAACACCATTCATGGAGTACTTGTGTTGTTTCTTCTTTCCTTCAGAACAGTACTTTGCACTTGTTTCAATTGAATTTCATCTGCCACTGCTCTATCCACATACATATTTTGTCTAACTCATTCCATGATTTTCTGATTCCATTGTCACTCCTAGTCCACTTTCTACTTCCATCTACCCTAGCATAACTACTCTAACAGCTATCCATTGTTTTCTGCACTTCAACCAATTTCCTATCCAGCCCCAAAACTTACTCTGAATCCTCACTGTTGTGAGCTTAACTACTGGCCTTCTGTCTGGTACTTTGTCAAACACCTTTTGAAGTTTAGGTGCACCATGTTGCAGCATATCAACCCCAATCCCAGAAGCAAAGAAAGGGTTTGCACTTAATGTTCAGGTGGTATCTGGGCACAGCTATACTATTATACACCTCAATATTCTTTATCCAGAAAGCAGGTATGATGGCTTAAGTATGTGGCAGTCCATGGTGGCCACATTTTTGGAAATAGAGGGCACACTGAGAGGTAGGAATGGCTGTTACGAAACCAGGCCTAAACTCTGCATCCAGGACTACTGGGAAACACCCTAACAGCATAGGAGGGCCGTTGGATGGAAGCATGTGCACTTGTTGCTGTTTCGACATCTAACATTTCCACCTGCAAAAAATGTGTCATGCAGCTTTGGTAAAATGAAACTGTCTGTGCAAAAGGGCAATGATTATAGCAAGTGTTTGACAAGGTACCTTCCAGAGGGGGTGGGAATTCCCATCTTAAGTTGGTGTCATACTTGATGGACCACACAAGCACCGAAACTTCCAAGAAACCTTCCTCCTGATACCAGCAAATTTCTCCCTCAAAGTGATGCTGAAGGACGTGCTTACTCTGTGAAGGGAGCATGGAACATTAAAGCAGTGGGGAAGCTATGGTAATATAATTCAATAGGTGATGCAAAGACCTCCCATTGGCAACTCTGGTAACACCACTCTGGAGCGGTGTAGTCGGTGCTGATTTGGCATTCGTCACCATTTAGAATCATTCCTATGGAACTGTAGAAATTTGGGTTTTACTAGTATTGACTGAGAAGAATTTTGCCATTTTATAATGTTTCTTACATGTTAGATGCAGCATTTTATGACCTGACATTAACCAGCAGACATGGAACTAGGATGATCTGAAGTGTTAATGAACTACCCAAAGAGAGACGGAACAGTGATAGAACGGTTTATTTTTACATGTGACAGTAGCTTTGCGACAATGGGGACCCAGGGTCAATTAGCTAAAAAGGACATTATCATTGAGAAATTGTCTTCGGCCAGCAAAACAGATAGTCTCCTTTAGTTTGTCAGTCAGTCAGTCAGTCAATATGGGTGGAATATCCATTGCAGGGTTAATTAAATCAGGAAAGATATTTGCTAACATACAGACACTCAGGTGGTAGTGGTTCCCATATCAAAAAGATAGGCGTTTCGGTCAGAAGGGTAACCTTGATTGGCAGCTTGGTGGGACAATTCACCAAAGAGAGCCCTCTCTCTCTCACTCTAGATACCAAACTGGGGCATGTAAACATGAGCTGTTTGTAACAGCAGAAATAGCGTTTGTTAATTTAGGAACAGCTAGCTTGAAAGTGCGTTTTCATCTAAAATGACGGCACTGCTATTCAAATTGAATTTTTTTTTTTTTTTATTCGTTCATGGGATGTGGGCATCGCTGGCAAGACCAGCTTTATTGCCCATCCCTGATTGCCCTTGAGAAGGTGCTGATGAGCTGCCATTTCAGAGGGCAGTTAAGAGTCAACCACATTGCTGTGGGTCTGGAGTCACATATAGGCCAGACCAGGTAAGGATGGCAGATTTCCTTCCCTGAAGGACATTAGTGAACCAGATGGATTTTACAACAATCCGGTAGTTTCATACTATACCATTACTGATACTACTTTTTATTCCAGATTTCTATTTAATTGTCTGAATTTAAATTCCCCATGGTGGGATTTGAACTCATGTCTCCAGATAATTAGTCCAGAGCTCTGGATTACTAGTAACCAGTAACATAACCACTATGCTACTGTAACATCTCCATGGAAAAAAAGAGCAATAGGTAATTGTCAGATTTCACTGTGAAAGCTGTATTCTGTTCATTTACGTATTTTGTGTAAAATAAACCAGTTTGTTGGTATACAGTCATGCCTTGTCTTGCTATGGTGCTTTTCAGTGTGCCTTTCTTGAAGACAGAGGAGCACATGTGGCAGTACATGCAACATTGCAGTAGCCAGTACATGCAAGAAGGGTTCTATACTACAATTCTTGGGTTACAGCATTATCTAACTAGATATTGGGCAGTAAAAGTGCACTCTGGATTGTAGAGATGTGGGGCTGGATTTTCAATGACCCGTGGAGTCGGGTTTGGAGGCGGGTTAAAGTTGCAGATTCGGGGGTCCCGACCCCATCCCGCCTCCAACCCGCCTCCATGCCAGTTTCTCTGGCGGCGGGTACCCGACCTGTTCCGAGACCCGACTCCCCGAGGCGGGAAGGGATTAGTGACAATTAACTGCCTGTTAACAGGTAGTTAACAGGCAGTTTTTTGCATAATCCCTATTTTAAAAAGAAAACTGTGGGCTTCCCGACAGGTGGCAACTACTCCAAGTTATCGGGGTGGGTCGTGGGTCTGCAGGGGTTGGAGGGGTCGATATGTCCGGTGGGCAGGTGAGTGATGGGTGCATGTGTGCAGAGGTAAGTGTGTAAGGTAAGTGCTAAGTGTTGAAAAAAGTTTTACTTACCTTAACTTCCTCCTGCAGGTGTCAGCCCTTCAGTTCTCGGGAGTTAGAAATTTCATCGGCACAGAAAGCAGGAAAGCCATGGTTCTGTCAAAACCTGCAGCCTTCTGTTTTCTGTGCTGGAATGATTTCTAACTCAGCCTGAAAGGAAGGACTGAAGTTAGAAATCATATTGTCAGTGTTTGACAGCTTCACAGAGCTGTCAAACGCTGATATTTCATCTGTCAAAAGCTCTTGACAGATGAAATGTCAGTTTGTGATGTTACCTGTTGCCGGGTGGCCCTTAATTGGCCTGCTGAGCCCACTGGGCGGGCTCAACAAGGTCAATCAAGGGAAAATACAGTGGGTTGGCAACATCTCGATGGAGGCGGGTTCACAAGCCAGAATGTGTGATTCCCGACCCCAACCCAACTCCAACTTCAAAATCCAGCCCGTGAGGTCCGCATAAAGGAAGGACCAGTGACACCAAACCTGAGAATATCTGGCAAAGAACTAAAGAATTTTAACAGGAACTTTACCTGAAATATGGCTGCAGCAGCAAAAAACATATTTAAAATAAAATTTGCGCTGGATTGTGTCGTACGACTAGGGATCAATAAAATTAGCTTTTACCAATTTCCATCAACAAATTCCTGATTTTTTTTCATGTGGTGTATCAGCAAAAAACGATTCCTCCCAACTTTGGGGACCCCTTCCGATATTTCCATTGTTTTCTTACCAATAGATGCATGCTCCTAACATTTACGACATTGTGTGCTGTATACCCCATGCTAGCATAATGGATATGATGTGAGCGCATCCCTGAAGCCAATGGTTAGCAGGAAAACAAACAAAGGTCAATTTAGATTATTTTTTTAAGGGGACCTGCGTTTTCTTTTGTAACTCTATGAGGGCTATATAGGAGGACTATATTATCGTTATACCGCAGCAAATGTCAACCTTTCATTCCTAGCTGGGTGTGAAGGAAGGACAGCAGTGCACTGACACTGTTACCACATTGATAGTCCCCTGAAGACAGCAATTAAAGACTGACTCCAGTCATACACCAAGGCATTGTTTACTAAAAGGAAGATCACAACCGTTACCCTGTGCATAATCTCCAACAATACTTATCATCCCACCATCATAATTACAGGAAAGTGGCTTGAGCCACAACAGTAACATAGGTTCTTGAATGTCACTTAATTTTTTTAAATTATCTCGAGATTAAGTGACTTTGGTATTTAGCCCTGTTAAATTAGTGCCCGTGAACCGTGTAAATAAATGTAGGCTGTCATTTAGTCTTACTGTAGTTTTCTTTAAGTCCATTGCTTGTTTTCTTGAATATTAGAGATGCACAAAATAAAAACTAGTTTTTTAGGCTCCATTCTTTCTCCATTGATTTTCTCGTTTTTTACACTAAAAACATGGCCCAGATATTCCGAGCGCGTACCCACCCGTAGGGACATCGGAAATGCCGGTTTCAGGCATACGCTGAAAACCGGCATTTCCGATCCGACAAGAATGCTCTTGACAGATCCTCCGGCTGCCCCGGAGAAGAGCCTCTGCGAGCGGATAGTTCCGCTTTTTGGAGAGCCTCCGCCCGCAGAAAACCCTGACAATTCTTACGCCTGGTAAAAGCAGGCGTAAGGCCTGCTTTTACCAGGATAAGAGTTGAAAAAAAGTTTAAAAACAAAATTTTCACTGATTTATCATTTAAAAATACTTTAAAAAAGGTAAGTTTATTTTTAGCCCTGCAAAAAACTTTAATTATTTTTTTCAAAAAATTACATTTTTGTTTATAATACTTAATTTATTGTAATTTCAAGTCATTTTAAAAATGTGATTTAAAATTTTTTTTTTAATTTGACTATGTTTTTGGGGTGATCTTCATTCATATATTTGACAGGTCTTCCTGTCAAATGCATGAAGGGAGATTCCCTTCTTTGATTGGCTCCCCATGGCCCACGTGATCCCAGGGACGCTGCGAACTACATGTGCCTCTGGGATACGTGGGCCCTGCACACTTGGAGTTTGGTGAGGCCCAGGAGCGGAAGCATGTGCGTCCCGGGAGCCCTCGGGTAAGGGCGCAGATTTTTCCAGATCGCAGGCCTCCGCCCGCGGGAGGCCTGCGATCGGAAAATACGGGCCATGAGGTTTAGTGGTTTTTGAATTGCTAATAAAAACTGACTTTCATAATACACTCCCCCGCCCCTACTCCCACGCCCAAATTCACTACTATGTCCCTGGTGGGTCACTGTGGAGGAGGGCCTGAAACTCATTAATGTGGCAACTATTCTATTCACTTCAAGATAATATCCTTGAAGCAGATGATTTGTGGTGCACAGTTGTAAAGAATTTATATATAAAAAAAAACATACAACGCATATGGACTCTAATGCATTAGATGTCTAAAAAGGACTGGCTCAAGCTTGTTGAGAAACATGTATAAGATAATGGTTATCCCTTTCCTTTTTAAGGTGGAGAAAAATGGCCTCAGCATTTTTACTGTCCATTTCCTTCCTAACATCACTTTGAAATCCCATGAAAGTGTGCCAGAGCAAGATTCATATTAGTTTGTGCACTAATATACAATAATAAATCAAAACAGTGTTTAGTGTCAAAGCGTATCCAGGGAAATTAGACATTACAACTTAGCCCAGTATCTTACTCCATAACCTCCTGTGCAGGTTTAATAATGTATTACAATTAAATACATGGCAAGTTCGCAAACTGGGCAGGTTCCTGACAGGATGCTCTTAATCTGTAACGTGAATTTCAGTAACAACGGATGTGACAAAAGGTGAACCTGACCTCGCCAATTCAATTACGAAGCAATCAGAACAGCTATAACTATTTCCCAACACAACCAAACAAACTGAAAGCACTGCGAAAGATAAATATTTCTTCCTTGATAATTCATACTTTTTGATAGCTGTAAGAATTAAGAGAACACAGCATCATGTGCACGTGAACTACCGATATCCCCAGTGCTTATTCTCAATCATGAGTTTTGAAAAAAGTGAGTTTAATTTTTCCACTAAATAATGAAATACACTTTCATAAGACCTCGATTTACATGTTAAAAGTGTCCTCCAGTCTGAAACAGAATGGTAGCAGTCAGAGAGCCAGCGTAAATGGGGAGGTAAGTGACTTATCATTTTCAGGTCGCTACCGCCCAGTTTACACCTGTCAGAGGCAGTTAAAATCGGCCCTGTCTACATTCAGATAGGTAGAAAGAAATCACTTAATGATAGTTCCACAGAGCTGGATAGAGGAGAGAGATCATGGAGGGTGACATGGTTGATCTGGTCAAATGCTGCGGAAAGGTCTAAAAAGAACAAGCAAGTTATAATGCACCACCGTCACAGAGAATGTTGTTTGTGATTTTAGCTAGGATCACTTTGATGCTATGAGAAGGGCAGAAGCCAGACTGGAGGGGGTTAGAAATGGGGCAATAGTTGGAACCAGATGAATTGGTCAAGGGTGAGATTTTTGCAGAGACGGTGATCATGACAGTTATGAAAGGGGAAAGGACAGAGCTGAAGGAAACCATTGATAATGTCAGCTACTTGGAAATGGAGTTGAATATTCGAGTTTAGGGAGGGGATCAAGGGAGGAAGTGGGTTTCATAGCAAAGTTGAGCTTGTAAAATTTGGGTTGAGGGGAAGATGGAGTAAAAATACAAAATGGTGAGGGCTCGAATGGGTGAGAGACTGGGGAGAGGTCAGTGACTGAGGGCAAGAGACAGGTGAGGAAGTGATGGAGGCAGCTGCACAGATGATGTCAAACTTAAAAACAAAAACAAAAAATCAATGAGGTCCTTGCCCTTGGTGTTTAAGGTGAGGGTGGAGTGGTTGGGGGGAGGTTAGTTTGGGGGAAAAAAGGGGGCTAAAATTATCCTAGTACTGCAGCTGAAATGACAGCTATAGATCAGTAAATTAATTGTAAACAGCAAGCATGTATCAGCTCAAATTGATCACTGTAACCAAAGTCCACTGTAATATCTGTTGATCACAACAAGCTATGTTGCCAGATGTCTACGGTAAGATTTACAGCATTCAAAGATCTGGGGAAATTAAGTGTTTGGGCTAAAGAACTGCAGATTATTTTTTTTAAAACAACCTGCCTTTTCCTCAATTTGTACTGGGGCGAGAGTTCCATAGGTGCAAGCAGCCCTTTGGCAAAGGGGCTATTTTTCCACATGAAGGCTTACTTCATTGAGTGTCCATAGGCTATTTTACCATGAAAAGCATAACAGTAGGCATCTGGCAACTATTTGATTTCTTTCCCTCCCCAGACTTTGGATAAGAACATAAGAAAAAGGAGCAGGAGTAGGCCATTTGACCCCTCGAGCCTGCTCCGCCATTGAATAAGATCATGGCTGATCTTCTACCTCAACTCCACTTTCCTGCACTATCCCCATATCCTTTGATTCTCTTAATATCCAAAAATCTATCGATCTCTGTCTTGAATATACTCAAAGACTGAGCCTCCACAGCCCTCTGGGATAGAGAATTCCAAAAATTCACAACCCTCTGAGTGAAGAAATTTCTCATCATCTCAGTCCTAAATGGCCAACCCCTTATTCTGAGACTGTGACCCCTGGTTCTAGACTCCCAGCCAGGGGAAACATCTTCCCTGCATCTACCCTGTCAAGTCCTGTAAGAAATCTGTATGTTTTAATGAGATCACCTCTCATTCTTCTAAACTCTAGAGAATATAGGCCTAGTCTACTCAGTCTCTCCTCACAGGACAATCCCCCCATCCCAGGAATCAGTCTGGTGAACCTTCGTTGCACTCCCTTTGTGGCAAGTATATCCTTCCTTAGGTAAGGAGACCAAAACTGTACACAATACTCCAGGTGTGGTCTCACCAGGGCCCTATATAATTGCAGTAAAACGTCTTTACTCTTATACTCAAATCCTCTTGTAATAAAGGCCAACAAACCATTTGCTTTCCTAATTGCTTACTGTACCTCCATGTTAACTTTGTACAAGGACACTCAGGTCCCTCTGAACACCAACATGAGGGTAATTGTAAAGGCCCACCATTGCTGCAGCTACAATCAGCTAACTCAGTTCAGACCAAGGGTCAAACCTGAAATCCTCCTGCTTTGTGTGTCTCAGTGTGACAGCAGGCAGTGCATTTTCCCACAAAGTCATAGGACTACTACAGCAGGTAGATCTTAATGCTGATGAGTACAATGTGGGATTGCCACCTCTGGTTGGGTGTGTTCCTGGAGGGTTCATCACATGACCTCCTGCCTCCAACAGCCCTGCCCACTCAAACAGCCTTCTTCCCCATCACCAAGATTTTGTAACTAATAAATGAAAGTGTTCAAAGAAAATGAAAAAAAAATACAATTTAAAATAAAATGCTCCTATGACTTTTCACCCAGGTTGCATGCAGCAGTGTCCAGGAGATTAACCTTTAAGCTCTGTAGACTGCAGGGCAATCCTGGAAGGTTGGCAACCCTAGTACAAGGTAATGTAAACTATGAAACTTATATGCAAAACATGAATATTTATTACCAAAGTTGGAGTGGAAAATGATTATTAACCCTTCACAGAAAAGATCTGTGGAAGAGTTATCAACAAGGCTAATCAAGTACTAGCATTTAATCATAAGGTGAACATTAGAACCTTTTATTGGTAAGGCCACCTTTACAATACTGTGTGCAATTTGGGCAGCCTATCCTCAGTAAAATGCTGACTTAGAGATCCACAGATGAAGAGAGGCTCACTAAATTAAACTTGTTTTCACTGGAGAGAAGATGATTCAGAAGGGATATGATGTAAGTTTTAAATATTATGAGAGACATGTAGGCAGAAAATAACTAATTTAGACTGGGATACGAGTACAAAATTATTTAAAATTATATTTCAAGCAAAATATGAGCTTTTTCCCCTCCATAGCATAGCAGATATGCGGAACAAAAACATTTGATGTTTGTCCTAATTTGATACGGAGTGTCATTTTTCAGTCCATGTCACCCAGATCATTATTACTGAGAAATGGTTTTACTGAATGGGTGCCAGGTTAAACCACTATAAAAAAAATCGGTCAGTAAACAACATACTCCCAATGAATGTCATCTTGAGTTCAGAACATCTGTTTCTGGTGATTGTACTTGGGGCAAATGATTTTTGTCTTGTACATTATCAAAAAGTTACAAAAACAGCAGGCTCTCTCAACTGATAAAACATTTCCGGTTTTGGGCACTAATTCTGAGCTAAAAGTAAATCTAACCAATCTTCTTTGCTGCTGATTCTGGAATGATGAATCAATTTAAAATAGATCGAACAATTTGATGTTTATTTTGTTTCCCTTCCTCTTTGTTATAATTGTGGTAATCCAGTGGTTATGGTAATAAACTAACAATCTAGAGGTCATGAATTCAAATTCCACAAAGGCAAATTGTGAGATTTAACTCAATAAATCTGGTAATTTGTGAGCTAGCCCCAGGGGGAAAAAAAGTGACCATGAAAGCTGCTGGATTGTCATAAAAACCCAACTGGTTCACTAATGTCATTCAGGAACAGGAAACCTGCCACCTCCACCCAGTCAGGCCTACATTTGACTCCAGTCCCACTTCTTCTTCTTCTCCTCCTCTTCTTCTTAGGCAGTCCCTCGGAACCAAGGATGACTTGCTTCCACATTAAAAATGAGTTCTCAGGTGACTGATGAGTCCAATGCGGGACCTACAGTCTCTGTCACAGGTGGGGCAGACGGCGGGTGGGTGGGGTTCACGTGCGCTCGGCTTCCGCTTGCTCCCGGCGAAGAGACTTGAGGTGTTCGCCGCCTTCCCGGATGCTTCTCCTCCACTATGTGGTTGACTCTTAATGCCCTCAGGGCAACTAGGGATGGGCAATAAATACTGCCTTGCCGGTATCGCACAGATCTCAAGAACAAATATAAAGAAAAACTGTTGCTTCCACTTTTCACCTATTTTGAGCTTGCACTGATGACTGATGATTAAGCAATCACCTAACAGTCAAAGCCTATTATACTTCCAGCATCATCATTCACATCACCCATGCTTATCAAATCTTAAGCATCTTCTCAGTCACATTAAACTAAAATTCTGTTTAATTTACCTAAGTACTCAAACATCGTGACATAAGTCACAGGGATGCAGATAGTTGCAGCAGTAAAAGGGACAACTAAGACTCCTGAACTGTAATATTTCCCTGTTCCTAAGCAACGATATCAGGCCCAAGTATCCCTCATTTGTGCCCAGGCTCATGTATTTTATTTTCTGGCTATGTAATTAAAATGATGTAATATTATGTCATTTGTATTGAATTATAGAGCGATTATTTGGCCTCTCCGCTTACATAAATCCCTGTTGCTTCATGAAACTGCATGAAGAGTGGTCTCGATGGGGCAAATGGCTTTTTTCTCATACTACGCTCCTCTAAAAAAAGTCAGAGACGATGAGTCAGAGTGTAAAGCTCCCTCTGCACAACATGCCTTCATCTCAGCTCATGAAGAGCACCATCTGCCGGTTTAATTTTCTTATTTCCCCACAGCAGCCATATGTAATGGCTTCTCTGAATGGGAATAGTGTCAGCTGTGGGAAAATACTCCCTGGAAGCTGGGTTGAGGCTGCATAAACTAGTTTCAAGCAGAGCCTTACAGGTCACAGAAAGCTCAAAGTGTTATTTAGGTTACATGTTTGCTATTATGGCCACCTTGATTCTGGACTTAGTAGCCACACATCCTATCGTACCGACAATTAAATTTTCAGAGTCTACAGTCGGAATTTTGCCGGCACTCGGGGTGGGTTTGGAGGCGGGACATCCGGTAAAATTGCAAAGATTGACAGCGGGTCCTGAACCCGCTGTCAACCCGCCTCCATACAATCTTCCCGGGTGTCGGGTCCCCGATTTGCACATGGACCCGACACCTAGTGGCGGGAAGAGGATTATAGCCACTTACCTGCTTGTTAACAGGTAGTTAAGAGGCTTTTTCCAATTTTGACAGGTCTACTGCGGGCTTCCTGACGTCCGGACACCACACCAGGGTAAGTGTGGCGTGCTGTGGGTCTACTGTAATGTTTCTTCATTGATGACAGCTGCAGAAGTGGTGTGAAGGATCCAATGGTACACTGGTGAGTTTCAGAGGTAAGAAAATGTTGGGAAAATAATTTTTAATGTATTTAGACTTTTCTGTAGGTAACAAGTTTTGAAGTCTTTGTGTAGTCCCACCTCATTGGGAGAACCTCTCTCACTAGTGACAGATTCCTTCTGTAACCTCACCTGCAGCTGCCATCTGTTCTAGCCTAAGGAGGGAGTCACTGGGTGCAAGGGCTCACCTTTGTACAATGATTGTCAGTGTTTGCAGCACCTCAATGGAGCAATCACCTGTCAAAAAAAATTGTGCCTGCCCCTTTAAGAAAACCGGCAGATGACACGTCATCAACTGACGTCATCTGACACCGGCTTTCTCCTAATTGGCCGGCAAGCCCGCAGGGCGGGCTTAACAAGGCCAATTGACGCAAAATAGTGTCTGTGCATCGAACGCCATTGGGGGCGGGATCGGAACCCGGAAGGAAGCTGTCCCGCCCCTAGACCGCACCGAAAGGTAAAATCCAGCCCTTTAAGTGACTCCAGACCCACAGCAATGTGGTAGAGTCTTAAATGCCCTCTGAAATGGCCTAGCAAGTCACTCAGTTGTATCAAACCCATTTCTGGGACACAGTGCAAGGATTGTTAACCCTCTTACCATAGCTATATGAAATACTCCATCCAAATGCATATTAACAGATATAGGAGCAAATAGAGCTATTTTTGATGGAAGTTTTTCTGATTCGGGAGAAAACTTTTGCTTTGATTTTGGATTCTATACCAATGTTTGCCTAAACCAGGCATTAATTGGACCAATCCAGGCTGCTGAATAATTGGGAAGATTCTACTATTAGAGCTGCTTACAATTGTAAAAATAGATCGTTGAATAAATACATTAAATTTACAACTCAAAAATAATTTTGAAAATACATGCCAGTTATTCCTGTGGTTACAAAGATGACCACAACAAGACGATTTATTTATTCTGAGTGCACTGATAAGAGTGTACTGAAAAAGAAATGAATCCCTAGACATTTGTTTAAGGTCAAGTTCTCAGCTTTAAGAGTTTATATCATGGTCTATGCTGCTGACTATCACTATTCTTACTTCATCATCTTTGTTTCCTTTTTCTTACTGTTCTATTCTTTTATTCCTCGTCAGCTGTGGCTCAGTGGGTAGCACACTCGCCTCTGAGTCAGAAGGTTGTGGGTTCAAGTCCCACGCCAGGGACTTGAGCACATAAATCTAGGCTGACACTCCAGTGCAGTGTTGTGGGAGTGCTACACTGTTGGAGGTGCCGTCGTTCGGATGAGACGTTAAACCGAGGCCCCGTCTGCTCTCTCAGGTGGACGTAAAAGATCCCAAGGCACTATTTCGAGTTATCCCAGGTGTCCTGGCCAATATTTATCGCTCAATCAACATAACGAAAACAGATTATCCAGTCATTATCACATTGCTGTTGTTGGAGCTTGCTGTGCGCAGATTGGCTGCCACGTTTCCCACATTACAACAGTGACTACACTTCAAAAAGTACTTAATTGGCTGTAAAGTGCTTTGAGACGCTCAGTGGTTGTGAAAGGCGCTATATAAATGTAAGTCTTTTTTACTTTCCTTATTTTCTTTTTTTCCCCTGTTTTCTTTCCTTTTAAATCAAGGTTATTGATTTACAGCTTTCATAGAAAAATAGACAAATTCATGGAATTTGATTTTCAAAACACTGGTCAAAATCTCATGTTATAAAAATAAATTTTGAGTTATTCAATCAGTGTAAGTCAGTTCCTATCTATATTTTCTTATAGTTCCTGCCTCTCATATAATGTTAAGTTCTTTGATATGTTTTCCTTTTCCATTACAAATAAATTTCATCTGGCTTTCAATCCTCCTAGCTATCTCAGGATTTCTATCGGAACAATTCATTAAGCGTCTTTAACCTAGAAAAAAAAAACATCCATGGCGTCTACAGAAGCTGAGCCATGTTGGAAGAGTTAGAAGAGGTAACCGAAAGCTTGGTGAAAAAGATGGGTTTAATGAAGGATTTTAAACGTGCAGAGGCAGAAGGGTTTAGACAGAGAGTTCCATAGAGTGGGGCTGCGGCATTGTGAAGGTGCTGTTAGCTGGTCAGGGGAAGGATGGGCCATGCACGGAGTGTGAGAATTGAAGGACTAATGGGTGTGGCAGAAGTCATGCAGAGCTCCCGGTCACAAACATATTAAATTTAAAGTCTTAGTCCTCATCTTTAAATCCCTCTGCGGAGTAAGGGATCCAGTAAGGAGCATACTGGAGAAATCAACCTAGATTTTCCAATCAGCATTACTTGAATGTTAACAGAAAATGCTGGAAATACTCAGCAGGTCAGGTTGGAAAGAGAACCAGAGTTACCATATCAGGTCAGAACTGGCAAAAGTTGGAGATGTAACAGATTTGAGGCAAGTACAGAGGCAGGGAAAGAAAGAACAAAAGGGAAGTTCTGTGATAGGGTGGAAGGCAGGAGTGCTTAAATGGCAAAAGGGATGATGGTGCAAGGCAAAAGGGGATGGTAATGAGATAAGATAAGAAACAAAAAGATGGACTAGAGGAGCTGTAAATGGCAATCGCAGAATCATTACCAGCACCTGCTGCCATAACCACTGCTCCCATTTTTTGTGATAAACCCATTTTCAGCTCAGACATGCCAACTCTCATGAATCTATCGCCACAGACGTGATTTCTGAATGAAATGAAGCCTCACTCATGATTCAACACTGAAATCTCACGATTTTTTTCCTAAACTTGCAGTAACACATGACAGGAACATGACAGGCAATGGTATCACAGCATGAAACTACTCAACGTAGATGGTGAAATGCGACTGTGATCTATACAGTGGATCAATGGAGGAGGGACTAATGTAAAGTACCTATAGCGCTTCTATTGTGCAATTTGATTGCAATCAACTACCCTACATTTTCAAATTAGTTTCTTTGCAAAAGACAAGTTCCATTCTATGATACTTAAGTTTATAAAATAATTAATCCAAACTGGCAGTGTGATTACTTGAAATGATCACCATGGCAGGTGTCGTTAAAACTGGCTCACAAATGATCAGACATTCTCCACTACCCAATGAACGAGAGGCCATGTTAATTGTACTTTTCCTGCCTCTCTGCAATGTAGTTAAAGGTGCAGTTATACGGCCAGTCTTGTGTTGATGCACAATTATTTTGGGTGTTCATCAACGCAAAAGAGGCCTCACAACTCAAACGCCCACCGAGCGCACTATAGCCCTGAGGTTCGAGACCCTTCCCACACACTGTTTCATACCTGTTTGGTTTCCCAGGGTGTAGTAGAATTCCATTCTGGATTGTTATAAGTAGTCTCTAAACTGGGTTTGTGGTTTTTATTTTCCCAAAGCCCCACTACCTAAATAAATCAATCCGACTACCGAAGAAAAGACTGTTCTGTACTGTTCAGTATTCAATGTCAGAGGCTTGTTCAGTTTCTGGATCAAAAATATTTTATTTTACACTTTATGAGCTATGGGTACAGGAATGGTCAGCAAACGAACAGAGGGCAATCATCGTAACCTTAAACTGAGATGCATAGCAACTTGGTGATAACAGGTAGGAATTTTTTAAAAGTTTTTTATAAAGCATTTTCAGATGCAGTAATATAGTTTTTGTAAAGAGCTATGACCTGTTAGAGATGAAATAAGCCACTAATGAGGTTTATAAACCAACTGTCAATCTATATTGGTTTATGTTTGAAAAAAATAGCAACTCATGATTTTTATATCAAATCACTTGATTTTTAGGAGTTTGTCTCTTGATTTATGAGACGGTGGGGTTGGCATGTCTGTTAGCTGTATTAATCAAACTGCACAAGGTTACCACTCAAATGTCTCAAGGAATATATTTAAAGCAACATTTAAAAAATAATTACGTTCTAAAACGCTGCCCGATTACATTGGTTCATGAAAGATTTTACGTTCGGTGATATGTAAATAAGTTTGAGCAGAAACCTGAGCAAATAAAAACACTTCCTAAAGTTAGCACAATTTACGAGGGCAATTTATGCCCGGATCGCCAATTGCGCCCAAAGTGAAAACTCTTGGCCAGTATATCACATTATGCTTTATATAGTATAACGCTCCTGTTGTTATAAAACACCATAGGGGTCATTTTAACCCCACCAGGGCGGGTGGGGGAGGCAGCCGGTTGGGGGTGGGGGGGGGGGGGGGTTTAAAAAATTTTAAAAACGGAAAATCCAACCCCAATCCGCCCACTTCCGGTTTTAATGGGGCAGGTCGGGGCGGCCGACCAATCCATTCTCAGGAGGCAGGTTGGTCACTAAACTATTTTAAGGAGGCTGCGTGCCTCCATTTTAACTCAAGTTCTATTTTTAACACCTGCAGGTGGGGAATCCCAGGCCTCGGGTATTCCCGCAGATGAAAGGCCGGATCCATGAGGTAAGTGCCATTACTGCACTGCTTGTGGGTCAGGTGGAGCAGGAGTGCTTCACCCAGCACACCAAGCTTATCTTTTAAACACCACGCGATGGGATCCCTGCGATCGGCCGATCCCCCCACTCCCCCCACTGGAATGGACCATTTATGCCCCCCCCCCCCCACCCCAACCGCAATGTCCGACTCCAGCCCCCATGATGTCAGACATACCCAACATCTGCTCCCCGATTGCTTTCCAGCCCGACAGACAGCCAGCCTGTCAATCCAGTTGGCTGTCGGGCAGGAAACCTGTCAAAAAATTTAAAACAGGTCCTGCCATTAAATTCAGCAATACCTGCGGGAAACCCATATTTCTGGGTTTCCCATCCAAAAATCCTCCCCCCACCCAGCTCTTATCCCGGCTTAGAGTTATTAACGGGCCTCATATCGTCTGATTCTGTTAATACCACTGGAGATCTGCTAGTTACTTTTGAAATTTCATTAACATTTTTTTCACCATTTACAAATGGCTCCTGGTCTTTTGCCTCACTGGGTGAAACACAAAAAATAGATTTGGGAGAGAACTAATGACCCCAACTTCCCTGCTGTCTGTTTAATTTTTTAACATTCAATGCTCATTTTCTTAAAAGATTGCAATATAATTCTGTTATGGCAGCATAAGAAAGAAATATAGTCATCATTAGCCACATCAAGGCTTAAACATCTTCTGGAGTATTTGTTTGCTTATTTCCAGCAGCCTGATTAATGGTGATTTTAATCTAGGAAGCTTTATTTTTTTCCCCTGTGCAGTATGAGTCATCAAGGACACTCTTCCCAGGGGCAAGTTAAACAGCAGAAGTGAGGTAGTTCCGGCAGCAGGTTGTCAGCCTGAGTCAGGAACTTTGGTGTGAAGTTGGAGGTATGCTGTACCTGTTATGGTTTTTGTGTGAGGAAAAGTACGCTTTAGCATGCCTGTGGCTAAAGTCGTCGGTCACTAGTCATTATCACTGATCAGTACTGCTCTTCAACCCACATATGCACTGTGATTTAAGCAACTGTAATAAAATCTAATCAACAGGAGAACAGTGTCAAAGTGAAGGGGTTCTGAAACTGATCTGAGCATTATGCTCTATAATGTACTCAAATAAAGGTACTGCACCAATTTAGTTGTCATGGAGACTTGGTTCTTACCAGCTTGAGTAAGCTAAAAAGCTTCAAGTGAAACTAAATATTAATAGCTAGTCTTAATGAAGCAAACTAAAAGAGTCAACAAAAGATCCAATTATGAGATAAATGAGACAGAACAGCTGAGCTTTAGGATATTTATGTACTTTATGCCTGCTTTCAATGTGCAGTTAGTTAAACAAAGATCTATTATATGATCATGTTGTACATTTTGGAAAAAACACCTGTAAAATTGCAATCATTTTAGTTGCAACTGTAGTTGTTGTATAATGTAGCTGTATGTAAAACTGAAAAGCCAAATTGGGCATCAGAACATTTAAAACAAATAAAAAATACAGCTCCATGATGGCTCAGTTGGGAAAGGTCCTGCCCCTGTCTAGATCTGAGCCGTACACCCCACAATGACTCCAGATTGGATCTCCATGGTCGGTGGTTATACGAGGGTGCTACAACTGACCTCAGCAGCCATGGGTTAAGAATATGAAAAGAAAACCAGCTAGGTTTTACCTTTGTGATTACTAGCAAGTTAATATTGGCCTGGATTTGGCGGTAGGAATAACAGTGAGGCTGTCAGCGCTCACCATTTTTATGGAATAAATCGGACAGTAGCTTCCAGAGTCTGCACATGCACAGTTAAACACGGAAATCCGGAAGTTGCTGTCCTATTTGCCTTGTTCTTCCAGAAACTTCGCTCCACTGGTAACTCGCCGAGAGACTTGGCATTCAAACACATGAAGGGCGTGAAGTTGTGGTACTTACCCACTAGTTATCCACTAAAAACACCAGAAAAAGTTAGGGCTGGTGCATTCAGGTGTAAGTGAATTTTTAACGGCATAAGACAAGACATAATTACAACCCCTCTGGCCCTGAAAATTTAATTTTACAAATGTGGAGTCTCATTCCTTCAGAATTTAATTTTTATTAGATTAAAAAAAAAAATTCAAATTCAAATTCAAAAAATGTTCTCTCTTTTATCGATCCCATCTTGCTTTCCCTCACTTTATTTTGCTTTCTATACATGATTTCACATTGAATTAAATATTCTAATTTATACTTCCTGGTTTAGACACTGCATGTCTCAGTGAAGATTCTTCAATCTGATTGGTTGAAGAGACACGGTGTTGCTTGCTCTACTCACAAATGCCACAGATCCCCTGTAGAGGGCACCGTGCTGAAATGGAACTCTAAATAGTGTAAGTTGCCACTCAAAACCCACGAAAAGTCTGTGGGTAGCTGTAAATGTAATGAACGATGAGCGTTGTTCCTTCGCCGCTGACCACAAAATCCGCACCATTGATCTAAGCCACTAGAAGATTTCAGGCAAGCAGGGGAGGGGAAGACTGCAAAATGCACTTGCAGGCCTAAATTTGAGGCCTGGTGTATTTTAACACCCAGGCCTCATCTGCATGCCGACGGCCAGCTGCCCATCCAGGATGGATGGAAAGTGGCAGCTGACCAGTGGGCAGGAGTGGAAGTTCGGGCCCCATAAAGGAAAGATTTCTACTTACCTTGGAGGGCCTCTCTGTCCTCTCAACAGATGATGATTCTCTTCATCTGGCGGGAAACTCGTGCCGGCTTCCCCGCTCAGAGTCGGGTTAAAAAGCAACTGGGGTCCCACTGACATAGTGGGACTCCGCTTTGCATAAATGTACGAGGCCCCTGTCTGCTTCCAGCGGGCACCTCAGTCACCTAAACTGCAGAGAGCATTGCAATTGTTGGCCAGTGGGAACAGGGCAGTAAATGCTAAAGGATGTGCTGGATTAAAATCCCCCACTATATGTATTCCGATGTGGGGTGAAGACACTTGGCTATAATGTCTCATATGTTCCAACGCTAACTATATAGGTTCACACATCAAAATTGGCTGCTTGGCTGAGGCACAAAAGGACGCTAGCACCTTGGAACAATACTTCAGCATGGGAGGAAGGGAGAAAAATTTGGGAAAAAATCCTAAACATATGTAGTGGTCAGTCAACCATGATCCTTACGACTTTAGAGAAATGAATGTCTGAAGTATAATAAATCAAATTTTATGCTGCTACTATTATTTAAAATATTTTAACTGATGAATATCAGTACTGGTACTGATCGTTATTAACACCATCATTCTCTTAAACGCTAAACACTATCATGTACTGTAACTAACATGAGAAAAATTTGGTACCATATGTAGATAGACACAATACAGAAATGCAATACAAGATTAGAATGAAGTAGCCACAATATCTAAGCTACAATTAAACTTCAGTACTGCAATTATCAAGGAAGGAAGAAGTAATTTCTGCTCATTTTTGGAGTACCGTTACAATGGGAACATAAAAATGACATGAAATTGAGAACAAAAATCTACCACTCGATAACCAAATGTTCACACCATCGTGGTGCAACACCTCTCCTCCATTAATACAAAACTAAAATACTGCAGATGCTGGAAATCTGAAATAAAAACAGAAAATGCTGGAGATACTCAGCAGGTCAGGCAGCTTCTGTGAAAAGAGAAACAGAGTTAACGTTTCAGGTCGATGAGCTTTCGTCAGAACTGGAAAAAAAGCAGGAAATGGAACAGATTTTTAAGCAAGTGCAGGGGCTGGGAAAGGGGGGAGGGGATGAAAGAACAAAAGGGAAGGTCTGTGATAGGATAGAAGGCAGGAGAGGTTAAGAGACATGAAGAGATATTCAAGGCAAAAGGAGATGATAATGGGACAGGTTAAGAAACAAAGGATGGCTCTAAATGAAGTGTGAATTGCGCTGGCAGAGTGAAAGACAGCTGCCATGTGGGAGAGAAGAAAAAAAGACACAGACAAATAGTGTGGATGAAAAATATATATATGATAGGGGCCGAGGTTATGATCTGAAATTGTTGAACTCTATGTTGAGTCCAGAAGGCTGTAAAGTGCCGAATCGAAAGATGAGGTGCTGTTCCTCGAGCTTCCGCTGAGCTTCAGTGGAACAATGCAAGAGGCCAAGGACGGTGAGGTCTGAGTGGGAGTGGTGCGAAGAATTAAAGTGACAAGCGACCGGAAGCTCGGGGTCCCCCTTACGGACTGAACTGAGGTGTTCCGCAAAGCGGTCACCCAGTCTGCGTTTGGTCTCCCCAATGTAGAGTAGACCGCATCGTGAGCAGTGAATACAGTATACTAAATTGCAAGTACAACAAGTAAATCGCTGTTTCACCTGGAAGGGGTGTTTGGGGCCCTGGACAGTGGGAAGTGGGGAGGTATAAGGGCATGTGTTGCATCTCCTGCACTTGCACGGGAAGGTGCCAGGCAAAGGGGAAGGGGTGTTGGGGGTGATAGAGGAGTGGACCAGGGTGTCGCGGAGGGAGCGGTCCCTTCGGAATGCTGAAAGGGGAGGTGAGGGGAAGATGTGTTTGGTGGTGGGATCACGCTGGAGGTGGCGGAAATGGCGGAGGATGATCCGTTGAATGTGGAGGCTGGTGGGGTGAAAGGTGAGGACAAGGGGAACTCTATCGTGGTTCCGGGAGGGAGGGGCAGGGGTGAGGGCAGAAGTGCAGGAGATAGAATGGACACGGTCAAGGGCCGTGTCAACCACGGTAGAGGGGAATCCTCGGTTGAGGAAAAAGGAAGACATGTCGGAAGCACTGGTATGGAAGGGTGCATCATCAGAGCAGATGCGGCGGAGACGGAGAAACTGGGAGAATGGAATAGAGTCCTTACAGGAAGCGGGGTGGGAGAAGTGTAGTCCAGGTAGCTGTCTGTGTCTTTTTTTCCCTTCTCTCCCACATGGCAGCTGTCTTTCATTCTGCCAGCGCAATTCACACTTCATCTAGAGCCATCCTTTGTTTCTTAACCTGTCCCATCACCATCTCCTTTTGCCTTGAATATCTCTTCATGTCTCTTAACCTCTCCTGCCTTCTATCCTATCACAAACCTTCCCTTTTGTTCTTTCATCCCCTCCCCGCTTTCCCAGCCCCTGCACTTGCTTAAAAATCTGTTCCATTTCCTGATTTTTTCCAGTTCTGATGAAAGCTCATCGACCTGAAACGTTAACTCTGTTTCTCTCTTCACAGATGCTGCCTGGCCTGCTGAGTATCTCCAGCATTTTGTGTTTTTACCTCTCCTCCATTGTCCAGCTCGGTGGGACTGCCCTCTCTTGGTTCCACTCTTACCTATACAATCATAGCTAGAGCATCTCCAGTAATGGCTTCTCTTCCCACCGTTACTTCTGGAGCCTCCCAAGGACCTATCCTTGAGCCCCTCCTCTTCCTCATCTACATGTTGCCCCTTGGTGACTTCATCCGAAGACACAGGATCAGGTTCCCCATGTACACTGATGACACTCAGCTCTACCGCTCCACTACCTCTCTCGACCTCTCCACTGCCCCTTCGTTGTCAGACTGTTTGTCCAACATCCAGTCTTGGATAAGCGGCAAATCAAATCAAATTAAATAAATCTGGAATAAAAAGCTAATGGTCATCAGTAATGGTGACCATGAAACTACCAGATTGCAAAGTCCTCCTTACTAATACCTTGTGCCAAAATTGGGAGAGCTGTTCACAGACTAGTCAAGCAACAGCCTGACAGTCATACTCCCAGAATCATAGCTTTCAACCAATATCCCAAACTCCTCCATCACCATCTCTGGGTATGTCCTGTTCCACCAGGAGGGTCTAGGAATTCTCAACATTGACTCTAGACCCCACAAAGTCATGGTTTCAGGTCAACCATAGGCAAGGAAACCGAAGCATAGAATATAAAAGAGTAGAGAGGTTACGCTAGAACTGTATAAAACACTAGTTAGGCCACAGATAGAGTACTGTGTACAGCTCTGGTCACCACATTACAGGAAAGATGTGATTGCACTCGAGAGGGTATAGAAGAGATTTACGAGGATGTTGCCAGGAATGGAGAATTTTAGCTATGAGGAAAGATTGGATAGGCTGGGGTTGTTTTCTTTGGAACAGAGGAGGTTGAGGGGAGACTTAATTGAGGTGTATAAAATTATAATGGGGCCTAGGTAGAGTGGATAGGAAGCACCTATTTCCCTTAGCAGAGAGGTCAATAACCAGGGGGCATAGATTTAAAGTAATTGGTAGAAGGATTAGAGGGGAGTTGAGGAGAAACTTTTTTCACTCAGAGGTTGGTGGGGGTCTGCAACTCATTGCCTGAAAGGGTGGTAGAGGCAGAAACCCTCATCAGATTTATAAAGTACTTGTATATACACTTGTGGTGCCATAAACTGCAAGGCTACGGACCAAGAGCTGGAAAGTGGGATTAGGCTGGCTTAATCTTTTTCAACCAGCGCAGACACAATGGGCCGAATGGCCTCCATCTGCGCCATAAATTTCTATGATTCTATGACTTTACCTACTAAAACCATTGTCTCTATTGTGTACTACAGAGATGATACTTCATAATGCAAAGCAAACTTAGCAACATAGATCCACATTAGCCAGACTAGATAATGACAATTGTCAGAAAACAAGCCAGCTTGCAAAATATACTAAGTCGATCAAAACACTGCTACTTAACTAGACAACAACAAATTGCAATTATATAGTGCCTTTAATATTAAAAAAATGTCACGGTGTTTCACAGAGACAAGTAAGAAGATAAAAATGAATGCCAAACCAAAGAAGGAGATATTAGGAGTGAGTTGAGTTGAACCAAGCCAAGTTGAGTTGATCCAGTTGAAACTTTCAAAGAGATGTAGATTAGGTTAGTTAGCTCCCACAATTAGAAAATAAAAGGAAAAAAATGTACATAACAGTTAATTACAAAACAATAACTTAGCCTGTAAACTGTGATGATTTTTTTTCATTTGAGGAGCTGGTTATTTAATAGCATATATATATATTCATTGTATTACATAGAAACATTGAAGATAGGAGCAGGAGTAGGCCATTCAGCCCCTCGAGCCTGCTCCGCCATTCAATGAGATCATGGCTGATCATCCAAATTCAGTACCCTGTCCCTGCTTTCTCCCCATATCCCTTGATCCCTTTAGCTTTAAGAAATATATCTAACTCCTTCTTGAATATATTTAATGAATTGGCCTCTACTGCCTTCTGTGGTAGAGAATTCCACAGGTTCACCACTCTCTGGGTGAAGAAATTCCTCCTCATCTCAGTCCTAAATGGCTTACCCCTTATCCTTAGACTGTGACCCCTGGTTCTGGACTCCCCGGCCATCGGGAACATCCTTCCCGCATCTAGTCTGTCTAGTCCTGTTAGAATTTTATAAGTTTCAATGAGATCCCCTCTCATTCTTCTAAACTCCAGTGAGTATAAGCCCAATCGACCCAATCTCTCCTCATACGCCATTCCTGCCATCCCGTGTATCAGCCTGGTGAATTTTCGCTGCACTCCCTCCATGGCAAGAACATCCTTCTTCCGATAAGGCGACCAAAACTGCACACAATACTCAAGATGTGGTCTCACCAAGGCCCTGTGCAGCTGCAGCAAGACATCCTTGTTCCTGTACTCGAACCCTTTCGCTACGAAGGCCAACATACCATTTGCCTTCTTAACCGCCTGCTGCACCTGCATGCTTACCTTCAGCGATTGGTGCACAAGGACACCCAGGTCTCGTTGCACTTCCCCTTCTCCCAATCTATTGCCATTCAGATAATAATCTGCCTTCCTGTTTTTGACACCAAAGTGGATAACCTCGCATTTATCCACATTATATTGCATCTGCCATGCTTCTGCCCAATCCCCCAACCTGTCCAAATCATACTGGAGTTTCTCGGCATCCTCCTCCCGGCACACACTCCCACCCAGCTTTGTGTCGTCTGCAAACTTGGAGATATTACATCCAATTCCATCGTCCAGATCATTAATATATATTGTGAATAGCTGGGATCCTAGGACCGATCCCTGCGGTACCCCACTAGTCACCGCCTGCCACTCGGAAAAAGACCCATTTATTCCAACTCTTTGCTTTCTGTCTGCCAACCAGTTCTCTATCCAAGTCAATACCTTGCCCCCAATCCCATGTGCCTTAACTTTACACGCTAATCTCTTATGCGGGACCTTATCGAAAGCCTTCTGAAAGTCCAAATACACCACATCCACTGGTTCTCCCTTATCCATTTTACTAGTTACATCCTCAAAAAATTCCAGTCGATTAGTCAAGCACGATTTGCCTTTTGTAAATCATGTTGACTTTGTCCGATCCTGTCACTGTTTTCCAAGTGCTCTGCTATTACATCTTTTATAATGGACTCTAGCATTTTCCCCACTACCGATGTCAGGCTTACTGGTCTATAATTCCTCATTTTCTCTCTACCACCTTTTTTGAATAGTGGGGTAACATTAGCTACCCTCCAATCCATGGGTACTGTTCCAGAGTCTATAGAATTTTGGAAGATGACCAGCAATGCATCTACTATTTTAGGGCCACTTCCTTAAGTACTCTAGGATGTAGATTATCAGGCCCTGGGGATTTATCGGCCTTCAATCCCGTCAATTTCCCTAACACTATTTCCCTACAAATACTGATTTCTTTCAGTTCCTCCTTCTCATTAGACCCTATGTTTCCCGACATCTCTGGGAGGTTATTTGTGTCCTCCTTTGTGAAGACAGAACCAAAGTATGTATTTAATTGGTCTGCCATTTCTTTGTTCCCCATTATAAATTCCCCTGATTCTGACTGCAAGGGACCTACGCTTGACTTCACCAATCTTTTTCTCTTCACATATCTACAAAAGCTTTTACAGTCAGTTTTTATGTTCCTCGCAAGCTTACTCTCATACTCTATTTCCCCCCTCTTAATTAATCCCTTTGTCCTTCTTTGCTGAATCCTATACTGCTCCCAATCCTCAGGTTTTCTGCTTTTTCTGGCCAATTTATATG
Organism: Squalus acanthias; assembly: GCA_030390025.1. Taxonomy (NCBI): domain Eukaryota; kingdom Metazoa; phylum Chordata; class Chondrichthyes; order Squaliformes; family Squalidae; genus Squalus; species Squalus acanthias. Next base: position 206,510,521 of record CM059425.1, read on the forward strand.
TCCTTTCCTTGGATCTTATGCTATCCCTAATTTCCTTTGTTAGCCACGGTTGAGTCACCTTTTTTGTTTTATTTTTATGCCAAACTGGGATGAACAAATTCTGTAGTTCATTCATGCGATCTTTGAATGCTTGCCATTGCCTCTCTATTATATATTTGCATGCTTATTATTGTTCAATAAATTCATTTAATAAAGTTATTACCGCTGTTTCCACTGTGAGGCCTGAGCCATTTTAAAGCCCGGGTCTCATTTGCATGCTACCAGTGAGGGGGGTGGGTAGGAGACAACCACAGGTGGGCCTTGCACAGGCTGGAATTCTTTTGTATGTCCAGGAAGAGCACTTTCCTTTCCCCCTGGGCCCATAAAGAAAGGGTAAGGGGGAAAAATTGGGTTGCTTTGCGCCTCCCATTAGTGCCCCGGGGGCAAAATTCAGCGGGAGGTTAGCGGCAGCGGTAGCGCCCCATGGCGCTGCACCTCCGTCGATGACATCATCGCTGTGCGCAGTGCTCCGACCGCAAACTTCGGTTGTGCCCCCTGACCTACCGCCGGACAATATGTCCGACAGGGTCAGGGTGGTGCTTTTGCAGCGGTGGCGGCGCAAATTAAAAGGGCAGGTGCCGGGTGGACATTTTTTTTGGGCTCCCTTCCGCTTCTTCATGTGAGGTGCCGGCCACGATCGGTCAGCCCAGCACTCCTCGAGTGCCAGGCTGTTTTCCTGGCACCCTGCTCCCCAGTGGTCCAGCAGGGCCCTGGTGCACGCTGTGGTAGGCCCCTCCCCCTTAATCAGGGAAGGGAGGCCTGTAATACCGCAGCGCTATGTGTCGACGCGCGTAGCGCTGTTGCGCCACGCTATCGAATGGTAGCGCCCCAGGAAGGGGGAGCACTTCCAGTAGCGCCCCGCCTCCTGCTTGGGGTGTTACCACTCAATTTACGGCGCAGGGGTGCTAACTTTTTCAGGACGCTAAAAGTAGCGCCCCAAAGGGGGCGCGACCGAATTTTTCCCCCTATCTTCAATGGTCGCTTTAAGGACCTCTGATTCGGCCGCTCAACATCACCAACAACTTTTATTTATATAGTGCCTTTAGCGTAGTAAAACGTCCAAAGGCGCTTCATAGGAGTGTTATCAAACAAAATTTGACATCGAGCCACATAAGGAGATATTAGGGCCGAAAAGCTTGGTCAAAGAGTCTTAAGTAGCGTCCTAAAGGAGGAAGAAGAGGCAGAAAGGTGGAGAGGTTCAGGGAGGGAATTCCAGAGCTTAGGGCCTTGGCAGCTGAAGCCAATGGTGGAGCGATTAAAATCGTGAATGCTCAAGAGGCCAGAATTGGAGGAGTGCAGATATCTCAGAGGGTTGTAGGGGGTTCCAAAGTTCGGGAGGGATTTGAAAACAAGGATGAGAATTTTAAAGTCGAGGCGTTGCCGGACCAGGAGCCAATGTAGGTCAGAGAGGACAGGGTGATGGGTGAACGGGGCTTGGTGTGAGTTAGAATACGGGCAGCAGAGTTTTGGATGAGCGCAAGTAAATAATAAAAGGAAAATCAGGACAGGGACAGGGCCAGTAAGGGATGCACAAGATAAACTCACAAGTAATGACAACGAAATGGCAGAAATATTGAATAGTTACTTTGCCTCAGTATTTACCAGGGAGACTTACAGGGTGGGCATGATATTAGAAGAGATCAAAAAAAAATCAAGATATTTAAGATAGAAAGGGGGAATATAATTGATAAACTAGTCAAAATTAGAGAGGACAAGACCCCTGGTCCAGATGGATTGCATCCGCTCATAGTAAAAGAAGCAAAGGAAGAGATAGCAGAGGCACTATTATATAAGAATTCATTAAAAAAGGGCCTAGTGCTGGACGACTGTCAGACAGCTAATGTTGTTCCTATGTTTAAAAAGGGAGCTAGAACAAGTCCAGGGAACTATAGACCAGTTAGCTTAACATCGGTGGTAGGAAAGATAATGGAATCTTTACTGAAAGATGTAATAGAAAAAACATCTAGAAACCAAAAATATAATAAAGAACAGTCAGCACGGATTTCAAAAAGGAAGGTCATGCTTGACCAACCTTACTGAATTCCTTGAAGACGTAACAGGAAGAGTAGATCAGGGTAATGCAGTAGAAATAATATACTTGGATTTTCAAAAGGCCTTCGATAAGGTACCGCATAATAGACTCATGACTAAGGTCATAGTATGTGAAGTCAGGGGACAAGCAGCAGAATGGATAGCAAGCTGACTACAAAACAGAAAAGAGGGTAGGGGTTAAAGGTAGTTATTCAAACTGACAGAAGGTGGGAAGTGGTGTTCCACAAGAACCGGTGCTGGGACCACTGTTGTTCACCATTTACATAAACGATTTGGACTCGGGAATCGGAAGCAGAAATTTCACCAAATTGGGGGGTACAGTCACTACTGGGGAATAATGCAACAAAATACAAGACGCTAAGAAACTTGCAGAATGGGTGTGTAAATGGCAAATTAATTTCAATGCAGAGAAGTATGAGGTGGTGTATGTTGGTAGCAGGAATAAGGAGGCCACATATACCTTGGAAACCACCACCTTCTCAAGGGCAATTAGGGATGGGCAATAAATGCTGGCCTTGCCAGCGACGCCCACATCCCAGGAACACACAAAAAAAGAGATTAAATGGATAGAGGAGCAAAGGGATCTAGGAGTACAGATTCACAAATCATTAAAAGTATCAAAGTAGGTTAACAAGCCATAAAAAAAATGCAAACAAAGCACTGGGGTTCATTTTTAGAAGAACAGAATTGAAAAGCAGAGCAGTTACGGTAAACTTGTATAAAACCTTGGTTAGACCACACTAAGATATTACAAAAAAGGATATAGAGACGCTGGAGAAGGTGCAAAAACAAGGATGATACCAGAACGGAGGAAAGATTCAACAGGTTGGAGCTCTTTTCTCTAGAAAAGAGAAGGCTGAGATGTGACCTAATAGAGCGCTTTAAAATTATGAAGGGGTTTGTTAGGGTAGACATAGGGAAGATGTTTCCACTTGTGGGGAGACCAAAACTAAGGGTCATAAATATAAGATAGTCACTAATAAATCCAACACGGAATGCAGGAGCAACTTCTTTACCTAGACAGTGGTTAGAATGTGGAACTTGCTACCACATGGAGTAGTTGAGGCGAGTAACATAGATGCATTTAAGGGGAAGCTAGATAAGTACATGAGGGAGAAAGGATTAGAAGGATATGGTGATAAGGTGAGATGAAGTCAGGTCGGAGGAGGCCCGTGGAGAGCCTCAACACCGGCATAGACCAGTTGGGCCGAATGGCTTGTTCCTGTGCTGTAAATTCTATGTCGTTCTCTGTATTTCTTGTAAAAATCGAAAACCAATGCCAAGTTTCTTACCAATATAATTGTGGAAGAAACACCTATGAAAACCAGTATACAAATACTACCAATGATTACCATTGGCACTACAGTGTCAATACTATTTCAGTGAAAGCACACTATGACGATGACATTCTTGGTCCAACTGATTTGTTCTCAACTGGTGGGACATTCACTGTTAGGACATCACAAGCTGAATTCCACTGGTTGAGAACAGATCAGTTAATACTGATAAGATAATACATGCGATGATAAAAACAGAAAATGCTGGAAATACTCAGCAGGTCATGCAGCATCTGTGGAGAGAGAAACAGAGTTAACATTTCAGGTCTGTGACCTTTCGTCGGAACTGGAAAAAGAGAGATTTAACAGATTTTAACCAGGTGCAGAGGCAGGGAAAGGGGGGAGGGGAGGAAAGAACAATAAGGGTCTGTGATAGGGTGGAAGGCAGGAGTGGTTAAATGCTGCAAATGGGAATGGCAGAATCATCAACAGCTGCCTCTTGAAAAAATAGCAGAGGTTATGGTCTGAAATTGTTGAACTCGATGTTGAGTCCAGAAGGCTGTAAAGTGCCTAATAGAAAGATGAGGTGCTGTTTCTCGAGCTTATGTTGAGCTTCGTTGGAACAGTGTAAGAGGCCAAGGACAGAGGTCAGAGTGGGAGTGTAGCGAAGAATTAAACTGACAGGTGACCGGAAGCTCAGGGTCACCCTTACGGACTGAACGGAGGTGTTCCGCAAAGCGGTCATCCAATCTCCGTCTGGTCTCCCCAATGTAGAGGAGACCACTTCATGAGCAGTGAATGCAGTATACTAAATTGCAAGTACAACAAGTAAATTGCTGTTTCACCTGGAAGGAGTGTTTGGGCCCCTGGACAATGGGAAGGGAGTAGGTAAAAAGGGAGGTGTTGCATCTCCTGCATTTGCACGGGAAGGTGCCATGGGAAGGGGAGGGACTGTTGGGGGTGACTGAGGAGTGGACCAGGGTGTTGCAGAGGGAGCAGTCCCTTTGGAATGCCGAGAGGGGAGGGGAAGATGTGTTTGACGGTGGGATCACGCTGGAGGTGGCAGAAATAAGAACATAAAAAAATAGGAGCAGGAGTAGGCCATTTCGCCCTTCGAGCCTGCTCCACCATTCAATAAGATCATGGCTGATCTTCTACCTCATGTCCACTTTCCTGAACTATCCCCATATCCCTTGATTCCCTTAATATTCAAAAATCTATCGATCTTTCTCTTGAATATACTCAAACGACTGAGCCTCCAGAGTCCTCTGGGGTAGAGAATTCCAAAGATTCACCACCCTCTGAGTGAAAAAATTTCTCGTTTTTGACTTATTTCTCTTTTTCCTTGATGTCACCTTAGTGACTGATGCCTTATTACCTTTGTAACTCTCTCTGTCCCTTCCTGACCCACTCTGTTTATTTTTACCCAAAACTCTACTCTGCTCTAGAGCCTTGACATTTCTCTCACTGCTTTTAAATTTACTCTTCCTAAATCCTCCCACCCCGCCTTCATTAGTTTAAAGCCCTGTCTACTGCCCTAGTTATTCGGTTCGCCAGGACACTGGTCCCAACCCGGTTTGAGTGGAGCCCATCTCAATGAAACAGCTCCCTCTTTCCCAGTACTGGTGCCAGTGCCCCATGAACCGAAACCCCTTCCTCCCACACCACTCTTTGAGCCACGCATTTAAACCTCCAATCTGTTTGTCCCTATGCCAATTTGCGCGTGGCTCAGGTAACAATCCAGAGATCATTGCCTTTGAGGTTCTGCTTTTTAATTTTGATCCTAGCTCCTCAAACTCCCTCAGCAGAACCTTATTCCTAGTTCTACCTATGTCGTTGGTTCCTACGTGGACCACGGCAACTGGATCCTCCCTCTCCCACTCTAAGTTCTTCTCCAGGAGATGTCCTTAACCTGGCAGGCAAAACCACCTTCGGAACTCTTGGTCGCGGCTGCAGAGAACAGTATCTATCCCCCTGACTATACTGTCCCCTACCACAACTACATTCCCTTTCACTCCCTCCACTTGAATGGCCTCCTGCACCATGGTGCCATGGTCAGCTTGCTCATCCACCCTACAGGCTTTCCCTTCATCCACACAGGCAGGAAGAACCTCATACCTGTTGGACAAGGGCAAAGGCTGAGGCTCCTCCAGCACTGCACCTGGGGTCCCCTTACCTGCCTGAGTTGCAGTCACACCGTCCTGTCCCTGACCACTAACCAGACCTGTACCACGACCTAATCTAAGGGGTGTGACTGCCTCCTGGATCAAAGCGTCCAGGTAACTCTCCCCATCCCTGATGCTCCGCAATGTCTGCACCTCAGACTCCAGCTCAAAAACTCTGAGCTGAAGTTCCTCAAGATGCAGGCACTTACTGCAAACGTGGTTGTCCAGGACCACAATGCTCTCCACAAACTCCCACATACTACAGTTGCGGCACACCACCTGCCCTACCATCCCTTTATGACCTTGTTTTATTTAATTACATTTGTAATTAGGTAATCACTTGATCTAGATTAAGTTAAGGGTACTGAAATTAACATCTACCTGTAACACAAAACACTACAAGTAGTGGAGGCAAAAAGCAACAACTCCTTCCCTCTCTTCTCCGAATTCCCACTCTTTCCAAATTCCCAACCAAAGCACTCTGTTCAAGTCCACTCCAGTTAATCCCTCTCTGTGCTCTTCAGAAATGTTTACTTTTATACACTTGCAGCCCCACCCAATTTACAAGTGATGATTCTGCTCCTGGTGATTAGCGCCTATTCAAGTCAAGCACGTACACCTGACTGACAGTTAACTGCCACTGGCAGTCAGCTTCTGTTAACTACAGTTATTAAAGTGTTAAAGTTCTATGTTAAAATCAAAATCTTAAACTAAATTTCACCTTTTACAGCTTCTACTTACCCAATACTTAGCAGAAATTCCCACTCTTTCCAATATCCCAACCAAAGCACCCTGTTCAAATCCACTCCGTTTAATCCAACTCCGTGCAGACCGCCGCTGTGCAAATGGCGGAGGATGATTCGTTGAATGTGGAGGCTGGTGGGGTGAAAGGGGAGGACAAGGGGAACTCTATCATGGTTCTGGGAGAGAGGGGAAGGGATGAGAGCAGAAGTGCGGGAAATGGAACGGACACGGTCGAGGGCCATGTCAACCACAGTAGGGGGAATCCTCGGTTGAGGAAAAAGGAAGACATGTCGGAAGCACTGGTATGGAAGATGGCATCGTCAGAACAGATGCGGCAGAGACAGAAAAACTGGGAGAATGGAATAGAGTCCTTACAGGAAGCGGGGTGGGAGGAAGTGTAGTCCAGGTAGCTGTGGGAGTCAGTGGGCTTGTAGTGGATGTTTGTCGATAGCCTATCGCCAGAAATGGAGACAGAAAACTCGAGGAAGGGAAGAGTTAGAGATGACCATGTGAAGGTGAGGGAAGGGTGGAAATTGGAAGCAAAGCGAATGAAATATTCTAGTTCAGGGCGAGAGCAGGAAACAGCATCAATACAGTCATCAATGTACCGGAAAAAGAGTTGAGAGAAGGGACCTAAGTACGACTGGAACAAAGAATGTTCCACATATCCCACGAAAAGGCAGGCATAGCTAGGACCCATGCGAGTTCCCATAGCAACACCTTTTATTTGGAGGAAGTGAGTGGAGTCAAAGATGACGTTGTTCAATGTGAGAACAAGTTCAGCAAGGCGGAGGAGGGTGGTGATGGATGGGGACTGGTTGGGCCTCTGTTCAAGGAAGAAGCAGAGCGCCCTTAGGCCGTCCTGGTGGGGGATGGAGATGTAGAGGGATTGGACGTCCATAATGAAAAGGAGATGGTTGGGGGCCAGGAAACTGGAAACTGTTAAAGTGGCGGAGGGCATCGGAAGAGTCGCGGATGTAGGTGGGAAGAGACTGGACAAGGGGAGAAAAAAAGAGTCGAGATAGGAAGAAATCAGTTCCGTGGGGCAAGAAGAAGCTGAAACGAAGGTCTACTAGGGCAGTCCTGTTTTTGAATCTTGGGAAGGAGGTAGAAGCGGGCTGTGCGGGGTTGGGGGACTATGAGGTTGACAGCCGTGGAGGGAAGATCTCCAGAGATGAGGTCAGTGACAGTCTTGGAAACAATGGCTTGATGTTCGGTAGTGGGATCATGATCCAAAGGGAGGTAAGAGAAGGTAGAGGTCGGTTGCGTCATTGCATGCTTCTGTTTTTACTGTGAAGAAAACAGTTCTTGAATGAGTGACGAGAAAAAAGACCATGGGGAGGTGGAGAGGTGCTGCTCAGACAATGGTGCTGAGATGGGAAGTTTTTTTTTTATAGCCAGCACACAGTGGGGGGAAATGGCTTTTGGTGGCTGTATTTTCAAACAAAAAAAAAACAGGCATCACTGGGAAACTCTCAGTTTTGAAATCGCAGGACACATGGTCAGTTTAAATGGCAGTGCAGGGGGTACAGTATAAAAAGCAAATCCCTAATTTGCTTGTCCCATATCTGTATTTTGATCTTTGCCAGTTTCCAATACTAGAAAGACAGCACTTTACTTTTTAAAGCACTTATAATGCTTAATGTTTAGGAGACATATCTCTACTTCCTGCAGGAAATAATGTGGATGTACTGGAAGTGCATGCTGTATGCAAGATTCAGATCTCCCATATCATTGCACATAGCAAGTTAGACAATGCACTATTTTATGAGGACAGGAATGCTATATGATGTGCTATGCAATGTATTATTCCGTTGCAAGGAGAAACTGTGTTCTTTTAAAGCCACAAAGTCTAACTGTCATTTAGGAAACGCATGCCTGGTTAATCAAAGTTTCATTATTGTTTGGTCAGGAAACTTGATGGATTGGAAAGAGCCTTTAAGTTTTAGGTTGATGTTCAGCTACACCTGGTATTAAGTGATTGGATTTCTTTTGTAAAACTGTCATTGTTAAAGCCATTTAGAGGGAACAGACATTCTGACTCCTGTGTCGATAAGGTATTTTCTGTAACTGCTAGATAAAAATGAATTTTCCACAGAGAGGTGTGACAGACAAAACACATGTTAGATGTAGCATTTACGTACATATACGAGTGGCTCTCTCTGGCGTTGCTATGGTAAGTCACCTGATATGTTTTGTAATGGCAACAGTACTATATACCATGTCATGCACACTGTATTACTCTGCTGCTAGAATGGCATTGTGTTTAAGCTGATTTGTTCCTTTAAGACAGGAAATTCTAACTGTTACGTAAACAGAGCATCATGACATTCAGAGATTGTTTGGTCAGGGAACTTTGCAATATGCCGATGTAACAACAGTTGTTCCATTTCAAAATAATTAATTAATTATATGTGTAGTGGTTTGAGATATAAGGAACTATACAAATACAATCATACAAACCTTTACAGCCAGAATTTCCTCCCATCAGTGTGGGCTGGATATAAGACCATATCCCTGAGGTGAAAGACCAGTGTCTAGTCCACTGCACTACTCAGTTCTCACAATTACATTTTTAATCAAAATACAATTTGAAACATATTACTTAGTGAATCATCAATTAAGAAAGAATAGATATGTTCTTTTTTAATATAAGGGTCTAAAATTGCAATAGTAGAAATTGTTACTAAATCTAAAATCAGCTCAAAGTGATCAATCAGTAGTTATACGAACATATGAAAGTCGAGAGCAAGAAAAGGCCCGGAGACCATGTATGATTATTACATCATGAACCCCTTCCACCCCAACCTGTTGATCCTTACTTTAACAAAGTTTCATCCCTCAAAAAAAAATCAAACAGTGGTATCTCTAACCCTCAATCTTCCTTCTACAGTTATTGATCTAGCTCCCTTTTAAAGGTGTCAACTGATCATAGAATCATAGAAAGTTACAGCACGGAAGGAGGCCATTTCAGCCCATTGTGTCAGCGCCGGCCAACAAAGAGCTATCCAGCCTAATCCCACTTCCCAGCTCTTGGTCCGTAGCCCTGCAGGTTACAGCATCCCAAGTGCACATCCAAGTACTTTTTAAATGTGGTTAGGGTTTCTCCCTCTACCACCCTTTCAGGCAGTGAGTTCCAGACCCCCACAACCCTCTGGGTGAAGACATTTCCCCTCAAATCCCCTCTAAACCTTCCACCAATTACTTTAAATCTGTGCCCCCTGGTTTTTGACCCCTCTGCTAAGGGAAATAGGTCCTTTCTATCCACTTTATCTAGGCCCCTCATAATATTATACACCTCAATAAGGTCTCCCCTCAGCCTCCTCTGTTCCAAGGAAAACAAACCCAGCCTATCCAGTCTTTCCTCATAGCTAAAAGATTCTCTACTCCCGGCAACATCCTTGTAAATCTCCTCTGTACCCTCTCTAGTGCAATCACATCTTTCCTGTAATGTGGTGACCAGAACTGCACGCAGTACTCCAGCTGAGGCCTAACTAGTGTTTTATACAGTTGAAGCATAACCCCCCCCCCCTGCTCTTGTATTCTATGCCACAGCTAATAAAGGCAAGCATTCCGTATGCCTTCTTAACCACCTTATCTACCTGGCCTGCTACCTTCAGGGATCTGTGGACATGCACTCCAAGGTCCCTTTGTTCCGCTACGCTACTCAGTGTCCTACCATTTAATGTGTATTCCCTTTCCTTGTTAGCCCTCCCCAAATGCATTACCTCACACTTCTCCGGATTGAATTCCATTTGCCACTGTTCTGCCCATCTGACCAATTTATTGATATCTTCCTGGAGTCTACAGCTTCCTTCTTCAGTATCAACCACAGCCAATTTTAGTATCATCTGCAAACATCTTAATCATACCCCCTATATTCAAGTCTAGATCATTGATATATACCACAAAAAGCAAGGGACCTAGTACTGAGCCCTGCGGAACCCCACTGGAAACAGCCTTCCAGTCACAAAAACACCCATCAACCATTACCCTCTGCTTCCTGCCTCCATGCTAGTTTTGAATCCAACTTGACACTTTGCCCTGGATCCCATGGGCTTTTAACTTCGTGACCAGTCTACCATGTGGAACCTTATCAAAAGCCTTGCTAAAGTCCATATACACTACATCAAACGCACTACCCTCATTACCTCCTCAAAAAATTCAATTAAGTTCGTCAGACACAACCTTCCCTTAACAAATCCGTGCTGACTAGCCTTGATTAATCCATGTCTTTCTAAATGAAGATTTATCCTGTCCTTCAGAATTCTTTGAATAAACTATCTTCTCTATGGGAATTCCCACTATCCTGTGAGGTTTTTTTCTCTATTTAACCTTGCTTAAGGTTTATGAATCTTGTACTTACCCTCTACGTTCATTATCAAAGTAAAATAATTTGCTTTCTTCAACTTTATACCTTTCATTTGTTGAAGACCTGTATCATGCTTTTCTCTGGTGAAAAGATCAATTGATTGTGCCTTTCTCCAAAGACTGGAATTATCCTGTTCACATTTCTCTGAACCCTTACTGATAAACCCATATCCTTTTTGAAGCAGGGTGACCAAAACTACACATCATAATCCAGAATTGACCTCACCATCAATCTGTACAATAACTTGTTCTGACTTGTAATCCAGATGCATTTCAGCATCCAATTTACTTTACGGTAAGACTTCTTCATTCTGACCAGATGATTTTACTTAACAATGATCACTCCCAAAACCTTTTCTGCCTCTGCCAGTTTCAAGTTATAGATATGTTTGCTGTTACCTATACACCTTACCCTACATCTATCTACATTAAAAGCAATGTCAGATCTCAGGGTGGACATAATTGGTTCATGTCTCTCTGAAAAACATCAATTTATTTTCTATTCATTACCTACCCACATAGCTTCATGACTTAGAGTGGTTTCAGTCATATTAAAGGATTATGGCTGCACTAGTGTTCACCTAACCCTCCCTTCCAATCTAATTGGATGTGGAGGCTGAGGCATAGAATGTGCAGCAGGAAATCACAAGTAGGCATGCAATGGGTAGCAGATAAAAAAAACTAGCGGCAGGATAATGTAGGCGCGTGAGGAAGAAAATCAGAAGCAATGGCATGACACATGCAGTAGGTAGTGAGGAAAAATTGAGAGCAAGTTTGAAGGGGGAAAGAGGAAATTATTTTTTCTGTGTGGACAACACCCACATTGTCTGCAATTCCAGCCTCATTTTGCACTGGATAAAGTTCACGTGTGACACAGATGAATAACTCCTCCCACTCAATGTCAGCAGTGCAAAAAATAGTCGTAGAAAACACAAAAGGATTTTTAAGATTAGTCATACTACTTTGTAACTGTTTAATTATTATTTTAATGAGAGACTGAGTCAATCCAACACTCCTAGCAGCCAGTTACAGACACCACTGAAAGAGGCCAGGGTTCAGATAAACTACCCTCTCTCCAGTTAGGAAATCACACAAATTGCATGTGAACCTATATGAACAAAACTAACCAAAAAGTGAAGCCAATAGGATGACAACATTAAATTGAATACTTCCAGGAAACTGCTACTTCAGATTGTGTGTACCTTTAAAAATGTTACTCAATTACGTTCCCACATACATCCCACATTAAAACACTGGTTAGGCCTCAGCTAGAGTACTGCGTGCAGTTCTGGTCACCACATTACAGGAAAGATGTGATTGCACTAGAGAGGGTACAGAGGAGATTTACAAGGATGTTGCCGGGAGTAGAGAATCTTAGCTATGAGGAAAGACTGGATAGGCTGGGTTTGTTTTCCTTGGAACAGAGGAGGCTGAGGGGAGACCTTATTGATATGTATAAAATTATGAGGGGCCTAGATAAAGTGGATAGAAAGGACCTATTTCCCTTAGCAGAGGGGTCAAAAACCAGGGGGCACAGATTTAAAGTAATTGGTGGAAGGTTTAGAGGGGATTTGAGGGGAAATGTCTTCACCCAGAGGGTTGTGGGGGTCTGGAACTCACTGCCTGAAAGGGTGGTAGAGGGAGAAACCCTAACCACATTTAAAAAGTACTTGGATGTGCACTTGGGATGCTGTAACCTGCAGGGCTACAGACCAAGAGCTGGGACGTGGGATTAGGCTGGATAGCTCTTTGTTGACCGGCGCGGACACGATGGGCTGAAATGGCCTCCTTCCGTGCTGTAACTTTCTATGATTCTATACATGAATATGAGTTTTGAATCAAATGATTTGTTGATAAAAATCTCAAACTATAAACTCTGGATTTTAAGGTTGGTAGTTTCAATAGGAACAGAGAGAAGGAAAGGAGCCATCTGCATCACTGTATTCAAAAAATGGCACAATAGTACTCACCCTATATCAGTATTCCGGACACTGAAAATCTGCTAAAGAAGGCAAACATGTTAGCCATCTTTCTTGTAAGGTGGCCTATAGATGTCTGGGGGCTCACAAAATGGAGTTTAATTGTCAAAATTGTAATGCCTTACTGTGAACCAAAGAACTTCATAGATGACTGCTAAGTTTGAACCCGCGGCAGCTCCTGGAAGTATTCCTTTAACTACAGTCCTGATTTTGGCTAGGTTTCAGGTATGAGCAAAACAGCCTTCGTTTCTCATGAGACCCAGTCCTGAACTCCCAATATGCAAGGCACGTCAAAATAATAATTTATATTTAAAATTGAGTACTTAGGAAACTGGAGACTGTTCACAATACACTGCTATTTTCGCAACTAAATTATTTTAATGAACATACGAATAGGAAGATAGGAACAGGAGTAGGCCATTTAACACCGAGTCTGTTCCGCAATTCAATGAGATCATGTCTGATCTGCAACCTAACTCCATATACCTGCCTTTGCCCCATATCCCTCAATACCTTTAGTTAACAAAAATCCATCAATCTCAGATTTAAAATTAATTGATCAAGCATCAATTGTCATTTGCAGAAGAGAGTTCCAAATGTCTACCACCCTTTGTGTGTAGAAGTGTTTCCTAATTTCACTCCTGAAAGGTCTGGCTCTAATTTTTAGACTATGTCCCCTAATCCTAGACTCACCAACCAGCAACAATAATTTCTCTCTATCTATCCTATCTGTTCCCCTTAATATCTTGAAAACTTCGATCAAATCACCCCTTAACCGTCTAAATTCCAGGGAATACAACCCTAGTTTGTGTCATCTTGCCTCGTAATTTAACCCTTTGAGTCCAGGTATCATTCCGGTAAACATACGCTGCACTCTCTCCAAGGCCAATATATCCTTCCTAAAGTGTGGTGCCCAGAACTGAACACAGTACTCCAGGTGTGGTCTAACCAGGGCTTTGTATAGCTGCAGCATAACTTCTACCCCATTGCAGTCTAGCCCTCTAGATATAAAGGCCAGCATTCCATTAGCCTTTTGTATTATTTTCTGTACCTGTTCATGACATTTTAATGATCTATGTACCTGGACCCCCCAAGTCTCTTTGGACCTCCACTTTTTTTAAGCTTTTCACCATTTACAAAGTACCCTGTTCTATCCTTTTTAGGTCCAAAGTGGATGACCTCACATTTACCTACATTGAAATCCATTTGCCACAGTTTTGCCCATTTGCTTAATCTATCAATATCCCTTTGTAATTTCAAGCTTCCAGCTACACTGCTTACAATGCCGCCCTATCTTTGTGTCATCGGCAAATTTGGATATAAGACTTTCTATGCCATCATCTAAGTTGTTAATAAATACAGTGAATAGTTGAGGCCCCAACACAGATCCTTGCAGGACACCACTAGTTATATCCTGCCAATTGGAATACCTACCCATTATCCCTACTCTCTGTCTCCTGCCACTCAGCCAATTTGCCTTCAATTCCATGGGCTTCAACTTTAGTTAACAGTCTCTTATGAGGGACTTTATCAAATGCCTCTGGAAGTCCATATAAACAACATCCATAGACATTCCCTGTCCACTCCTTTAGTCACCTCTTCAAAAAATTCAATCAGGTTCGTCAGGCATGACCTACCCTTTACAAATCCATGCTGGCTCTCTCTGATCAGCTGAAAATTTTCAAGGTGTTCAGTCACCCTATCCATAATTATAGACGCTAGTAATTTCCCGACAATAGATGTTAGGCTAACTGGTCTATAATTCCCTGATTTCCCTCTCTCACCATTCTTAAATAGCGGAGTGATGTGCGCAATTTTCCAATCTAAAGGAACGGTTCCTGAATCGAGAGAACTTTGGAAGATTATAGTTAGGACATCTGCAATGTTCTCACCTACTTCCTTTAAAATCCTGGGATGGAAACCATCTGGCCCTGGGGATTTGTCACTCTTTCGTGCCATTATTTTCTTCATTACTGTTATTTTGCTCATGTTAATTTTGGTGAGTCCCTGTCCCCTATTCAATATCAGTTTCCTTGGGATTTCCTCTTCTACTGTAAATACTAACACAAAGTAATTATTCAACATGTCCGCCATTTCCTTATTTTCATTGACAATATCACCGTTATCAGTTTTCAAGGGGCCAACATTGCTCCCGACCACTCTTTTTCCTAATGTAATTGTAAAAAAAAGTGTTGATTTTGATATCCCTTGTAAGTTTCTTTTCATACTCCCTTTTTGTAGCTCTTAGTATCTGTTTTGTCAATGAAGTTCGTTTATGCTGCACAACCTGTAGAAAATATTAAGCTATACTTGACAGAGAGAGAAATTGATATAGGTATTTTTTTTAGGTGCCAGGATCCCAAAAATGTTCCTAAATGATGCCATTGAGCCGAGGTGAGGGAACAGATATGCTCACACCATGTCGTTATAAACTTCTCCCATTACTTTTTTCCTATTACAATTCAATGTAAAATAATCATACTTTTAACAGCCACTGTGTTAGGGCTCTGTAGGTAATTTCACTATTGTTGCTAAAATAGTGAAGCAGACTCAAAATGGTGAAGCCAGCTCACAGAGATCCACAGGAGCATATCCAATTCCTTGCTCTGGTAGAACTTGGTCTGGTCTGTTTTCAAACTGATCCTTCATTAGTTGCTAAAAATAAAATATTTACTCCTCCAGTTATAATCTTTTATGGTAAACATGAAATAGGATTTGGAGCTATCTGGTATCACATTCATCGACACATTTTTCTTCAGTATAAATATAACAAAATATATTATAAACCATGTACGACTCCTCGTTGGTTTGGGATGCAGCACATAATATATCTCAAAGTAACAAAGGCTGACATTCATCTTTCTATAGTGCAGAAAATATAGGTAATGCTCTGATATTAGTACAGAAGCAGTCAGAGGATACCGTATACCTTTAGGTCTACCTGTATTACCTGCACCATTTGCAAACTTCACAATCCAACAGATGATGAAGAACAATACTGGTAAATCAAACCAAGCTTCAGTAACAAACATAATCATTACTTGATACAGAATGGAAGGAATTAAAGACAGCTGACAAAAGTCCAAGGCAATATTGCATTTTAGGATTCTAATTGCAATGACGTCTGCTCAGGCTTCACAAAATCCAAATATTGCCTTTTATCTCTTTACCATCAATCTATTATTCTGTATAGATTGAACTATTTATTAGTGTGTACAGATATATATTATCATCCTTTAAAATAAAAACAAATTCTTAGTGTCAATAAAATCATACAGGACAGAAGGAGCCCATTCAGCCCACTGTACCTGTGCCAGCTCTTTGAAAGAGCTATCCAATTAGTCCCACTCCCCTGTTCTTTCCCCATAGCCCTGCAAATTTTTCCATTTCAGGTATTTATCCAATTCCCTTTTGAAAGTTACTATTGAATCTGCTTCCACCACCCCTATCCCTTCAGTTCCCCCTATCCCTTTCATACCAGTGTCAGGTTATTAAGAATCAGAATGTTTTATAAAAAGTGAACATCTGACATCAGATATGCAAAATTACAGGAAAGTTGTGCATCACAGTATGCAAATGACAACTTCTTCCCTCCCAGAGAATACAGAACTCTGCCCTATATTGGCATGAAGTGATGGCAGTACAGTGGCAATGTCCCAGTTTCCACACGATTCACAACTGTTATGTTCATGAATGTTTAATTCTACTTATCACTAAGTACTATTAGAGTATATTATACGATTAGATTTGAAATTTGATTTTTTTAATGCTCTTACGTTGGGGGGGGGGGGGGGGAAGAGATCAGGAAAACATATGTTGGCATATTTTGGGATTACTGCTGTAAAAACCTGTCAGAATCACCATTGGGATTAGCTAAATATGTACAGTACAATTTATTTTAACAGCTAATCCCAAAAGGACAAAAGCATACAATATACACTTTATTGCACAAAAGTAAAAAAACATACTTGGGATTATTTGCACTGTATTAAACAGTTTTACACCCTCATTTTAACAAAAACATACGTTTTCTAATTGACCAAGCCCCACCCCCCTTACCCTCGCCCAAAAAAACGGTTACGGTGATAGTTTGGTACAGTGTGTGTGTGTGTAGTAAACATGGACCTGTCTCTCAAACAGAAAAAAAAGTGAATGGCTGAAATTAATTTATTTTCTGCCAGCAGACCTTTAGCCCTCTCCCACCCCCGTTACTACTTCTTAAGGGACAATGAAATAATGCAAGTTAATACCCACATGCCAAAGAAAACCAGAGTCACTTGCAGGTTATACGATTTTACCCAAAAACCACAAAAAGTCAGGGAAATGATTAAAAACAGAACTATCCCTTTGCCCATGATTTGATGGCTCTGTGGGCACTTGCTGGAATAGTTGGGCTGAGTCCACAGCGATGTTGCCTCAGCTAAGGCAAAGCAAGGGGCTTGAAGGCCACAGACTTGGGTTTTGAACTGTACATCACAGACACAGGAAAATTGTTTGACACAGGAATGTCTGAGCAAAGCTGGAGCCAAAGTTTGACTCATTCAACAATGCTAGCAGCTATTCTCCCTCTCTTATATATTTTCTTTTGTTTTCCTCTCTTCTGTCTCTGTTTTTTCCTCCCATCCTGTATCTCTATGTCTCTGAATCTCTCCCTCTGTTTCTCTCGCTTTTTGGGTCTCTGTTGGGTCAAAATCACAATGAATGATATCATTTTCAACAGACTAATGCCTTAAATAAATTAGCAAACAAAGAAATTTCATATAAATGCGTCAACAGGTTAATTATGTTCCTATTTCAACCTGTATGTATTTCTCGGACTGTGTTTCTATTTCCTGTCTCCACCAGCCTCCACATTCAACGGATCATCCTCCACCATTTGCGCCACCTCCAGCGCGATGCCACCACCAAACACATCTTCCCCTCCCCTCTCAGCATTCCAAAGGCACCATTCCCTCTGCGACACCCTGGTCCATTCTTCAATCACTCCTAACACTCCCTCCCCTTCCCACGGCACCATCCCGTGCAAGCACAGGAGATGCAACACCTGCCCTTTCACCTCCTCCCTTCCCACCGTCCAGGGCCCCAAACACTCCTTCCAGGCGAAAGAGCGATTTACTTGTACTTCTTTTAACTTAGTATGCTGTATTCGCTGCTCACGGTGTGGTCTCCTCTACATTGGGAGACCAAACGTAGATTGGGTGATTGCTCTGCTAAACACCTCCGTTCAGTCCACAAGTGTGACCGAGCTTCCGGTCACTTGCCATTTTAATTCCTTGTCCCACTCCCACTCTCCGTCCTCGGCCTCCTACACTGTTCCAATGAAGCTTAACGGAGGACCTAATCGAGGACCAACACCTCATCTTTCAATTCGGCACTTTACAGCCTTCCGGACTCAACAGTGATTTCAATAACTTCAGATCACAACCGCTGCTACTATTTTTTTCCAGAAAGCAGGTGTTGGTAACGACACTGCTGTTGTCATTTACACCTCCTCTAGACCCAGCTTTTGTTTCTGTACTTGTCCTATTACCATCTCCTTTTGTCTTGCACCATCATCCCTTTTCTCATTTAAGCACTCCTGCCTTCCACCCTATCACAGTCCTTCCCTTTTGTTCTTTCCTCCCCTCCCCCCCTGCCTCTGTACTTGCTTAAAACCTGTTATATCGCCAACTTCTTCCAGTTCTGACGAAAGGTCATCGATCTGAAACATTAACTCTGTTTCTCTATTTATAGATACTGCCTGACCTGCTGAGTATTTCCAGCATTTTCTGTTTTTATTTCAGATTTCCAGCATCCGCAGTATTTTGCTTTTGTTTCTATTTCCTGTGTCTGTTTCTGTTGGTTCCTTTCCTCCCATCTCTGTTTCTCTTGGCACCCGCCACAAACTCCGTTCCCTATCCACCAAAACCATTCACCTCTCTGGCCACTGGCTCAGGCTGAACCAGACTGTTCACAACCTCAGCGTCCTATTCTGACCCCAAATCCCTCTCCATCACAAAGACCGCCTTCTTCCACCTCCATAATATCACCTGTCTCCACCCATCTGCTGCTGAAACACTCATTCATGCTTTTGGTAACTCCAGACTCGACTATTCCGATATAAAAACAGAAAATGCTGGAGATACTCAGCAGGTCAGGCAGCCTCTGTGAAGAGAGAAACAGAGTTAACGTTTCAGGTCGATGACCTTTCGTCAGAACCGGTCTGATGAAAGGTCATCGACATGAAACGTTAACTCTGTTTCTCTCCACAGATGCTGCCTGACCTGCTGAATATTTCCAGCATTTTCTGTTTTTATTTCAGGTTATCAGCAGCCGCAGTATTTTGCTTTCGACTGTTCCAATGCTCTCCTGGCCGGTCTCCCATCTTCCACCCTCCATAAACTTGAGCTCATCCAAAACTCTGCTGCCCGTATCCCAATTCGCACCAAGTCCTGTTCACCCATCATCCCTGTGCTCACTGACCTACATTGGCACCTGGTCCTCCAAATTCTAAAGTTCTCATCCTCAGGTTCAAATCCCTCCATGGCCTCACCCTCCCTATCTCTGTAACCTCCTCCAGCTCTACAACTCTCCGAGAACTCTGCTTTCCTACAACTCTGGCCTCTTATGCATCCCCAACTTCCTTCGCCTCACCATTGGCGGCGGTCTAGACCCTAAGCTCTGGAATTCCCTCCCCAAACCTCTTCACCTCTCTCTCCTCCTTGAAGACGCTGCTTAAAACCTACTTCTTTGACCCAGTGTTTGCTCACTTATCCTAATGTCGTCTCCTTTGGCTCGGTGTCAATTTTTGTCTGATTCTGCTGGTGAAGCACCTTGGGACGTTTTACTACGTTAAAGGTACTATATAAATGCAAGTTGTTGTTATTGTGGTATGTGTTTTCCTCTATTTCTCTCTCTCAACATCTGTGTTTCTCTTTCCTCTCCCTCTGTCTCTATGTGGTTTGTCTCTGTCATCCTCCCTCTCTTTGTTTTGCGCTCTATGTCTCTGTCTCTTCTCTCCCTCCATGTCTCACTGTCTTGGTGTGCCCCTCTTTCTGAGAGTCCTTCTTTCTGTGTATACCTCTCTCTGTCACACTGTGCCTGTCTGTTTCGCTCTCTGTATTTCTCCCTTTCCTTTGTCTCGGTGTTGTTTCTCCCACCATGCCCTTGGGTCTCACTGTGCCTGTTTCTCTCTATCTGGGTCTCTTTCTATCAGTTCTCTTTCTCGATACATTTCTCTCTTTGTCTCCCTGCCTGGTTATTCTCCCTCCCTCAGCTGCTCTTAACCTTGTGTTCCTTTGTCTCTATATGCGAAATGTTTCTCTCACCCTGTCTGCATTCCTCTCTTACTCCCTGGTCCTGTGTTTCTCACTTTCTGTGGCTCTGTGTTTCTCTTCATCTGACTATGTGTGTTTCTCTCTCCCTGTGTGTCTTGCTCCTCAGTGTCTGTGTTTCTGCCGCTCTGTATTTTTCTCTCTCCTTCTCTATGAATTTCTCAACTTGTATCTTTGCGATTGTCCCCTGGTCTCCATATCCTTCTCTCCCCCTATCCATCTCTGTTCCTTCGTCCTTGTGTGTGTGTCTCTGATCTTCCTGTTTCTCTCAGGTGTTCCTTTATCCCTCTGATTCTCTGTCTATGTCAGTTTCTCTCCTTCACTCCCTTCAGGTGTTTGTTTCTCTCCCCAAGTTTACCTCCTCCCCTTCCCACGTTGTCTCTCCATTTCTTTATCGCTCTATCTCTCTCTTTCTCGCTCACTCTCCCTCCATGTGTTTCAATCTGGACCTTTCAGTTTTCTGATCCCCATGTAAAATTCCACCACAGCACCCTGAAGCGAAAAGCCGCAGGCTTAAGCAAAATCTGGTTGGATCACCTTAAGCAATAGTGCACTTCCCACTTTATGAACCAAATCTTCGTACTTCTCCAAGATTATCCTAAAGGTAACAATAACCCCAAATTCCTGTTCTCAGTGACCCTGTTCCTCTGACCCACTCACCCTCACCTCCAGGGTAAAATATGAGGATTTCATATTGTCTTAAAAGGTAAAAACTATCTGTTTGGTGCCTCATCCTGCTCCCCGTCTCCCACCAGCTCCACCCCCCACCCATTCTCCTGTACAATCTCAAATCACTGTCATTTCCTCCCTTTCTCTCTTGCTTTCATCAATTTTATCTTCATACACTCTTGATCTCCTCCTGATCCAGCACACCACACATCTACCTCGCATCAGCCCAGTGCTCACTGACATCATCACAGTCTCTTTCGTCAGGCTCTGTCATTCTGCCTGTTAAAACTGCCATCACAAAACCCACCCTTAATCCCTCGATCCTCTCCAACTACCGCCATATCTTCAAAATTGCTTTTCTCTCTAAAATCTTTGGGACATATCCTTGCCACACAGCTCAGTGCTTACACTCTCCAGTTTTCATACTAACCAAAGCATCAAGAGTGCCTGAGTCAAACTTACCCTTTGTGACTGCATTAAGATCATGGCTGATCTTCGACCTCAACTCGTTTCCCGCCCGATCCCCATGTCCCTTGACTCCGCTCAAGTCCAAAAATCTATCTATCTCAGCCTTGAATATACTCAATGATTAAGCATCCACAGCCCTCTGGGGTAGAGAATTCCAAAGATTCACAACCCTCTGAGTGAAGAAATTCCTCATCTCGGTCTTAAATGGCTGTCCCCTTATCCTGTGACTATGCCCCGTAGTTCTCGACTCTCCAGCCAGGGGAAACAACCTCTCAGCATCTACCCTATCAAGTCCCCTCAGAATCTTCTGTTTCAATGCGATCACCTCTCATTCTTCTAAACTTCAGAGAGTACAGGCCCATTCTACACAATCTCTCATCATAGGTCAACCCTCTTATTCCAGGAATCCATCTAGTGAACCTTTGTTGCACCGCCTCCAAGGCAAGTATATCCTTCCTTAGATAAGGAGACCAAAACTGTGCACAGTACTCCAGGTGTGGTCTCACCAAGGCCCTGTACAATTGTAGCAAGACTTCCTTACTCTTATACTCCAACCGCCTTGCAATAAAGGCCAACATGTCATTTGCCTTCCTTATTGCTTGCTGTACCTGCATGCTAGCTTTCAGTGTTTCTTGTACAAGGACACCCAAATCTCTCTGAACATCAACATTAAAAAGTTTCTCACCATTTAAAAAATATTGTTTTTCATTTCTTCCTACCAAAGTGAATAACCTCACATTTCCCCACATTATACTCCATCTGCCACCTTATTGCCCACTCGCTTAACCTGTCTGTATCCCTTTGCAGAATCTGTTTTTCTTTTTCTCTTTCTTTTTCACTATTTCTCTTTCCCTCCCTTCTATTATTCTACCAGTTTCTCTTCCTCTATTGCTTCAATCACACTTTGATTTTACTCTCCCTCCCTTTCACTGTGTCTGTCTCTATTTCTCTTTCCCTTTCTGTGTCCTCTTTCTCTCCGCCTCCCACTGTCTCTACCTCCCTATCCTTCTCCCCTCTCTCTCCTTCTCCCACTTCCCTTCCTTCTCTCTCCATCTTTCTCGCCCCCCTTCCTTCTCTGTCTGTCTCCCCCACTCCCTCTGTATCTCTACCCTCCTCTCTCTGTCCCTCCAACATATGTTGCTGACTGAAGCTGCTGTGATTCGCGGTATCAGTGCCGGGGCGAAGGGGATGAGGCGAATCCCCGAGTTTGAGTTAAGCCGCAGGCTACGGGGCTGAGACCCGGGCCTGAGGGAGGGGAGGGAGGAGAGGCGGCGGCCGGGCAGGGCCGGGTTCCCCGGGTGCTGATCCCTGGCGGTGCGGGTGTGGGGCCGGAGCCCGGCTCTTACCTTGGGCCGGAGAGCGGGCGGACGGCGGGGCCTGGAGCAGCAGGTCGGGCACCGGCGCCAAGATGATTTCAAGACAGAGACTGAGCGGCCGGCGAGCCCGGCACCGGCTAAATAACCAGAGAAAATAAATAAAGCGCAGCCGACAGCCGGGGAGCGGCGGCAGCAGGAAGGGAGAGAGAAAACGGCAGAGAAACTGAGAGCGGCGGAGGGGGAGAGTCAACAGACAGACGTCAGAGAGAGAGAGAGAGAGAGAGAGAGATACAGGGGGAGAGAGAGAGAGAAACAAAGAGAGAGAGATACAGGGGGACAGAGAGAGAGAGAGAGATACAGAGAGAGAGAGAGAGATACAGGGGGAGAGAGAGAGAGAGAGAGAGATAGATACAGGGGGACAGAGAGAGAGAAAGAGAGAGATAGATACAGGGGGAGAGAGAGAGAAAGAGAGAGATAGATACAGGGGGACAGAGAGAGAGAGAGAAACAAAGAGAGGGAGATACAGAGAGAGAGAGAGATAGATACGGGGGAGAGAGAGAGAGATACAGAGAGAGAGAGAAAGATACAGAGAGAGATACAGAGAGAGAGAGAGAGAGATACAGAGAGAGAGAGAAACAGAGAGAGAGAGAGATACAGAGAGAGAGAGAAACAAAGAGAGAGAGATACAGGGGGACAGAGAGAGAGAAAGAGAGAGATAGATACAGGGGGAGAGAGAGAGAGAAAGAGAGAGATAGATACAGGGGGAGAGAGAGAGAGAAACAAAGAGAGAGAGATACAGGGGGACAGAGAGAGAGAAAGAGAGAGATAGATACAGGGGGAGAGAGAGAGAGAAAGAGAGAGATAGATACAGGGGGACAGAGAGAGAGAGAGAAACAAAGAGAGAGAGATACAGAGAGAGAGAGAGAGAGATAGATACGGGGGAGAGAGAGAGAGATACAGAGAGAGAGAGAAAGATACAGAGAGAGAGAGAAACAGAGAGAGAGAGAGATACAGAGAGAGAGAGAAACAAAGAGAGAGAGATACAGGGGGACAGAGAGAGAGAAAGAGAGAGATAGATACAGGGGGAGAGAGAGAGAGAAAGAGAGAGATAGATACAGGGGGAGAGAGAGAGAGAAACAAAGAGAGAGAGATACAGGGGGACAGAGAGAGAGAAAGAGAGAGATAGATACAGGGGGAGAGAGAGAGAGAAACAAAGAGAGAGAGATACAGGGGGACAGAGAGAGAGAAAGAGAGAGATAGATACAGGGGGAGAGAGAGAGAGAAAGAGAGAGATAGATACAGGGGGGGAGAGAGAGAGAAAGAGAGAGATAGATACAGGGGGAGAGAGAGAGAAAGATACAGAGAGAGAGAGAGAAAGATACAGAGAGAGAGAGAGATACAGAGAGAGAGAGAGATACAGAGAGAGAGAGAGATACAGAGAGAGAGAAAGATATAAATATGCATAGAGAAAGATAGAGAGAGAGAAA